>BSBN01001185.1:6744375-7385000 GCA_027924645.1 Cunninghamia lanceolata | reverse complement strand
AGATACAGATTGGAAGACAAAACCATTGATGGTGGATGTTCATATCAATCACAAAAAAGTCTGGAATGTTATGATAGATTTGGGAGCAGATATCAATATGACCACATAGAAGTTGTGGGAGCAGTTAGGAAGGCCTAAGCTATCAGAAATTGCTTATAACATAATCTTGGCAAATGGATCTAACATGCAAACAATGGGAACATGGAAGCAAGTTGAAGTTAACCTAATGGGGACCAAACATGTGTTGGATTATATTGTGGTAGCCATGACGGATCAAGGAGAATCTTTTAATGCACTCTTGCACTTGAGATGGGTTGTAGATGCAAATGGTGTAATAAACTCTTGGATAGAAAAGCTATCATTTGCTAATGAGAACAAAGTTGTCAACATCCCTTTGGGATAACCAATGGAGGAAGCATATATAGAAGTCAATTAGGATGAATACAATGATAAGGATGAAAATAATCTTTATACAACCACAAGGTTGGATGTAGAGGAGACAATAGAAGAGTCTAATTTTGATGGTGAAGAGGAGATAGATGATGATCACTATAGTAAAGAAAATGAGGAAGTTTTGGAAGGTTGGATGAGAGAACAACTGAAACTGAAAACAAGGAAAATGCTTGGTTACTGGTGGATATTCACAATCAGGACAGATAAAGAAGACATAATGCAATCCTCTACACTTCATCAAAACTCTCCAAAGATTACCTATGACACACTTAATGAGGAGAGGGAAGACATGGTGCAAAGATCTCACCGGGTAAGTCACATTTTGAAAGGAATTTCACATATCAAGTTGCCTAGGTTTTCAGGCATACAAGACCTACATAAATACCTAGCAGAAATGGAGATAATCTTTTCAAAGGAGGAGATAAGATTATAGGCTACATAACACAAATTAGTATGCAATGCTGTAAATTGGTGGAATGCACACAAAGACACAATTCACTGATGGTCAGCATTCAAGATATTCATCAAGACAAGATATTTGTTGAAGGAAGGAGAATATGAAATAATACCTAAGTATTTAGGTCAGATCTCCCCACAAGAAAATTTGTGCATGTGTATAATGGTACGGAAAGGCAGAAATGAATACAATGAGGTACTATATACCCACTTCTTTTATTGGACACTCTCACCAATTGTGCAGACATGATATATCAATCAAGAACAAAGGAAAGAAACTAGATACTGGGAAGAGATGCAAAAAGACTTCATTCATACTTTCTCATTTTTTGATCTAGACAAAAACATATACACAACACTCATTAGAATCAAGGAGATCACTTTTCAACAAGATGCAGAAGAAGAAGAAGCCATAGCAGAACAAAGCTCACTATCAGAAAAAATAGAAGGCATTTGTAAGGTCATTGAATGTATGAATAAAAAATCATATCTAGAGAAATAAAAATGCTATTAAACTTCACAATAGGAAGAAGAAGAGGATAAAGAGCCTGAAATAAAAATAGAACAAGGTGACAGAGAGTTTGCAGAATCAACAGACATCAAGGAAAATTACTACAAGCCTATCCGGTTAAGGGAAGAAAACATTGCCAAAGAAGGAGATCCGAAGCTAGCCAAGATAGGAGACTATTGGGATGAGAAGGAGGTGGCACAAGTAATATAAATTTTGTTGGAGTGTGATGATTTGTTCCCCAGAAAGTTCACATAGATGAAAGGAATCAAGGAGGAAGATGGAACAATGAAAATTCAATTGAAAGAAGGTTACAAACCAGTCAAGAAAAGGCCATACAGGATGGATCCAAAAATGAAGACAAAAGTCAAAGAAGAGCTTGATGAGATGCTAGAAGTATGGATCATAAAGATAGTAGAGGAAGAGAAGTGGATCAGTTCAATGGTATACAGAACAAGAAAACATGAGAAATCAAGATCATATAAAGTTTTTTCTCAACTTTGAAAAGAATAAAACAAATGAGTAAATCTTTGATAAAAATCATGGTAATCTTCCCATGTGGCACTATCCTCTACATATTGGTCCCACTGGACCTTGCACTGAGTAACCTCTCTATTATGGAAGTGGAGCTTATGAGCTTTGAGCACCTTGAGAGGCTCGATCATGACCACTCTTGGGTCATGTACCTATAAAGCATTCCAATCAAGAATATTATTATCACATGTTATATACTTTTTCAAATATGAAACATGAAAAATATTGTGCATCCTGGCAAGAGCTGGTGGTAGAGAGATTTTGTAGGCAATCGGATTGATCACTTAGAGAAATGCGAAGGGTCCTACATATTAAGGAGCTAGTTTGGAAGAATTTCCAAACTTTATAGAACTCTTCTGAGGTTTGACTCTCAAAATAACTTTTTCTCCAACTGGGAATTGCCTTTGTGTATGCTTGGCATCAGCATAACTTTTCTATCTGTCATTTGCTTCCGCTAATCTATCTCTGATCAACTTGATCTATTCTTCCATTTATGATAACATTTCTAGACCAATGCTAATCCTATCTTCTAGAACTTGATTTACCCTCTTAGTTTGACCATTTCCCTTAGGGTTATAAGTTGAGCTTATATTGGGTTGAGTTCCTAGCACTAAGAACAAAGTTTGCCAAAATATTGATGTCATGCATGCATATCTATCTAATATAATTTTCCTAGGAACTCCATGTAATCTAAACACTTCTTTCACAAACTTCAATGCTAAAATTGGTGCTCCATCAGTTAAATTCCCAGGTATAAAATGAACTACTTTGGTGAGCTTGTCTACCACCACTAAAATAGCATCATGTGTATTTCAAGACATTGGGAGACCTTGAACAAAGACCATACTAATGACTTGCCACTTCCACTTTGGAATATCGTGCAAATACAAAAGTCTTGCTAGATGTTGATGCTCAGCCTTGACTCTCTAGCACTCTAGGCAACTTTCTACAAATCTTGCAACGTCATTCTTCATTCCTTTCCAGAAATAAAGAGGCTTCACATCAGCTAGGAGTTTGGTTAGTCTAGGATGACCTGAATATGGTGTGGAATAAATTTTCTTCCACACAAGGTTTCTTAATTCTGTAGAGTTAGGGACATACATCCTTCCTCTGTGTCTTAAAAGCCCATCTAGTTCAAAATAGAACCCATCATACCTTAAGCCTTGAGGATTTACTGTGGGAGCTTGATTAACTTGCTCATAGTACTCCTCACCTCTAGAATTTTGTTACACTAAATCCTTAAAGTTTGAGTGGATAGAGATAATTGATGAGATATGCCTCTATCGACTCAAAGCATCTGCTACTCAGTTCTCTTTACCTTTGATATAACTTTTTCTCAAAGTCATAGTCAGATATCAATTCCAACCATCTTTTTTGTCAGGCTTTCATATGAGGTTGGGAAAATATATACCTAAGACCTTGATGGTCTGACTTTAGTTCAAAAGGCTTTCCTAGCAAATAGTGTCACCACACTTGCAAAGCATGCACAACTACTACTAATTCTAAGTCATGTGGAGCATACTTTTTCTCATATGTTCTTATCTTTCTAGATTCATAGGCTACCACTCGCCCATTCTACATAAGCACTCCTCCTAAACCTTCTCTTGAGGCATCAATGATTATAATAAATTAACTTTTCAAATCAGGAAATTTCAATATTGGTGTAGTTTTCAACCTCTCTTTTAATTGATTAAATGCCTCCTAACATTTTTCTGACTAGCCAAAATGCTTTCCTTTTCTCTGAAGCCAAGTGATTGGGTTTGTAATCTTAAAGTTTAATATGAACTTCTTGTAATATCCATCTAACCCCATGAAACTGCACACTTCATGCACATTATTTGGCATAGGTCACTCAAGTATATCTTTGATCTTTGCAGGATCTACTAAAATCCATTTAGTTGATATTAAGTCCCAAATATTGTATCTCTTTCTAAAAGAAAGCATAGTTAGATAGTTTCTCATACAACTTATGTTCCCTCAGTTGCTGCAAAACTAACCACAGATATTGAATATGCTCTTCCTCATTCTTTGAATATATAATAATGTCATCTAGAAACACTAGAACATATTTACCCAAGCAATCTCAAAAAATATTGTTCATCAAATTCTTGAATGCTGCAGGGGCATTAGAATTCCAAAAGGTAGAACTATGAACTCATAATGTCCATACCTTGTTCTGAAAGTTGTTTTATGAATATCTTCATCTTTTATTCGCAATTGATGATATCCAGATCGCAAGTCGATCTTTGACGATACTGTTGTGTCCCACATCTAATCAAAAAGATCATCAATACATGGTAGAGGATATTTATTCTTTATCATTTCTTTTTTGAGCATACGATAATCTATATATAGACGCAAGGTTCCATCCTTCTTTTTGACAAAGATCATAGGTACTCCCTAAGGTGAAACATTGGGTCTAATCAACCCTTTATCCAACAGCTCTTGAATCTAGGATTTCAATTCCATCAACTCCATAGTAGTCATACAATATGGCATCTTTGAAATTGGCTCAGATCTAGGTATTCTATTGATAGAGAAATCAAAAGCTCTCTTTGAAGATAATCCCAGAAGTTCATCTGGAAAGACTTCTCAAAAATCTCAAAGGAAAGGATAGTTCTCCAAAGGTACATTTTGTTTACTAGGATCCTCTTCCACTTGTTCCATTTTGACTGCAAAAGGTTGACATCAATTTCACCTAGTCCTCTTTAGTTTCATAGAAAAGATTAGTCTAATATTGACTTCTCTTTGTGTGCCTTGCAGATAGACTAGTTGTTTCCTACATCATCTAGACACTCAACTATTTTTACAAAACAATCAACATTGGTCCTATGTCTCCATAACCAATTTTTTCCTAAGGTAACATCATATGAACCTAGGGGGCTACAAACAAATTCACCTTGGTCAAAAAACTAGAAAGACTAATCTTGGCTTCAAACATGCATTGCTCTAGCTAAGCTTTACTCTAGTTAGCATATTCAACTGACTAGGGTTTAGCCATAGATCCAACTCTTCTAGGAAATATATTCAATACTCTTAGAGAAATAAAACTTTCAATTGCTCTAGTATCAATTAAAATAGAAATAGGAAGTCCAAACAAAGCACATGTCATCTCTATGGGAGTAATCTAGTACTTCACTTGGCAATTGTCCAAAGCCACATGGATCCTCTATTAAAAAGTTTCCTGTTGGGTAGGTAATGTGTTACTATGCTGCTAAACTCCTTCATTCTTGGTTGTACATTGATTTTCATAATGATCTCCACCACAAGAGAAACATCCTCTAGGAGGTGCCCGCTTTTTAGCATGTTTACTTGCATCATTCTTCTAGAAATTTGTATTTGTTTTCTTCTCATTCCTGGGTCCATCTCTGTTCTTTATAAATCTATTGTCACTTACCTTATTCACATCCTATTTTCCATTTCTTTTCTTAAAAGGTTGAGAAGCTCGTGACTTATTAAATCCCTTGCGATTCTTCTCATGATATGTAGAAATTGACTTCAATTTTTACTCTTGTTTGATTGCCCTCTCAAAAACTTGTTCCATAGTGGTAGGACCATGCACATCCACTTCTCCACCTATCTAGGCATTCATACCTATGATTAATTTTTTAATTCGGAACCTTTCATCTTTCTAATATTATTGTGGCACATACTTCAGGAGTTGGGTGAAAGTTTCCCAATATTTAACCACTAACATTTCTCCTTGTCATAGATTCTGAAAATCTAATTTTGGTTGAAGAAAATTTATTTTAACCACCTATAGTAAAATATGAGCACAAATTGATCCCAAGTTAAGCTCAGTGAACTTAGCTCCAGTTCCATTTTCTTATTCATCCACCACATGGACGCTTCACCTGCCAGCTGATAGGCACCCCATACTACCTTGGTTATCTTAGAGTAATTTCTAATCTCAAAATTCTTTTCCATCTATGTCAACCAAGCTTCTGTAGCATCACCACTTACTATTCCATCAAACATGGGGGGAGTTCCATCCTTCATATCTCTTGAAAACTCAAAAGCAAGTCTACTTCTCTTTTCTTCTTGAGACTTAGTCTTATCAACATCCTCCCTTCATTTAGTATGAGAACTAGGTTGATGTACATAATCATCATCCCCTTGATGTGAGTCCTCTTTTTCTCCTTTGATTTTTGTTACCAATTTTTCTCTCTTGCCCAAATTGGTAGAGGTGGAGTACATTCAGTTCATTTTAGATGAGAAAATTTTTAACATTTGCCTATTATCTTGTTTCACATAGTTGGAATGCTTGAAAGATTCAGTTATGATGCATTATTATAATGGATAAAAAAGGATTCAGTTAATCATTCATTTGCATTGTAGAAGGTTGCATGAGAGATAAGATGTCTCATTTCATTAAAGTGATTATTTAATTTTATAAATGAGGTACACAAATGGAATAAACATTGCATTAAAATGAAACATGATAGATCAAAAGTCCCACACAAGCTGTGGGAATAGCTGAACCAACACATCATAGAGAATGAACTATACAACTGAAGATGAATAAAGGAAAAGAATCATATATTAAAAGACATATTCATCATTACCTATTGGTGTTGGGTGTTGGTCTGCATTGCAGTTTGTTCCTCCTTGCTCTCGATCCTTGAGTGAACCTACATCATGATATGAAGGGTTGGATAGAGTTCCAAATATGTGTGTCACTTTGTGCTCTATCTACAGAATAAAGTACATTGCCATGATGTATTGGATCATTTGAATGGAAATCAGATAACAAACATTAGAGAGAGAGAGCCTGAAAAATTAAGTATCATAGGAGCATTGAGCTTCATTGTTTCTATCTAACTTGTTTGTTTCCTGTGTAGGTATAGGTGAAATCATGTTGCTGTTTGAAGACCATTTTAGCATGTGGTGTAAAGTGGGCTCCCACAAGTATTGAGCCTAGCATGTTGCCCCTAATTCTTAGAAGGGGATGGAATACAAGTATAAATATGGAAATAAAGACATATTCTGCTATTACATTAACTAAGTGAAAGAGCTTCAAGCTCATTACCCATCTATGACTATCAGTTCAAACATGATGAAGTGAGATTCATAAGTGAGCATTGAGGTCATTCAATATAGCTCAATAATGTCTAAAATACAGTAATGGCATTGATAAGATTATACATCTGTTTGCTGTTACAGTATGATTTGAATGCATTCAAGGAACCCAGAGACTACAGTCTAGTTTTATCATGTAGTCTTGCATATGAAGAAATAGTACAAACAAAGATAGTGATAGAACACAGCTTGCAAGTGCTCATACGAAGAGGACAACACTCGTATGCTGATCAAGAAATATGGTATTCAATGCCAACATAACAGATAAATAAAATAACTATCATATACATGGTGACCATACCAGTCATCAAATGGAATAGGAACAACATATGTATAAATTATCAATGGAGTACATAAGTAGATAGTTGTACAAGCTTAAGATATCAGATGCACTTCACCAAAATGGTGGTAGAAATGAAGTCTTAATATCCATATTTATCTACAGGAGATGCAAAAAAAAAGGTAATATATGTTAAACATTACATGGAGCATGTGATATAATAAAGAAAGATGTCAACAGAATCATGAAAGATTTCAAGTTCATATAAACATGCTAAAAAATATGTGCCATTACCACGGCCATGGATTTCTATAAATTTTCTAGAAAGTCAAGGCATGAGATTAAACAAAAACATCTATTGTGTTCATTATGGGCTTGGATAGAACATTTTTTGTAGATGATAATGAAAATACAAAGGTTTGAATGATGGAGGTTTACCAAGTTTTTCCATTGCAAGAGAATCCATTTGAAATCACAAACTGAAACTTTCGATAAAATTTCTAGTGTCAGCCTTAGATATGAAGGAAAGGTTTGCCACTATATATGCAGAGAAACATAATAACATTAAAACAAAAGAAATGCTATAGAAATTTGGCCATAGACACAGCCTATAAGGCTGAAATGTTTCAAGGATGAAAAGAATATCAGATTTGTGATGAAAATCAACTCATCTTAAAGTTCCCTATAGAGATCTTCACCAAAAAGTGCTTTGGTATAGAGAAAAATGAGCGAAAATGTTCAAGAGTCGAGTGTTCCAGTTCAAACCCTAGTCAACCGTGGTGGCCATGAATACACACAGAAGGAATAACATTGAAAATCAAAACACAAGTACATTAGAGGTTATCATGGCTGCGGGTAGAGAGCCAAAGAGATTGTAATAAATGAAGAAAATGGTTCAATATGTGTCACACAAGATATTACCTTCATCTTCCTACAAGAATCTTCATGGAAAATACATTGTAATAGAAAAATGGTGGATTTTGTGTGCTAAACCCTAGCCATGGTGGTGGCAGTATGCAAATCTCATTTTCTTGAATGTTTAAAGGTGAAAATGATCTCGAGATGATAGGGTTCGAGGAGTTTTGTGTGTTCGGGTTTCATTTATCCCTAACTCAAATATAACTTTATCACATTTGTTTATTCTTCCAAGCTTCAACTAATGCCCATCGTGGTGTTATGTCCACTTTGCCATGCCTAGGCTTTATGCCTAGAATACTATTTGACTACTTTTGAAGGTGAAGATGAACATATATGTCATATGCCTTAAGAGCCCATTTATTCCCTTTTGAGATTAAGTCATAGGTCATATGCCTTAGAGGTCATTTACAGATCAAATGGAGGACAAGCCTTATAGGCTTTTATTTTTGCACAAACCATATATATGCCTTGATATATTTTTATCATTTTTATAGAAAATCATAAGTCCATCGAATGTAATATAATTGGCATGTGTAAAATCAAAAGCCTTGTATTATTATTTTCTGTGAAAAATCAAATCAAGACAGGATATGGATTAAAACTGCAAATCATTGTAAAAATATATTTTAAAGCAATATCTTATCAATTGCTTTAAAATATTCATTATTTATGCAGTTAAAGTATAACAAGGCAAACAAAATCTTTCTTTTAAAGTTTTCTTTCTTTTGAGAAGATATGGACAAATAGAGTTTTATTGGGCAGAGAAAGTATGTTTTTTGGTGGGACCACCTTGGACGGCTTTTTGGTAGTTTCTTTCTTTAGTTTGAAGATAGTTTGGTGGTAGTTTTCAAGGCATTTTTATGGAGCTTAAAAATGGATCAGGATAACTATTTTTAGGAGCTTTTCCCAACTTTTTTAGGGAGATCATTTTGCAGGCATATATTGGAGAAAGCTATCTCTTTCTCGGGAGTCAGTTGATATCATTGTTTCTTCTCTCTTGAGCACAGGCAAAGAGTTTGTAAATAGACTTTGACTTAGTTTTAGATTTTCATGTACCTCTATTTCAATATAGAAGATCTTTCCTATTTCATCTTTTGCTTCATATTTGCAGCTTTTGATCTGATGCTTCATTGTGACCAATATTATGTTTTTTGTTATGTCTCATTACTGTAAAACTGTATGCAAATAATTCATATGGTCCTGGTTATATGTTGTATTCAGATTGAACCTTCATATAAATTATTTTAGAATCGTATGTTCTAGGTGAGGTTGTGAAAGACTATGTTTGAAGGGTTGTTTGTGGGTGAAAGTTTTCAGATAGATTAAAGTTTAAAAGTATTGCCTATTAGAATTTAAGTTCCATTTCAGTTCATCCTCTCACCTTTTCCCTCACAAATTTTTAGATTAGGAAAAATCATTAGGAGAACCAGCTCACTCTAGAGGTTCACTCCAATTCTTAGGCAACCCACTAGCCTAGGAGTGTTCCCATGTGTCAACGGATAGCTAAGTTTATAGCTTAGCATAGGGTATATATCTAATTGATAATAGTTTTTGGCATGCTTGGTGGGAGAAGTTGGATTGTTTCAGTCCAATAGTATGTTCATTTATCACTGATACTTGGTGTGTGTCTCAATGATCTCAGGCTTTGGAGGTAGAAAATCAAACACATCTAGCAACTCTGAATCAAGATCTACTGGTTTTAATAGATCAAGTGCTGGTATGTTACAAAAATAATCATATATTCATTCCATTTTCTATCTTTTATATGAGTAGAAATGTCAAATTTTCATAGTTAGTATGAAGATCCACCACCATACTATGAAAATGTTGTCCAGAGGGCTCCCTATCAACCACTTCAAACTAATCATGTTGTTGTTTTCAATTCCATGAATTTTCAAAATCAACATGCCCAACATAATTACCACCCACCCACCCCTACTCAGCCTCCTTACCAACCATACACAATTATCCATGATGCTGGTTTTACTCCAAATACTCAAGATGTTTACTGCATACCCATTCCTGCCCAATCTTCTAATTGACCTAAACATTCTAAAATGATGGACCTTAAAGATATGATTAAAGACATTTTGTTAGATTACAACAAGCAGATGGATGAGATTAAGAGGCAACTTGAGTATAACCATCAGTAAGAAGAGATTGCTTATCAAGCCTATCTTCATAAGCAAGAGTTTGAGGCCCAAAGGAGACAATTTGAGGAGAATCTTTCTCAACAACTAGCTGCAAAAGAGGAATAGATGAGACTTTTGTTCACTCAAACACATAGGCATCAAGTTCAAGCATCTCTTGTCATTCTAGATCAGCCTGTTAGAGAGGAGGTTCGAAAGCATAAATTTCCAAGTTTCAAGCAAGGTGAGCCTCTTAACCACCCTAAGGTCAAGATTCCTCGTTTTAGAGGTCCCTTACCATTGCAAGAGCCTAGGTTGGCACCATTTGATATTGTTATGCTTCAAAACCAGCCAATTGAAGAGCCCCTTTTCTTCCAAGAAACTCAAGAAGCTCCCTAGAAAGTCAAAATCCCAAGTTTTAGAAGTTCTAATTTTTCTCAGGAGCCTGTTTGCATTCAAGACCAGCCCATTAATCCTTAGTTTCAGCCATATTAAGAACCTAAACCAAGTTATCAAACTTATGAGCAATCATGGCAACCTTCTTGGACTAGGTATCCCAGTTATAAAATGTTGAATCTTGTTAAGTCTACCCCTCCCAAACCAATCAAAAATCAAGGAGTAGAAGAGGTAGCAAAATTTGAACCAATCAATATTCCAAGTTGGTGTGGTGAATGAGAGAAAAAGGTTGTAGAGCCCAAACCAATTAGAATTCCAAGTTTCAGTCCAGCAACTGAAGGTTCTTGCAATTGGGTGAACCCACAATACTAGGTTACAATTGCATTGACGAAGGAAAAATGCACTTGCACCAAAAAAAAAGTTTTGGAGGGGTTCGGTCGGATAGGGGTGTTCGAATGAACCCAAAAATGGGTTCACTTGAACCCCCCCATTCGAACGAACCCACTTTATGTCAGGCTCTTTTTAATAAAATAGGGTGTTTGATCGAACGCCCTTTAATATTATTATTTGAATGAAAGGGGGTTCGATTGAACCCCCTTTAATGTTATTTTAAATTTTTAATGTTATTTTTAGGGGGTTCTAATGAAAGAAGATTTGATCAAACCCCCTCTCTAGGGGTTCATTTAAACCCCATTATTTTTCCCTTGCCCCTCTCCAACTGCAATTTTATGCAAATTTTTGGGTTTCGAGGCCTAGGTTGAAGATCAAAATGGAATCAACTTGACAAACCCACCTGGAAGATTATAGTCCTCGAAACAAGCTTTCTATCAAGTATAATTTTAATATATTTTGGTTTTATTATACATTTTTTTTAGTTTAATTAAACATAGGTTTGTTCACCGAAAATCAAGCTCCATGTTCTGCACATGTGGAAAAATAGTATATTGCTGAAATAAAATTATGAAAATATCTATCCTCTTGGTATTCATGTCCTTGATCCAATAGAAAAAAAATTGAATTTTGATACATACAAAAAAGTTATGCTTTACACAGTACACCTATGTCTAAATTGTAATTGGTTTGACTTCAAAAGTTAATTATAAGCAAAATATTCAATAAAATATTATGCAACCAAATGCATCCTCTAGATATCATGGTTAAAAATCTAAATTTGAAAAAACTAGAATCTTATCCTTCATAGAAAAAAAGTAATGTTTTACACAGTTCACATCACTCTTTAAAAATGGTGTTTACTGTTAAAAACTAGTTATTGAAGGAGATGGAAAAATAAATACAATTTGATTCCAAAAAAATTTAAAATATATATTTAGAATCTACAAACAAAATGTGACAAATCACTAGTTTACATCATCTCCAAATTCCTCATGGTTTAGCAACTATAAGTGTCTAAAAGTGAAGATTTTTTCCAAAATGTTCATTTCAATGTCAACTTTGGCCAAAAAGTGTAACCCATTATTGTGGGATCACCCAATCCTTTGTATGCCACTGAATCAGACAAATTGGATGTGAAGCAAGAGGTTGTTGTTGTTTGTGCTATTTTCCTAGCTGATTATGAGCATGATCATATAAAAAGGATGTTGGTTCAAACCTGACACCGAACCCTTTACATTTTGATTCATTTGAAAAATTTTCTAATGTTGTTCATAAGATGCATGAAAGTAGGGTATAGAGGTCGTAAGGTGAAAGTCTTCAGTTGGAAAGTTTGAATGCCCAAGTTTCATTAGAGAAAACACTGCATATGGAGGAAGAATCAGTTTCGTTGTTCAATCAGTTACCTAGTTTTGTTGAACCAGATGAGGAGAGCATGCTCATACCAAGGACAATAGTTTTAGAACAATAGGAGGATCCTCAACAATATGATATGTGTTGATCCAAGAGCAGATATGTGAAAGTAGCCTAGATTTGAATGATCAAGAGCTTGAGGAGGATCTATTTCAAGCTGAAGCTCACATTTAGAGGTTATGCCAACATTTATGGAAGAGGGTTATCTTGAGCAGCAAGAGCAAGAGTTAAAAGTGGTTGTATTCCTAAAAGAGCCACTGGTTAAGGAGCAGCCTAACTTACACCAGAATCTTGACTGGTTGGAGGAGCTACCCTTCTATTACAAAGAGGAACTTGAAGTTGATGTGCAAGTTGATGGCTTGTTGAAAGAGGCTGTCAAACAGTTGCCTTCATTCTTGAAGAAGAGACGCCTGCTTTAGAGTGTACCTCCTTGAGAAAAAATGAATATTTTGAGCCTAGTCTGACTCTTACTAGGAACCTTCCAAGAGTTGACAGCTTTGATAAGCTTATAGCAACCCTGACAGAGGAGGATAGCCCATTGACTATGGAGGAAGAAGTAACATGGTAGGCTATCATGCGGAGTGAACGTGATGTTGTTGTTTCCAATCTTTCAAATGACTTTCTCTCTAGTCCAAGGTTTAGGAGGGGATGTCCTATTAGGTATCTGGCAAGGTTGGAAGTCAACAAAAAGGAGCAGCCTCATAGTGACACTGATCTGGATCATCAAGGAGGGTATCAAGTTGACCAGTTCACAAAGCAAGTCAGGTGGGTATGTGACTACATTTTCCTTCTTGAAAAGGTGTTGCAGTAGTTTTCTTGAGATTTTGTTGTTCTCCATCCTTTTTGGTTGGCTAACAAGCTTATGGAGTATCACAGATTGCAAAGGAAGGGCAGTTATTTTCTTGAGCCAGTGAATGGTTTTGTTTGATCTGCTTCCTTGGCTGGTTAGAGTAGCTTAGAGTTAGTGTTGATGTTAATAAGTGCTTCATGCACATTTCCTTTTAGTTATTTTTTGTTTCCCTAAGTGTTGATGCACATGTTTTCTGGCCACTAGGTCCTTTTAGTTTGCTTTCAGTTTGGTTTGGTTTTGTTTTCTGCTACTTTTCGGAGTAGTTTGCATTGCTGAGTTTCAATGTTTTCTGAGTTTGAATGAGTAGAGTATGACTCAATGCCTAATGGACAATTTAAGGCAACTGGTCTTGATGCTTAGCAGGCAAGCATATAGCAGAAGTTGCCAAAAAAGTTACCAATTTTTCTCTACAGCCCAAATTGGTAGAATTGGAATACATTCAGTTCATTTTAGATGAGAAAATTTTTAACATTTGCCTGTTATCTTGTTTTGCATAGTTGGAGTGCTTGAAAGATTCAGTTATGATGCATTATTATAATGGAGAAAAAAAGATTTAGTTAATCATTCATTTGCATTGTAGAAGGTTGCATGAGAGATAAGATGTTTCATTTCATTATAGTGATTATTTAATTTTATAAATGAGGTACACAAATGGAATAAATATTGCGTTGAAATGAAACATGACAGATCAAAAGTCCCACACAAGCCATGGGAATAGCTAAACCAACACATCATAGAGAATGCATAATACAACTAAAGATGAATAAAGGAAAAAAAGCATATAATGAAAGACATATTTATCATTGCCTATTGGTGTTGGGTGTTGGTCTACATTGCAGTTTGTTCCTCCTCACTCCCGATCCTTGAGTGAACCCGCATCATGATATGACAGGTTGGTTAGAGCTCTGAATATGTGTTTCACTATGTGCTCTATCTACAGAATATAGTACATTGCCATGATGTATTGGATAATTTGAATGGAAATTAGATAACAAACATCAGAGAGAGAGAGCCTAAAAAATTAAGTATCATAGGTGAAATAATCTTTCTTTTTGAAGACCATTTCAGCATGTGGTGTAAAGTGGGCTCCCACAAGGGTCAAGCCTAGCATGTTGCCCCTAATTCTTAGAAGGGGATGGAATATGAGTATACATATGGAAATAAAGACATATTCTACTATTGCGTTAACTAAGTGAAAGAGCTTCAAGCTCATTACCCATCTATGACTATCAATTCAAACATGATGAAGTGAGAGTCATAAGTGAGCATTGAGCTCATTCAATATAGCTTAATAATGTCTAAAATACAGTAAAGGCATTGACAAGATTATACATCTGTTTGCTGTTACAGTATGATTTAAATGCATTCAAGGAACCTAGAGACTGCAGTCTAGTTTTATCATGTAGTCTTGCATATGAAGAAATAGTAAAAATAAACATAGTGACATAATACAACCTACAAGTGCTCATACAAAGAGGACAACACTTGTATTTTGATCAAGAAATATTGTATTCAATGGTAACATAACAGATGCAAAAAAGAACTATCATATGCATGGTCACCATACTAGTCATCAAATGGAACAAGAGCAACATATGTATAGATCATCAATGGAGCACATAAGTACATAGCTGTGCAAGCTCAAGGTATTAGATGCACTTCACCAAAATGGTGGTATAAATGAAGTCTTAATATCCATATTTATCTACATGAGATGCAAAAAAAAAAGGGTAATATATGTTAAACATTACACAGTGCATGTGATACAATAAAGAAAGATGTCAATAGAATCATGAAATCTTTCAAGTTCATATAAACATGCTCAGAAATATGTGCCATTACCATGGCCATGGATTTCTATAGATTTTCCAAAAAGTCAAGGCATGAGATTACACAAAAATATCTATTTTGTTTATTATGGGCTCAAATAGAACATTTTTTTGCAGATGATAATGAAAATACAGAGGTTTGAATGATGGAGGTTTACCAAGTTTTGCCATTGTAGGAGAATACATTTGAAATCACAAACTGAAAGCTTCGATAAAATTTCCAATGTCAGCCTCAAATATGAAGGAAATGTTTGCCAGTATATATGCAAAGAAAGGTAATAACATTAAAACAAAAGAAATGCTTCAGAAATTTGGCCATAGCCATGGCCTATAAGGCTGAAATGTTTCAAGGATGGAAAGAATGTCAGATTTGTGATGAAAATCAACTCACCTTAATGTTCCCTATAGAGATCTTCACCAAAAGTGCTTTTGGACAGAGAAAAATGAGAGAAAATGTTCAAGAGTTAAGTGTTCATTTCAAACCCCAGTAAGCCGTGGCGGCCATGAATACACACAGAAGGAATAACATAGAAAATCAAAACACAAGTACATTAGAGGTTATCATGGCTGTGGCCAGAGAGCCAAAGAGACTATAATAAATGAAGAAAATGGTTTGATATGTGTCACAGAGGATATTACCTTCATCTTCCTACAATAATCTTCATGGAAAATGTATTGTAACAGTAGAATGGAGGATTTTGTGCTCCAAACCCTAGCCATGGTGGTGGCAATATGCAGAGCTCATTTTCTTGAAAGTTTAAAGGTGAAAATGATCTCGAGATGATAGGGTTTGAAGAGTTTTGTTAGGGTTTCATTTAGCCCTAATATAACTTTATCACATTTTTTTACTCTTCCTATTGGAAACAAGGTAGATAACTGAGAGGGGGGGTGAATCAGTTATCTCAAATTATTTTAACTTTCTTTTCTCCTTTGTTAACTTAATAATGAGTGCATCATCAAAACATATAAGCATATGTGATCATAGGAATAGAAATAAAATCAACACACATAACACAAGGATTTTTACGTGGAAAACCTTGTTAAGGGAAAACCCATAGGGTGACTAACCCAAGATTGTATTCTTTGTTAAAAGAATAAAGGAGTTCAAAATGGCACTTGCCGATTAGGGCTCACTACCTGATCACACTGCTCACAAGAGGTACACTGCCTACAAGAGACTCACTGTCTACAGAACTTAAAGAAGATAATCAAGTGTTTGAACTGATGAGAATCATCTACAAATGCAAGAGTTTAGTTCCATTTTAGGCACAATATATTGATCTGATGCACTTCATCCTTCCTCTGCTCAATGTTGGTGTTCTGTCACATACCGGGCTTGGATAGTTATTCCCACACTTATCTATGCTTTTCTTCACACTTTACTTCTTCACTTCTTTTCACACACACACCCACATACTGGAATCCATCTGGTATATATATCCGCATAAAGGATTTCTATCAACTTGCTAGTTGGCATCAAGAACACTACAAGTAATTACTCTGTCAGCTGAATCCATGCTTGATTTGTGATGTGTATAAAAAACATAGATATATAAATCATTAATCATGTCAGCCAACAGTGTGTGATCTCACAAATCACTTGATCAACATCATTTACTCATTCAGATTGAAGTCTGATACTCTACCAATCAGTTCTTCCTCTGTCTACTCTACCTGATTGGAACCCAACACTTAGATCCTCATATCTTTTCTTTGCTTTATCACCAGATGCTAAATCTCTAGAATATAGTAGTCATGATACCCCTCTTGACTTATCCAAGTCCGCAACTTACTAAGTTATACCATCTAAGAGACCTAGACCTGATTGTCGAACCTTGTTGCATACTCTGTTCTTGTTCACTGGACCAAAATAATCTTCAATCTGACTTCCGGTATAGGCATACTATGTACTGTGGATGTGTGGGATAGACTTTGTTGTCATCAATGACAACACTCATGAAGCCACACAATGTCTCTTGCCAACAATCTCCCCCTTTGGCATTGATGGCAACACTTAGTGTGTTGGTTTTTTCCCTGACTGGATGTTCATTCCCAGATTTCCCTACAAGGTAGCCATCAGTGATCAACAGGATCTCTGGGCCAAGGGCCAATAGTGTAGGAGATAGACTCTATTTTTATCTCCTCTTCTTCTTCAGGCTCTGCAAAACCTAGGGGGTATTCCCTATTCAACACCCATGAGAATATGCTTGTGGGTTGGCTTGGGATGTTGACACAAAGCAAATAAATCCTCCTGTGTGAAGACCAAAACTGTAAGATAAGTCCAAAGGGGCTAGCTTTGGGCTTATGTTCAGTTGTGAATCAGAGGATCTTGGTCCTAAACTACTTCTACAGGTCCTAATGGTTGTTTTGGAAGTTTGAGCTTGATTTGTATGTGGATGCAAAACTAGGACCTGGTATGTAATCTCAATGCAGAGCTAGATTGGTGCCTATCCAGGGCTTGGAGTCAGTAGACATACACCTATGAATGATCAGCATGAACACACTAAAACTGGATTTCAAGGGGATTTGTGTAATATCTGCCTTACAGATACCTCCCAAAATAGAGTGTTAAGTTATCTCTACTTAAGGTATCCCTATTGCAGTATATCCTTCACAACACTTAATCTGAAAACAATTTAATCTACCCCTTGAGCAGAAGTTGAAAGATCAAGCATTCAATATAGGAACTCTATATTCTAGAATCCCAGACATCCCTTAGATATCTAGATTCAGAAGAAGAACACATGCAATACTGGAGACAGAATAACAAAACACATGCAAATACAACATTACTCATGAAATCAATCATGAAATCAGTAGATTCATGCATGAGACATACAACAAGAGATACATAACCTCACAAGGTCACCTACATAGAGCAACCAGAACCAGTTGTATCTTATTATAGAGCCAGATATGTCCAATTTTCAACAACCTTCAAATGAGCAACACAGCCTGCTAAATACAGCAAGGAAGGTCCTTAGCATTAATTACATGGTAGACCAAAATTTGCCAGATACAGTACATTGAGAAAAATGGCGCTCAACACATTGAATGCAGTAGATGGAGGAGGGGACAGGAAGAGATCTCGAGCCCTGCGCCGCCACCTAGGGATTCACATCTTCAGTCGAGTAGCTGATCCATCCACGCCAATGCCCATACCCTGTAAGATCCGCCATTAATGGTGCACCAACTCGCAGCCTTGGGAAAAACATCATACTGTGCATCGCAAACCTTTCCCACCAAAATACCTCATCCTGATATTTCAAATTATGCAAGATCAAATTATCCCACATGCACCCCGCGACGACCTCCTCAATACTTTATATACTAGGTCGCAAGCATATATGATGTCGGTGCTTTTTCTCCTGATGACACTAGTATAAGCCTCATCATAATCCTCCGCATGATATCCGGATATAAAATATCACCCTGACGTCATCATCACCCTGCATGATAATTGCCTCCAAACATCACCCTGATATCTCGCATCAGCCTGATGCGAAATATCACCCTTATCGGAAAGATCACCCCGATAAGGAAAGTCACCCTGATATTGACCTTCATCGGCACAACCTGATGTGTTAGAGAAAGATCCTCCTGCCTCACCAATACCAAATGTCTGGCTGATGAACATCTTGCATGTCAACAAAAATCCTGATGATGTCATGTTGTGTGGTTACACAACATGCCCCATTTTGTCTTGGCAAAACAGGGACCCAACTTTTTGCTACTTTGGCTTGTTTTTGTGTTCTTCAGTGGTCTAGTAAAAGTAAGTCATGCAGATAATGATGCATAGAGAGGCTGGGTAAGTCATCATCATGAGGTCAATTTGTCAAAGTTCATATTTTATTCCAGTAACCTCATATCTAGAAAGAGCATCAAAATTCATGCAGGTTTGCCTTTTGCATCACCATGATATTCACTAGGGTGTGAAAGTTATGAATGGTCAAAGTTTGAGTCAAACTTGATAGTCACAGTAAGAGGATCATATTTCTTAACATCAATCATATTACAAAAGGTCATCCTGATCTAATTTATCACCCGATAAATCATGCGGTCCAAATATCTGGACGTCAATTTTAGGTGATAGTGACCTTTACCTGTCAACAGCCTTATGGATTTTGTGAGGATCATATTTCTCAATGTAACCCGATTTCCAAATATCCTCCTATGGTGAAATATCCCCCTAGCCATTATCCTGATGATGTCATTCAAGTCCGATAAACAATGAAACAATCATGATGATGACGTAATCATCATATTTTCCTCTCGAGGAGGATGATCATGATCTTGCTCACATAATATGACGATGACGTCATAGTGCCATAACGCTGAACCAAGTTGATATCCTGATGACATCATCATGATATTTCGACACTGGGTCATTTTAGTCTAGGGGATCATCATCTTGAAACATCACCCGACATTTCTACATCACCGGATCTTTCGATGTAGGTTTTCCTGCTCAGAGGCGGATGATCATATTACACCAAGGGGATCATCATATTTGAACATCACCTGATATCCAATTATCACCCTGCCGCAGAATATTACTCCGATCTGCTAACATGATGATGATGTCATAATGACATAGCGATAAATGAGGGCTTCCATCTGTTGACGTCCTCCTCATTTTTTCCAAGGGGGTCATTTTAGTTGCGGGGGTCATATTTCAGATCCTCCTGATTTCTTAGCATGACCATGACGTCAGCCTTTCACATTTTAACGAACCCTGTCCATGATGATGGCATCATCATCATATCCTGATTTATGAAGAGAGTCATATTAGTTAATATCCCTCATATTAGCTAATGTGCATACCCGGACCTGATAGTTTTATTCAATGGAATTTAGTGAACAGAAGCACATGTATTGCATATGCATGATCTTATGCATGCGATAACTGAAAATGTAAGGCTTGCATATCATATGAAAGGTCCCCATCACCCTTGGAATACAAAAAAGGCTACCGGAAGGTGGAACTATTTGCAAAAATTTAGAGAAACTCAAAAATTAGGAAATTTTTGACCTTCCCCTTGGCAGGGTCATAACTCCTAGCCATGTTATCAGAATTTAAACTTTTTGGACTCATTGGAAAGATAAACTAGTTGTCTAGTTTGAGTTGCCCGGTCACTTAGTCTTAACGCCAAGTTACCAAGAACGTGTTGAGACCTAATTTTGCTCCGAAGGCCTCCGAAAATGTAATTTACTAAGATGTAGAAAATACAAAAAAAATTACATTTTCGATATTTTTATCAAAAATCGCTCAAATGACCCTGGCTGGACCTGATCAGATATTGAAACTATTTTAGGCCCTAACAGCATGTTTAGTAGTCAATGATAGTCACCCGGACCCTCTTGACCGCCTATGGGCATTTAGTTGCGTGAATTTTCTCAGATGCTCAATATTCATAACCCGATATATATATAGGTTTGCACATTCACAACCTGATAAAATGTAAATGTTTATTTTCCTGCTAGTTATTAAATGATGATGCTTAATTCTTGTCTGTTTGTTGCAGGATGTTGGAGCTGTATGAAGTGGCTGAAAATTACCAACTGGCAGGCAACATGAACTGAAGCTGGGGAGGATATTATCAAATATGTTGTATGCCAGCTGGAAGGTGGACTGAGTCAAAGATACTAGAATATTCTCTACCAGCTATGTATTTGCCAACTGGTAGGCATGTGTTGTTCATCTGGACCATTGATTGTTCTGGGAGGATCCTGATCCTTGGATCATTGTAACTATTTTCTGCCCTTTGTTCTATAAAAGGGAAGAACTTCTCTTCATTGCTAGATGGGAATGTCTGGCAAAATAAGACCAATTATTGTAGAATCAAATAGGAGATCGGATTACTGAGACTAATGAGGATTGAATTGTTGAAATGTCAAGGTTCTTTCTTCAAATCATTTTAATTGCACTTATTCTAAAGCATACTGAATGGAGATGAAGCTTCAGATTACATCTTGATTGTAAACTTTACGTAATCTTCAAGTTGATTTCTAGATATGTAATGGTGAATGCTGTGTTCAAATAGAAGCGCTTTCATTTCATTGCATGTTGTTGTCAACTTTTCCTTTAAAGATTTGCACTGGATCATGTGGATTTGTGGAATGTCCTGGTGAAGTATGATTTCTAGTTTTCTTCTCTTCATTGCTATATGGGAACATGTATGTGGATCAGTGATCTCAGTTAAGTAATTTTGGGAATCATTCTCTAACCCTTTTTCTCATTTTAATTTCATTGAAATCACTTGCATAACTGCAAATCATGATAAATAACAAGCAGAACAGAGAAATATGCTGACATCTCATAGATAATTGAAAATCCTTAGCATATTTGAGCAAAGTGCATGTAGTGTTGAAAACATCATGCAAAGAATTGCAAATAATGGTAGAAGTCATGCAAATATCAACCTATAAGCACATTATTTGACTAAATTCATAGTGCAGAGGTAGAATTATTGGAGATTTATGCAGAGCAAACATATAGAGCAGGATATTTGGAGAAATAATGATGAACTTTGCAGAAATTACTGAAGAACGTAAGGCCCCTGAATGATTAACAGCAACACACATCAACCACTGAGTAAAGTCAGTAGATTATGAACTAATTAACAGAGACTTGGGATCATGAATTCTTTGAATTCATCATATCTTTCAAGATGAATAAGGGTTGAGGTGTAACTTTTATTCTATGTTTGTTTATGACTAACATCATCATCAACATAAATTAGTGCTAGAAGGAGGGCCGAACAAGAAATTTCTAGATTTCTACAAATATTGCATAAATATTTCATCATTTGAGTTAAATGTCTGCAAATATCTCTTATCTGAGAGGTTTTGGTTGCACCTTTGCAAATATCTAGCCCAAAGCCTCAAAGATTTGTTTGATTTTCTGAGCTTTCAAGTTTTATTCTGAGATATGATGGATCTCCTTAAAATTTCAAAATCTTAAAAAATTGGAAGCAGCGTCTCATTTTGATGGATGCATATGAGAGTAGTTTTCAAGTTAACATTCCTTTATTTCAGGAAACTTTGAATAGGCAGCTTTACCCTCACAGTTTGTCTAACTTTGGTTTATCCACCTATTACAGGATACACCAGACTATGGAGCATAGTGAAATAAATTGTTTAACTTTCCTCACAAGGTTGGATTTATATTTGAAAGGACTAATATTCTTTCCAGATGTGTTCAGGGCTGAAATTTGCCAGCGAAATGAGGAAATTCTGGAACAACAAGTAGAGACAGTACCGGAAGTTATTAGTTGTCTAGACACTAAAGTGGATCATTCTTAAGATTTTGAATTATATTTGTCTAGAAATATACAATGTAGTCAAATATTAGGTTTATCCATTGAGGATGTCTTGATTGAAAGCTGGTGCAGATTACATGATGAAGAGCATTCAGAGAGAGATTGCTACCCTTGCTTGGTCATGTTGGAGAAGATTCTAGAAAATACAATAGCTGAACCAGTCTTAGAGGATAAAGACAGTGAAACATCTTTGCTTGAGTCATTTTATGGTGATATTGATAGGAGTTCTCTACTTCCTAATACAAGTAAGGACCAATCAGTATGCAGGTATGAATCCTGTGAAAATTCTAGAGAAGAAACCACTCATCAGGATAATATTTTTGATTCTGATCCTAATACTTTTGATAAAGAAGATGAAACATCTTTCCTGGAGTCATTCTATGGTAAAGAGAAGTGTAAACAGATAGTAGAACAATTTAAATGCACTACTGATGATGAAGTTCCTATGATAGTAACTCAGGGAGTCATAGAAGAGAAGATAAATGCTGATTTACTGCCTAACTGGGTTGAATTGAATGGTCAAATACAAGAATGTTGCAGGATAATGGAACTAGGCACTTTACTGGATAAAAGATGTGAATTATTTAATGAACACTTCCTAAAGGGTGAAAATGCAGAAGACTTTGGAGTTGTTGTGCATGATCAGATGTCACTCTAGAATTTTTTTGAAAATGAAATAGGGAAGTATTCTTATCAGTTGAATGCCAATTCTCCTTTACAGTCAAGTGATTTAGAAATGATAAATTTCTGTATGTCAGGTTATGATGATAAGGATACTCATTTAGATGCTGATGTGTAGGAAATTGAAGAAAAATATTGAGAAGTTTCCTGAACTAGAGGATAAATTGAATGTCCAGAATGGAGGAATAAATATGGATAAAGATGAAGAAATAATGCATCAAGAGTCATACATCCTTCAAAATGAAGTGAGACTAAATATTGAGCCAAGCAATGAAAATATAATGGCAAATGGAAGATCAGCTAGCAATGAACAAGCATGTTCAACAGGACCAGAGATACATCAGGTTGTATTTTTCCTTTCCACAATAAATGATGTTGATTATTGCTTTGATTATGGAAATTCAAGAGATAAGACATGCATATGGATTAATCATGAACATGATGAGCTTCCTTAGTTGCTGATCATCAAGGGTTATTCTATTAAACATAATGAATTAAGAATACAAGGATATTTTTCAGAATATAAAGATAAATTTGCTAGGTTGAG
Organism: Cunninghamia lanceolata; assembly: GCA_027924645.1. NCBI lineage: Eukaryota > Viridiplantae > Streptophyta > Pinopsida > Cupressales > Cupressaceae > Cunninghamia > Cunninghamia lanceolata. Next base: position 7,361,215 of record BSBN01001185.1, on the reverse strand, counting down.
AACCATAACTAATACCCTAATGCTCCTGCACAATCAAAAGAAGTATGCAAATACAGGTGTATTTGGGTCTGTTTCTAGTTTTTGTTTGCCTAATAGTGGTTTGTTTCCTTTTTGTAGGTTAGTTGTTTGTACAGTCTGCTTGTTTTGCTTTCTATTGTTTCCTTTTGGTAGTTAGCTGTTTGTAGTTTGCGTTGTGTGTGTTTGCTTTGTGTTTTTGTTGTTGAGTCTTTGTTTTGGGTGGGCAAAGTCGGTGCACCTTGTTACTTAAGAACACTGCAGAAATTGTTAGAATTCAAAAGTTGGATATAAGTTTTTCTATAGGTTGTAACTCGTATCAGTGTAGGTATTCTTGATCAGGTCTGTGGTATCATATTCATCAGTACTACTTTTCTTGAGTCAAGGTGATCCTCACAATGACACACCTAACAGCCTTGGGTTTATTGAACATATCAGTGTAGGTGTTAAGTGAAAAATCTAAAGGTTGCCCTTGCTACCATTGCAATTCTCAACTTAATCTCAGCAAGTGACCAATCCTTGCATCATGAAGCTATAACTGTTATATCTTATGAAATCAATTTCAAAATAAAAAAATAAAATAAAATAAAATAAAATAGGGATTTACTGGAATCCAAATTAAGCCATCTAAGTAACTCTACCGGAGCTATAGACGCTTGCTGGCAGTGGGGCTCTACTTAGGAGAATTGCAACGATAACCTTGCCGGGGCTATAAACGCCTGCTGGCAGCAAGGCTCTATCTGGTTAGCTATGAGGGATGAACCAAACTATGTAGCCTAACACTAGTCACTGGTTTATTCAACTCACTTTCAAGATGAGTATACGAATCACATGCACACAGTTGATCCCTTATCAATTCATTATTACATTGATGAACATGATACCAGTTAGAGAAGATTAGGATGCTCATGCTCAATAGGAGTTGGAAATTTATGTTTTAACTTATCCCCACCTTTTGAATTATTTGAATTTTGTTGTTTCTTTGGTGGCAAGTTGTTGTGTGGTTACACAACATGCCCCATTTTGTCTTGGCAAAATAGGGACCCAACTTTTTGCTGCTTTGGCTTGTTTTTGTGTTCTTCAGTGGTCTGGTAAAAATAAGTCATGTAGATCATCATGCATATAGAGGCTGGGTAAGTCATCATCATGAGGTCAGTTTGTCAAAGTTCATATTTTATTCTAGTAACCTCATATCTAGAAAGAGCATCAAAATTCATGCAGGTTTGCCTTTTGCATCACCCTGATATTCGCTAGGGTGTGAAAGTTATGAATGGTCAAAGTTTGAGTCAAACCTGATAGTCATAGCAAGAGGATCGTATTTCTTAACATCAGTCATATTACAGAAGGTCATCTTGATCTAATTTATCACCCGATAAATCATGCGGTCCAAATATCCAGATGTCAATTTTAGGTGATAGTGACCTTTACCCGTCAACAGCCTTATGTATTTCACGAGGATCATATTTCTCAATGTAACCCGATTTCCAAATATCCTCCTGCCACGAAATATCCCCCTAGCCATTATCCTGATGATGTCATTCAAGTCTGATAAACAATGAAACAATCATGATGATGATGTAATCATCATATTTTCCTCTCGAGGAGGATGATCATGATCCTGCTCACATAATATGATGATGATGTCATAGTGCCATAACGCTGAACCAAGTCAATATCCTGATGATGTCATCATGATATTTCGACACTGGGTCATTTTAGTCCAGGGGATCATCATCTTGAAACATCACCTGACATTTCTAAATCACCAGATCTTTCGATGTAGGTTTTCTCGCTCAGAGGCGGATGATCATATTACACCAAGGGGATCATCATATTTGAACATCACCCGATATCCAAATATCACCCTACCGCAGAATATTACTCCGATCTGCTAACATGACGATGATGTCATAATGACAGCGATAAATGAGGTCTTCCATCTGCTGACGTCCTCCCAATTTTTTCCAGGGGGGTCATTTTAGTTGCAGGGGTCATATTTCAGATCCTCCTAATTTCTTAGCATGACCATGACGTCAGCCTTTCACATTTTAACGAACCCTGTCCATGATGATGGCATCATCATCATATCCTGATTTATGAAGAGAGTCATATTAGTTAATATCCATCATATTAGCTAATGTGCATACCCGGACCCGATAGTTTTATTCAATGGAATTTAGTGAACAGAAGCGCATGTATTGCATATGCATGATCTTATGCATGCGATAACTGAAAATGTAAGGCTTGCATATCATATGAAAGGTCCCCATCACCCTTGGAATACAAAAAAGGCTACCGGAAGGTGGAACTATTTGCAAAAATTTAGTAAAACTCAAAAATTAGGAAATTTTTGACCTTCCCCTTGGCAGGGTCATAACTCCTAGCCATGTTATCAGAATTTAAACTTTTTGGACTCATTGGAAAGATAAACTAGTTATGTAGTTTGAGTTGCCCGGTCACTTAGGCTTAACGCCAAGTTATCGAGAACGTGTTGAGACCTAATTTCGCTCCAAAGGCCTCCGAAAATGCAATTTACTAAGATGTAGAAAATACAAAAAAAATTACATTTTCGATATTTTTATCAAAAATCGCTCAAATGACCCTGGCTGGACTTGATCAGATATTGAAACTATTTTAGGCCCTGACAGCATGTTTTCCAGTCAACGATAGTCATCTAGACCCTCTTAACCGCCTATGGGCATTTAGTTGGGTGAATTTTCTCAGATGCTCAATATTCATAACCCGATATATATAGGTTTGCACATTCACAACCTGATAAAATGTAAATGTTTATTTTCCTGCTAGTTATTAAATGATGATGCTTAATTCTTGTCTGTTTGTTGCAGGATGTTGGAGCTATATGAACTGGCTGAAAATTGCCAACTGGCAGGCAACATGAACCGGAGCTGGGGAGGATATTATCAAATATGTTGTATGCCAGCTGTAAGGTGGACTGAGTCAAAGATACCAGAATATTCTCTGCCAGCTGTGTATTTGCCAACTGGCAGGCACGTGCTATTCATCTAGACCATTGATTGTTCTGGGAGGATCCGGATCCTTGGATCATCGTAACTATTTTCTGCCCTTTGTTCTATAAAAGGGCAAAACTTCTCTTCATTGCTAGATGGGAATGTCTGGCAAAATAAGGCCAATTACTATAGAATCAAATAGGAGATTGGATTACTGAGACTAATGAGGATTGAATTGTTGAAATGTCAAGGTTCTTTCTTCAGATCATTGTAAATGCACTTATTCTAAAGCATACTGAATGGAGATGAAGCTTCAGATTACATCTCGATTGTAAACTTTACGTAATCTTCAAGTTGATTTCTAGATATGTAATGGTGAATGCTGTGTTCAAATAGAAGTGCTTTCATTTCATTACATGTTGTTGTCAACTTTTCCTTTGAAGATTTGCACTGGATCATGCGGATTTGTGGAATGTCCTGGTGAAGTATGATTTCTAGTTATCTTCTCTTCATTGCTGTATGGGAACATGTATGTGGATCAGTGATCTCAGTTAAGTAATTTTGGGAATCTCATTCTCTAACCCTTTTTCTCATTTTAATTTCATTGAAATCACTTGCATAACTGCAAATCATGATAAATAACAAGCAGAACAGAGAAATATGCTGACATCTCGTAGATAATTGAAAATCCTTAGCATATTTGAGCAAAGTGCATGTAGTGTTGAAAACATCATGCAAAGAATAGCAAATAATGGTAGAAGTCATGCAAATATCAACCTGTAAGCACATTATTTGACTAAATTCACAATGCAGAGGTAGAATTATTGGATATTTATGCAGAGCAGACATATAGAGCAGGATATTTGGAGAAATAATGATGAACTTTGCAGAAATTACTAGAGAACATAAGGCCCTTGAATGATTAACAACAGCACACATCAACCACTGAGTAACGTCAGTAGATTATGAACTAATTAACGAAGACTTGGGATCATGAATTCTTTGAATTCATCGTATCTTTCAAGATGAATAAGGGTTGAGGTGTAACTTTTATTCTATGTTTGTTTATGACTAACATCATCATCAACATGTCATCGACATATCTGCATACTGTGCACCTCCTCATATCCGGATGACGTCATCGTCATATTTGCAACATCGGGGGATCTCCATAAAATGACTGATGTTAAAATATGACCCCCCGAACCTTGATGACATCACCAGCATGTCGGCATCAGGATGATATTCAGAAGATAACTAGATATTTAAAAAATCACCCTCATGCACAAATATCATGCTGCACTGTAGCTCCACTATAAGATCGGGGTGATATATGAATATGATGGATATTTGAAATGATCACCCCCCATTAGATAATGTATGAAGCTGACAGGCGGATATCTCCCTCCAGAAATATCATGACGCAGATAGACAAGCGAATATCACCCTGACATAGGAATGACGTCAGCAGCATCTGGGTGATAAAACAAACAATATGAAGTGATAAAACAAGATCAGGATGATCTTAACAAAGATCACCTGATGTTTAAATATGATGACCCCGCAGAAGATTGGGTCATACTTAGGACTTTGTAGTAACATCATCAGGATGATCTTAAGTAAGATCACCCAATGTTAAGATATCACCCCAGAGAGAAAGATCAGGCTGATAGAAAATATGATGATGACCCCCGTGAGAAATAATAGGGTGATGACTGGAAACATGATGATGGTGATGACCCCCTCCAAAGAAAATATGATGCTGCAATTGAAAAATGTTGAGGCCCAAAGACTTAGAACATTTTTTGGATTTTTAGGGAAGGTGCCTGCATGTTTATATGCTTGAAAACTGACTGCTCATGCAGGCACCAACATAGTGAAAAATGGTTGTGTCGCAGTAACTCCCCCTTGGTTGATGCTCTGTCTTTTGTACAATTATACCGGAACTCCCTCTTAGCTAGGTTCCATATTTTTCACTATTCTTCACTCCCCCTTTGACATCAATGGCAAAGGGTGGGATCCTCATAGCAAAATTTGCAAAAAATATTCTATACATGGCTGCATTAATATGTATGAATCATATGTTATACTTACATATACTTAAGTATATCTACAAAGGTGGCCTTCAACTGTACAAACTCTGTGGTCCAGCTCCACTTCATCCTATCTAGAATGGAGATGTGACCACTGAACAAAAATGCATATGCTTTTGCCCTTTTTAAATTTACCGGATCACTAGTCCGGGCTATGGTTTGGGCATCTATCAATGCCTCACGCATTGCCTCTAACTTAGGGATAATTATCCCTCTGAATTCACTCATCTTGTTTATTGTGTCCTTCTTTTCTTTGTTCACCCTCTTTATTTCATTTATGATGATAATCGCCTGGCATTCTTGCTTCATTAAAGAGGTAATGAGGGGATCAAAATTCTGAGATAAACTTGATAGTTTACCTTCTTGTTCTTTCACTTTCTTCTCAATGTCCTCTGTTACTTTGGGCCAAGATAAACAAAGTTTGTATATATCCCCACCTTCTTTAAGAGCATTTTCAAGGCTCTTTATTCCAATGTCTAAGGTCCTCCTATCATTAGTAATCAGTCCTTGCACCTTAGAGAATCTTTTTCCCAAAAACTCCTTCTGGACCTTTGCTTCTGTTGATTTATCTAATGATTCAAAATGAGTGCCAACAGAATTAACCAAAGATTTTAAGTTACCTGATGGAGAGGCTGAAGGATCCTTTTGGAAGGATGGCATGATCTTCTCCAGCATCTCAGATGCAATCTCCAATAGTTCACAATCCTCCATGTGAGATTTCAACAGTTTTTCTTTAGCCTTGGCTTGGGCAAAAGATGCTATCTTCATCATCTGTACTGGAGAGAGAGTATCTAGATTTAAGGGTGCTTGAAACAGCTCTAGTTCATCTAATTCCACCACCTCTTTGTCTAAGAAGTTCTTCTCTATCTCTATAGTGTCTCTTGCTGTAGATTGAGTCTTCTTTGAAATATTAGAAGAGTCATCATTGTCTTATCTGCCTGTTCTTCTACTTGAGTCTTCTTCTCCTCTCTTCTACCTTCTCCTTCAACTTCAGAGACTAGAATGTATGTCACACCTATAGTGGGATCCAAAGGAGAGATTGCACCTATGTTTGCTGCTTCAAGAACTTCCTCTTCCGGAACTGAGGAGTCTAAGTTCTCAGAGATTTCTTCATTTATTTTCTTTAGTCCTTCAACATCCTTGTCAGAAGTTTCTTCATTGATTGCATTTAATCCTTCAACATCCATGGTAGAAGGTTCTTCATCTATTTCTTCTACAATGGGAAGATTGAATCTCTTCAAGACATTCTGGAGGATATCTTTTGTTTCACTTGCTACTTGGTCTATTTCTTCAAGCATGAGTTTATTCATTCTTGCCTTACTCCAGAACTCATCCTTACAATCTTTGAAATTCATGTTCATTTGTTTTGGAGTGATGGAAGGATAAAGATGAATTGTTATCTGCTCCCAAATCTAAGTCTTTTGCCTTTGCATTATCTTTTCTCAGCTCAAGTAATTTTTCTAGACTCTTAGGAATTAGTGATATTATTTCAATGAAGGCCTTATTGTAATGTTCAAGTACCTAATAGTAGCTTCTTCCAAAATTCTCTTGTCAACATCAATGTATTCATCATAGAATTCAGTCACCAGCTGCAGGTTCCCATCCACAGTGATTGCCTTGATGATGTCATCAATGGAAAGAGTGGACTTTTCTACAAATTCCTCTACCTTCTCTTCCTCCTTTTTGCTAGCAGAGAACTTCCCAGATGTTCTCTTCTTCTTTATTTGCTAGATTTCTTCATCTGATTTTGCTCCCTCATCATCTTTATGGCTTGTATACTTCCTTGAGGCTTTGGTCTTCATCCTCTTTTCTCCTTTTCTGGATGTCTTGACTTCCAATTTTTTAGACTTTGAGCTCTTGGAAGTGACAGGAGCAGAACTCTTGGACGATCTAGTCCTAGAAGAGGTTTGTGCATGGGTACTTTCTTCCTTTGCTTCTTCTTTTTCTTTTTCTGCCTTCTACATTTTCTCTTTGTTAGCATCAAGGGCCTCCTTTGATATGCCAAATCTTTTGGCAAATTCCTCTACTTCCCTTCTTACTCTCCTTTTTTATCTCCAGTTGCCTTGACTCAACATGTATTTTTACACTTAGTTCTTGAAAGGTTCCAAACCTTTTTGCCCTAGGGTCCTTAGGCTAGCTCAACAGATGTTGAATATGAAGCTCTAGGATTTTCTCATCAACCTCGTATCCCATAGGCATTATCCACACTATTCTAGGCTCAACTGCCTCCATTAGGTATTGATCAGTGTCAACCATGAAGCATAATGTATCCTTGTATTTCTCAACTATGGATTGAGGTATCCTCTCTCTGGCTTCCATCATGCTTTAGAAGTTCTTAAAGTAACCCCAGAGAGCTGTGTTCTAAGCTTTAGCATCACTAAGTCCATACATATAATCTCTAATCTGGATTGTAACTGGTTTATCATTTTGCCATACCCAACCATGTTATCTGGGTAGCTTGTTCATGTAATAAAAGAACAGACATAGTATTAGACATCCATATTTAAAGGAATTCTTCTTATCCTTTTTTATCTTCTACAAGTCTTGTAATAGTTGATTTAGGAGAAGTTCACATAAGTCATAATCTGCATCTTCCCTTAACATCTAATATGATGCATATATTGCAGTCCTAGACACAGAATTCTCCTTGCTAGAATGTTAGATCTTGTATCTAATTATAATTGAGGCAAACTTGACATCTGGATCTATGATGTCATCTATGGTCATTGCCCTTTTGTCAAACTTAGATCGGGTGGCTTCAATTACTGTCTGGTTCTTGACAGATTTAAGTGCAAGTAACCCACCAGAAGAATGGAGTCCAGTCACTGCCCTAATGGCATCTTTTGTTATCTTGAAGGGCCTCATTAACCACATGAAATTATCATGCATCCTACTTAGGACATACATGACCCAATCATCTTCTGCAGAATAGGGAAAGTGTATGCAGTGTCCGAAGTGTTTGTCTTGGAGGGCCTTGAATTGAGGTTTGAGTTCAAAACTCTCATCTATTAGTTGTTTGTGATAGATGTCCATTAATTTTGAGTCTCCAAATTCCTCAATGTTGGAATGGATATAGACCCTAACATCTTCTATGTGCAATACCCCATGCGGAATGCTAGAAAATGCGCCTAAAGGATCAACTTCTAGATATTTATAAAGGTGTTTCTTTTTATGCTTTTATGGTTTGAAATAGGAGCCGAAACAAATCACTGGTTGAATTTGATTTTCCAGTTGATCTTGAGTGAATTGTAGAAACTTTGTTGCAGAACTCTTCTTCTTCTCGAATGTAAATGTGCAAATAATGAGTGAATGACCCCTTTTGTCTTTGTGCAAACTCTAATTTTGTTTTGTAATAAATGCACAACATAAGTTATCTGGTTGCCCTATTTTGAAAGAGATCTTCTTGAATCATTGTGATGAACTTAGAATCATTGTCAATGAGGATTGACAATGTATCTTATTTTCTTCAATCATGTCATGGGTTCGTAAATCAAGGTATTTAATTCTGAATCATACCGGATCTATCTGTGAAAATCTTGCTTTACCAAATGGCTGTCAAACTAGATCAACTTGAGTGGTTAAACTCTTGCAAAACTCCATGCTGATCTTTCATATTTTTACTAAGGGTTATATAGATATTTTTCTGATAACCCTTTAATCCGCAACATTCCATGTGCTGAATTTAGGCACTAATTGACTGGCTAGGGGAATTTGTTTTTCTCTGTGACTCCCCCTAAGCCAGAGCTCATCTGTTTAGTTTTTGGAAGGAATATCAGCACCGAATTCTGGTACAGATCCATCCCCAATATTTTATGTACTCTTCTTCACCCAAATCTTGCTCATCTCCTTTTGAACTTCATCTACATTTACTTTACCTTTGCCCTTATCTTGTTTTTGAGTATGTTGCACCAGACCCTTTTTATCCTGATTTTGACTTCTACAGAATTTGGCAATATGACCAGATCTATTGCAATTGTAGCAGACAACATTTCTTTGCATATTTGATTGATATCCTCTTGATCTACATTGATTAGCCATATGTCCCATTCTATTGCATGCAAAACATCTACCATTGAATGAATTATTTATTTGCATATTTCTACATTCATGAGATTTATGACCATACCTTTTGCAGTTGAAACATTGTCTAGAGAAGGATGGATTAGTCTGATTCATTCTCCTTCTGTGCTGAGTTTATTTATGACCGAAATTGTTGCAATTGAAGCAATATCCATTGAAGGATGGATATCTTTGAGAATTTGGTTGCTTTACCAGAGGTCTTCTAGGCCTATTTATTTGATTTTCTAATCCAAAGTTCTTTTGACCAGATCCAGAGCTTTCACCTTTCTCATATCCCAAGCCACACTTATCATCTACCCTCTTTTGGCTCTCAAGAAGAACTTCAAGTTGGGCTGAGCTTATCTTGAATTTCTCTTTGTATTCATTTGCTATTTGAAGATTTTGTTTAAGAGTGTCTATTTGATTCTCAAGTTGTTCTTCATTATCTCTAGCTTCTTCAAGATGCCTAATTATTTTGTCCATTTTGTGGCAATCCTCTGTCTTCTCCTTCAGGGATTGTTTTAGATTATGTTCACTTTTTCTTTTTTCTTCAATTTCTTGGGTGAATCTCATAACCCTTGATTCCATTTCATGCCTTACCATAATGACCTCTTTTGATAGCTTCTCACATAGCTTATTTTTCTCATTCAGATCTTCATTAGTATCATTATCTTCACTCTGATTGGCTAATTTTTGAAGTAGTTCCTTTCTCTTTTTCATATAGATACTAAGTTTTTCTTTTAGCTCATTTATGAAATCATTAGCTTCTTTGAGTCCTTCTCTCAAATTATTGACTTCAGGCTGAGATTGTTCAAGATCATCTAGGGCAAACTAAAATTGTTCCTTCATACCATATATATATCCATTGAGATTCCCAGATCTTCCTCAAGCTGTTAGGCTTTGTTTAGAGGAACTTAGCTCTGATACCAACTGTTGGAAACAAGGTAGATAACTGAGAGGGGGGGTGAATCAGTTATCTCAAATTATTTTAACTTTCTTTTCTCCTTTGTTAACTTAATAATCAGTGCAACATCAAAACATATAAGCATATGTGATCATAGGAACAGAAATAAAATTGACACACATAACACAAGGATTTTTACGTGGAAAACCTTGTTAAGGGAAAAACCATGGGGTGACTAACCCAAGATTGTATTCTCTATTAAAAGAATAAAGGACTACAAAATGGCACTTGCCAATTAGGGCTCACTACCTGAGCACACTGCTCACAAGAGGCATACTGCCTACAAGAGACTCACTATCTACAAAACTTACAGAAGATAATCAAGTGTTTGAACTGATGAGAAGCATCTACAAATGTAAGATTTCAGTTCCAGTTTAGGCACAATATACTGATCTGATGCACTTCATCCTTCATCTGCTCAATGTTGGTGTTTTGTCACATACCGGGCTTGGATAGCTATTCCCACATTTATCTCTTCTTTTCTTCGCACTTTACTTCATCACTTCTTTTCACACACACACACACACCTACATATTGGAATCCATCTAGTATATATATCTGCATAAAGGATTTCTATCAACTTGCTAGTTAGCATCAAGAACACTGCAAGTAATTACTCTGTCGGCTAAATCCATGCTTGATTTGTGATGCGTATCAAAAAAATAGATATAGAAGTCATTAATCATGTCGGCCAACAATGTGTGATTTCACAAATTACTTGACCAACATCATTTACTCATCTGGATTGAAGTCTGATACTCTACCGGTTAGTTCTTCCTCTGTCTGCTCTACCTGATTGGAACCCAACACTCAGATCCTCATATCTTTTCTTTGCTTTATCACTGGAGGCTAAATCTCTGGAATATAGTAGTCATGATATCTTTTCTTTGCTTTATGCCTAGAAGACTATTTGACCACTTTTGAAGGTGAATATGAACACATATGCCATATGCCTTAAGAACCCATTTAATCCCTTTCGAGATTAATTCATAGGTCATATGCATTAGATGTCATTTGTAGATTGAATAGAGGACAAGCCTTATAGGCTTTTATTTTTGCACAAACCATATATATGCCTTGATATATTTTTATGATTTTTATAGAAAATCATATGTCTATCAAATTTAATATACTTGGCATGTGTAAAATCAAAACCTTGTATTGTTCTTTTTTGTGAAAAATCAAATCAAGATAGGATATGGATTAAAACTACAAATCATTGTAAAATGATCTTTTAAAGCAATATCTTATAAATTGGTTTAAAATATTCATTATTTATGTAGTTAAAGCAGAATAAGGCAAATAAAATCTTTCTTTTAAAGTTTGCTTTCTTTTGATAAGATATGGACAAAATGGACTTTTATTGGGTAGAGAAAGCATGTTTTTTGGTGGGACCATATTGTAGGGCTTTTTGATAGTTTCTTTCTTTAGTTTGGAGATAGTTTGGTGGCAGTTTTCAAGGCTTTTTATGGAGCTCGAAAATGGATTAGGGTAACTATTTTTAGGAGCTTTTCCCACATTTTTTAGGGAGATCATTTTGTAGGAATATATTGGAGAAAGCTAGCTCCTTCTCAGGAGTTAGTTGATATCATTGTTTCTTCTCTCTTGAGTGCAAGTAGAGAGTTTCTAAATAGACTTTGACTCAGTTTTAGATGTTCATGTACTCCTTCCAGTTCAATATAGTAGATCTTTCCTATTTCATCTTTTACTTCATATTTGCAGCTTTTGATCTGATGTTTCATTGTGACCAATATTATATCCTTTGTTATGTCTCATTACTATAAAACTGTATGCAGATAATTCATATGGTCCTGGTTATATGTTGTGTTCAAATTGAACCTTCATATAAATTATTTTAGAATCGTATGTTCTAGGTGAGGTTGTGAAAGACTATGTTTGAAGGGCTATTTGTGGGTGAAAGTATTCAGATAGATTAAAGTTTAGAAGTATTATCTGTAAGAATTTAAGTTCCATTTTAGTTCATCCTCTCACTTTTTCCCTCAGCAAATTTTTAGATTAGGAAAAATCATTAGGAGAACCAGCTCACTCTGGAGGTTCACTCCAATTCATAGGCAACCCACAAGCCTAGGAGTGTTCCCATGTGTCAACAAATGCTAAGTTGATAGCTTAGCATATCTGATTGATAACAGTTTTAACTTGACCCGTAACTTCCTATTCCAGGTTTCCCAACCTTTCCTTGGTTTCGTTTAGCATGGTCAATATTTGATCCAGCTTAGTTATTGAGTTTTTAGAAGGATTTGACTCTCCTTGACTATTTTCAAGATTTGTTCAAGTTTGAACCATGATGATAATATTGTATCACACTTGATTTTTGTATTAAGTTATTGATTTGAATTTAGAAATAATGCATCTCATTAATTCAAAGTTCATCAATAAATCTATTCAAAAAACTTAGATTTGTGTAAAATAATCTGATCTTTATTATAGTTTGTTTTGGGCATAAATACATCCTTATTTAGATAGATAACTCAACAAGACTACATATCACTGTCAGTTAAAGGATATTCCTCAAGTTCCTCTTCCCTATCAGAATCTAGTAAAACAAACTTAGAGGGTGGATATACATGCAAGTACTCTTCCAATACCTCTTTTCCTAAATCAGGGGCATCATGACCACACCAAAACAACATGTCGTGACTAGCAGATGGTTTACTCGGTTAAAATACACAAGTAGGAACAATGAGTTTCTTAGCTAGTTTATTGTGTTGTTTCCTTTCTAGTCAAATACACTTAAGAGCATCATCCAATGTTTCAGAGTCCTCTAGCCATGCACCCTTAGCATAGTTAATATGTTCTTGGAGTTTTACCTACTCAGTTGGTTCTCTCTTAACCACTATCTTGGGTAAGTTCTAGGGGATAGATTTCTTGGCAGTTTTCTTGGTTCTTCACCATGCCATTCTAGCATAAAACCAATTTTCAAACATTAGCCAATCTATTAAATTATGTTGACAAATTTTCTTGTGATGAGCTCCTAGGTCCATGTGTTGAACTTGGTAGCTCTGATACTATATGTAAAATACTAACTCAAACAACTTCAAACAACTTGGAATTACTCACATAATTTAGTGAGAAAGTAAAAGATCATGTACAAGCATGAGTGATTTATTTTTAATATTTTCTTAATAAAATAATAAAATGCATATCTTTTCCAAATATTTTTAACCTTGAAAATACAATATATTCAAAGATAAAATCATAATGAAAATATTTCACTTTACATTTTCAAATAATTTGCACTTGGCAATATGAATAAGTTTACATAAGTTTGACAATCATAAGTCATAGCATGAAGAATACTACATTTGGAATCTTGGTATCTATCTCACAAATCTCGGTGAGTCTTCTTCTATAGAGGGAGAGCATCATCTAAGTGATTTTCGTCCAACCACAAACTGATGGTCCCTCGCATACCTTCCTTTCTAGAAATGGCCCTACCATTCACCAAGAGTATAGACATAAGGAACCAATAGGTTTCCATCTAAGTGCTAGTGTTGTGTCCTATGTAACTCAATTGACCATACAACTCTAGAAAATCTTCTAGCCAAGTATGACCATTCTAACAGGTCACGCCATCTAGACACTTTGAATCGACTAATGCATGTAGAGAGAAATGCATCACTGTGGCCAAAGTTTCTATAAAAATTGATGTTTTAAATAAATGTAGTCATCTATTCACACACCTCTAACTTGACTTGGAAACTATCTTATCCTACAATTTGACTAACTTGACTAGTATCTCTAGACATGAATTGTCTTGACTAAACTCAAATCCTAGTCAAATTTGACTTAGAATTTAATCATTAATCTAGGATATATACAATATATGTAAGTTTATATGATTTTAACATTTCAAAGAGTCCCTCATTGCATACTTGCAAATACTCAGGGTCTATGAGTTCTTGTCATTCTACTAAATGACCCAAGACTAAACATTCTTGTGTTATATATCAAATTTTTAACTTTCACAAGAAATCATTTATTTATCATAGGTGCTTTCATAGACTCTTCCTAAATTATATTATCTTGATCTATGGTTTCTTGACCATTCACTATCGACCATAATATACAAAAACAATGTTATAACTGACTTAAGAGTTTTAAGTTTCTATACCCTTCTGGGTTGATTCTAGGGTTTTAACTTCTCTAACCCAATACATTGAAATATTAAATACTCTTATTTTCAAAAGATAATAAGTTATATTAATATAACATGAATACAATAACCACTAGTCTACTCTTTACCACTTGGGCATTGATCGAATTCACATTTGTCATATCATGTATAAACATAGAACATAAGGTTAATCCTCATTCATATAAGATCTTGATGAATACTATCATTATCATAAGTACTCTTGACTAAGTTTGATCTTTTAATCTAAATAGGTTTGAGTCTACAAAAATAACAATACAATATATTCAACCTTTTTGGTCTTCTAAAGTCTACCAACTTTCGTTATAGAATAGGTTGTGAACTCATGTATAACATCCTTTGAATATAATGAAAATACTTTTAATGGTTTTAGAATGCATATGTGATATTAAATATTTAAAATAAGTGTTTCTAATGATATCAATATCATTTCTATATAGTCTAAAATAAGTGAATATCTATCAAAAAATCTTTGATTGAAAACAAAAAAAATTATATATATATAACATTGTGGGATATAAATCCTTCTCTATCTAAACTTACTAGTCTTGACTCTTAAGTCTAAAATAGAGTTCTTGGGAGGTTCAGTTTCTACAATCTATAAGATAGATTGTACAAAGTTATTATATTTTTAAGACAACTACATCCTATGTTTGCTTGAATGTATATATAGGTAAGAGACAAATTTCAATAGATCAAATCCTATGAATAAGCAATGTTATTCAAACCTTTTTTGATAGTTTGGTGTCTATTGAACATCAAAGTTTACTACCTATCTAATTTATGAGCTCAATGATACAAAAAATGCCATGAGAACGTTATCATCTATAGTTTTCTAAATGCAACTACAACATTATGATGTTTAATCTCTACATTTTTAAACTTATGAATTCAAATTTACTCTATCATGATTTTAGACTATAAAGACTCGTGCACTATGAATGTGGTTTTGATTCATGACAAGATGGTATTACTCTAGATCATATCTATCTACGTTTACATAGTCACTGAGATCCTAACCTCACTATTTGGAGATCTCTCAATACTTTTCTCTACATAAATACTATTGATAGTAAAATTTGCATCAAACTAAAAACAATGGGAAATCTTGGAAACGTGGGACCTGGCTTGCAAGATGACCTCTAGGATTTTAGAAGCCAGCTCTTTGTAAGGTCTTCAATAAACTTGTTTTCATATTTTTTTGAGAATAGAGATGAAGGAAAACTTGAAAATGAGACTAGTTAACATAGCGACACGCGAAACACAACTTTCCAACTTGCAAAGGATTTAATTACACAAGATTCAAAAACAAGAGACAAGATGAACACAAATATGATGAACAAAAAATAGTAATCACATAGTCATTCATTTGCATTAGGTTCAATAGTCTCATATTTACAAATGAAGGTCACAGATCTAAGATAAGAAAAGAAGAAAAACTCCAACAGAAAACAACGGAACACAGATAACCATCTTCCCTTCATTGGTGAATCAAAATGAAGACACAAAAGGCCCTAAGGACATAGTGCATTAGATTCATTTGATTCAAAGAATACCTGTCATCAAAGGCCTACAAAAGCATCTATTGTTCATGAATCGTTTCCTCTATGTCTGCACATCTCTGATATCTCCTCTGGTCATTGATTCATTATTGTCCATGGTATGATAAAAACTGATATAAATAAAGGAAAAATAATCCCTTTAAATCTTCCCTCTTTGCTATTACATGCTTGATTTTCTCAGATAACTCTGTGTTCGCTGCTTTTAATTCATGTAAATATACCTTCCTTTGTTGCATGCTTGCCTTAACTAGAGTTTGTTGTAGCTTTTGTTCTTTTATAAGCTAGGAGAAATAAAATCTTTCACTTTATTCCTATAGGTGGTTGCATGCTTAAATAATAAAGTTTATTTATTTAAACTTTAAACTTTATCACTCTCATGAGTCTCATGTGATTCTCTTAATAAAACTTTTAGCTTTATTTCCTTTGAGGTCCACTACTATTTTAATATGACTTAGCATTGACTCATTTAACATATATCTTACGACTCACTTTAATCTTTATAAGATTTAAACAAAGATTAAATGAAATATTTAATTCTCATGTGAGATTATGAAAACATGTAAAAGATTATATCTTTTCCCTTTCCATCATGTGGAATATTAGTGCATCTCTAGAAACAAGACTTCTCTGAAACTCTCATTTGATGTGTCATCCATTGATTCATTTTCATCTGATGGCTACTGAGTCTTTCTGCAAGAATCCATGTTCTCTGATTGTTCTTTCTTTTGAATGGAGTGCACCCTTGCCTTTTAGTTGCATGCCAAGATTAGTGACTGATGATCCCAGGCTGTAATATTTATTATGGATTGTGAATTGGTTTTGAATAGGCCACACCATTTTCCAAGGTAGCACCATACATTCTATAATGTGTGCTATGTTTCAAATGCTAAGGCATGATATTAAAAGCTACATGTATGTAAGATGTGCCTCTGATATCAAAGTGCTATGTCGTCTGATAATTTGGTGTCTTTGACTCTCTAAGCTGAACATTCTTTTAAAAAAAGTTGAGGCTTGCCATAATTCATTTAGATATTGCATCTTCTCTAAGACTCATGGCCCACACTATGATGTGCCATTTCTAATGTTGATGATCCTTGATTCTAATATGCCCATCTATCCTCTGATGTACCACGTTTAATAAGGCTACAACTTTGAGTTTGAATGGTGCCTCAAATTCCTTTATACCGCACTTCTATTGGTATGCCTATGTTTTCATTGGAACTGCACCATTTATTTATAATGGTCTGCACCTGAATCTTTATGATGCTATTACACATGTTGTGTCTTCACTCCATAAGGTTGTACCTCTGTTATAGGAAGGTTCCATGTTTAAAATGGCTTGTGCATCGATCCATGGCTTGCGCCATGTTTCCTAGGCTGCACCACAAACTTGTAAGGTTGCATTTGATTCCTTAGGTGGCATCTCATTATTCGTATAGACAATCCTCTGATTATTCTATATTGATTGCACTACCTTCAATTATTCTGGTGTGCCATCATTTATGTACATTGCTATGTTTGTAATGGTTGTGAAATGGTGCATATGGCTATGCTTAGAAAATCATTGGCACTCCATTATTTTAACATGGTTGCCTTACTTTAAAACCAACACCATCATCTTTGTGTGGGCCTTTCTTTTGAATGTTCTTCTTTGAATCTTTAACTGGTCATCTTCCCTTGAATGACTGCACTTTCTTTATATGTGGATTGAGCATTAAATGTTGAAGCATCTTTAAAACTGAGACTCATTTAGGTTGTACTTGATATTCTTAGTGGGTCGTGCCATTGATTTATGTAATCAAATTTTTTGAAATGGTGCGAAAAAATCACATCATTCTTGGTGACTGGCTGGGAGAGTGTGCCTGCACACGCTGAACTCCAAAACAAAAATGCCTTAATTTCATTGGGCAATGGGGTTAAAAATACACTGAACACAAACAAACCATCTGCAACCAAAACCTGATACAAACTACCATGTAGATCAAGTGATGGCTAAAACTAAAACATTTTTGAATGATTGACACATTTTGTAACTTAGATACCAATTCAGGATTGATGACCACATTTTCAAACCTCTACAACAACTGAAATTTATTGAAAATAACAAACTAAAACTTGAAACTATTGTTGCAGCTGCAACTTATTCTAAGTCATTGAAACTAAACTACCTATAAATTAAACTGAGAAGGAATGTGCCTATTCATAGGAATGGACAAATAAATTCCATGTCAGATGATTCTCATCCATGTGATCCACATTTAATTGACAATAGACCAAACTGTGAGGCTAATTTATTTCACTTCCCTATTTTGATCATTTTACATTATAGTTGGTGACATTATTAGACATTTAGAGACTATTGTTTCCATTATGCAGATTTAAACTATATCTCCTGATTTTTGGATTAGCATTGATTAGTCATGTGGTGATTTGATTAAATCATATTTTGATGCTATTATGATGTTAGACATGTGAGATATATTTAATGATGATTATTGATGTGATACGATTTCATTATGTGGATTTATTATTTGATGATGATTATGAGATATTAAATAGGAAATGCAAATTTAATTTTAATTATGATGTGAATGATTAATGTTGTATGCAATGACATGACTTTAATTTATGTTGCTTCGGCTATGATTATCTATGATGTGATTGACCACTTGACCTAGTTGTGCAGGTTATTTTCCCAGGCCACGGGAAATTAGAGGTAGTTTTCACACATGTAATTCCCTGTAAAACTAATCCATTCCTAAGAGGGATGAGGATCACATTTGATCGGATGATGTTTTTGTATATTGTTGATTTATTTATTTGGCCTAGTTCACCCCTTTCAAATTGATTTATATCATGTGTTGTAAATTTTGTTTGGATTTACACCATTTGGTGTTATTTTATTTATGGGCTATTTAAAGTGATTTTATACTTCCTTAGGTGTTTATTAGACTTCCAAACTTACCCTAGGTGGTAACCCTAGGGTCTAGGGTCCATTTGGACTTACTAAACCCTAGGGTAACTCACAACTAGTCACTCTAAACTTGGGTTTAGTAAATGTGACGAAATTTGAAAATGGCTAAGGGTGGGAGATGAGTCATGCTTTGGAAAAGAGCCATCTCCCTTCCCAAAACTTGGGGATTCCTCCACCAAGAAGACTTGGGGGGTCTTCAAGATCCCCAAGTGTGTGGGATCTCCCTCCTAGACTCTCACACACTTGTGAGAGCATCTTGGAGGGAGATGGCTCTCTTGGAGGATAACAGGATGCCATGTGGCATCCCTTATCCTCATGGAGCCTTGAGGAGAGTTGCCACCTCTCCACTTAGTCTCACTCATGTGTGAGAGCACAAGTGGATAAGGTGACGGTTTGAATGGATTTGAGGGTGACACTTATCACCCTCACACTCCATCTCCCTTGCAAGTGGCATGGGATGAGGAAGGAGAAGGTGACAAGTGTCACCTTATCATTCCTTAGGGCCAAATTTGAAGGCCTATTTTAACTCCTCTTGGAGAGGAGTTGGGGGTTCTTGCTTTTTGCAATTTCTTTCTATTTTTAGAGGTTTTCGGGAGTGTTGGAGATATCTTGGAGGCTTGGAAACTTGGATAAGTGTGGGCTCTTCTTCAAACGTGCTTCTATTTTTGGGCTTTTGAAGGTAAGCTCCATGGCAATATCTATTTCCCTATCCATGTTTTATTTTAGTGTATGTGATTGAAAATTTGTGTTTGGTGTTGTTTTCATTTTTGTGTGGGTTTGGTTGTTGGCAAGAGCATCTCCATTTGTATAAAAGGCTCAACTAGTATGGGGTGGGGGAGAGTGAACCTCATCGAGGTCATCTCTCAGTGTTGTTCTATTTATAGCCTTGAGGGCATTCTACGGTGTTTGGGAGTATTTTGGATGGCAAGAGTGCCATGGTGGTTTTGAGATTTATGGAGATATATATTTTGTTATGGCTTGAGGCCTTATGGTATTGTGATTTTGAGTATTGGAGTGACCTCTTAAGTTGAGGGGTCCACTCCCCTACCCCTCCAAACTCATTTTCATGAGTTTAGTCTTGTGCAAATCCTTGGGTGTAATTTTTATGTGGTTTGTGTTTCATTGTTGTGGTGTGATTGAGAAAGCCATGTGATTTCTACCTCCCTAGCGTAGGGGTGCCCCACTAGCGGGTCAATGGTAGGGAGGAGGGCGATTTTTGTGGCCTTGGTTCGCCTTTTTGCATTTATGTTTTGCAGGTCATTGTTTGAGTTTGGAAATTTGAAGAAAAGTTTATTTCAGCACTTTCTACATTATTTGTGTTGGCTAGTTTTTGGAAGCCATGGCCTTGGAAGCCTTATTGTCTTGGTTGTAAAAATTATTGTACTCCAAATGTTATAGTTGATGAAAAAGGATTTTTTAATGTGAAATACTCCTTATTGTGACTTCAATGACGTTTATTAAATGGCTATTTGTGCCTATGTGTTTGTTGAAAGTTTGACAAAATAGATTTTATACTTGCTGTCATTTTATATTAAAAAAAAAGATGTTAAAATGCTGATGTTTGTTGAATGATACAATAGAAAAACAAGTAGAGTGGTCCCTTTGAAATGGGCTTTAGAAATAAAAGAATTTGTTGTTCAAACTATATTTTATTCTCACAGAAAATACAAATAGGATTGTATATTTACTTGCTATAAAAAAAAATAGTTGTAGGGAGAATATTGGTTTCCAAATGAGAATATGTGATTTTGTCTTAATTAACTTTCTGTCAAAAGAAAGGAGAAGAGAGAAAAATAGTATTGCTATATATATATATATATATATATATATATATATATATATATATATATATATATATATATATATATATATATATATATATATATATATATATATATATATATATATATTTTAAATTACATACTACTGGTCCATTTAATGACCCAAATCTAGTTTATATTAGACTCAATTATGTTTATATTTTTCCCTTGAAGAATAGTATATATATATATATATATATATATATATATATATATATATATATATATATATATATATATATATATATATATATATATGTATGTATGTATATATGTATATATGTATATATGTATATATGTATGTATATATGTATATATATATATATGTATATATGTATATATATATGTATATATGTATTTATGTATATATGTATATATGTATATATATATATGTATATATATATACATATATATACATATATATATATACATATATATACATATATATATATATATATATAAAGACTTATATACATATATGCCTGAATAGTAATAAAACTATTTAAAACATTATTCAAAAGCCAAGTGTTATTATTTGTATATTGGACAAAAAAAAAATTGAAATGAGATTTTGGTTGACCAGATCTGAACCCTATTTGTACTAGAGTTTGTGTTAAATTTGAAAACAAGAAAAAACATACAGTGGACGGTGGCCTTTGGCCGCTGCCCATTGCTCTTGCAACGCAAAATGAGGCATGGGGAGGAGGCCGTGCCTCTACCCACACCCAAGGGTGTGGGTGGAGGCATGGCCTCCTCCCCACATCCAAGGGTGTGGGTGGAGGCATGGCCTCCTCGCCACAACCCCCCACCTTTCTCATCATTCTCCCTTAACGCAGGCCGTGGCAGTAATCAGCATAGGTTCATTGGCCCTATTCTCCAACATGGCCTCCTTCGCCAGTCCATAGTTAAACCTACAACTTGTAATTTTTTTAAAAGTCAAAAAAATATATATGTATTATTTAGTGTGTATATATATATATATATACATCATTATTTGTATACTTTAACACTTCTAGAATTATATTTAATGTGTATATATTTATTCATATATATATATGTGTGTGTGTGTGTGTGTGTATACACACAGATGTGTATATAAAAATATATACAAATAGATATATATGTTTTAAAAAAAGGGAAGAGAAACCCTACAGGGTATACTCAATAAATATACCTCTATGTATTTCCATGATAGCCATGGAGGAGAAATTTTCAACCTGTAAAAGTGAAAACAAAATAATAGAGAGGCAAAATGAAAAGGGAACAAAATGGAAAAACAAAACATAAGGAAACAATAGAGGAGAAAGAGATTTCTAGGGTTAGGGCATCTCTTGTAGAAACAATAAAATATTTAGATAGGGCTTAGTTGGAGGATGAGAGGGAAATAGAATTGTTATATCTTTTAATCTTTTAATTCTTCCATGTGCATGAGAATTTATATTTCCCTCTCTTTTGCTTTGTTGACCCTTTTGAATTATTTTTACCTTTCATTGTGATTCTTTTATTTAAGTTGATTTTAATATCCTTTTGGGGTTTGGACATTTTTTTTCCCTTGTGGATTTTTTTTTAATTTTTTATGGGGATGGGATTGCTTTTATTTATTGAAATGCTTAATACATTGGTCTATTAATTATTTTGGACATCCTTATTATTTTTCTTGTGGACTTTAATTTTATTTTATTGGGGAAAACTTTTAATTAAATGTTTTTTAATTTAATCATTGTTTTATTATTCCATGGGGAGAGATGCTTGATTTTTCCCCTTCAATATTTTTTTAACTTGAGTTAATTAATAAATATAGTTGTCAAAATTATATTTATTAAAGGACTTAATTATTGAATTTTAATTTGGTCGATTACTAAATTTTGATTGTTATATTTTTGTTGAGTGGTAAATTTATTTTGACCTTGGAATTATTTAATTTATATTCTTTATTTATTTAATTTTTGCCTTAATTATTTTCACGGGGAATTCTTTTAAAATATTTATTTCAATTATTGAAAACGCATTATGCTGTCAAAATTTTCCTAGAATTTAGGGTTTTATTTTTATGGCTTTTTTGTGACTTTCATTTAATCATTCCATTCCATCATGCAACCATCGTACCATTGGGTGCATTTTTATATTTGATTTTAATTATGCATTAGAATTAGGGTTTGATTTTGATTCAGTCAAAATCATCTCACTCACCGAGGAAACTTAAGGTTTGGATTAAATCAATTATAACCCTAGAAACGGTGCACATTGCATCGCCTAACCCCCTAGTCTTCTATCATCACGCAGGGGATTTCCTAGGAAGATGCACTTCCCTGAGTATCAATTGACATGTTTATGCCTTATGCATATTGCCACCGAGTACACAAACATGTGCGAGGGGGTTTCTAGGGACACGTGGAAAAGGTTTTTGATATTTTGTGTCATGACCACATGGCAAATATAGACATGACACGTGTGTTGCATGTCGTGACCACATGGGAAATGTGGGCATGACATTTGGTATCATAGCCCAAGTTTAAACACTGTATTTGTTTGCGCACATTATTTATTCCACAATTTCAATTAATTTGTGAATACCTTATTTTTGTAGGATGCCTCCCCGATGAGTTAGGTGAGCGCGTTCACATCACACTGAGTTCGTCGAGGTGTACAGTGATTCTTTAGTTGAGGGTCAAGCATCGCCAGCCCCGCAGGCACCACTAGCACCACGAGCCCTACCTATACCAGATATGGGGCCACAGATATTACAAGTGCTTCAGGTAGTGTTAGATAGGCTACCACCGGCCATAGTTATGCCACGCATAGAGCCACGTACTGAGCCCTGCGTTGATCCATGAGAGGAACCACGAGCAGAGTCATGTGTGGAGCCACATGTGGAGCCCTGTGTCAAGCTGCGAGAGGCACCACGTGTGGAGCCATATGTTGAGGTACCAGATACGATGGCAGAGGAGGTTGGATCAACCTATAGGGCCCATAGTAGGAGCCCTCCATGTCATGCTAGGCGTGAGGAGGTAGTAAGAGTGGAGCATATTTTTCACAAGCCTTATGATTTTTATGTGGATGAGACTATCTGAAGGCACAGAGATCGAGGAGACCCCATTAGGGATTTGTTGAGGCTAAATCCACCTACATTCTTTAGGACCACAAAGGGAGCCAAAGCTGAGGATTGGCTCATCAGTCTTGACAGATGCTTCGCATTGCATCCTTATGAGGGCAACATGAATGCATGTGTGGTAGTACACCTGTTGCGAGATGTAGCAGCTACTTGGTGGCACATTGAGGAGTGCAAGCGTCGTCTATCCTTGGACACACTCTCATGGGAGACTTTCATTGAGTGATTCAATGCACAATATCTATCAGGTCACTGCAAATAGCGTCGTATAGATGAGTTTCATGATCTTCAACAGAGAGGGCTTACTATTGCTTAGTATAAGGGTAGGTTCATCAAGTTGTCTCGATATGTGGAGTATCTCTGCGATGAGAAACTCCTGGTTCATAAGTTTATCAGAGGGTTGAACCATAGCATAGCAGGGCTTGTACGCATGGCAAACCCCTAGATATTGAGCGATGCTGCCAAGAAGGCATATATAGATGAGGAGATAGAGGGACAAGGGCTGAGTTCACACCCTCAGTTTCAGGATCGTGGGCAATAGCAGCATCAGCAGAGTTCACGCCCTCAGAGAGGAGGATTTAGTTCCACATCCTTACCTCCTAGGCCTCCACAGCAACAATAGCTGCAACAGCAGAAGAGATCCAGGCCACAACAGAGGGCACACAAGGGTCATAATTGAGGTTGTTCGCATCAGGGCCTACGTAGGGACCAGAGGTAGCAGTAACCACCTGCGAGACCCACGAGGTCACAACAGTCCTACATGGGTTCACAGGGGCCCACAAGTCAATCTGGACAATAGCAGTTGGGTAGGACTCAAACTGGATAGGTATAGGCTCAGGGCCCATGTTATGTTTGTGGCAGAGTAGGACATCTAGCTAGAGAGTGCCCACAAGGCTTTACAGTAGGGGGACAACCCCATGTAGGAGGATCAGAGTAGATGGTTAGAGATGTGGGTAGGTCCCACCGTATGTTCGTAGTGATTGATAATCGCTAGGCTGATTTTCAGTCATCAGTGATTGAGACCTCAGGTATGATTGGGGGTGTCCCCATTTCTATTCTTTTTTACTCTGGCACTACTAACTCTTTCATATCTCCATCATTGGTGGAGTGTTGCACGCTGGTGGCCTCTAGGCAAGGTGATAGGTGGGAGGTTGAGTTGGCCTCAGGGGCCAAGATGACAGTAGATGCATTAGTCCATGAGTGTGAGATATCTTTGGGACCCTTTACTATAGTATGTGACCTTAGGGTTATGACATTAGGATCCTACGGTGTGGTTTTGGGTATGGACTAGCTTGTGGCTCATAGAGCCAAGCTAGATTGTTGTCAAAAGGTGATTAGCTACTTAGATAATCATGGTACATCAGTTGAGATAGTGGGCATTTAGAAGCCCACATGAGTTCATATGATATCCGCTCAGCAGCTTAAGCAATGCATGTTGAAGGGATGCTAGATGTTCACTATTACAATTAGTGATAGATCAGAGGATGAGCCTAAGGCATCATTAGAAGACCATCCCATCTTGAGAGTTTGCCAATGTGTTTCCAATAGAGTTATCAGGGATGCCATCTTGTCGTGAGGTAGACTTTCATATTGATTTAGTGTCAGGTGCCGAGCCAGTGTCTCATCCACCCTACAGGATGACCACTCATGAGCTCACAGAGCTTAAGTTACATCTTGAGGACTTGTTTGAGAAGGGGCACATTCGACCAAGCATTTCACCTTGGGGCGCTCTAGTCATCTTCGTGAAAAAGAAGGATGGGTCTCTTCATTTATACATGGATTATAGGCAATTGAATAAGGTGACAGTGAAGAACCATTACCCTCTATCTAGGATTGATGATCTCTACAATCAAATGCAGGGAGCCAGGGTGTTCTCTAAGACTAACCTGAAGTCTGGCTGCCACCAATTGCATATCACAGAGGTGGACATCCATAAGACTGCCTTTCAGACTTGATATGGCCAATATGTGTTTATTGTAGTCCCCTTCGGTTTATTGAATGCCCCTGCAGTGTTCATGAGTCTCATGAATGGGGTGTTCCATACCTACTTGGATCGGTTCATGATTATTTTCCTAGATGACATATTCATCTATTCATGGACCGAGGAGGAGGAGTACCTACGTCATGTTTTGTAGTGTTTAAGGGAGAAGAATCTTTATGGCAACCTAGCGAAGTGTACATTTTTTAGGACAAGAGGTATAGTACTTGGGGTACATCCTATCTAGTGATGGAATTTCTATAGATCCACCAAAGATCAAGGCTATCAGAGATTGGCCAACACCCACTAGTGTGACAAAGGTTAGGAGTTTTATGGGGTTAGCTAGTTATTACCGTAGATTTGTAGAGGGCTTCTCTCGGATAGCGGACCCCATCACTTCCCTTCAGTGGAAAGGGAAGAGATTTACTTGGACTGAGCAGTGCAAGAGGGCCTTTGGTGTCCTCAAGGAGCGTCTTACTAGCGCTCCCATCTTAGCAATTCTTGATCCAGCAGCAGATTTTACGGGTTGCACGGATGCATCACTTGAGGTTTTGGGAGCCATACTTATGCAGAGTGGTAGATCGATCTTGTAAGAGTCACAAAAGCTCAAGACCCATGAGCTAAACTACCCCACTCATGATTTAGAGCTCGCAGCAGTGGTTCATGCTCTAGTCTGTTGGAGACATTTCTTATTGGGTTGTCACTTTGAGCTTCATTCAAATCATCACAACCTTTAGTATATATTCACACATCTGAATCTAAATGCCCATCAGTGGCATTGGATAGAGTTTCTCTACAAGTACGACTTTGATGTCCACTACATCAAAGGGAAGGAGAATGTGGTTGCTGATGCATTGAGTCAGAGGTTGCACGAGATCCTAAACTTGACTCTAAGTATGGACTTGAGAGGACGCATTATTTAGCATTTGCCTGAGGATGAGTGGTTTCTTGAGGTGCAGCAGGAGATCCAATCACAGAGGGCCCTTGTGGGCAAGTTTGCAAGATACTCACTTGAGGTAGATGAGTTACTTCATCATCGACAGCACATCTATGTACTCCCGCGTAGGTGACCTACATACTGTAGTGTTATCAGAGGCTCACAGAGCACCATATGTAGTACATCTGAGGGTGAAGAAGATGCATGCCGACCTACAATAGCTGTACCATTGGGAGGGTATGAGATGGGATATTGTAGAGTTTGTTTCTCAATGCCTTTAGTGCTAGAGGGTCAAGCCTGAGCATCAGCATCCAGTGGGTCTTTTATACCCTCATGAGATACCTGAGTGGAAATAGGATACCATTTTCATGGATTTCATTGTTGGTCTTCCTATGTCTTTGCGTCACCATGATGTCATCATGATGATAGTTGAGAAGTTGACCAAGGTGGCACATTTCTCACATATATGCATGGCATACAATGCACCAATAGTGGCAAGAGTATTCTTGGATGATATTGTGAGATTATATGGGGTACCTCACCACATCATTTCTGACAAGTACTCAGTGTTCACTTTAGCCTTTTGGAGGGCTTTACAACAGGTGTTGGGCACACAGCTCAACTTTATCTCTTCTTATCACCCCAAGATAGATGGATAGATAGAGTAGGTGAATCAGGTGTTGGAGGACATGCTATGTATGTATGTTATGGACCATCAGTCTAGATGGGAGGAGTATCTGTATTTGGTTGAGTTTGCCTACAATAATGGGCATCGCAGCTCATTAGGTATGCCTCCATTTTAGGATTTATATGGAAGACCATGTAGGACACCATTGAGTTGGGCTCAGATAGAGGAAAGAGTTGCCATTTGTCCAGAGTTGGTTTAGGATATGGAGCAGTAGGTCACACTAATTAGGCAGAGACTTTAGGAGGCACAAGATAGATAGAAGAAGTATGCCAATGCTAAGAGACTAGATCAGAGCTTCACAGTTGGTGACAGAGTATTCTTGAGAGTACGACCACACAAGAGTGTAATCTATTATGGGAAGGGCTTTAAGCTTGCACCACGGTTTGTAGGACCTTTTGAGATCTTAGAGCGGATAGGACCTATAGCCTATCATCTAGCATTTCCACATAGCTTATCGCGCATCCACGATGTTTTTCATATTTTTGTATTACGGTGATATATATTTGATTTATCTCATGTATTGGATTAGATTGCTCTATAGGTAGAGGCGGATAGGCAGTTGGCTTTGGAACCAATTTTCATATTGGCTTGTCAGATGTTGGGCCTTCGAGGTTGAGAGCTAGACTAGGTTAGTGTCTAGTGGGATCGTTATGATGAGGTCACAGTGACTTGGGAGGATGCAACTAGTTTGAGGGCACTCTATCCTCACCTTTTTGATGACTTCTAGGAGGAAGTTTAGTCTTAGGGGGGAGGATGTGAGGCTAATTTATTTCACTTCCCTATTTTGATCGTTTTACATTATAGTTGGTGACATTATCAGACATTTAGAGACTATTGTTTCCATTATGCAGATTTAGACCATATCTCCTAATTTTTGGATTAGCATTGATTAGTCATGTGGTGATTTGATTAGATCATATTTTGATGCTATTATGATGTTAGACATGTGAGATATATTCGACGATGATTATTGACATGATTACGAGTTCATTATGTGGATTTATTATTTGATGATGATTATGAGATATTAAATAGGAAATGCAATTTTAATTTTAATTATGATGTGAATGATTAATGTTGTATGCAATGACATGACTTTAATTTCTAATGCTTCGGCTATGATTATCTATGACGTAATTGACCACCTCATCTAGTTGCACAAGTTATTTTCCCAGGCCACGGGAAATCGGAGGTAGTTTTCACACATATGTAAATCCCTATAAAATTGATCCATTCCCAAAAGGGATGAGGATCACATTTTATCGAATGATGTTTTCATACATACTTGATTTCTCTATTTGGCCTAGTTCACCCCTTTCAAATTGATTTATATCATGTGTTGTAAATTTATGTTTGGATTTACATCATTTGGTGTTATTTTATTTATGGTATTTAAAGTGATGTTATACCTCCCTAGGTGTTTATTAGAGTTCCAAACTTACTCTAGGTGGTAACCCTAGGGTCTAGGGTCCATTTGGACTTTCTAAACCCTAGGGTAACCCACATCTAGTCACTCTAAACATGGGTTTAGTAAATGTGACGAATTTTGAAAATGGCTAAGGGTGGGAGATGAGTCATGCTTTGGAAAAGAGCCATCTCCCTTCCCAAAACTTGGGGGGTCTTCAAGAACCCCAAGTGTGTGGGATCTCCTTCCTAGAACATGTGTGAGAGCATCTTGGAGGGAGATGGCTCTCTTGGAGGATAAGAGGATGCCATGTGGCATCTCTTATCCTCATGGAGCCTTGAAGAGAGTTTTCACCTCTCCACTCTCTCACACATATGTGAGAGCACAAGTGGATAAGGTAAGGGTTTGAATGGATTTGACAGTGACACTTGTCACCCTCACACTCCTTCTCCCTTGCAAGTGGCATGGGATGAGGAAGGAGAAGGTGACAAATGTCACCTTGTCATTCCTCAGGGGCTAATTTGAAGGCCTATTTTATCTCCTCTTGGAGAGGAGTTGGGGGTTCTTGCTTTTTGCCATTTATTTCTATTTTTGGAGGTTTTGGGGATTGTTAGAAAAATCTTGCAGAATTGTGGGCTCTTCTTCAAACGTGCTTCCATTTTTGGGCTTTTGAAGGTAAGCTCCATGGCAATAGCCATTTCCCTATGCATGTTCTATTTTAGTTTATGTGATTGGAAATTTGTGTTTGGTGTTGTTTTGATTTTTGTGTAGGTTTGGGTGTTGGTAAGAGCATCTCCATTTGGAGAAAAGGCTCAACTCATATGAGGTGGGGGAGAGTGAACCTCCTCGAGGTCACCTCTCAGTGTTGTTCTATTTATGGCCTTGAGGGCATTCTATGGTGTTTGGGAGTATTTTGGATGGCAAGAGTGCCATAGTGGTTTTGAGATTTGTGGAGATATATATTTTGTTATGGCTTGAGGCCTTGTGATATTGTGATTTTGAGTATTAGAGTGACATATTGAGTTGAGGGGTCCACTCCCCTACCCCTCCAAACTCATTTTCATGAGTTTAGTCTTGTGCAAATTCTTGGGTGTAATTTTTGTGTGGTTTGTGTTTCATTATTGTGGTGTGATTGAGAAACCCGTGTGATTTCTACCTCCCTAGCTCAGGGGTGACACACTAGGTGTTTATGTTTTGTAAGTCATTGTTGGAGTTTGGAATTTTGAAGAAAATTTTATTTCAGCACTTTCTACATTATTTTTGTTGGCTAGTTTTTGGAAGCCATGGCCTTGGAGGCCTTATTGTTTTGGTTGTAAAGATTATTGTACTCCCATTGTTATTGTTTATGAAAAAGTAATTTTTATTGTGAAATACTCCTTATTGTGACTTCAATGATGTTTATTAAATGGTTGTTTATGCCTATGTGTTTGTTGAAAGTTTGACAAAAGAGATTTTATACTTGCTGTCATTTTATATTAAAAAAAAAAGATGTTAAAATGTTGATGTTTGTTGAATGCTACAATAGAAAAATAAGTAGAGTGGTCCCTTTGAAATGGGCTTTAGAAATAAAAGAATTTGTTGTTCAAATTATATTTTATGCTCACAGAAAATATAAATAGGATTGTATATTTACTTGCTATAAAAAAAATAGTTGTAGGGAGAATATTGGTTTCTGAATGAGAATATGTGATTTTGTCTTAATTAACTTTCTGTCAAAAGAAAGGAGAAGAGAGAAAAATAGTATTGTTGTATATTTGTTTTTAAAAAAAATGCATACTACTGGTCCATTTAATGACCCAAATCTAGTTTATATTAGACTCAATTCTATTTATATTTTTCCCTTGAAGAATAGTATATATATATATAGACATATACATATATGCCTGGATAGTAATAAAACTATTTAAAACATTACTTAAAAGCCAAGTGTTATTATTTGTATATTGGGCAAAAAATAAATTTGAAATGAGATTTTGGTTGACCAGATCCGAACCCTATTTATACTAGGGTTTCTGTTAAAGTTGAAAACAAAAAAACATATAGTGGACGGCGGCCTTAGGCTACCACCCACTGCTCTTGCAACACAAAATAGGGCGTGGGGAGGAGGCACAACCTCCTCCCCACACCCCCCCTCCTTTCTCCCTATTCCCCCATAATGCAAGCCGTGGTGGTAATTAGCATACGGGCCATTGGCCCTATTCTCCAACATGGCCTCCATGACCAGTCCACAGTTAAATCTGCATCTTGTAAATTTTTTAAATAGTCAAAAAAATATATATGCATCATTTAGTATATATATATATATATATATATATATATATATATATATATATATATATATTTGTATATTTTAACACTTCTAGAATTATATTCAATGTGTATATATTTATTCATATATATATGGATATACACATAGATGTGTATATAAATATATTTACAAATAGATATATATGTTTTTTAAAAAAGGGAAGAGAAACCCTACGAGGTATACTCAATAAATATACCTCTATGTATTTCCATGACAGCCATGGAGGAGAAATTTTCAACCTGCAAAAGTGAAAACAAAATAATAGAGAGGCAAAATGAAAAGGGAACAAAATAGAAAAATAAAACATAAGAAAACAATAGAGGAGAAAGAGATTTCTAGGGTTAGGGCATCTCTTGTAGAAAACAATAAAATATTTAGATAGGGCTTAGTTGGAGGATGAGAGGGAAATAGAATTGTTATTTTTTTTAATCTTTTAATTCTTCCATGTGCACGAGAATTTATATTTCCCTCTCTTTTGCTTTGTTGACCCTTTTGAATTATTTTTACATTTCATTGTGATTCTTTTATTTAAGTTCATTTTAATATCCTTTTGGGGTTTGGACATTTCTTTTCCCTTGTGGATTTTTTTATTTTAAATGGGGATGGGATTGCTTTTATTTATTGAAATGCTTAATCCCTTGGTCTATTAATTATTTTGGACATCCTTATTATTTTTCTTGTGGACTTTAATTTTATTTTATTGGGGAAAACTTTTAATTAAATGGCTTTTAATTTAATCGTTGTTTTATTATTCCATGGGGAGAGATGTTTGATTTTTCCCCTTCTATATTTTTTAACTTGAGTTATTTAATAAATATAGTTGTCGAAATTACATTTATTAAAGGACTTAATTATTGAATTTTAATTTGGCCGTTTATTTAATTTCAATTATTATTATTTTGTTGAGTGGTAAATTTATTTTGACCTTGCAATTATTTAATTTATATTCTTTATTTATTTAATTTTTGCTCTTGATTATTTTTTTAGGGAATTCTTTTAAAATATTTATTTCAATTATTGAAAACGTGTTATGCTATCAAAATTTTCCTAGAATTCAGGGTTTTATTTTTATGGCAATTTTGTGACTTTCATTTAATCATTTCATTCCATCATGCGACCATCATACCATTGGGTGTGTTTTTCTATTTAATTTTAATTATGCATTAGAATTAGGGTTTGATTTTGATTTAGTCAAAATCATCTCACTCACCTAGGAAACTTAGGGTTTGGATTAAATCAGTTCTAACCCTAGAAGCGATGCACATCACATCGCCTAACCCCCTAGCCGGTTATCATCACACAGGGGATTTCGTAGGAAGACACACTTCCCCAAGTATCGATTGACATGTTTACGCCTTATGCGTATTGGCACCGAGCACGCTGACGCGTACGAGGGGCTTTCTAGGGACACGTGAATTTTTTTTTAGATATTTCATGTGATGACGACATGGCAAATGTGGACATGACACATGTGTTTTGTGTCGTGACCACATGGAAAATGTGGGCATGACACAAATAGAATGCATGAAGAAATATAATAAAAACTTGTACCTCTTTTCTTTGTTGTATTCCTGAGACTCTTCTTTGGCATTGAAATACCATCCATGCAGATATGCATACTATTTTTGATTCAGTGGAGGGTGGGAAGGAAATACTAAGTATTGGAGCTCATACTCTTGGTTGCATGCAGATGCATCTGTGAACTTGACCTCATTAGCAACTTCCCTTGCATGTTCCTCTTCTTGACCATGATCCAAGATAGCACCAAAATCTAGTTTGAAGGTGATGGAGCTGCCTATAACTATTTTGAATCTAGTTAGAATTTCTTCTTGAAAGAAAAATGGAGTAAGATTATATTCCATAAGCAACTCTTCATTACCAAAAATATCCTTTGATGCATCATGACAATGGGGTTGCAAATACATTGGAGGATCCTCCTCAGGAAAGAGAGAATACCCATTCTCAAAAATAGAAAATAGATCTAACTCTTCTTCAAAACTTGAACATACCTCACTCAAGCTTTCTTCATGATCAGCTAAAATAGGCTTTGAAAACGAGTCATGCACCTTCTCAATGGTTGAATCTCTTTCATCAAGAAGCTAATATCCCTATTGGATAACCAAGAATTAAGCCTCGATTTGTTCTTAATCATGCTTAACACTATCCCCTAGAAGATGTGAAACCTCATTACATAAATAAATCTACTCACTCTATGTAGATTCTCAAAAAAAATCCTTCACAACTTCTTCAAGATGAGGTAAAGATTTTGTATCATTATTTGTTGAGTACTTTTTAGGTTCAAATTCTTTTTCAAGTACTTTTCATCTTCAGAAGGAAACAAGCCATCATCCTTGGGTAAAAGCACAAAGCTATGTCACACTTTTATAAAGGAAACAGCCAATGTTGATCCAACTTTTAAACTTGAATCACTAAAAAGTGACATATATGTTTTAAATTTTGAAATGATGTAAACTAATAAAATATTTATTTTTTAGTATATTTTATGTTTGTATTTTAAAAAAAAAATTAAAAAATTATTTGAATATAGTTTTTAATAAATTGACACTATAATTTAGTTGCTAATAAAACATTGAAAAATGAAGTTACATGAGACGTCAATCTTTATATAGTAAATTTTATTTTATTTTCTTCAATTTTTCTATGTGTATTTATAACTTGAAACTTTAGTGCATGGATATATTTTTTTCCAATTTTGATAAATATATATTTTTAAATAAATAATAAAATGTGCGTGTATTAAAACATAGTTGTTTCCATTCGACATCAACTTTCATATTAACTATTTATCTAAAACAGAAAAAAATTATACCCTCTTGATATAGATTCTTTTATCTAGTGCATCATATTTTTTTCAATTTTTTAAATAAGTATTACTATTTTTCCTTGACATGGGAATCGACCTAATATTTCGTGTTGATAACCTACTTCTAGTAAAAATAGAAAGGAAAATATAAATAATAATTAAACTATTAAAAAATATATATATTTGAAAAATAAACATATAGATCTACAAAAGGGTATTTTTATATTTTTAAAAAAAGGTTATTTACATGAGTAGAAGTTTTTTTTTTTTTTTTGAAAAAGTGGTAAAACCACTGAAATTATATTAATTACAAAGAGAGAAATACAAAATGCCAGATTCAAGGAGGCATACTGGTAGGAAAGAATCGGCAAAGAAAACCTCTAGTTATAGCCCATTTTAGACAATTACATAACAAAATTGACTCATAAAGATGAGTCAATCCAAAAATAGAAGTCTGTGTCTCAAGACTTAGCAGAATTTATTCTGAGACAACATAATATTTACATGACAGCTGACTGAATCGACCAAAATCAAAAACTAAAACTTACTGCTAACACAAAAAAATAGGGGATTCCCTATTATTCTTCAACATCAATAACCTGCAGAACACGGGCCTCATCTTCCACTAGCTGAGGAGGAGGAGGCGGAGGAGGAGGAACATAATTTAACAAGAAATGAAGATCATTAAAGATTTCTATAGCAGAATCTACCAATTGGTTCCCCAGTTCTCGCCTGTGGCAGTGAATGGCATTCTGGAAGGATATTACACAATTATTTTGGAGGCCATGCATAAATGCATTAAAAAGGTAGTAGAGCTGAGGAGTACAAAATAGAAACTTGCAATCAAACAAACCTCCCATCGAGCAGTACCTGAATGCAAATCATAGTCTTCTAAAGCATTATTGAAAGAGTCTACAGAAAAATGAACACTCTAAACAAACATAACACCCAAATTCCTTACCCTGTCACGGCTTTGCAAAAGGTCCATAGAATTGGATAGAAAGTGTAAAACTGCTTGAGAAGGGTCAATAGAAACTGGAGAATGTAAAACATACAATCCACAAACCTGGGTGATAGCCCTTTCAACTGAATCCTCATAGATCTTAAAAACTTCCTGCATTGAATTCAGATTAAGAAAACCAAGAAGGGCTCGTTCCCAATTCTGGATAGGCAAAAGAATTCTATTGTTTCGTTGGATACAGCCCATACTGCAGCTTAAAGCTTGAGAACTACAAGTTGCAAAAAAAGATAGAACTGAAATAGGAAACAAGACTTGCAACAAATTATAAGTATAGTATAAAGGTGAATAACATCAAATAAATGAGATCAATCTTGTCGGATTACCATTGTACGAAATCTGCCACCCTACATCTGAGAAATGCATCAAAGTACTATGCACCAAAAGAAAGTATACTCAAAACACTTGAACATCGTCAGCTTGTTAGCACGGAGTGTGCTACTATAATAGGGAAGAGTGAAGTTAATAATGATCAAGGTAGCCACTAAAAATTACAACAAATGATATCCAAGTTAGAAGTTTTTGTCCTTATCCATGATATAACTAACTCTGGGGATCAATAGAAAAGAGTTGGAGTCCCATTCTATAGTAGGATCATTAATGCTGAAAGCAAAATTGGCCAAAAAATCTGCTAACAGATTGCCTTCTCAGTAAGTATGAACAATTTGAAAAGACTGGAAATGTTCCAATAAATTCCTTCCAAACTTTAAAATATAATCTATTTTCTAGCTTGGAGAAGAATTATTAGAAAAAGCTCTTACAATATTCAATGAATCCCCTTCCACTATAAGATTTGTAATACCACATTTTAAAGCTAAGTTTAAACCAGCTATTAAAGCCAATGCCTCTGCCTCATTATTTGTGAGCACACCTAGCTTAACTGACAAAGCTCTAAGAACAACACCATTATGATTCCTCAGAACACAACCAGCACTAGAGTTACCAGGATTACCTTTGCTCGCACCATCAAAGTTGAGTTTAATAAAAGATTCAGGCGGAGGAATCCATTTAATAGTGGATCTATCAATCTTGACTTCAAAATTAAAATAGTTTGAGTTAGGTAGTCTTAAAAACTTCCAACTTTTAAATATCGAATCATCCCAAGACGTAAAAGTTAGAGAACCCTCCTTTTTGGTAACTAGAGAAGCTGAGACTACTTCTAAAATTATTTTTCAATTTTTCCAATAACTGTATAAAAAGAATTGCTTACTTTTTTAAATATTCTACTATTTCTTTCTAGCCACAGTGACCAAATAACAATACCTAGCGAAACTAGCCATAAAGCAAAAAAAGTTGACTTTGAAAATAACATAGGCCAACTTTGGAAAACTTGAAGAAGAGAAAAAGGAAGAGGCCCTTTCCAACTCAATTTAGAAAGGAGCCAATACCAAACCTTCAAGGAAAAGGTACAATTCAGCAAAAGATGATCCACTGATTCCTCCAATTCATAGCAAAAGGACATAAGAAAGAATTAGTGACCCCAAGCTTAGCTAACCTATCACTAGTGAGGATTCTATAATTTAGAGCTAACCAGGCAAATGCCCCCGCTTTAGGCAGGCAAGGACCACTCCAACAGAGCTTGTAAGGCCAATTAATAGTTGAATTAGAATCCTTACTAATGATACTCAGATATCCTTGCTTTACCGTGTAACGACCAGACTTTGAAGGAGCCCAAACTAATTTATCCTTTTCCCCTGAAATAAAAATTCTTCTATCCTGCAAGATATTCTTAAGCAAAATCTTCTGCTCTTGAGGAATCAAAAAATCATCAAAAATTTTCCACTTGACTTTATTAATTTCCGAACTATGGTCAATTTTGAAATAATCTCTAACTTTTATGCCCCAGACCTGGCACAAAAAAAATTTGATCTCTTGAAGACCTTCTATTTTAGATAGAGGTGGATGATTGTTCCAGGAATTATCCCAAAAAAGAGCAAAATTTCCATCATGAATCACCCAAGATAAAAAGGAGGAAATCACCTCTCTACAATTTATCAAAAAATTCCAAATATGAGAACCCTCCTTCGGATTAAGAACAATGAAGAGTCTTTCAGGAGAAAAGGAATCTAAATATTTTGCATACATTATTTTCCCCCACTTAGATTCTGACTTTTCATATAAACTCCAAACCAATTTAGCTCCAAGAGCTTTATTTTGTGCTTCAATATTATAAATCCCACAGCCTCCTAACTGTTTCAGTGTACAAATTTTATCCCAAGAAATCAGGGGGATCTTTTTCCCATTCAAGTTAGAGCCATTCCACAAAAAATTTCTCAAAATACTCACAATACAAGAAAGGATGGATTTGGGAACCATAAGCACTGAAAGCATATAAATAGGAACTGTTGATAAGACTATTTTGATCATAAGAACTTTCCCTGCCAATGTTAACCATTTATCTTTCTAAGAAGAAATCTTAGCTTTAATACTTGTAATAAGTTTATCCCAAAACATGTTTTTAATTGAACCTGAGAAAAGAGGAATTCCCAAATATCTTGAAGGGAGAACATCAACTTGAAAACCAAGAAACTTAGCAATCCTTTGTTGCACCAAGGGGGATGAAAAGAAGAAAAAAAATTTAGACTTGCTCTGATTCACTTTCTAACCCGATACTAAACAATATTTGGAAATAACATCATTCAAAACTTTAGCTTCCATCATCACAGGCTGACCAAACAGTAAAGTATCATCTGCAAACAAAGCATGTGTAATAGAAAAAGGGACTCTAGGAATTTTTATCCCTTTCCAATTACCTAAAGAATTTTGCCTCATAATTAATCTACTCAAGCCTTCACCCATTATTATAAAGAGAAAGGAGAAAGAGGATCACCTTGCCTTAATCCTTGAGAGGACATAAAGAAATCAGATTGAGAACCATTAATCAAGACTAAAAAGCTTATACCAATAATACAAGATGAGATCCATTTGCACCATTTAGAAGAGAATCCAAATTTAAGGAGAACTTGAAATAAAAAATCCCAAGACACTCTATCATAAGCTTTTAACATATCCAACTTAACCAACATAGCAGGAAGTTTATGTTGGTGGATTGAATGCAATACCTCATTGGCTACCAAAGCACCTTCTGAAGTTTCCTTGCCTAGAACAAAACCTCCTTGTTCATCAGATACAATTTTTGGGATAAGAGTAGCCAATCTTAAAGTAATTGCTTTAGAAATGATCTTGTATAAAGTATTACAAAGAGAAATAGGTCTAAAGTCAGCAAAAGAGGAGGGGGAAGCAACTTTAGGGATCAAAGCAATGAAAGTAGAATTAATTTCTCTCAAAATAGTTCTATTTCGACAAGCTTCCTCTACAGCCAACCAGACATCATTACCTACAAATTCCCAACATTTTTGGAAGAAAAGAGGGGTAAAACCATCTGGACTGGGAGATTTGTCTGGATCTAGGGAGAAGACTACTGCCTTGATTTCATCTAATGAAAAGTGTTTCATCAACTCCAAATTGTCTTCTTGTGAAATCAGATTACGAATATGATTTAAAACTTCTGCGACAGTCAAATTGCAGACAGTATTGATCCCTTTAGAAAGGAGTTCTGAAAAAATTAATTCCTTCTTTTTGAATAAGAACATCATCTTGTAAAATATTCCCCATAGAGTCTTCAATTGAAAAAATAGAATTCTTATGTCTTCTTACCAAAGTCGATACATGAAAAAAATTTGTATTTCGGTCTCCTTCCCTCAACCATGACTCCCTAGATTTCTACCTCCAAAAAATGTCTTCCCAGGCTAAAACTTCCTCTAAATTAGATTGAAGAACTTTTACATATTCAAAAGAAGCCCTATCCAAACCCTGTTTAATAATAACTTCATTCAACTGTTCTAATTGAGATTGTAATGATACTTTTTGAGAAAAGATGTTACCAAAAGAAGTTTTATTCCATTCCTAAAGTTTTCCCCTTATGAATTTCAACCTTTCATTAAACCAAAACATACGTGATCCTTTCACAAAAGGAGCACTCTTCCACCAGGATTCCAGTAAGGATAAGAAGTTTTTATCTTTGAACCACATAGCTTGAAACTTAAAAGAAGATCTAAATTTCTTTCTAATCCTATCCACTTCCAGATGGAGATAAATGGGAAAATGATCAGAGGTAGTAAAAGGGAGAACAGATGAACTAGGGATTTTAGAATAAAGATACCATTCAGGAGAAAACAAAAATCTATCCAACCTTTCTGCAATATTTAAAAAATCCTTTCTCCTATTTGACCAAGTGAAACTCCCATTCAATAATGGACTATCAACTAATGCATTTTCTGAAATAAAATCAGTGAAATCTTCAATTACCCGCTAAGGTGGACAAATGCCCCCTGACTTTTCTGATAAACATGAAATAGCATTAAAGTCTCCTCCTAAAATAACTTTCTCTCCAAATAGCTATTCTAAAAGTGCTGTTAAAGTGTCCCAACACTATTTTTCTCTCTAGTCACAATTGGTCCATAAATATTAAATAACCAAAAACTTAACGATGGGGAAGTTATTTTAACCAATAAAAAATTTTGAGTAGAACAAATCAGATCTACATCACAACTTTTACAATCCCAAAGAATAGACAGGCCTTCTGAAGCCCCCTGAGAAGGAAAATGATGGAACTTCCATTTGAACCAGTTTGGAAAAATAATATCAGCTTGAGATTGAGATAATTTTGTTTCTTGAAGCAAAACAATGTCCATACCAGAGGAATCTAACTGACGCTTAACCAAGCATCTCTTGCTAGGGGTATTAATGCCCCTAACATTCCAAGATAGGATCTTCATTGGTCGCGGGGAGAGTTTCTCACTCTCCCCGATCTCAGACATGTTTCAAGGGTAGCCTGCAAGCTAGCTTTAATCTCTTCCTGAGTTTTAAAAGATTTTGGTTTATACCCTCTCTTAGAAGGAGAAATAGAGCTAGATTTGGTAGGCAAATCCTAACTTAAAGATTGAGAAATAGACAGCTTTTTGTCAAAATCAAAAACCTCACTACCAATCCCATCACCTAACGAAACCTTCCAATTCGATTTCCCCTGATTTAATTGGCTATCCGTCCCTAAACATGGAGCAAAAGTGTTATTATCAGTAGAAATAGCTTCAGTGGAATTTGATTTTTCTATAATTACCTCATCCGCTAGTTCTTCAATGAGATTAGAAGAAACTTTTCGAATAGTTTTGTCAACAAAAGATTTTGCTTCCTCCTCAGAAAAAGGAAAATTTGCCAAACCTGAACCATACTGCTAATTAACATTGAACATGTTGATATCCTCCTCATTATTAAAAGATGTGAATAATTTTTTCTTAATTTTATCATTATGAAAATTTGGGGTATCAAAATCCTCAATTTTACCAAAAGCAAACTCAAAAGAACATTCTTCTAATAGATCCTTATTAGAATGTTGCGCCTCATCCGAAATAGAAGAATTAACTAGATGATTTAAAGAAGCTTCCCCAATATTAACAGAATCATCCCCAATATTAACAAAATCAAGATTTTCCCTTGACAAATTATTTTTTTCCGAATCCTCAGAAGCCCATTTTGGCTCAAAAAGCTCTGGTTTTTCCATAGTCATTGGATTTTCAAAAACAACTACTTGTTTCCAGATCCCAAATTTAGAATGAAATTCCATAAATTTGGGAAAAGGAAATGAAGTATTAAGGATTATGGAAAACCTTACTGGCATCTCTCATTTTTGAAAATTAGACATATCATGTTTGATAAAAAACCCATTTTCTTAGCATAGAATTCAATAATATTAAGATCTTTGTATTCTAAAGGTAAATTAGGCAATGAGATCCAAAATGGAACAAAATTCATATTAACTTTAATAGGATCAAAATTAGGCTCCCATTTCTGTATACAGATCCCTTTACCTTGGAAAAACCACAATTTTTTATTTAGGGTTTCATCACGAAAACAACCATTTTTGAAAATTACCGTAAAAACACATAGATCTTTATGTAAGATAAAAACATCTGAAACCCCTTTCCAAGAAACCCTAACCCAATCAAGAAAATTATCAAAATTAAACCTAAATTCACTTGTCCTGATAAGTTAGTTGAAAGTTTACCACAGCTTTGTGCTTTTACCCCCTCATCCTCATCCTCTTCTTCACTTGACTGGAGTCTCTTTGAATCAAATTTAGCCATATGTGAATGATGCTTAGTGTTGGTGTTCCTAGCTAATTGTCTGAGTTCCCCTAAAAAGTAGTCATCTTTTATCAACAAGAACCTCAGGTCAGTGGCCAACAAATAGGAGATAGACTCTAATGTCTCCTCTGTACTTTAGGCTCTGTAAGACCTAGGGGAGTGTCCCTACTCAATACCCATATGACGAATCTTGACTGTACTTAGGTATTGACATTTTAGTAGATAAATCCTCTATTATGCAGACCAAAACTATTAGATAAATGCAAAGGGGCTAGATTTGGGTCTTATTTCAGTTGTTAGTCAGAGGATTTGAAACCTAAATCCTACTCCTATAATCCTAAGATTTAAAACTATGAGTTGATTTGATTTTTATGAGTGGTTGCCAGATTAGGGTTTGATTCATAACTTAATGCAAGCCTCAGACCGATGCTTATCCAAGGGTATGGAGTCCAACTTAAAACATGTGAGAAATTCCCATAAACCAAGTGAGTATACAGATTTCAAAGGGTTTTTAGTTCCTACCTTACAAAGAACTCCCCAGGTTAAGTATTTCTATTAACTCTACTTACAAATATGCCTGTTATCACACATATTTCCCTATTTTTGACTTAAAACAATTTAATCTATTCCTTAAACAGTAGTAGAAAATACAACATGCAATGCAGATGATATACACCCTAGAACTCAGAAAACTCTTAGTTACTTTGTTCTAAAGAAAGATCTAGATAACAATAGGAGATAGTTGATAGAGACACATGCATATAGCATTACTCATATAAATTTAATCTAAAACTAATAAATAGTTTATGGATAAAACACATACATACATTAAAATGAAAACCAGAAGGCCATAGAGAGAGCAACCAGTCATAAATTTGTATTACTTTCACTCCTTAGAATCCCAATCCTCCAACAACCTTACAAAGTGAGGAAACCATCTCTTTATAGACACAAAGCTTGGTGCCAACATTCATTACATTTGTTGATTAGGTGAAATTACATTATAAAGTGCTACTCATGGGCATATATGCATTTATTACATTGATCCCAGAGAAAGATAAAAAAACAATACGTCACATGGGACCCAAAAGACTTGAGGAGCTCAACAACATAAATACAGGGGAGGAGTAGTTTCTAGTTTGCTTCAAGTACACCTATCTATATTCTCTACCCACTCAGCATATGACTTCTCCAATGGTCATTGGAAAGATGTCAACCTTGAAATCTTGTCATTGTGTCCTTTGTACCATGCATCCATCAAAATCTTCGTTTTCTTACAGAACAACTCAAAATTTATTGCCAATACATGCATTTTATCCAAAGTTGAATTCAAAATTGCTAGCTTCGGGTCCCCATCAATGCAACAAGTAGATATGAGCTGGCTGACATTGTCATTGAAATTAGCTTTCCATTTGTCAAGACTTTTGATTTGCCCATCATTTTCTAGTAGACTAGGCATTATCTTCTTATCTATCTTTCCATAAACTGCTTCTTCTCACCTAGTACCTTGTCCAATTTTATTTGGAAAGCTACAACCCCCTCAAGAATTTCTATCATTTCAAGGGTTAGCTTCATTTCTGGTGGCACCTATGCATCAAACCTTGCACACCTGATCAAGTCTCTTAACTCACTAGTCCTTAGCAACCATGATTTCTACATTGCCTTGAGACATTCTTTATCTTGTTCATGTTTATCCAATGTAGCCTTTAAATCAGAATGAGACTTCCATGTCTCATCCATCCTTGCCACAATCTTAGTCACTCTATAGTTTATCACATTAGTGACTATCTCTTTGAATGAATTCTTTTTCTCCTCTCTCAATCTCTTCACCTCCTTCTTTAGTTCTCTGATTTCAGTCAATACAGGCTTTGTGTCAGCTGGAAATGACTTTGCTATTGGGATCATAGGTGGGGCAGTGGAAGTACCAGCCCCTAATGATAGCTACTCCTTGCACTTATTGAGCTCTACAATTGCTTGTGCATATTTTAGCAGTAGCTCATCACATTCTTTCTGTAGCTTGTTAGTGACTGCCTCAGCAAATTGTGCAATCTATACATTTAAACTTACAGCCTTAGAAGCAAGGGTGTCAAATACCCTCTTGATTATTACATCTCCTACTAACTCCCCCAATCCAATCCTAGGCCTGTTATTATTTGGGGCTAGAGCCTATATTGCTAATGACTCAAACCTAGGATTGAAGGGTGCACCAGAGAGAGAGTTCTCCACTTGTTCATCTGTTACATCTGAATCTTCTTTGGTTATTGTGTCAAATGCAATTGCATTTGACAAAGTCCAATGAGGGAGGAGCAAGGTATTACTTTTGGCAACTAATGCCCTCCCCTCCTTCGGAGTCATTGTGCTAATGGCCTGATTGACTTCTTTCAACACCCTTTGGGTGATGGCCTCATACTCAGAGGGATCATCTCCACTCTTAGCATCCTCAATCCTTTTCTAGAATTCCTCACTCCTTACTTTTAGCCAATA
The DNA here is from genome assembly GCA_027924645.1 of Cunninghamia lanceolata. NCBI lineage: Eukaryota > Viridiplantae > Streptophyta > Pinopsida > Cupressales > Cupressaceae > Cunninghamia > Cunninghamia lanceolata. The sequence goes on along the minus strand of BSBN01001185.1, from coordinate 7,317,691 downwards.
ACTCCTAAATTCAGGAGTGTTTATGAATTCATCATCTTCTACGAATTTATTACAAGCCATTATTCTGACACGTTCAATATTTATAGTCTAGCTTGTCATTGCCCTATTTTTAGGGGATGAATAGGACCTTATTCTATCAGGTGAATTCACCTAATGAGTGGTTTTCTTCACCTATTCCTCTATCTCCCCCTCTAAATCCACTACTTCAATTTCTTCTTTAGTCTCTAAATCAATTAATTTTTCCCTCTTAGCAAGGGAAGGGTCCATTGATTCTCTCTTTGCAGCATATCCTCTCCTTGAGCTATCAGGCTGATAGGAGGGCCTTTCTTCTCCTACAAGAGCACTAAAAATTAGTTGCTCTACATTATCCAACATTTTTTGAATTCTTTTAATGGGGTCTTGTACCTTTGCAAAGGCACCTTGATATGCACCATCTAGGTTTTCCTCATTCTTTCTCCTGCCATTATTGTGTCCCACTTGATCCTCAAGTGAAGGACATCATCCATTGTGAAGCAATTCTAGGCAATATCATCATTGAAGTCAACCTGATGAATGTATCTTGGTCTTTGTTTGTTTATCCTCACCATGTTAATGAAACCCTTAGGGTCAAAATGTAGGAGTTTAGGACAACACTGAGAGGGGGGGTGAATCAGTGTTGTATTAGTTTTCAAACATTTTAAAACTTTTACAAGCTTTCTCTCACAAAACAAATAGAAAGGGATATATTAAAGATTTGTTGAGTTTATGTGCACAAGACTTACAATAACAGATATAAACAAAACATGATCAAACCAATAATATGCACACACATAGAAGAAATCAAGACACAACCTTTTTACCGAGTGGAAAACCCTCAGGGGTAGAAAAACCACTCATAAAGTGCCTCACTGGCTTAACTTTGAAAACATCTTACAAAGCCTCACTGGCTGAATATTATGTCTCACTGACAATTGAAAGGTCTTACTGACCTACAAGCCTCACTGGCATACTATGTGCCTCACTGGCAACAAAGTTTAGAAGCACCAGCTTCAAGGAGCACCAACCCCTAAAACAGAACAAACTGAAAACACAAATTCAGAGGGTTTCTCTGTTTCAATACATAACTTTTATTCTCTCTTATGTGTTCGAATGGTCATTCCATTCAAAAATCAATTCTTCATCCAGATATGCTCAACAACACTACTTTTCTCTGTATGTTTCATCTCTGCCTTACCAGTCATATAATCAATGCACCTGATTATTATTGCAATTGCATATTGTCTTTCTGATCACCTTGTCAATCTCTGTATCTGTATTTGATCCCTGTCAGTTCATCATAGATCTGCACAACATCACTCATCTCATCTTGTTAATCCACAAGGCTCACTAATCAAAGCATCTGTAATGTCATTAAATAATATCTGAATATCTTTCACAACCCATCACAATGCACTTTCTAAAAACCTTTCATATTCTCTTCTCTATATTTAAAACAAAATATCTTCCCGTCAATTCTATGCATTAAAAAAAAATCTTTTGATCTTCCTCTTCTCTGTACATGATCCTTCATATTCTTTGACATTTCAATTTGGACAATTTCTGTATTCAATATTATCCCTACATAAAACATTTAGCAACAACATATCTCCAAAAACAACTTCAATTAAATTCAATCATTTTGCCCCTGTCAAAAATAAAACAATAACTCTTCAAATTCCTTTGTGCATTCACTTTCATCTTCATTGCATGATCCTTCATATCCATTAAAAAAAATCACTGGATTGCTTAATTTTTCATGTCAAAAATGAAGAGCCTTCACAAATTGATTCACCTGCAAAAGATTTTTCATATTCCTCTGTAAAAATATTTTCACCTTCTCATTTCAATCCCTGCATGATGTTTCATATTCTCCAAAATACAAAACCCTTGCAAATTTCTTCAAAAAAAAAATTTCATTATCCTCTTCAAATTTTTCTTCAAAAATAATCTTCTGCAAAATAAAAAATCTTGATCCAATCTGCAACAAAAATTAATTTCTCCTCAGACAAAAACCAAATCCACATTATCATCTTCAATAAGTCTCATTTTCTCTGCAAAAAATCTCAAGATATACTTCATTTTGCCAAAAAAACATCTCCGAATCTCCATCAATATTTGCCTTCAAAAAATCTCCTTAAAATCATCTCTTGGAGTTGATAGATTAAAAATTTCTAATTTTAAAAATATCTTATCACCATAAAGAAAGAAATTGATATCTTTCTTTTTAAAATAAAAATCTCCATTTAAAAATTCTAAATGTGGTATGGGCCGACCACATTTTAAATAAAGTTTCTAAAGAAAGTCTTAAAGTCATAAAAGGCATGAAGATCGGCCTTTTTAGAAACATATAACAAGCTCTTCTATCGGTCTTAAAATCTGTTTTATTTCCTTTAAAACTTTTCAACGCTCACCTTTTGAAATTGACATTCCTGCTCAAACACATTAAGTGATGACCGGTGTTCCATGTTACCAAACTCAAGGGGCCGGTCAAGTGCATGTTTGAAGAACCCTTCACATTAAAACTTAAATGAATAGTCACCTTCTTTTGTAGGTCAACACACAAATATATCAAAAAGTAACCTATCATATGATTTTCTCTTCAGGATTTGTTAGTACTTAAATCATTCTTCAAGGTTTAAGATTTAGACCTTTTTCAAAAACCTTAAGAGAAATTTTGACCAAAATTGAATCTTCAACAACCTATGGAACATTGTCACATATTTGATGAATAGAATGTCTATGATCCTTAATCTCTGCCACTGTTGTAGAGAACATATAGATTCTTGGTAATGAACATCATACCAATTTAAACTGATCCTTGGTAATGAACATCATACCAATTTAAACTGACTACACCATGCATCAACACTTGATCAACATATTGTAGATAGATACTAAGCCCAACTTATAATTTCACATAGTATATGATGACATCACCTGTCTCTGCCATATACCATTCTCCTGATACAAGATGAACTCAACAAGTAAGATCCTGAAGATATCAACATGAAGACTACTCATCACAACTGCAACTAAGATCAAATGAAGACTGAGATCAAATGTAAATCAATTGCATACCAAACCACTCGTGAAACCAACAACCTTGATACAGAGTATGCCAGTAATATCATTTCATTGTTCTATCTTAATATTTTGTAATCAACTCATCCTTGTTTCAATCTTGATGACCAAGCATTCATACTGACCAAACTTATGATCAATCCAAGATCCTGCAAGACCTTTTTGACAATTTGACATCAATGACAATCTGACACCATCAATCTCCCCCTTTGTCATTGATGGCAAAACCACCTGATGCAATTTATCTTTCTCCCCCTTTTTGACATCGGATGACAAAGACTAATTATCTCCCCCTGAGAAAATAACTCCACTGAAAGATGTTAAACTCCTGTTATCAAACTAGAACCACTTGTCTTTCAAAGTATTGAAGGCACTAAATGCAATTTTGCTAAACTAATTTTGAACATTAACATTTCAAAACTTGAGAGCAGAAAGATACCATAAAACTTATATCTGAAGCACAATACCACTTCTTATTACAATATCACTATGAAGATGAAGACTGAGACACTCCTGATAACATCATAAACTTTCAAAACAAACAGTTCTTCTTCAATCAACAACCTTTTTGACCTGAAATAACAAATCTCCAAGATCTCCCATGTGTTAAAGTTCACAAACAAATCACTACTCAAAAATACCATTGACAAACACTGACAAGACTAACCAACATAACTCAACTCAACTCAGCACTTAGCCACTTTCTGAATTAGTCCTGAAGCAACATATCAACCTGAAGTATACCATCCATTTACTGACAATCAACCTTCTGAACATTTTTGCAAAGAAAATCATAAACATACCAATACTCTTTGATGAACAATTTTGCAAGCAAAAATCATGTAGACCCCTCATCACACAGATGCCAAGATGACCATTTTTGATAAAACCTTTACTTGCCTCCAATTTGAAGAAAAAACAAGATTCACCATCAATGTCATAAGAAACTATGGATTGTCATAACTTGAAGTCATACCTGAAAGCTCCAAGGTACATGTCATAAAACATAACTCAACAAAGTAATAGATATAATCATCAAACTGATTTCCTGATATGAACTATCATCCTACATATTCTGACACCTTTTCTTGACAGACCAACTTACTGTTCCTGCACATATTATACTATCAAATCTGATATACAACACTCTGGCAACACTGATATATACATAATCATATCTGAAACATACTGTAATCAACAAGAACTCTTGCCTCTTGACTTCATCATTCAAAACAAGATATTATTACAACAACATTTTCCAAAACACTTTGGATTGCAATACCATGATAATTCAACCTGAACAATTTGTGCATTTTGAACTCCTGAAACATTTTTCAATACCTTGAAATCATAATAAGCCAATGAACACCTGTATCACTGTCATACACTGAAACTTAAAAACATCAGAAACATTATCAAGTAAGCATGATAAACAAAACAAGTTCATCACATAGATAAACATCAACTGATCCTCCTGTAACTTCTTGGGGATTAAAAAATAGAACAAGAACAACTCCCCCTCACATTATGCTATCTGTTATGCAACAGATGAAATGACTTGTGCAAGATGCACAAGCTTAGATTCTGACTTCTCTTTACTTTCTTTCTGCTTCCAAATCTTCACAGGTGCTTTCTTTCTCCAAACCTTTTCAACCTTTTTCTTTTCCCAACCTTTCAAATTAGGTGATGCTCTCCTGCAACTGTGTGCTTTATGACCAAAAGATTTGCAATTATAACAAACTATGCTATAATCATAACCAAATGACTGATAGTACCCTTTTGTCATCTCCTGAGCAATTATGTTATGCTTCCATGCAGATTCATTCATTCTATTCATTTTGCAGTTCCTTTGAATATGTCCAACCTTATTGCACTTGTAACAAACAATATTAGTATTCCTTCTGCAATTAACTGGTTTGTGTCCAAATTGATTACAAGTATAATAATAACCATCAAAAGAATAGTTATACCTGTACATGTATGCTTGTCTTATAGCAGCAGGTTTTCTGAAATTCCTTCTTTGATTGTGCACAAATTCATCTATGGTTTTCTGTTCTGTTTCATTCTTCCTTTCACTTTCTCTGGCAGCAACATGATGATTTGAATCAATTTTCCTTCTAGAAGTCTCTCTTGCTTTTGAACATTCTCCTTCTTCAAAATCAAGTCCAGTAGTGTCTTCATATAGTTTTTGTTTACCAAGCATCTTATTTAGCTTGCTTGTGCTTTCTTCAAACTCCTTATACTTCTTAGATAAAGCTTTGAGACCATCATACTCTTTTCTCAGATTGATAATATCACTTTCTAGTTTTAGATTCTCAATCCTTGCAACTTCAAGGTTAGATATTGAGACATCAGCTATCCTCTTAGCTTTTTCAATTTCTGATTTCAACCTGACAACCAGTTTATCTGATTCACTTGCTTGATTCTTCAAGTCTACAATCAGGTTTCTAGCATCTTCAAGATCTGTAAGAGCTTTATCTTTTAAATCTCTTTCTTGCTACAACTGCATCATTAATTTATTGTTCTCCTTCTTATAATTCTTGAGCTCACTCAGAGCATATATGAGCTCTCCTTCCAAATCAATCTCACAATCTTGTTCATTATAATCCTGATCATCATCACTCTGATCATTATCACTTATGATGCTAGCTTCTTCTGAATTTGATTGGGATTGAACATCAACTCCTTCATTTGAAAGTCTCTTTTCATTGCTACTTTCTTCACATACCAGAGTGTCCTCTTCTTTATCATTACCTTGGTAAATTCTTTTCAATCTCCTCCACATATCCTGAGCTATAACACAATCCATAACTTTACAAATAACATCATTAGACAGAGCAGATAATATAGCCTTCTTTGCAATATCATTACATTCAAGAGCTTCTTTGTTATTTGCAGAAATACCATTTTCAACTAACATTAAAACATCATATCCTAAGGAGGATAAATACACTTGCATTCTAACATACCAAACTGAAAAATTTGAACCATTAAACTGAGGAACATCTGAAAAATTTTCTTCTAAGACAATATCAGATTCAACTTGGAGAACAACTTTATCAACTGACTTTTTATCAAATTCTAGATTTGATATGGATGATGTCTTTTTACCAGAATGAATCTTAACATTTCTTATGTTCTTATTTCTCCTGCACTTACCCATTGAACTCCACACATAGGACCTACCCAAGCTGATTAAGCTACAAGAGGGAAACTGGCTCTAATACCAATTGTAGGAGTTTAGGAAAACACTGAGAGGGGGGGTGAATCAGTGTTGTATTAGTTTTCAAACATTTTACAACTTTTACAAGCTTTCTCTCACAAAACAGATAGAAAGGAATATATTAAAGATTTGTTGAGTTTATGTGCACAAGACTTACAATAACAGATATAAACAAAACATGATCAAACCAATAATATGCACACACATAGAAGAAATCAAGACACAACCTTTTTACCGAGTGGAAATCCCTTAGGGGTAGAAAAACCACTCATAAAGTGCCTCATTGGCTTAACTTTGAAAACATCTTACAAAGCCTCACTGGCTGAATATTATGTCTCACTGACAATTGAAAGGTCTTACTGACCTACAAGCCTCACTGGCATACTGTGTGCCTCACTGGCAACAAAGTTTAGAAGCACCAGCTTCAAGGAGCACCAACCCCTAAAACAGAACAAACTGAAAACACAAATTCAGAGAGTTTCTTTGTTTCAATACATAACTTTTATTCTCTCTTATGTGTTCGAATGGTCATTCCATTCAAAAATCAATTCTTCATCTAGATATGCTCAACAACACTACTTTTCTCTGTATGTTTCATCTCTGCCTTACCAGTCATACAATCAATGCACCTAATTATTATTGCAATTGCATATTGTCTTTCTGATCACCTTATCAATCTCTGTATCTGTATTTGATCCCTGTCAGTTCATCATAGATCTGCACAACATCACTCATCTCATCTTGTTAATCCACAAGACTCACTAATCAAAGCATCTGTAATGTCATTAAATAATATCTGAATATCTTTCACAACCCATCACAATGCACTTTCTAAAAACCTTTCATATTCTCTTCTCTATATTTAAAACAAAATATCTTCCCATCAATTCTATGCATTAAAAAAAAATCTTTTGATCTTCCTCTTCTCTGTACATGATCCTTCATATTCTTTGACATTTCAATTTGGACAATTTTTGTATTCAATATTATCCCTACATAAAACATTTAGCAACAACATATCTCCAAAAACAACTTCAATTAAATTCAATCATTTTGCCCCTGTCAAAAATAAAACAATAACTCTTCAAATTCCTTTGTGCATTCACTTTCATCTTCATTGCATGATCCTTCATATCCATTAAAAAAAATCACTGGATTGCTTAATTTTTCATGTCAAAAATGAAGAGCCTTCACAAATTGATTCACCTGCAAAAGATTTTTCATATTCCTCTGTAAAAATATTTTCACCTTCTCATTTCAATCCCTTCATGATGTTTCATATTCTCCAAAATACAAAACCCTTGCAAATTTCTTCAAAAAAAATTTTCATTATCCTCTTCAAATTTTTCTTCAAAAATAATCTTCTATAAAATAAAAAATCTTGATCCAATCTGCAACAAAAATTAATTTCTCCTCAGACAAAAACCAAATCCACATTATCATCTTCAATAAATCTCATTTTCTCTGCAAAAAATCTCAAGATATACTTCATTTTGCCAAAAAAAAACATCTCCAAATCTCCATCAATATTTGCCTTCAAAAAATCTCCTTAAAATCATCTCTTGGAGTTGATAGATTAAAAATTTCTAATTTTAAAAATATCTTATCACCATAAAGAAAGAAATTGATATCTTTCTTTTTAAAATAAAAATCTCCATTTAAAAATTCTAAATGTGGTATGGGCCGACCACATTTTAAATAAAGTTTCTAAAGAAAGTCTTAAAGTCATAAAAGGCATGAAGATCAGACTTTTTAGAAACATATAACAAGCTCTTCTATCGGTCTTAAAATCTGTTTTATTTCCTTTAAAACTTTTCAACGCTCACCTTTTGAAATTGACATTCCCGCTCAAACACATTAAGTGATGACCGGTGTTCCATGTTACCAAACTCAAGGGGCCGGTCAAGTGCATGTTTGAAGAACCCTTCACATTACAACTTAAATGAATAGTCACCTTCTTTTGTAGGTCAACACACAAATATATCAAAAAGTAACCTATCATATGATTTTCTCTTTAGGATTTGTTAGTACTTAAATCATTCTTCAAGGTTTAAGATTTAGACCTTTTTCAAAAAACTTAAGAGAAATTTTGACCAAAATTGAATCTTCAACAACCTATGGAACATTGTCACATATTTGATGAATAGAATGTCTATGATCCTTAATCTCTGCCACTGTTGTAGAGAACATATAGATTCTTGGTAATGAACATCATACCAATTTAAACTGATCCTTGGTAATGAACATCATACCAATTTAAACTGACTGCACCATGCATCAACACTTGATCAACATATTGTAGATAGATACTAAGCCCAACTTATAATTTCACATAGTATATGATGACATCACCTGTCTCTGCCATATACCATTCTCCTGATACAAGATGAACTCAACAAGTAAGATCCTGAAGATATCAACATGAAGACTACTCATCACAACTGCAACTGAGATCAAATGAAGACTGAGATCAAATGTAAATCAATTGCATACCAAACCACTCATGAAACCAACAACCTTGATACAAAGTATGCCAGTAATATCATTTCACTGTTCTGTCTTAATATTTTGTAATCAACTCATCCTTGTTTCAATCTTGATGACCAAGCATTCATACTGACCAAACTTATGATCAATCCAAGATCCTGCAAGACCTTTTTGACAATTTGACATCAATGACAATCTGACACCATCACAAAAATCCTTGGCTACTCCAAATAGATCCCATAGCACTGTATCACTGAGTAAATCTAATCCAACCCATTTTTATCAGCTATCAAAAAATCACTGAATCTAAGGGAGGTAGGAAAAAATGAGCCTTTCATGTGCTTCCTCAGGTGCTCTTTCTCTAATTCATTTAACTACCTAATGATCTCCAAAAATGTAATTCTCATAGGTACATACTTAGGCAGAATGTGGGGTGGGGCCTCCCACTCATAGGCCCTAATGCAAGTGGTGTGCTCATGGTAAAACCAATCACCCCAATTATGATCAATCCCCAAATGAGGAGTTCTATCTAATTGCTTTAATAAATCTAATACATTTGGATGTAGCCTCTCCCATTTTGGCTCCAAAAAACCAAGATTTCTCCGCACAAAATATTCCTCAAAAATTACATAGTTAGCATTAGTACAATGCATATCTACCATGCAGGTCCACATCTACACTGGCAACATATTTCCCTGTGCATCTATTATTTTGACATGTAAATTTAGGTGCCACATTCTAGACAAAACAAATAGAAGCCTATGGCACAACATGGAATACCATGTGAATTCAACATGGGCATCCATAGTAAATAACTTGCTCTTGATTTCTATCATCTATTTGTCCATTTCATCTGCAATGTAGGAGACATAGTCATATGGTTCCTTAGTCTCTTGACTTTGAATATCCACTTCCATCATTATTAGAGAGATGGGCATTTTGTCTAAGGCATCCCTGCCTAACACTTGACACAAGCTGTGATATGGTCTGACAAAATAATGCATGAACATGTTGCATTGGAAAGGTTCTTGTTCATTGTCTGATATCTTCACTAGTTTACCATCAACTCCTCTTGGCCTGTGCTTGGCCAAGTTGAAGTCCCTATAAGCACGCTTGATAGTTTGGTACTTCTGTTTCAATGCATTTAGGTCAATTATCTTATTAGCTGCAGGGTTCAGGTTAAACACAACGGCAATGTATCCCTTTGTGAATTTGATCATTTTTGTGCCATTCTGTACTAAGACTATCCTCGCCTAAGGATCATATCTCTATGCTATCGCCCTTACAAGGTCTAGATTAGGGAATACATTTGGGAAGATAAGCTTGGCCAAATCAAAGTGCCAAGCATGGCAGACGGGGGCCTTATAATCCATTCTTCGGTGCCAATGCTCAAACAAGACCCAACTAGGAACAGGTAGTCTGGCATCTCTACAGTTGTAGAAAAAGTCAAGGAACTTATCATCTAGTCTATTAGGACCATGCAAATTTAGAGGTTTCCTAGAAGAACCTAGGAGCTTGACCATAAGGTCCTCATCTAAGCTGCACTTAGACGTGGAAGCTTGACTGACTTGACTCATTTTCAAACTGATTGTAATAAGCTAGGGTTTCTTAGATAGGCAATTATCTATCTCCTTAATCAGGCAGTCAACTTAAAATTTGTCGAGCATAGCTAGACAGAATGAACTTACTGGTTTATGCTTGCAGAAGTTTGAATTTCATTCTTTGCTCACTTGAGAATTGTCCGTGCACATGAGCTTTGTTTGTTCTTGGAGAAATGATGCAAATAGCCCTAACTTTCTTCTTTTTAAGCTTCATAGTAGAGCTTCTAAGGCATTAATGGAGGTAGCCTTGGCCTTAATATTTCATTCATGTCATAGGGCACCTCAACATTCATCAATAAATTTTAAATCTGCACCATTGATTTGAGTTTATGCCTATGAAATCCACGGCTATCATTTACCCACCAGTTTTGAAAATCTGGGTCATCATAGTTGAAAAGTCCTCGACCAATAAGGATAGGCCAAATTAGATGTACTTCCTTCGCTGACCACACCACCTTTGTTGGAGTCTAGAACAACACTGAGAGTGGGGGGATGAATTAGTGTCGTATAAACTTTTAAAATCTTTTTGCATCTTTTCACTTACAAGACAAAGAGAAAGGAAGACATCAATGATCTGTTAAACACATATACAAAAGTATGATAATGAAAATATGAATTAGGACCTTAAGAACAAATCATTAGAGCACATGAACACATGAAGACAAACAAAAACCATGACACCTAATTTGATGAGTCAAAAACCCTCTAGGGGAAGAAAAACCACTCTGAAATGCTTCACTAGCTTAATCAAGAACCTCACCAGTTACAAACAAGTCTCACTAACCATGCAAGCCTCACTGGATACAAAGGGGTTTCACTGGCACATAAAGCCTCACTGGAAAATACAACCACCATCATCAAAACATAATGCTTAGTGTGTAAGAAATGATTTCAAGTCAATCTGATTTGCACCATTACATAACCTGTGATTCATCACTCACGCAAGATTCAAATACAATCACTGTACAAAGAATACAATAACTTTCTTCCCTAAGTTTGCATAGACTCAGTTCCATCTACATATCAATCATGATCTATGCAAAATCAATTCACCTGGTGCACAATCAATTGCATATTGTCTTCATACTTGGCATGATTCAATCTGTAAGTTCTTTGCATAGTATATTCATTCTTTGTTTGATTCATTCTTGCAAAAACATGATCTCACATACACAAATCATGATTCATCTATATTTTCTTTTCAAATGAATCTTCACAAATATGTCTTCATCACTGCATATTATTCCACACACACACTCCATCACCAATACACCTGTAATACAATTATATAAAAATCTGAATGTCCTTTCACATTCTTCTCCTCTGCATATTCATTTTCACAAAAATAAATCTTTTTCATCTTCTCACAAATAAAATCTTCAATACTCCATTTTGATCTCAATAAAAACTTGCATCTACAAAAATGAAAAAGAATGACCCTTGACATTTCTTTTCTCTGCATATTCATCTTCTCCTTTTATTAAATGTCTTCAACAATATTATTTCAATCTGCATTACAATTCCTTCATCTAAAAGAACCCTTCATTTTCCTCTCTGCATTTATCTTCACCTTTTCAATAATAAAAAATATAAAAGACTTCCATCTCACATCAATAAACTTTAATTCATCTACCCTTGTCAAGAAAAAATAATCATTTATCCCCTCGAACCTGCAACTCAAAAAGGCCTTCTGCATGAAAAAAAATTGTCTCAAAGAGAATGATATTTGAAAAAATAATTTTTTTTTCCTTTTGAAATTAAACTTCTCCTTTAAGTCTTCCAAGCCACGAGTGAAAGAATAAAATTAGAAAGAATCTTAAAAAAACTTTCATAAAAAATTCCTTAAAAAACTCAAACAAATTTGCCTTAGAAATGTCTAATAATAGGCTTTATTTACTGCAGTTAACACATTTGTGACATTCCCATGCACGACAAAGGAGGAACTTGAGGGAGAAGATTGTAGTTTAAATCTCACCCATCGATTTCATTCAGCCTACCCATCATATTTCAAATATTAACCTTCGATTAAGATTTGTCGCCCACTTACCTATGATAAAGACCACTACCATCAGTAAAGAGCGGATAGGGCCAGTCATAATAATGACTAAAAGACCCTTTAACAAGTCACTTTAAGTGACTTGACTTGTAACTGCAAGTCATCAGATAAATAAAAGAAAAAGTGCATTTCCTTATGATTGGTAGAGAATAGAATGAATTAGGTTTTTAGGAATGTAATTTAGGATTTAAGAAATTCTCATCATGGATCTTAAATAAACACCTCAATACAGATCTTAATTCTTTTCCATCTACCAACATCACTTCTCCAAAACAACACATCAATAAGCTTGTATTCGAGGCCTTGACATTCAAATTGAACAACGCATGAAACATTCAAATCCATCATTATCAAATTGAACACTATTCATGAAATGTGTTCTATGACATGATATCAATTAACCAATACTAAGACCATCATCATGATTCTATCCAACAAGGCATCTCTTGCACCCAAATTCATGATTCCATCTCATACCTTTCTTATGCAACTCCCGATTATGTCAGCAAGACACACATCATACCTTGAACAAGACATCTACTGCAATTGTGAAACTGAAAGCATATTTGTGAAGCATCCATTACATAGGATGATCTTATTCTTTTTCAAGGAGTAAATTATGAAACTGATCAAATATAAATTCTATCAACTGTCATATGAACACATGAACCTCTTCCTTGACATCCCATAGCATCTTGAAACATGATGATAGAACATCCTGCATTATACAAAGAGGCTTGAAACAATTCAACATTTTGTCATGTCCTACATCAAACTTGAAGATCAACATATCACTTAGCGACATATCAATACCATATAAACCTTGAGACCTTGAAGCAACTCACTGAAGACACGTGTTCTTGTGCCCTTGAGAACACATTATGAATAATTACATCTCAACTCAAATTCTTAATTATCATCTTGACACAAAGCAATGCAGATCCTAATATAAGGACATCATATTGTGTGAACTCTTGAGATGAGATCATAAGAATCATGAAACAACAACTCCTTAAGATTAGAAATCAAACCTTCACATATGAAGCATGATCATGAAGATATGAACTTCATCTTAAACAAACATGAAGTAACTTCATCAATCATGTTCACTAAGTGAACTCTTGTGAACTCCTAAAAGCATGATCCACATCCTATCATATGAAGACCAATCAACTCGAACTAAGATTAAAATGAATGATCTAAATTTCACTATGATGTATCTGCATCATCAACTCAACACCATTTTGACATCAATGACAATCAATCTCCATCAACCTTTTGTCCGGCTTGAACACGTGGCATTATTTTGTGGCATTGCAGCTAGAGGCGGGACACCACTTTACCTACCCTATGTAGGTGTGATAAAGCCTCCACGCGTCCATCCTTCATTTTCTTTTGACTTCTTTGGTAAGACAAGGCCACGCGTCGCCATCTCGTGACCGTGTGGCAAAGATTTCTTCATGGCAAGATACCCTTGTGACAATGCACAACCATTAGATTAAAACTTTCCTTCAAACCACTTTTAGACTGACACTTGGTAGCATACGGTTGCTCAATGAAAGATTCTTAAAATAAATGGATGTAAGCCTAGATCCTTCAATAGGTATCACCTTGTCACAGCTACATAGCGGGATGATGACATCAATTGTGATGTACTGTGATGCTGTGAAATATACTTGTATTAAACCTTATAACATATACGCAAACTTAGAACATAGGTTTAATTTTTTTATGGGCCACAAGGGGTAAGACTAAGATATGGGGACAGTCACTTAACGGATATAAAGATTTTAATTCATAACTTAAGGGACTAGAAACCTATCACAGGTGGTTAACAGAGAATTAGAAAATAAAGCACATGATCTTAGGGACTTAGGTTTTAAAGTTTTTCAAAGGCAAAGATTGCAATTTCATGAACCTAAAACCCTAAACCCTAATAGGTTCCACCATTGGCCCCGACTGGAGATGTGCAAACTTTCAGGTTGCAACGAGAACCACTGGACTTCTGGGAACAAACTAGACAAGACTAAAAGGACCGACTATACAAAAATATACACTATCTACACCCTATTTACAACTATTTTACAATGTGCATAGAGAAGAACTTACTTATGAAAAGTAAGGTTTCAGGAATTGTCCATGCACAAGCAACTCCTGAAATTCATTATCTAGTCCCTCGAGAAAGTAGGAATCTTCTCCATGAGTGTTACTTATCAAATAAGGGCCAACCCATAATGGTTCAAATTTTCCATGTTTACCCTTATCCTGGTTCCTAGCATTCCATACGAGAACCAAATGATTGACCTAAAATTTTGTTTCTGTAGTCCTTTTGTCAAACAAATACTTCACCTTTTGTTGTTTCTTGATATTGGTCTTCTTAGCTTCTCTCCTGACTTCATCCAGTGTGATCAATCGATTCACCCTTTCAGCCATTCGATCTTCAATATTTCCATCATCTTCATGAATGAACTTATACACTGGCAGGAGATTATTTATTGGCAACCTGGCCTCCATACCATATACCAATTCAAATGAAGACTTACTAGTTGCCTCTTTTACTATTACCCTATCAGCCCATAGTGCCAACTTCAATTTTGAATCCCATGCTTTTTTATTCTTATTAATAATCCTTTTAATTATCTTCATGAGACTTTTGTTACTAGATTTTGCTTGACTATTTCCCTAAGGATGATATGGTGAAGCATAAGACAAGATAATTCCATAACTGTTGTAGAAATCAATACACTCACCAGATCGAAAGCACATTGCATTATCTGTAACCAATTTTTTTGGTACTCCAAATCTGATTATTAGATGTTCAAGAAAAAAGTCAAGCACAACCTTACTTGTGGCTTTCTTGGTTGGGATGGCCTCAATCCATTTGGTGAAGTAATCTCTAGCAACCAATATCCAACTGTGTCCTCCACTTGACTTTCCTAATATCCCTCCTATGAAGTCTATTCCCCATTGCTGAAATGGAGCCTCCACTATTATAGTCTTAAGGGGTAATGCACCTGCATATTTAAGATTTTTAGAAAATCTCTGGCAAGAATCACATTTCCTCACCATATTATGTGCATCAGATAAAAGTGTTGGCCACCAGTATCATGCTCTGAGAATATTATGGGCAGTAGTCCTAGCTGTATAATATCCACCACACATCCCTCCATGCATATCAGTCAGAATATTCATGGCCTAATTTTCATCTACACATTTGAGTAGTACACCCTCAGGGTTCTTCCAATACAATTTACCCTAGAGGATAACATATTTGATAGCATGCAATTTCAATGTTCTCTTTTGGCTGTCACTCAAGTGAGTAGGACAATTCAAATTTTGCAAGGAATACACAATATCTTTATACAATTCTGACTTATACATTTCACAAACTTGAGCTTGAACTACATTTACCTAGAATGCTTCCAAATTTGACTCTGTCATTAGTTTAGCCAAACCTTGACCCCTTACTAATTTGGTAATTTGAATCTCAATATTAAACTCCTAAATTTTATTTATCCATGTGCATCTTTTTCCAGCCACTTCCTACTGAGTGAATATGTCTTTAACTGTTGCATGTGGTATATATGCTACAATCTGAGCTCCAACTAGATAAGGCCTGAAATTCTTGATTGCTTTGACCAAAGTATAGGCCTACTTCTCCATAACATCATATTTCAATTCTACTGCTTGTAGAGACTTGCTAAAAAAGGCAATTGGATGTACAAATCCATCATCATTTTTCTATAATAAGCATGCAACAATTGTATGGAATGAAGCAAATGAAAACAATTGGAAAAGTTTAGAAAAATCAGGAGACTTTAGAATGGGGACAGTCTTGATAGCTTCTTTAATATTTTGAAATGATTGAACTGCCTCGCTTCCCCAAACTATGGATTCACCCTTCTTCCACATTTTGGACATGGCCTTGGTAATCTCTGCAAAGTTAGGAATAAACCTTCTAACAAAGTTGATCTGTCCAAAGAATGACTGGATACCTTTAATTGTCTTGGGCATCTAGATTTTATTAATTGCTACAACCCTCTCTGGATCAATCCTAACTTCATCCCTACACACTATATGCCCCAAAATCTTTCCTTTTGTTACTCCAAATGCACACTTCTTAGGGTTTAGGGAGATGCCATATTCTAGTGCCCTAATAAAAATCTTCTCCAGATGCATACAGTGTTGCTCTTCCTTCTTTGAATAAGTAGTTAGATAATCCTGATACACAACTAGGATAGAATCAATTAATCCTACAAAAGCAACATCCATTGCTCTTTGAAAACTAGCACCAACATTTGTCAATCCAAATGGCATTCTAACATATACATAAGTCCCCCATGGAGTTGTGAAGGTAGTCATATGCTATTCTGATTCCCTCACTTTCACCAGATTATATCCAGAAAACCCATCCATCATGGATAGGAGTTCACACCCTTTCACCTTTTGCAACATAGGTTCCATGTTGGGCAAGGGGTAATTATCCTTCAATGAAGACACATTCAGATTTCTAAAATCTATAAAATAGTCTTATATCTCCAATCTTCTTTCTCACTAGGACAAGATTTGACACCCAAGTAGAATATTTTATGGGCTCAATAATTCCAGCATCCCTAAGCTTCACGAGTTCCTCCTACATTTTTGGAGGTAGAATAGGGTTAATAGGTCTTTGCCTCTGTCTAAATGACTTAGCTCCAGGCTTAAGGGGAATTTCATGCTGAAATAAGTCCTCTCTATATGCTTTCAAATCATCATATTACTAGGCAAAGATGTGCTTGTATTTTCTCAATAAGGTTATCAACATTGCCCTGATGTGTGGCTTCAAATGTTTACCTATGTAGACTTTCTTTGGAGCATTTTGTGTACCTAAGTTTATCTCCTCCAGATCTTCAATGTGAGAGGGTGAGGTACTGGTAGTCAACTGATCTCTATTGTCAAATTCTCTTTCTAAAGCCACTAACCCTCTTGGGATCTTATTAGTTTTAAGTTGTATTACTTCTTTTAAAAATCCTTCCCATCTACAACTTCTACAAAGTTCTAGAAATCAATTTCCTACTTCTCATACTCATCAATACAGTGCAGGAACTTTATCAAGTCCTTATCATCGTCAAAGACTTGCCAACTGCATATGTTGTTTGGCACTGCTGGTCTAATTTTAATCTCAACATTTGTAATATCAGACGATATAACATCATCTGGCCTAATGGCCACATTAGCCATGAAATTTTCCATAACATTCTTTGATCTTTCTAACCAACTTATTGAGAATGCATCAAACAATTCAATAGTATCCCAAACAACATGTTTATATTGTTTCAACCTTTTATTCTTTAAGGCATATTTATCTATTACTTGGGAAACTATTAACTCTGAATCTCCAAATAGTCTTAACATTTTAATGCCATGCTTAAGAGAAACATTCAATCCTAGCAACAAGGCTTCATATTCTACAATATTATTTGTGTAAGCAAATTTCAATAGAAAGGAAAATTTTAGGATCTTACCAGTAGGAGATAGAAATACCACTCCTGCACCAGAACTTTCTTTTGAGCAGGCACCGTCAAAGTACATGGTCCATAACTTATTTTGGTCTTTCTGCTTTTCCAATTCTTCATCAATAGGTTCTTTCTTCTTCTCATCTTGATCACAAAACATAACCCTGAAATTCTCACAATCAATATCCATAAAGCAAATTTGATCTTCTAGTTCTTGATCTTCAACTGTATTTGGTGCTCTTTCTTCTCTAACTAGCTTGACATCCTTACTATTCATGGGAATCATGGCATATGAAAGACCTAATTGCATGCTTCCTCCAATCAATGACACCCACCTTCTAGATAATAGCATACCATATTGTGGTTTGATATCAACTACTGTAACATTCATTGTATAGGTTTTTTTCTGGGTAGGTTGTGTTGGTTTTTCTTCTGAATCAGCATTAGGGATTGCCAGTTCTAATGCACAGGCAGATTCAGCCAACTGAATACAGGAGGTTGCGTGAGCTCCTCCCCTTCACTTCTGGTTCTGCCGCACCAAGGGGGGTATCCCTATAACTCAAGATATAACCTTGACTAGCTCAAAGATAGAAGGATCTAACTTGACAACAACAGGTAGAATACTCTCATGTATGGACCAAGATCTGTATGATAGATCACAAGGCTGGCAACATTCTTGGACATGATGTCTGGTTGGGTATGAGAGCATGCAGGGGGTTCCTAATCCTACTCCTACAACTAACAGGTGGAAGTATGAAATGTTTTAGTTTAAATTTTGGATGCAAAGCTGGACATGGTGTATAACACAGGAACACAGCATGATTGGTGCCTATCCAGGGCTTGGAGTCGGTAGACATACACCTGTGAATGATCAGCATGAATAGCTAAAATTGGATTTCAGGGGGATACACATGATATCTTCCTTACAGACATCTCCCAATGAAGAGTGTTAAGTTATCTCTACTTATGGCATCCCTACTGCAGTATACCCTTCCCAATGTTCAACCTGAAAACAGTTTAATCTGCCCCTTGAGCAGAGGTTAAAAGATCAGACATTCAACATAGGAATTCTATGCTCTAGAATCTAAACATTACCCAAACATCCAGATCCAGAAGAAGAATACATGCAATACTGGAGACAGAATTAACACAACACATGCTAAGATAGCATTACTCATATAAGATCAACCATGAAATCAGTGGATTCATGCCAAGTCATACAACAGGAGATACATAAACTCACAAGATAAACTGTACAGAGCAACCAGATCAGCTGGTTATGGATTACAGAGCCAAAAATCCCCAACTTTCAACAACCTCTCAAATGAGCAACACAACCTGCTTATAACAGCCAGGTAGGTGCTCAGCAATTAATTACAATGTTGACCAGGAATCCCGCCAGATACATAGTACCAGGAAGATGGCGCTCAAACACAACTGGATTGGCACCCAAACTTGAATGCAGCAGGTAGGGGAAGAGACAGGAAGATTTCTCGAGCCCTGCACCACCATCCGCTGATGTACACCTTCAGTCGGGTACAGGATCCGCCCACGCCATCGCCCATACCTCTGCAACAATCGCCATTAATGGCGCACCAACCCGCGGCCTTGGGAAGAACATCAGACAGTTCATCGCAACCACTTCCCGCCGAGATTCATCATCATGATATTTCGAATATGCAGGATAACATTATCCCACATGCACCCCGCGATGACCTCTTTAACACTTTATATACTAGGTCATGAGCATATATCATGTCGGTGCTTTTGCTCCTGACGACACTAGTATAAGACTTCATCATCATCATCCTCCAGCAGCATGATATCCGTTTGTTTGAAATATCACCCTGACGTCATCATGATATTTGAAATATAACCTTCATGATAATCGGCACAACCTGATCCATCGGAGGAACCTCCTCCTGCTGAGCTTATTCCAAAAGTCTGGCCGACGAACATCCTGATGACATCATCATCATATCCTGCTGACATCATCATCATGTCTGCCTACTGCGCACCTCCTCATATCCGGATGACGTCATCATCATGTTTGCAAATATCAGGAGGTCTCTTCAAGATGATCAGTGTTAGAAATATGACCCCCCCGGACCTTGATGACGTCATCATCATATTAACATCATCATGATATTCGGAAGACAACCGGATATTTGGAAATATCCTCCTGATGCACAAATATCAGGTTGCACTGTAGCTCCACCATAAGATCAGGGCGATAACTAAATATGATGACGCAGCTGAAAACTGCTGAGGAGGTCCAACACTTAGAACATTTTTTGGATACTTAGGGAGAGTGCCTGAATGAAAATTGCTCAAAAAACTACCAGTCAATTCAGGCACTAACAGTGGCTCTGTCTGGGGACGTGCAGGTGAAAACCTGCAGCGAGAACCCCAGATCTCTGGGATGCAGACCAGTCCCTTATCCATTGGGCACAGAGTCAAATACTGCACTGACCTGCATCACCAAACACACTTGATGGCCTAAGGCCACCAAGAAAAGAAAAACATGTATCTCCCTTTGTCAAATATCTTGTTTTCATCTGCATGCACTGGGTCAAGCTTGGAGATACTGTCAGGATCCACCCACAAACAAATCTTGTCATCTGCATATTCAACCCTCTGATTTGGCTTGTCATTATCACCCCTGTGCAGATAACCTTCAACATCATGTGCCATGTGGGTGCAGAATGTATCAGGCAATGCATACTCAAATGGTATAGAACACGGGTTATCATCTGTATCATCATCATGCATTGCAACATGATCTCCCAGCTGGACTGCAAATAGGAAACACTCAGAGTCCACCACACAACTAGGAAGATCAGGGCTCATTGTATTACATGCTGGCACATCAAAAGGAAAGCTTTCAAAATCACAATTGTGCACATCATGTACACAACAATCAGCAGCACCAAGCTGGAAAAGATCAGGCTCTGGCACCTCTTTACAATCAGGCACATTTTCACAGTCACTTACCTGATGTATGTTGTTTCCTCTTTCATCAGGATGAGAAACAGAATCCAAGTCAAAAATAGTGTCAAGATCCTCACCATACTCAGACAGATCCTCATCACCATATGTGTCATAAATGGGTGACCCAGGTGCATCAGTTTCATCATAGTATGCCATTTGTTCATGGGCAGCAGAGCACACATTTTCATCACCAATGGATTCACTCTGTGGAGGAGTATCAGCCTGTGTGTCATAAGCAAAACAACCATCAAATGAAAAACAATCATGCTCTGAACTAGCACTTATTTCAATTTCTGACTGCTCTTCATGATCTCCATGTGTTTGAAAGGTAGGCAATGGGTCACACATAGGACTGCTTCTCTGTTTGCTTATATCTTCTCTGTCTTGAGTACAATACTCACAATTGTCTCCACAGGTCCATTCTAAAAATTGCTCATTGCTATCCACAACCTCTTTATTGTTTTCATGGTCAGCTGCCTCATCATCGCAATGGGAATCCTCATTAGTCCTTTCACTGGCATCTTCAACTGCACATGATGCCATAATCATTTGGTCATTTGCAGCTTCATAACCATTATTCACACCAAGGCCTGGGGACAGGGGTTTCAGCAGGTGCACATTTCTCATTTCTTCTACATTTTCTAAAAATTTGTATGCCATCTGCATACTTGTCACCTTGAAATCCCTTAGTAATGCACTAGAGCCCTCCTCAAAAGCTTCAAAGAATATGCCAACACAGGCTGAAATATCAGGTCTGAAACTTTCAGGGACATGTGAAAGGGCTATTGCAAACCTATGACTGAAATCAACACATGGCTCTTCATCTTGTTTTCTGATTCTCATCAATTCTGCAACAAGATCAGCCGGTTCTTTTGCAAATTCTTCCTTGAAACAGTCAGCAAGTTCATCCCAACAGGCAAAGGATTTCTTTGGAAAGCTCAAATACCAGTCTTTTGCTTTTGCATCAAAGGACCTAACAAAAAACCTCATCCACATATCCTCATCTCTGAATGAATATTTTCCCATAAAACTGTGAAAATTTTGGATATGTGCATTCCCATCACATATACTGTGACCACTAAATCTAGGCATCTGACAGTATATCCTAGCAGGCATAGTTTCTACTTTATAATCCACCCATGACAAATCCAGTTGGTCATACAAAGGATCAAAAGGGCTGACAGGAGGTTTAGCTTTCTGACTGGCAGACACAACAGGGTTACTGCTTTTTAACTGGGCCTGCTCAGCCTCTAAGAATATCAACCTATTTCTTATCTCTTCTATTCCTTTATCCAACATTTTACCACTGAGTATGGGATAATTCATACTTGGATTCATAAAAATCCTACTCTTAGACATCCTTTGTCTGTCTAAGACCCAAGGTTTCCCCTGGCATCTAACCTATGCAGTAAAACAGCAAATAAAGGGGAAGGAACAAGGTACCTTTTCTCATACAGATGCAGAAATATGTACATCTTTCTGTCACATCACATACATCCATCTTTCATGTACATTTGGATCTTTTTTGCAGAGTCGCCACCTCTCCAGAGAGGACAAAATTTTCAATAGCTGAAAGCTACTTTTCCAGGTTCATTCCACCAGCAGAGCATCATTTTGTTAGTGACTCGGATGGGCCACAAGTATATCATTTTTTAGTCCTTCCCCAGTAGAGTCGCCATTTTGTTAGTGACTCGGATGGGCCACAAGTATATCATTTTTTAGTCCTTCCCCAGCAGAGTCGCCATTTTGTTGGTTTTTCTTCTGAATCAGCATTAGGGATTGCCAGTTCTAATGCACAGGCAGATTCAACCAACTGAATACAGGAGGTTGCGTGAGCTCCTCCCCTTCACTTCTGGTTCTGCCGCACCAAGGGGGGTATCCCTATAACTCAAGATATAACCTTGACTAGCTCAAAGATAGAAGGATCTAACTTGACAACAACAGGCAGAATACTCTCATGTATGGACCAAGATCTGTATGATAGATCACAAGGCTGGCAACATTCTTGGACATGATGTCTGGTTGGGTATGAGAGCATGTAGGGGGTTCCTAATCCTACTCCTACAACTAACAGGTGGAAGTATGAAATGTTTTAGTTTAAATTTTGGATGCAAAGCTGGACATGGTGTATAACATAGGAACACATCATGATTGGTGCCTATCTAGGGCTTGGAGTCGGTAGACATACACCTGTGAATGATCAGCATGAATAGCTAAAACTGGATTTCAGGGGGATACACATGATATCTGCCTTACAGACATCTCCCAATGAAGAGTGTTAAGTTATCTCTACTTATGGCATCCCTACTGCAGTATACCCTTCCCAATGTTCAACCTGAAAATAGTTTAATCTGCCCCTTGAGCAGAGGTTAAAAGATCAGACATTCAACATAGGAATTCTATGCTCTAGAATCTAAACATTACCCAAACATCCAGATCCAGAAGAAGAATACATGCAATACTGGAGACAGAATTAACACAACACATGCTAAGATAGCATTACTCATATAAGATCAACCATGAAATCAGTGGATTCATGCCAAGTCATACAACAGGAGATACATAAACTCACAAGATAAACTGTACAGAGCAACCAGATCAGCTGGTTATGGATTACAGAGCCAAAAATCCCCAACTTTCAACAACCTCTCAAATGAGCAACACAACCTGCTTATAACAGCTAGGTAGGTGCTCAGCAATTAATTACAATGTTGACCAGGAATCCCGCCAGATACACAGTACCAGGAAGATGGCGCTCAAACACAACCGGATTGGTGCCCAAACTTGAATGCAGCAGGTAGGGGAAGAGACAGGAAGATTTCTCGAGCCCTGCGCCACCATCCGCTAATGTACACCTTTAGTCAGGTACAGGATCCGCCCACGCCATCGCCCATACCTCTGCAACAATCGCCATTAATGGCGCACCAACCCGCGGCCTTGGGAAGAACATCAGACAGTTCATCGCAACCACTTCCCGCCGAGATTCATCATCATGATATTTCGAATATGCAGGATAACATTATCCCACATGCACCCCGCGATGACCTCTTTAACACTTTATATACTAGGTCATGAGCATATATCATGTCGGTGCTTTTGCTCCTGACGACACTAGTATAAGACTTCATCATCATCATCCTCCAGCAGCATGATATCCTGTTGTTCGAAATATCACCCTGACGTCATCATGATATTTGAAATATAACCTTCATGATAATCGGCACAACCTGATCCATCGGAGGAACCTCCTCCTGCTGAGCTTATTCCAAAAGTCTGGCCGACGAACATCCTGATGACATCATCATCATATCCTGCTGACGTCATCATCATGTCTGCCTACTGCGCACCTCCTCATATCCGGATGACGTCATCATCATGTTTGCAAATATCAGGAGGTCTCTTCAAGATGATCAGTGTTAGAAATATGACCCCCCCCGGACCTTGATGACGTCATCATCATATTAACATCATCATGATATTCGGAAGACAACCGGATATTTGGAAATATCCTCCTGATGCACAAATATCAGGTTGCACTGTAGCTCCACCATAAGATCGGGGCGATAACTAAATATGATGATGCAGCTGAAAACTGCTGAGGAGGTCCAACACTTAGAACATTTTTTGGATACTTAGGGAGAGTGCCTGAATGAAAATTGCTCAAAAAACTACCAGTCAATTCAGGCACTAACAGGTTGCAAGCATGAAATCCACATTCTTCATAATTCATGTAACTGGCACTTCCCTAGCATCCATAACATAACACTTTACACATGCTTTGTCTATATTCAATCCAACTTGTTGCATAATAGCCAAAGGCATGATGTTTGTTGAAGCACTTGAATCAAGAATACAATTCTTGATCACTTTCCAATTAACAATAAGGGATATATAAAATAGTTCTACCTGGGAAGCATTTTGTTATTGTTGTTCCTAGGTAGACTTCAAGAATTTCTTCTTCATGAACACTCATTTCTTAGATATTGTTCTGGTCCTTAGTAGTATGATCTGTCTGACATGACATCCCTAAGATTAAGGCCAAGGCCTTATTCCTGTATTCTTTAATTTTCAGTATTTCCATCAGTGGAACTAAGACTTTCATTTGAGACAAAGCTTGAGTTATATCAAATGGGGCATAATTTTGTATAATAGTTGTAGCTTGACCCACATTCTTATTCTTCTCATGGGTTTGTCCAGCCTTAAGTTTTGTATTTTTTTGAGTATCATCTTTAACATGTGAACCTTTAGTCTTTTCTCCATCCTGAGAAACCTTACTCTCTGAATTCCTAGCATTTTGATTCAGTTTTTCTTTTAAATCTCTCTTATTATTATTACTTTTCTTTCTCTATGACTCAGGATCTCTTTGTTTGTATTGAGGTTTCTTTACAAAGATACCTCTCAGTTGACTTGAATCACCTGCCTAAACTTTGCTCCTAAGGTTATAGTTTCTCTTAACTTGGTCCACTATAGTAGCTATAAGAGTTCTAATTTCTTCATTAGATGGCCTTCTTAAATTAATCAAAGGAGTATGTGATTCATGGGCACAAACTTGATGATCCACATCTTCTTCATCTAAAAAGCCCTGCTGACAATTTACATCTTTGTAGCATCTTCTAAGTCTGCTTCATCAAAAGAGGAGTAATCCTTTCTTGTAGAAAGCATGTTAACATTGTCATATTCAATACAATGGGGCTCATTACACTCATCACAGGCATTATCATCATTATAAAAAGAATGAGCAATCATACATTGTGATTGTGAGTGAGGCATTTGACATATTATGCACCATGGAGCATCCTCTACAATATTAAGAGTCTTCTTTAGGGGATCATGAGTTCCTTTAACATTATGAGATCTTTGATTAGTTTTTTAATTGGGAATAGGCTTACCATTGTGTCAATTTGTATTATATGGCATATCATGTAGCTGAGGTCTCTTTTCCTGCTTTTGATAAATCTACTTTTTTGGACCAAGTCCTTTTTCATTTTTAGGAAGCTTGTAACTCAAATCTTTAAAATCATATGTCAACTTTTCTAGCTTATCTTCAAATGTGGAGCTATTATTATGAACATTTTGAATTCTTTTGTTTGGATTCTGTAAGATCCTCACATCATCCCTTCTATTTCCTTTACCTAACGATTTCCTATTGTTCTCTATATTAGTTACAATTTTGAAAGTATCTCTGAGGCTGGCTAGACCTTTGTCCCTCAATTCATATGTTGTCTTAGCATCAAAGGCATTTGTGTATAGGACCATACACATTGGTTCATTTGGTCTCATATGAGGTGGCAATTTATTTAAAACTTTGGTGAACCTAGCATTGAAGTCAGAAACTGATTCATTTGACCCTTTGGCAATACTTGTAAATTCATTAATAACAAAACTAGGGTCAGTCTTGTCTCCATATTGTTCTCTAAAGATTCTCTTAAAATCATCCCATGAAGTGACACTTTGATCAGGAAAACCTCTATACCACTCTTTGGATTCATCAATCAGAGACTACATAAATAACTTCATGAAAACATCCTCATGCTCTACCTCAAAATTATCCATGAGATTTTCGAAAGCCTTCAAGTGATGTTCTCCTGACACAGCATTGTTTCCTAAAAATTTTAGCAGTTCGCCTCTTATTTGTTTTTCAATGGGGTTAGGGTATTTGGGAATACCACTAAAATCTAACTGTCTGAACCTATCTAACTGCATAGGTGTTCTACCAAACTTGTTACCATTTGTATTCCTATTTGCATTAACATTAATATTCTAATTTCTCACATTATTCAGTGGTACCCTATTGTTATTTGCATTTTGTCTCTGATTATTTTGTGGATTTTGATTCACATGCTGATTAAGCCCCTGATCATTCCCAAGGATCTTTTGATCATTCTGTTGATCTTGAATCTCATTTGCTTGTTGATTTCTCAGTACATTTGCATTATTGAGGGTGGGAACTGAATCTTGATGAGCCATTTTTAGAGCTTGCACTTTTTGTTTCATAACATCTCTTATTTTCAGGGCTTGTAAATAATCAAGTTCTGCCCTGAGGTTCCTAATTTATTCTACCAACTCATCTTCTCTTTGCATGAAAGAGGATGGTCTCATGGGGTTATTAGTGCCTCTTGGAGATTCTGTATCTTCAAATCTACTAGGCAGATCTAGAAAAGGACATTCTTGAAACATATTAGATCCAAACCTCAACCCATCATTCCGTTGTTTCTAGAAAATGTCCTAAATATTAGCTTCTATAGTTTAAAAGTGTTGTTGTTGTCTAGGAGGCCTAACATTTTTCTGAGAATCATCATTATTTCTTGGACTTTGTGAACCTTCATGATTGGGTTGAGCAGTTCCTTTTTTCTATACATTTTCTTTAGTAATTCTTGGAACAAAGGGTTTTTCAAGGATCTTCGCATGCAACTTCTATTTTTTACTAGCTAGGAGATTTTGTTCAGAGTCGCCACCCAGTAATGGGATTTATACTTAGTTCTAAGTTCCTTCTCAACTCCCCAGTGGAGTCACCAGTCTGTTAGTACTAATTGTCTAAGTTCCCCTAAAAAGTAGCCATCTTTCATCAACAAGGACCTCAAGTCAGTGGCCAACGAACAGGAGAAAAACTCTAATGTCTCCTCTGTACTTCTCGCTCTGCAAGACCTAAGGGGTGTCCCTACTCAATACACATATGATGAATCTTGACTGTACTTAGGTATTGATATTTTAGCAGATAAATCCTCTATTATGCAGACCAAAACTTTTAGATAAATGCAAAGGGGCTAGCTTTGACTCTTATTTTAGTTGTTAGTCAGAGGATTTGAAACCTAAATCCTACTCCTATAATCCTAACATTTAGAACTATGAGTTGATTTGATTATTATTAGTGGTTTCCAGATTAGGGTTTGATTCATAAACTTAATGAAAGCCTTAGAATGGTGCTTATCCAAGGGTATGGAATCCAACTTAAAACATGTGAGTAAATTCCCATAAACCAAGTGAATATACAGATTTCAAAGGGTTTTTAGTTCCTTCCTTACAAAGAACTCCCTAGGTTAAGTATTTCTATTAACTCTACTTACAAATACCCCTGTTATCACACATATTTCCTTATTTTTAACTTAAAATGATTTAATCTATTCCTTAAATAGTAGTAGAAAATCAAACATGCAATTCAGATGATATATACCCCAGAACTCAGAAAACCCTTAGTTACTTTGTTTTAAAGAAAGATGCAGATAACAATAGGAGATAGTTTATAGAGGCACATGCATGTAGCATTACTCATATAAATTCAATCTAAAACTAATAAATAGTTTATGGAAAAAACACATACATACATTAAAATGAAAACCACAAGGCCATAGAGAGCAATCAGTCAGAAATTTGTATTACTTTCACTCCTCATAATCTCAATCCTCCAACAACCTTACAAAGTGAGGCAAGCATCTCTTTATAGACACATAGCCTAGTGCTAGCATTCGTTACATTTGTTGATTAGGTGAAATTACATTATAAAGCACTGCTCATGGGCATATATGCATTTATTGCATTGAGCCCAAAGAAAGATAAAAAAAACAATATGTCACATGGGACCCAAAAGACTTGAGGAGCCTAGCTACATAAATGCAGGGGAGGAGTAGTTGCTTCTTTGCTTCAGGTACACCTATCCATATCTCTCTATCCACTTGGCATATGACTTATCTGATGGCCATTGGAAAGATGTCAACCTTGAAATCTTGTCATTGTGTCCTATTGGTTGTTTTAAATTGCCAACCTAATTCTCATAGAAAATCTATAAAACAACCACTTATTAATGATTAATCTGCCTTGAGGATTGGCCAATGAATAGGAGATTAGGGAGAGAAGGCTTTCTCAAACCCCCTTTACTTCATCTACACTTTAGGCTCTATGAAACCAAGGAGAGTATTCCTATGTAGATAGATTTATTACAAATTCTCTAGCTATATTTCTTTAACTGATGTCTTCTTTTCTTGGGGATAACATTATCCTACTCAAATGGGTAGGGTTTTCCAGAGGTACTAGCTAGTCAATATTTGGTGCAGGAGCACCTTGGCAAATCAAAGTTGTCCTAGACAAATCTTTAATTTTTGGTTAAATTTGTAATGATTTAATATTGTATTGAGGTCCATCAAGTCATCTTTCATGTGTTAAGATCCTAGGAGGGGTCTAATGTTTAAGTCTTATGACAAGTTGTCATACAAAATGGAAAATCCCTAAAAATGTATCTTTCAAAAATGTAAAATGAGGAAGGTGAAGGGTCACCTTGTTCCAATTCATTGGAAGGAAGTGGAAACTGAAGAGACAAATGAGGAATGCCTTTATTAAGGCCTTGTAACATCCAAATAAGGTGTGGGTGGTTGATTAGTAGGTTTTGATCAATAGAGAAAACATTGTTTTCATGTATTTCAACAGAAATTGACTGTTTCCTATAGTTGTACGGACCTATACGGACAAGGACTGGTGCCAAATTGGTTGTAAGTGATATTCCTATCAATCACCCTCCATTTCCTTTTGGTTGCATGTATTTTGGTTTTGTTTTGCACAAGATATTGCATTTTTAGTAAAACTGTCAAAACCCTGATTTAGGGTAACCTGTTTTGGGAAAAATGCCATAACTTTTGTTTCCACCGTTAGATCTTTATGTAACTTGGGAAAAATGTCTATAACTATGTTATCTACAATCTGATTGAAGTGATCGACCTCATTTTGT
This sequence comes from Cunninghamia lanceolata, assembly GCA_027924645.1. Taxonomy (NCBI): domain Eukaryota; kingdom Viridiplantae; phylum Streptophyta; class Pinopsida; order Cupressales; family Cupressaceae; genus Cunninghamia; species Cunninghamia lanceolata. Next base: position 7,288,023 of record BSBN01001185.1, on the reverse strand, counting down.
GTTGTGTGGATGTTATGGATGACTGTTTGTGGCATTTCACAGTGACATTTCTGAGTTTGAACCCTTGTAGCAAAATTACCTGTCCGTTTTTAGAGCACATTTTCCAAAGTAACCTATACCCATCATAGAGTATGTTGTGGAGAGGCATAATGGGTATCCAATGCATGTCTTAGGTTGACATTTGAAGGTCTGTGCAAAAAGCTAAGAGGACTGTTCTTTCTTTCTAGGGAGACAAGCCATTTAGAGGATTTGTGAAGCAAGTGTATGTTCTGGGAGTGATCTGCCTTAACCAATGGGTGGGATGAGTCATTTGGTACCCCAATACAACTTTTCCATGATCATACTAGAGTTTTCTTCTGCTGTTCCCACTTTTGCATAAAGGTCTTCATTTTTGGGCTTGTAGGTGAAGTAGAACCTTGTCTAGTTCGTCTATCTTTCCCCATTCAAAGTTCCTCTGCATCAATATTGTTCCTATCATAGATATGTTCATTGTAAATTGCTTGAAAGAATGTATTATAAAGTAAAGGGATTGGATAGATTCTTTAAGCTCTTATCTTATTCTTTGCAAAGGAACATGCAAAACTTAACTTAATCAAAATAAATATCCTAAAAGCCTATTGCTAGAAAGGAAAATATTTGGATTGATTTTTAAAATATGTTGAGGATAATCAGAGGGGTGTAAGTTCAGCATAGTATCCATGAAATAGATCAGTGCCTATACAAGGGCCAAAGAGTTAAAAAGAATAAAATGATAAAAACTAAACAAGCAATGATGTAACAAACCTTAGTTTACTATAAAGGTACAACAATGCCTTACATTGAAAATACTCTACTAGTTTTGGAATCAACCATACTTAGTTATCCCTATACACCTAAATCACATTTGATAATTTCCAATAGCAATTTTTACATTAGTCCTTGAGTAAAAGCCATAAGAGAAATATACCAAAACAAGAAAGGCTGTGTTGATTAATAAAGATGATCTTTAACCAAAAATATATTCATAATGTGAAACTATATACATGAAGTAGGAGATAATATACTCCAAAACTTAACAAAATTTGTAAAATAAACTATTCAGTAACTTGCATCATAGCTTTCAATAATTCTATCAAGAAACCAGAAGAGACTCAAATTGGAAACCTGAAAATAGACAACTAATTCTATTAGAAAAAAAAAAACTTATTTACAACTCCTCCCTGACTAGATTGATCCCTATTTCAGACTAAGGCTAAAAATATGACCTTGAATCAATGCCTTTTTCATAAGCCCTGAATTCCGTTTTATAGAGATAAGGGAGCAATAACCTTCAGGATTATCACAAAAGAAGTTACAACTATTTTGTAACTAATAGATGTAGCTGCAAGAAGAGGCTGGTGTAACCACTTCACAACTGTGTGTTCAGCTTCCATGTTGGTGGGAAAAGGAGTTGGGCCTTTGATGATGGATGCACTACTAGAGGCTATTAGAGACAGAAACTCCTCAAATGCCATCAAAGTGTTTAATGAGAGCCTTTATTACTCTGCCTTTTCAAACCGCATAGCAAAATCTGAGAAACCATGCAAGGAACAACATTGAAAGGAAACCTAGGATGACAGAATCTCCTTCACTATTTCTAGGTTCCATTGCACATGTGAGATTTTGCCCTCCAAATCTCAAAGTTTCATGCAATTTCAATCAAGTAGAAACTTAAGGAATCCACACCTGGCTGGCCTCAAAAGTACTAGAAGCCAAGCCAAGAGAACAATAGTAACAACAACAATTCTTCTCTAATCCATTATCTATTTCATCCAGGGGCAATCTCCTTACGCCTAGAGATAATGCTCTATTAGGAAAATTAGATGTAAGAGAGGGCTAGAGGAAGCTAAGAAGCTTCTCTACTTTAGAAGGGAATATGCTAGCTCATAGAAATAAGGAACTACTAGAGTAGGAAGAATACCCCTCAGAACCCCCCATTAGATGTGATAAGAAAAGGGAGAAGAAATCATAGAGCTACAATGGACACTGCTACTAATCTTTATTTTTCCCTGCACCACCTATTCCAGAGGAAATAATTCTAGGTCTTTTTAATTCTTTAAGGATAGATCGAGAGCCATGAGAGCAAGGAAGAAAATCCTAAAGAACAAGGGAGCAAATAGAACACAAAGGAATCAGGGAAAGCCATACTATTAGAATGTTTTAAATAGTACGAATGGTAACATTAGCACTTGCCTTTTTATAGAAATTCTGGGATGTAAGCATACATAGGTACATCTGTGGTGTATTAATTTTCTAGTCACTTCAAAACATTCCACCCATAAATGGAAATCTCTTAAAGATTACCATAAGTGGACAAAAGGATTGGATTTCATAATTCCGCATAACTATAAATATCACTTCTTGCATTGATTTTTGCCAAATCAGGTGTCTTGGTTCTCCCAATTAAGCACTGTCATCACATCAAATTTCATCACACAATAGGTGAAATGTCAATCATGGTGGAGGCATAGATTTCCAAAGGTCAAGCTTACATAAGCCAAACTATTCTATTATCAAATTCCTCAGGAACGATGACGATGGAGACACTACACATGCCTGAGCAATTAATGCTTTGTAATGAAGCCTAGTCAAACTCAACGCCAACAAATCTGTCTGTTATAACTTTGAATATAGGCAGTTCATCTTGATCTCAGCTAGCGCAACTTGACGGTGATTATTTGATCCTATTCTAGGTCAGACCTTATTGCTTGCTTCTTTCAATAGTATCTTTCCATTTGGACAGCCTTTTCTAGCTGTGATCCTGAGAAGAAGTCCTTGCACTGTAGTTAAGACAACATCTACCATTCTGCATATGAAGGATATGGTCAGAGATATGATCTCAGTGGAATAGTGGATAACCATTAGATCTTGATCTCATGTACTCGATCGGAGCATTTCTTGAAAAGTAGTCATGTTTCATGCCATGTTAGATCCTTGCCATTAATGTAATAATCCCATCACTCAGAAAACCACATGTCCAAATTCTGTCATTCTGCTATTGCTCAGAAGATTCTTTGGTGGAGTATGGAGGAACGTTGGAATCAAAGAGAAACCATTTTGTAATGCCCGAGACCCACCTCCCTTGCCATCCTAGATGGTCCTTGAATAGTTATCACCCATTCTGCATTTTTGTCGAGGCCAGTTTCCTTTGTCTCTTTCCCTAGGTGGATTGGTGAAAATGAATCCAGTGTGCCACCTACCAAAATTTGGTTAGTAGGATTGGACCTTAACACATGTAATACTTCTACCACTTTAGGAGAAGGATGGACAATTAGGTTGACCCTTTTCTTAAGAATAAATTTGTTCTAGGTGCGGGCTATAAATGGTGACTGCTTGGTGAGGGACCAGTAAACAACATTGCGGTAAGGCATGAGGGAAAACTTTTAAAGGATAGTGACAAGAAATAAGTAGTCACTAGAGAATTATATCGTATGTGGCTATTTGCAAAACTTCATACTATGAGGGTTTAGGGTTTTAGCAAATTTAGCTTACTCGGAGCATTTTTTCTAATAGTGAAACCCTAATTTTGGAAATCTAATGATCAAGTGACATAGACCTGGGAACAAAATTACCAGAAACATGAAAAAAAATTATAGGGTTCCATCAGTCGCTCTAATTGGGGACACCTGTTCTATCATGAACAGAGGGAGATCTCAGAAGAACTCTAGAGGAGTAGACCACACACACATAATGACCTCAAGCCATTATGTAGAGAAAAAACCCAGCCCGCCTCTATCAAATATTTTGTTCTCCAATGATTTTGTTAAACTGCTTTGAAAAATTTCATTGAATTCCAACTTGCTCTTGACAAACACATTTGGATAGCTGGTTGGATAGTTATTTTAATTTTTTTTCATGATTCCCCCCACTATACTGAACCACAGATAAATGATATATATTGCCATCAAAAAAAGATTCAGCACCTGGTTCAATCATTTCTAACCATATGAAAGTATTATCATCTCTTGACTTTTACCTTTTACCTAAATTTGAAAAATAAAAGCTATCATAATCCATTTTATAATTGGTAGTAGGGGAGTTCTCAAATTCTTCTAGATCAATGTTAAATCTGAAACAATCATATTCTGCTTCTCTTTGGAAATCTGACACTCTGCTTTTACTTTCTACCTTCTAAACTGGCTTCTTATCTTGATGATGACTATAGAAATGGGAGACATTACCAGGCTGAAAATTTAGGTCTTGATCTATTAACTCAGTACTTATCCCTCCACATTCATCTATATTTTCAACCAATATTGCCTCATTAGTTCCCTCATGATTTTTTCAAATAGCTGATTTTCTATGCATTTATAGGGCTCCATATCTTCTCTTACTAATAAATCCACAAGTTCCTCATATAATGGGTTGTCTCTTATATGCATTTCATCTACACAATCTTCAATATCACTACTCTAATAGCATACATCATCATCTAATTTAGAACCCTCACTTTTTGATGTGAGTATTCTGATAATTGCTCACTACTTTCTATATGATTAACAAGGATCAATTGCTCCTAATATTCAGACTCAAAGCAAGCTACTTCCCTAGGAGACTTTGATGTAGAATAGATTTCCCCACAAACAGGGGAAACATCTTCACAACTTGTCATTCTTTCATAAGTCAAAGGAACTTCCTTAACTGATATACCTTTACGTATTGTGGTGTCCATTATCTCATAAGCTGCTCTGTAAGGCTCTGGGGATTTCCTTTTATTCTGATACTGAGGGGAAAAATGAGCAGCAGGATTATAGAAACTTAGAACTCCTCTATTTTGATCATAGTCCCTATCCCTTTAAGTATATTGTGTTAGGAATTAAGGTGTCTCAACCTTGATAATTCCTTGTATTATTTCACTGTATTTATTTATTCATTACCTATTATATAATTAGGATGCAAATCCTATGTTGTTGTCTTGTGGGAGTTGGCACAGTGATGTATCATCCTACATGGCATATGACCACATGTAAATTTGTCCTCACATTAGGAGATAGGCATCGCACTTAGTGGTAGGAATATTTTTTCATGTGTTAGCATCTTGACTTGTGTGTAAGGGAATATTGATTGAAATAGTCATGATAGATTCCTATGACAAAGTTATGACATGTAAGGTTCAGAAATAGAAGATCCTATGACAGGTATGGACATGTGTCGAGAAGCATCTTTGAAAAAGGCATCTTTGGGTGCCCTAAGGTGGGTTATGACATGTTGTAAGAGAATATGTTATTTATAGCCTGTGTATGATAGATTCTCTTATAGCTGTAAGTTATGACAGCTATGACATATTCTATGATGGTTGTAAGAGTCATAGGAGCATCTATCATTACCTATTTTGGCGATAGGTGACCTCTTTAGGATGGGGTGACTTGACAAGTGTCAGGAACATCCTACAGTGTTGGACAAGTGTCCTTAGGCATGGCTTTTGGGCCATGAGGCCATGTTGGATGTCCATCTCAATGTGGAGCCATTTTTGCCTTGAATATCCTATATAAAGAAGTGCTTTGGAGACGTGATGCATTATGTGATTGACAAGTACTATTATACTAAAGGATCATCTCTAGATACAAGTGTTGAAGACTCCTGCAAGAACATTGGCTATGTGATAGTATTGTAACCATCATTGTTTACAAAATATATTTGAGCTGTGTTTTGGAGTGTTGGGTTTTTCACCCGTAAGGGTTTTCCCCACGTATATCTTGTCTCTCTCTTCTTCTTTCTTACATTCTTGTCTATGTGTTTGTTACAATATCTTTGTTAGTGGGTTAACATAGCTGTAACTATAAAGATTAAACTAAATTTGCACTCATCTCTCCTCATTAGATTAGTGTAGGAAGCAATTTCTGCACACCTAGATTCCTTTTAGTTGGTATCAGAGCCAGGCCAGTTTTGGTTCTAGCTTCTAGGTAGGGGTTTTTTGAGCTAATCTTAGGTTGAGTGGGAGTTTGTACAGAAGTATTTAGTATCTTGTTGTAAGAAGAAGATGGCAACCACATCTAGAAGATTAGAGGTGGTGAAATTTCATGGCACTAATTTTGAGTTGTGGAAACTCAATATGGAAGACCTATGTGTTGATCGTGACCTATGGGAAACTGTATCTAGTGTAAAACCTATAGCAATATCATAAACTGATTGGGACCTGAAAGATCAAAAGGCTAAGGGTCTCATAAGACTCTATCTAGCTGACTCTGTCTTGTTGAATGTCCATGAGGAGAAGAACATGAAAGACCTTTGGAAGAAGCTGGGTGATGTTTATCAGGCCAAGTCCTTGGTGATCAAGATTTTTCTGAAAAAGAAGTTGTTTGCTCTGAAGATGAAAGATGGAGGATCTGTTGTGGACTATATGAATGATTTCAACATGATCATTGCATAGTTGACATCTATGGGTGTGAAAATGGAGGAGGATTGGTGTATGACCCTATTTTGTTCTTTGCTAGATTCATGGGATCATCTTATAATGGCCATCAGAAGCACCACTACCACCTTCAAGATGGAATATGTGGTGTCTTTCTTGTTATCTAAAGAAATGCGGAGAAAGACATCCAATTTGGCCAAAGAAGCTCTTGCAGTTCATGGAAGACCCAAAGATTAAGGGAAGAAGGACAAGAAAGGTGAAAAGGGTAGATCCAAATCCCATGGGAGATCCGAATCTCCTTGAAAGTCCAAGTCTTTCTATTGGAACTGTGGGAAAATGGGGCATTTCTGAAAGGAATGCAAAGAGGAAAAGAAAAAGAAAAAGAAGATTGTCCTAGATTCAGATTCAGACAAGTCACAAGATGATGGTGATGGATTCATCGCAGTCCTGGCTACCCATGCATTTGATGATGTGTGGTTATTGATTCTAGTGCATCATTCCACATGACCTTGCATCGAAGCTGGTTCACGAAGTATGAAGAGCTCAATGGTGGAAGAGTGTATCTAGGTGACGACTCTCATCTAAAGATTGTTGGTTGTGGAAGAGTCTCAATCTGATTCCCTGATGGATGAGTGAAGGGGATCACTAGGGTTATGCACATCCCAGGCCTAGCACAAATCATTCTTTCTATAAGTATGTTGAATGATGTAGGTGTGTAGGTTGTCTTTTTGAAGGATGGATGCAAGATGACTAGAGGATCTATGGTGCTTTTCAAGGGTACTCGGAGAGGTACTCTATTTTAGCTGGAGGCATGCACTTCACAGTGCAATAGTTCTTCTGACTCAAAGAAAAGAGTTGTATTCACTTCATCCCCACCATTTGAACAAGTAGTAAAGAAATCTATTGTAACACATTTTGATGGTAGTGCACATGCTTTGGAAGTTAAGCTTCCTACTGAAAATACTATGTTATGGCATTTGTGATATGGCCACATTGGTGAGAAGGGTCTTAAAACCCTGAAAAATAGAAACCTTGTTGAGGGGTTAAATGATTGTAATCTTGAGTTTAACTTTTGTGAACAATGTGTTTATGGAAAGCAAAACTGTGTTTAGTTTTACTCTAGTTCTCATAAGTCTTCTAGTGTATTGGATCTTATTCATTCTAATGTGTTTGGTCCTGTTAATGTTCCTTCCATTTCCAAATCTATATATTTTGTATCTTTTATAGATGATTACAGTAGAAGGACATGGGTTTATTTTATCAAAAGCAAGATTAAAGTCTTTAGTTAGTTTAGAGAGTTTAAATCCTTTGCTAAAATTTAGACTAGTAAAAAGATTAAGTGTTTGAGAATTGACAATGATGGTGAGTTTTGTTCGATAGATTTCGATAAGTTCTATAAAGAGCAAGGGATTGAAAGACATAAGACAATTCCATACACCCCACAACAAAATGGATTTGCAGAGAGGATGAATAGGACACTGATGGAGAAGGCTAGCAGTATGCTTAGTGGAGTAAGCCTTGACCAAAAGTTTTGGACTAAAATTGTTGCCATTGCTTGCTACCTAGTAAACAGGTCTCCTACATGAGCTCTTGTTGTTAAGACACCTATGGAGGTGTGGTCTGGTAAGAAGCCTTCAGTTAGGCATCTTTGTGTTTTTAGTTGTGAGGCATTTCCACATGTGCCTAGGGAGAAATAGTCTAAATTGGAGAACAAGGTTGTTAAGTGTATTTTCATTGGCTATGGTGTCAGTGTGAAAGGATACAAGCTTTGGGATCTTGTGGCTGAAAAAGTGTTGTATAGCAGAAGTGTTATCTTTAGAGAGCTAACACCTTCTTCGATTGTTCTACAGCTAAAGGAGATAGAAAAGAAAGAAAATGTGGTTCAGTTTCCTTCTACCCCTGAGAAGACTGAATCGACAGACCCCATGAGACCTAATGATGAGGAGAGCTCTAGCAACTCTAAAACCTTAGAAGAAGAAGCAAAACCTCAACCTCAGCCATTGAGGAGGTCCACATGAAAGAGAAAGCAACTTGATAGGTTTTGTTATTCATTTCTTGATTGTAGTTGTGCTTTTTCTTTACTTACTAACACTGATGAGCCTAGAACTATGAAACAGGTTATGGGCATGAAAGATGCAAGTTCCTGGAAGGAGGCCATGGAAGATGAGATTGCTTCTTTGAAGAAGAAGAATAAAACATGGGACTTGGTGCCTTTGACTGAAGGATGGAAACTCGTTGGATGTAAATGGGTGTTCAAGAAGAAATTTGGTGCAGATGGTAGTGCTTAAAAATACAAGGCTAGATTGGTTGCAAAGGGGTGCTCACAAGTGGAGGGAATTGATTATGGTGAAATTTTCTCTCCCCTTGCAAAGCTAACATCCATTCAGTTCTTGTTATCTCTTATAGTTGCTTATGAGTTAGAGGTAGAATAGATGGATGTGAAAACAACTTTCCTTCATGGTGATTTGGAGGAAGAGATTTACATGTCATAGCCCGAGCATTGCATAGAGAAAGGTAAAGAAAATTTGGTTTGCAAGTTAAAGAAGTCTTTGTATGGTTTGAAGCAGTCTCTTAGGTTGTGGTCTATGAAATTTGATGCCTTTGTGTTGTCCATTGGATTTCTGAGATTGAAATATGATCATTGTGTGTATTACAAATTTGACAATATCACATTCTCATTATTACATTGTATGTTGACGATATGTTGTTGATTGGGAATGGTAAGAATATGACTTCTGATTTGAAGTCTCAGTTGTCAGCATAGTTTGAGATGAAAAATTGTGGGGTAGCTAGGTACATTCTGGGAATGGAAATCAAAAGAGACAGAGCTAATAGAAAACTTTGGTTAAGCCAGAGTAAGTATGTAAAGATTGTGTTGGATAGGTTCAGCATGGCAGATTGTAGACCATTTTGCATACCTGTTTCATTGGGGACAAAGTTGTCTATTAATGATTGTCCAAAATATCCTAGTGAGGTGGAGGACATGAACAAAGTACCTAATGCTAGTGTTGTTGGTAGTTTGATGTATGCTATGGTCTGCACAAGACTAGACATTGCCCAAGCAATGGGAGTCCTTAGTCGATTTATGGCTAATCCTGGACGAGTACATTGGGATGCAGTCAAGCGAGTGTTTAGATACTTGAGGGGTACTTCCTATTATTCCATATGCTATCATGGTAATGCTACATGACCTCCAGATTCAGTTTGTATTCATGGATTTGTGGATTCTGATTGCGAAGGTGACATTGACAGTAGGAGATCCACAATTGCCTATGTGTTTACTATGTTTGGTGGTGCAATTAGATGGATGATTAAGCAACAACCTATGGTTGCTTTGTCCATGACATAAGTTGAGTACATGGTAGAAACTCATGCTTGCAAGGAGGGCTATTAGGCTTAAGAGACTTTGTTTATATATTGGTGTTGATGCAGGACAAATTATGATTTGTTGTGACAGTCAGAGTGCGATTTTCCTTGCGAAGAATCTAACATTCCATGCTAGAACAAAGCATATTGAAAAAGGCATCTTTGGGTGCCCCAGGGTGGGTTATGACATGTTGTAAGAGAATATTCTATTTATAGCATGTGTATGATAGATTCTCTCTGAGCTATAAGTTATGACAACTATGATAGATTCTATGATGGTTGTAAGAGTCCTAGGAGCATCTGTCATTACCCATTTTGGGAATAGGTGACCTCTTTGGGATGAAGTGACTTGACAAGTGTTAGGAACATCCTATAGTGTTTGACAAGTGTCCATAGGCATGGATTTTGGGCCATGAGGCCATGTTGGAGACCCATCTTAATGTGGAGCCATTTTTGCCTTGTATATTCTATATAAACATGTCCTTTGGAGAGGCGATGCATTATGTGATTGACAAGTACTATTATGCTTCTAGATCATCTCCAGATATGAGTGTTGAAGACTCCTACAAGAGCATTGGCTCTGTGACTATATTGCAACCTACATTGTTTAAGGAATACATTTGAGTTGTGTTTTGGAGTGTGGGGTTTTTCACTCGTAAGGGTTTTCCACACATATATCTTGTCTCTCTCTTCTTCTATCTTACATTCTTGTGTATTTATTTTCTGTAATATCTCTGTTAGTGGGTTAACATAACTATAACTGTAAAGATTAAATTGAATCTGTGCTCATCTCTCCTCATTAGATTAGTGTAGGAAGCGATTTCCACACACCTAGCTTCCTTTTAGTTGGTATCAGAGCCATACCAGTTTTGGTTCTAGCTACTGGGTAGGGGTTTTTTGAGCTTATCTTAGGTTGAGTGGGAGTTTGTGTGGAAGTATTTTGTATCTTGTTGTGGGAAGGAGATGGAAACCACATGTGGAAGATTAGAGGTGGAGAAATTTAATGGCACTAATTTTGAGTTGTGGAAACTCAAGATGGAAGACCTACTTGTTGATTGTGACCTATGGGAAACTATATCTGATGTAAAACCTAACACAATGTCACAAGTTGATTAGGACCTCAAAGATCGGAAGGCTAAGGGTCTCATTAGGCTCTGTCTAGCTGACTCTGTCCTGTTGAATGTCCATGACGAGAAGAGCACGAAAGACCTTTGGAAGAAGCTGGGTGATGTCTATCAGGCCAAGTCCTTGGTGAATAAGCTTTTTTTTAAAAGAAGTTTTCTTTAAAGATGGAAGATGGAGTATCTATTGCAGACCATATGAATTCTTTCAACATAATCATTGTATAGTTGACATCTGTGGGTGTGAAACTGGAGGAGAAGGATCGGTGTATAACCCTACTTTGTTCTTTTCCATATTCATGGCATCACCTTGTCATGGCCATTAGAAGCACCACTACCACCTTCAAGATGGAAGATGTGGTGTCTTCACTATTATCTAAACAAATGTGAACATCTGAGTCAGCCACAGAAGTTCTTACAGTTCGTGGAAGACCCAAAGAGAAAGGGATGAAGAAGGATAGGAAAGGTGAAAAGGGAAGATCCAAATCTCCTAGAAAGTCCAAGGTTCTCTATTGGAACTATGGGAAATGGGGCATTTCTGAAAGGAATGCAAAGAGGAAAAGAAAAAGAAAAAGAAGACTACCTGAGATTCAGATTCAGACAAGTCATAAGATGATGGTGATGCGTTAATCATAGTCCTAGCTACCCATGCATCTGAGATGTGTGGTTGATTAATTCTGGTGTGTCTTTCCACATGACCTCGCATCGAAGCTAGTTCTTGAAGTATGAAGAGTTTGATGGTGGAAGAGTGTACCTGAGTGATGACTCTCATCTGAAGATTGTTGGTCGTGGAAGAGTCTCAATTTGATTCCCTAATGGATGAGTGAAGGGGATCAATGGGGTTATGCACATCATTAGCCTAGCATGAAACCTGCTTTCTATAAGTATGTTGAATGATGCAGGTGTGTAGCTTATCTTTTTGAAGGATGGATGCAAGATGACTAGAGGATCTATTGTGCTTGCAAAGGGTACTCGAAGAGGTACTCTATTTTAGCTAGAGGCATGCACTTCACATTGCAATAGTTCTTCTGACTCGAAGAAAAGAGCTGCAGTCACTTCATCCCCAGCATCTGAATGAGCAATGAAGAAATCTGTTGTAACACTTTCTGATGGTAGTGCACATGATTTGGAAGTTAAGCTTCCTCCTGAAAAGACTATGTTATGACATTTGAGATATGGCCACATTGGTGAGAAGGGTCTTAGAACCCTAAAAAATAAAAACCTCATTGAGGGGTTAAATGATTGTAATATCGAGTTCAAATTTTGAAAACATTGTGTATATGGAAAGAAAAACTATGTTTAGTTTTACTCTAGTTGTCACAAGTCTTCTGGTGTATTGGATCTTATTCATTCTAATGTATTTGGTCTTGTTAATGTTCCTTCGATTTCTAAATCTATATATTTTGTATCTTTTATAGATGATTATAGTAGAAGTACATGGGTTTATTTTACCAGAAGAAAGGCTAAAGTCTTTAGTTGGTTTAAAGAGTTTAAAGCCTTTGTTGAATATTAGACTAGTAAAAAGATTAAGTGTTTGAGAACTGACAATAGTGCTGAGTTTTGTTCGGCAAAGTTTGATAAGTTCTATAAAGAGAAAGGGATTGAAAGACATAAGAAAACTCCATACACCCCGTAGGAAAATGGAGTTGCAGAGAGGATGAACAGGACATTGATGGAGAAGGCTTGGAGTATGCTTATTGGAGCAAGCCTCAGACAAACGTTTTGGGCTGAAGCTATTACCACTACTTGCTACCTTGTAAACAGGTCTCCTACATTAGTTCTTGTTGGTAAGACACCTATGGAGGTGTGGTCTGGTCAGAAGCCTTCGGTTAGGCATCTTCACATTTTTGGTTGTGAGGCATATGCACATGTTCCTAGGGAGAAACAATCTAATTTGGAGAACAAGGTTGTTAAGTGTATTTTCATTGGCTATGGTATTGGTGTGAAAGGATACAAGCTTTGGGATCTTGTGGCTGAAAAAGTGTTATCTTTAGAGAGCTAACACCTTCTTCTGTTGTTCTATAGCTAGAACAGATAGAAAAGAAAGAAGATGCGGTTCAGTTACCTTCTACCCCTGAGAAGACAAAACAGATAGACCATGTGAGACCTGATGATGAGGAGAGATTTAGCAGCTCTAAAAGCTCAGAAGAATAAGCAAAACCTCAACCTCAGCCATTGAGGAAGTCTACATGAACAAGAAAGCAACTTGATAGGTTTGGTTATTCATTACTTAATTCTAGTTGTGCTTTTTCTTTACTTACTGACACTGATGAGCCTAGGATCGTGAAAGAGGCTATGGGCATGAAAGATGCGGGTTCCTGGAAGGAGGCCATAGAAGATGAGATAACTTCTTTAGAGAAGAATAAACCATGGGACTTAGTGCCTTCACCTAAAGGATAGAAACCAATTGGATACAAATGGGTGTTCAAGAAGAAATTCGGTGCAAATGGTAGTGTTAAAAAGTACAAGGCTAGATTGGTTGCAAAGGGGTACTCACAAGTGAAGGGAATTGATTATGGTGAAATTTCATCTCCCATTGTAAAGCTGACATCCATTCAGTTCTTTTTATCTCTTATAGATGCTTATGACTTAGATATAGAACAAATGGATGTGAAAACAACTTTCCTTCAGGGTGATTTGGAGGAAGAGATTTACATGTCACAGCTAGAGCATTACATAGAGAAAGGTATAGAAAATTTGGTTTGCATGTTAAAGAAGTCTTTGTATGGTTTGAAGTAGTCTCCTAGGATGTGGTATATGAAATTTGATGCCTTTGTGTTGTCCATTGGATTTCTGAGATAGAAATTTGATCATTGTGTGTATTACAAATTTGACAATGATCGCATTGTCACTATTACATTGTATGTTGACGATATGCTATTGATTGTGAATGGTAAGATTATGATTTTTGATTTGAAGTATTAGTTTTCAGCACAGTTTGAGATGAAAAATCTTTGGACAGCTAGGTACATTCTGGGAATGGAAATAAGAAGAGACAGATCTAATAGAAAACTTTGGTTAAGCCAGAGTAAGTATGTAAAGACCGTGTTGGATAGGTTTAGCATGGCAAATTGTATACCATTGTACATTCTTGTTTCATTGGGGACAAAGATGTCTATTAATGATTGTCCAAAATCTCCTAGTGAGGTGGAGGACATGAGTAGAGTACCTAATGCTAGTGTTCTTGATAGTTTGATGTATGCTATGGTCTCCACAAGACCAGACATTGTCAAAGCAGTGGGATTCCTTAGTCGATTTATGGCTAATCCTAGACAGGTACATTGGGATGCAGTCAAGCGAGTGTTTAGATACTTGAGGGGTACTTTTGAGTATTGCATATGCTATCATGGTAATGCTACAGGACCTCCGTATTTAGTTTGTATTCATGGATTTGTGGATTCTGATTGAGCAAGTGACATTGACAGTAGGAGATCCACCAGTGCGTATGTGTTTACTATGTTTGGTGGTGCAATTAGTTGGATGAGTAAGTGACAACCTGTGGTTTCTTTATCCATGATAGAAGATAAGTACATGGAAGCAATGCATGCTTACAAGGAAGACATTTTGCTTAAGAGATTGTGTTTAGATATTGGTGTTGATGCAGGACAGATTAGGATTTGTTCTTATAGACAGAGTGCGATTTGCCTTGTGAAGAATCCAACTTTCCATGCCAGAACAAAGCATATTGATGTACAGTTTCACTTCATGTGAGATAAGGTAGAGGATGGGAAGGTGAATTTGGAGAAGGTAGATACTTTGAAGAATGTTACAGATGCATTGCTGAAACCACTGGGCACAGAGCAGTTTAGATGGTGTTCAGAATCTATGGGCATCTCGGCCTATAGCAGTTAAATCCTATTATTTTTATTGGATCTTACAAGGTGTTTGACAAGTGGGAGAATGTTGGGAATTAAGATGTCTCAACCTTGGTAATTCCTTGTATTATTTTAGTGTATTTATTTATTTATTGTCTATTGTATAATTAGGATGCAAATCCTATATTGTAATCTTGTGGTAGTTGGCACAATGATGTGTCATCCTACATGGCATATGACCACATGTAAATTTGTCCTCACATGAGGAGATAGGTGTCCCACCTAATGGTAGGAATATTTTTCCATGTGTCAACATCTTAACTTTTGTGTAAGGGAATATTGACCGAAACGGCCATGATAGATTCCTATGACAAAGTTATGACATGTAAGAGTTAGAAATAGAAGATCCAATGACATGTATGGACATGTGTCAAGAAGCATCTTTGAAAAAGGCATCTTTGGGTGCCCCAAAGTGGGTCATGACATGTTGTAAGAGAATATGTTATTTATAGCCTATGTATGATAGTTTCTCTTATAGTTGTAAGTTATGACAGCTATGATAGATTCTATGATAGTTGTAAGAGTCGTAGGAGCAGCTGTCATTACCCATTTTGGGAATAGGTGACCTCTTTGAGATGGAGTGACTTGACAAGTGTTAGGAACATCCTATAGTGTTGGTCAAATGTCCATAGGTGTGGGTTTTGGGCCATGAGGCCATGTTGGATGCCCATCTCAATGTGGAGCTATTTTTGCCTTGTATATTCTATATAAACAGGTGCTTTGGAGAGGTGATGCATTATGTGATTGACAGGTATTGTTATGCTACCAGATCATCTCTAGATACAAGTGTTGAAGACTCCTACAAGAGCATTGGCTATGTAACTGTATTGTAACCTTCATTGTTTACGGAATACATTTGAGTTGTGTTTTGGAGTGTGGGGTTTTTCACCCATAAGGGTTTTCCCCACGTATATCTTGTCTCTCTCTTCTTCTATCTTACATTGTTATGTATGTGTTTTATGTAATATCTTTGTTAGTTGCTTAACGTACCTATAATTGTAAAGATTAAATTGAATTTTCACTCATTTCTCCTCATTAGATTAGTGTAGGAAGCAATTTCCACACACCTAGCTTCCTTTCAGTTAGCATCAGAGCTAGGCCAGTTTTGGTTCTAGCTACTGGGTAGGGGTTTTTTTAGCTAATCTTAGGTTGAGTGGGAGTTTGTGTAGAAGTATTCTATATCTTGTTGTAGGAAGGAGATGACAAACACATCTGAAAGATTAGAGGTGGAGAAATTTAATGGCACTAATTTTGAGTTGTGGAAACTCAAGATGGAAGACCTACTTGTTGATCGTGACCTATGGGAAACTATATCTAATGTAAAAACTACAACAATGTCACAACATGATTAGGACCTCAAAGATCAGAAGGCTAAGTGTCTCATAAGACTCTGTCTAGTTTGTTAGGGTTAGGGCAGATCAAAGCAATAGACACTAACAATTATATGTAGATTAAATAACCCAAATATAACAATGACGAATAACACAAAAGAGATCAACACAGAAATTTAACGTGGTTCACCCAATACAGGCTACATCCACAGAAACTTAGCCATCCAAAGATTTTACTACCTAGTGCAAAACATATTACAATCTTGCAAATACATCATTGTACCATACATCTAAGCCACTTATAACAAGCTTTTCAGAAGCTTCTAGAATTAGGGTTTTGCAATGTCATTTTTCTTTTATCAGGTAACAAAAATTAACAACTAACTTTGATCATGCAAAAGGGAGGGATACATAACTTGTGTACAGTGCTTGCATGATCAGTCACCACATACCAACATAGATGACTCTGTCTTGTTGAATATCCATGAGGAGAAGAGCATGAAAGACATTTGGAAGAAGCTTGGTGATGTTTATCAGGCCATGTCCTTGGTGAACAAACTTTTTTTTAAAATGAAGTTTTTTTCTCTAAAGATGGAAGATGAAGGATTTGTTGTGGACCATATGAATGCTTTCAACATGATCATTGCATAGTTGACATCTATGGGTGTGAAAATGGAGGAGGAGGATCGATATATGACCCTACTTTGTTTTTTGCCAGATTCATGGGCTCATCTTGTCATGGCCATTAGAAGCACCACTACTACCTTCAAGATGGAAGATGTGGTGTCTTTGCTGTTATTTGAAGAAATGTAGAGAAAGACATCTGAGTCATCCAAAGAAACTCTTACAGTTCGTGGAAGACCCAAAGAGAAAGGGAAGAAGAAGGACAAGAAAGGTGAAAAGGGAAAATCCAAATCTCCTAGACAGTCCAAGGCTCTCTATTGGAACTGTGGGAAAGCAAGGCATTTCGTAAAGGAATGAAAAGAGGAAAAGAAAAAGAAAAAGAAGACTACCCTAGATTTAGATTTAGACAAGTCATAGGATGATTGTGATGCCTTCATCGCAGCCCTGGTCACCCACGCATCTGATGATATGTGGTTGATTGATTCTGGTACATCATTCCACATGAACTCACATCATAGCTGGTTCACAAAGTATGAGGAGTTTGATGGTGGAAGAGTGTACTTGGGTGACGACTCTCATCTGAAGATTGTTGGTCATGGAAGAGTCTCAATCTGATTTCCTGATAGACAAGTGAAGGGGATCACTAGGGTTACGCACATCCCATGCCTAGCACAGAACCTACTTTCTGTAAGTATGTTGAATGATGCAGGTGTGCAGGTTGTCTTTTCAAAGGATGGATGCAAGATGACTAGAGGATCTATGGTTCTTGTGAAGGGTACCCAGAGAGGTACTCTATTTCATCTAGAGACATGCACTTCACAGTGCAATAGTTCTTCTAACTCGATGAAAAGACCTGTAATCACTTCATCCCCACCATCTGAACGAGCAGTGAATAAATTTGTTGTAACACATTCTGATGGTAGTGCACATGCTTTGGAAGTTAAGCTTCCTACTGAAAAGACTGTTATGGCATTTGAGATATGGCCACATTAGTGAGAAGGGTCTTAGAACTGTGAAAAATAAAAAATTCATGAAGGGGTTAAATGATTGTAATCTCGAGTTTGACTTTTGCGAACATTGTGTATATGGAAAGTAAAATCATGTTTAGTTTTACTCTAGTTCTCACGAGTCTACTGGTGTATTGGATCTTATTAATTCTGATGTGTTTGGTCCTATTAATGTTCCTTCAATTTATAAATTTGTATCTTTTGTATCTTTTATAGATTATTATAGTAGAAGGACATGGGTTTATTTTATCAGAAGCAAGACTTAAGTCTTTAGTCAGTTTAAAGAGTTTAAAGCCTTTACTGAAAATCAGACTAGTAAAAAGATTAAGTGTTTGAGAACTAACAACGGTGGTGAGTTTTGTTTGGTAGAGTTCAATAAGTTCTGTAAAGAGCAAGGGATTGAAAGAAATAAGACAACTCCATACACCTGGCAGCAAAATGGAGTTGCAGAGAGGATGAACAAGACACTGATGGAGAAAGCTAGGAGTATGCTTAGTGGAGCAAGCCTCGAACAAAAGTTTTGGGCTAAAGTTGTTGCCACTACTTGTTACCTGGTAAATAGGTCTCCTACATCATCTCTTGTTGGTAAGACACCTATGGAGGTGTGGTCTAGTAAGAAGCCTTTAGTTAGGCATCTTCGTGTTTTGGGTTGTGAGGCATATGAACATGTGGCTAGGGAGAGATGGTCTAAATTGGAGAACAAGGATGTTAATTGTATTTTCATTGGCTATGGTGTCGGTGTAAAAGGATACAAGCTTTGGGATCCTATGGCTGAAAAAGTATTGTATAGCATAAGTGTTATCTTCAAAGAGCTAACACCTTCTTCCGTTGTTCTACAGCCAAAACAGATAGAAAAGAAAGAAGATACGATTCAGTTTCCTTCTACCCCTGAGAAGACTAAACTAACAGACCCTATGAGCCTTGATGATGAGGAGAGCTCTAGTAGCTCTGATAGCTCAAAAGAAGAAGCAGAACCTTAACCTCAGCCATTGAGGAGGTCTACATGAACGAGAAAGCAACCTGATAGGTTTGGTTATTCATTACTTGATTGTCGTTGTGCTTTTTCTTTGTTTACTAACACTAATGAGCCTAGAACTATGAAAGAGGATATGGGCATGAAAGATGTAGGTTCCTAGAAGGAGGCCACGGAAGATGAGATGGCTTCTTTGGAGAAGAATAAAACATAGGACTTGGTGCCTTTTCCAGAACAAAGCATATTGATGTACAATTTCACTTCATGTGAGACATGGTAGAGGATGGGAAGGTGAATTTAGAGAAGGTAGATACTTTGAAGAATGTTGCAGATGCATTGATGAAACTAGTGGGCATAGAGAAGTTCAGATGGTGTTTGGAGTCTATGGGCCTCTCAGCCTATAGCAGTTAAATCTTGTTATTTCTATTGGCTCTTACAAGGTGTTCGACAAGTGGGAGAATAAGATTAGCTCAAAATACCCCTACTCGGTAGCTAGAACAACAACTAACCTGGCTCTGATACCAACTGAAAGGAAGCTAGGTGTCCCTATCCCCTTCAGTATATTGATTGTTTTGAGAAGGGTTTGTCAGAATAGCCCATTTTATCTTCCCTTTGGCAAATGGGGGAACAAATTTATCCATTATTGCTTCTATACCCACTTTCTATAAACTCACAACCTTTTATCTTTGCATGCTTCAAATTATTTTCTATATTTATGGCTAAGGAATATGCTTGACTCATAGTAGTAGGGTTCTTATCTCTTAGTCGATAACTGTCCTTTTTATTGAATGCACCTAAATATATGATCAAACACAGCCTCATTGGGTTTGATATTTTTAGGAATCTCCCTCACTATTCTGGAAAATCTTAAATTGAAAGTTGGGACTAATTCCTTATCTTCTTTTTCATTCTATATGGGTTCTTTAATTAAAGAACCTACATCTATTCTTTCCCCAAACTGTTCCATGAAAGTAGACCTTAAATCTTGCCAAGAAAAGATAGACCGATTGCGTAGATATGTAAACCAACCTCTAACTTCTGCCCTAAAATTTTGGATAAACAACTTTATGACTACATCCTCATGATCCATCTCATAATATCCCATTAAGTCACAAAATTCTTGTAAATGGCTGCTAGCTATTTTGGATTTATCATTATTGAACTTGGTTATTTGACTTCAAACTTCATCAGGCATATGATTTGGAAACCCACAAATACTATTGAAGTTAATAGCCCTATATCTTTCCATGATAAATTCACTTTGATAAAAGAAGTGTGGTTGCTACTTATTCATCTCTAAACTTTTAGGAGATTTTTTGAAGCTTGGTAAAATACCTGAAAAGAATTGCTTGCTTCAGGTACAAATTATGCTTTGATTTTCAAGAAAAATCAACAACACTAGACTGCATCAGCAGATCCCTTCCAATAGAGTCTCCACCTCTGCTTCATAGAGGAATATATTATTTTTTCTTCAGAATCAACCTCTTTGAATAATGTTTCACATTAGGGTTATATAGAACATTCGGATGCATAAAACTTTATGTAACAATCCTACACCTTTCTCAAAATATGGTAGAGTCACCACCCCTTTGGGGAAAAATAATGCACACAAATTTTATGCAAACTCTAAATACCCATGACAATCTACTGCACTTAGTATTTAGAACTTTATACAATTCCCCAGTAGAGTTGCCAATCTATTGGTTGTTTTAAATTCCCAACCTGATTCTCATAGCAAATCTATAAAATAGTAACTTATTAATGATTAATCTACCTTGAAGAATTGTCCAAAGAATAGGAGATTAGGGAGAGAAGGCTTTCTCAATCCCCCTTTTCTTCCTCTACACTTTAGGCTCTATGAAACCAAGGAGGGTATTCCTATGTAGATGGATTTATTACTAATTCTCTGGCTATCTTTCTCTAACTGATGTCTTCTTTTCTTGGAGATAACATTGTCCTTCTCAAATGGTTAGGGTTTTCCAAAGATATTAGCTGGTCAATATTGTTCATGTCATAGATATGTTCCTTGTAAATTGCTTGAAAGAATGTATGATAAAGTAAAGGGATTGGCTAAATTCTTTAAGATCTTATCTTATTCTTTGCAAAGGAACATGCAAAACTTAACTTAATCAAAATAAACATCCTAAAAGCCTATTACTAGAAAGAAAAATATTTGGATTGATTTTTAAGATATGTTGAGGATAATTAGAGGGGCATAAGTTCAACATAGTATCCATGAAATAGATCAGTGCCTATCCAAGGGCCAAAGAGTCAAAAAGATTAAAATGATAAAAATGAAGCAAGCAGTGATGTAACAAACCTCGGTTTACTGTAAAGGTACAACAATGCCTTACATTGAAAGTACTCTACTAGTTTTGGAATTGACCATACTTAGTTATCCCTGTACACCCGAATCACATTTGATATTTTCCAATAGTAATTTTTACAGTACTCCTTGAGTAAAAGTCATAAGAGAAATATGGCAGCACAGGAAAGACTATGTCGATGAATAAAAATGATCTTTAACCAAATGTATATTCATAATGTGAAACTGTATACATGAAGTAGGAGACAGTATACTTCAAAACTCAACAAAATTTGTAAAATAAACTATTCAGTAACTTGCATAATAGCTTTCAATAATTCTATCAAGAAACTAGAAGAGACTCAAATTAAAAACTTGAAAACAGACAACTAATTCTATTATCAAAATACAAATTTATTTACAACTCCTCCCTGACTAGATTGATCCCTATTTCAGACTAAGGTTGGAAATATGACCTCGAACTAATGCCTTTTTCATAAGCCCTAAATTTTGATGCAGGAGCATCCAAGGTGTAAGAGCAATCTTGCATCAGCCAAAAAAAATGTTGTTTCTTTTCAATAAGGGCTAAATTTGGCAGGGTTACTATTTTTAGTAAGTTTGCATTTGTGCATGGTTGGATACAAAATCTTACACGGACCTCTAGAATGCTGAATTGAAGCTAATGGTGAATAAATCACTTTAATATCATTTGTCATTTGCGAGATATTAAAATTCCAAATTCCAAAAAACCTATTGAAATATTCAAAGTCAAATTTGAGGCACTTAGAGGCTCTGGATGGGCCCAAAATTTGGTGGGAAACCCAAGCAGTCTACCTTTAGGTATTGCTTGTACACAACCGTCTTTTCAAGAGCTTTCTGAAAAAGGTATTATAATTCAAAATCCAACCGTCAGATCGAAAGTTATGGCCCTGCGAAGCTGACCTATTTTTGGGGGAATATGTAAATTTTGAAATTAAGCTAGTGGTTGCCAAAAAGGGCTATATATGACCATTTTTGGGGAACCATTGGGGTAGTAGAGTTAAGGAGGGAGATGTAGAGTTAAGAAAGGTAGGAAAATAGAAACCCTAGTTTGGGGTTATAGAAGGCTCAAGATTCCAGACTTTGGAGATAGGGAACTGTAATGTGTTGCAGCCTGTAGGGGATTCATCCTCTGATTGTATTTGAGCTTCTGTAATGTAGTGTTTTTCCCATATTAATAAAATATCATTCTATTTTCTGTGTGCAATTTTTTTTATTGTGTGTTTTATGATTTACCCCCTTCATCAAGTGGTATTAGAGAAAGGGTTCCTGAGTGTGTAGATAGATCATCAACTATGAGGTAGTTTACTCCAGGACCTAAGGTTGTGGGTAATTTGCTGCAGAGATCAAGATGGCTCCATGAAGAAGCCATGGTGGGAGGAATGCTTTGATTAAAGAGGGTTTTAGAGCCCTGTAAAGACAAATCGATGCATTGCAAGAGGAGCTGCGAAGAGGGTTCGAGCCAAGAAGGAGAGAGGAAAGCAAAGATGAAGATGATGAAGAGCTATTTGAGGAAGAACAAGAAGCTGTAGGAGATCTTGCAGAAGTTAGGTTGTTGAGGGCCATTTCAAAGATTGGAAAGAGGCCCAGGATCAAAGTTTCTACCTATTCTAGAGATTTGAATCCAAAACAACTTATTGATTGGATCAATGATATGGAGGAGTATTTTGAGTATGAAGATGTGGAAGACCCAGAATGGGTCAAGTTTAGAAAGACAAAGCTGAAGGGCCATGCCAGAATTTGGTGGAAGGAGGTCCAGTTAGAGAGAAATAGAAGAGGAAAAACAAAGATTACCAGATGGGATCGGATGGTGGAGAAATTGAAGAAGCAGTTCATTCCTATGGACTGTGAGATGAAACTGTTGAAGAAGCTGCAAGGATTGAAGCAAGGTAACAAGTCTATTAATGCGTATATAGAAGATTTTTATAAGATCACTATTAGGACAAGCCATGGTGAGGCCAACAAGGAGAAGGTAGCCCATTACATTAATGGGTTGAGGCCAAGTATTCAAGAAAAGTTGAGCCTGTTCAGAATAACCACCATAGAAGATGCGCACCAGTTTTCCCTAAAGGTGGAAGAGAAGCTGAATAAGAGATTTGAAAGTAAGAAAAGGGGAAGAGGTCAATGCAGAAGGACTGGTGGAAGACCCTATGGAGGCCAAAATGAAGATCCAAAGAAAAGTGAAGAAGCTAGAACCGGTCAGAATTAGAGAGGAGATAATACCTACCACCCTCGTAACCAGAATAATGGTGAGCAAAGAGGAAGAGGAAGAGGTAGACCTGGGCAAGGACCTGGAAGAGGAGGTTTTAGAGGAACCTATTTCCAATGTGGAGAAGAAAGGCATCAAGCATACGAGTGTCTACAACATCAAGGAAGGACAAATAGAAGACTTGAGGGTAATGTACGAGTTGTACATGTAAATGAAGATGTGCAGTCTGAGTGTTCTGAAGATACTAAAAGGGGATAAACTTTAGTTGTCAGAAGAACTTTGTTGAATGAAGAGAAAGAACCCAATCAAAGGAAGAGTTTACTTTGCACAAGGTGTAAATGTGAAGGTAAGTGTTGTGATATTATTATTGATAGTGGAAGCATTGACAATCTTGTTTCAGAGGAGATGATTGACAAGTTGAAGTTGATAAGAAGAAAGCATCCACATCCATATCAGATTGCATGGTTGCAGAAGGACCATAGAGATTTGGTCAATGACCAGTGTTTAGTGAAGTCCATGATTGGAGACTACCATGATGAGGTGCTATGTGATATCATACCAATAGACGCATGTCATATGATGTTGCAGAGGCCATGGCAGTATGATAGGAGCGTTGCCCATGATGGCCGTGCAAACACATATTCCCTAACAAAGGATGGAGTTCATCATAAATTGAAGCCCTTGAAGGAAGTGGAAGAAAAGGTATGTAGTACTACCAGAATTTGCCTGGTAGATGGTAGAAAATTTTTGGAGGGTATGAAGCATGAGTGTCATTGCTTTGCATTGATTCCTAAGATTAGTCAAGAGAAATGTGAAGATGTACAAGCAGAAGTCTTGGAAATGTTGGAAGAATTTCAAGATATTGTATTTGATAATTTACCAGAAGGTTTACCATCAATGAGGGAGATAAGTCATCAAATGGATTTTATACTAGGAGCTAGTTTGTAAATAAGGCAGCCCATAGAATGACTCCAGCAGAGAATGAAGAGTTGAATAGACAAGTCCACAAGTTGTTAAGGGACTAATAAGGGAGAGATTGAGTCCATGTGCGGTACCTGCAGTACTAGCACCAAAGAAAGATGGAGAATGGAGAATGTGTACAGATTCTCAAGCCTAAATAAGATCACGATCAAGTACAGGTTTCCATTGCCAAGAATGGATCACATAATGGACTATTTGAGTGGAGCCAAGTACTTCACGAAAATTGACCTGAAGAGTGAGTATCACCAGATCCATATCAGAGAAGGAGACAAATGGAAGATAGCCTTCCAAACAAAGGAAGGTTTGTATGAGTGGTTAGTCAAGGCCTTTGGGCTAACCAATGCACCGAGCACATTCATGCAATTCATGAACGAGGTATTGAAAGAATTTTTGGGAAGTTTTGTTATTGTTTATTTAGATGATATTTTGATTTTCAGTAAGAATTGGGATGAACATATGATGCATATCAGAAGAGTTTTGGAGAAGCTGAGGGAGGAGAAGTTTTTGATCAATCTGAATAAATGTAGTTTTGCAAAGAAGGAGTTGGTATACCTTGGATTTGTTGTCTTAGAGGAAGGTCTTAAGATGGGCCCAGAAAAAGTAAGGGCTATCATTGAATGGCCTACGCCAAGGAGTGCAATGGAGGGATGATCTTTTCATGGTTTGGAAAGTTTTTACAGAAAGTTTATTATGAATTTTAGTAGCATTTGTGCACCCCTAATTGAGACAATGAGAGGAGATAGAAAAGAGTTTAGATGGACTAAAGGAGCAGATAAAAGCTTTGATACATCGAAACAAAAAGTCACATAGCAACCTGTTTTGATACTTCTAAATTTCTATAAGGTATTTCAAGTAGATTGTAATGCTAGTGGCAGTGCTATAGGAGGTGTTTTGAGTCAAGAAGGTAAGTCCATTTCCTGTTTTACTGAGAAGCTTAATGATGCCAAGAAAACGTATTCTATTTATGATTAAGAGTTTTATGCAATAGTTCAGGATTTGAAGAAATGGAGACATTATTTATTGCCAAAGGAGTTTATTTTATATACTAATCATCAGGCTTTGCAGTATCTTAATAGTCAATGAATGTTGAACCAGAGGCACTTAAAATGAGTTGAGTTTTTGCAGAGCTATACTTTTGTTTTCAAGCATAGGAGTGGGTAATTCAACAAAGTTGCAGATGCCTTAAGAAGAAGGCAAAATTTGTTGATAGAAATGAAGATAGAGGTTGTTGGTTTCGATGAGCTCAAAAGTTTGTATCATGAAGATCCAGATTTTGCAGAGGCCTGGAAAGCTTGTTCGGAACTTGTTACTTTGGACAGGACAAAATGGTTGGATTTCATAATCCAAGATGGCATGTTGTTTAGAGGAAACTAGTTGTGCATTCCAAGGAGTTCCATGAGAGAGAACTTGATTAAGGAGAAGCATAGTGGAGGATTAGTTGGACACTTTGGTTGAGATAAAATAATTGCTATTGTTGGTGAAAATTATTATTAGCCATAGTTGCAGCAGGATATGAGGAAATTTGTGCAGAGTTGTAGAGTGTGTCAGATGGAAAAAGGAACAAGTCAGAATATAGGGCTATATCAGCCATTACCTCTACTAGAGAAGCCATGGGATGATATCAGTATGGATTTTATTCTTGGTTTACCAAGGACATAGAGAGGACATCATTCCATTTTTGTGGTGGTGGACAGATTCTTGAAGATGACACATTTCATTCCTTGCGAGAAGACTAATGATGTTGTTCATATTGTTGAATTATTTTTCAAAGAGGTGGTGAGATTACACGGTCTACCAAAATGCATAGTTTCAGATCGAGATACCAAGTTTGTTGGTTATTTCTATTAGGGTTAGGGTATATCAATGTAATAAACACTAAAAAATATATGCAGATTAAATAACCCAAATATAACAATGAGGAATAACATAAAAGAGATCAATACCAAAATTTAATGTGGTTCACCCAATATGGGCTACATCTACAAAAACTTAGCCATCCAATAATTTTATTATGTAGTGCAAAATAGATTACAATCTCGTGAATACATAGTTGTACCATACATCCCAACCACTTATAGCAAACCTTTTGCAAGATTCTAGAATTAGTGTTTTACAATGTCATTTTTCCTTTGTCGGTTAACAAAAATTAACAACTAACTCTGATCATGCAAAAAAGAGGGAAAAAAAATTAGGGGGTTGCGCCCCCGAACCCCCGCTTGGGGCCCAGCCCTGTCCTGAACCCCTATGAGGATACTGATGTAGAGGTATTGGTAGTATTAGATGGTACTCACATAATCAATATAGACTTCTAGGTTTCCTCCTTAGTGCTTCCAAAGGTAATGTGACACAAGCCTATACCAGGCTGTTCAAGACACTAACCTAGCCTAGGACCTCACCCTGGTGTCCAAAACATAGGCTACTCAATTCTCTTTTGGGGAGTCTCTACTCAACCCAATTAACAAACACATACACCTTCCTAATCACACAACCAACTACCAATAGCTCAACCAACAGGATCTTCACACTACAACTAGGATATAGTTGTCAAAGACATGACCAATACAGGGTCTCTGACCCAATAACTATGTTTTGTACCTGCAAGGATAGAGAACAACAAACTATAGCATGACTGTCCTGTGACAGTGTCTTAAGAGGCTTACTCCTTGTAGCCCTTGGAACCGACTAATCCAAGGATAACTTTCCAAACCTCCAAAGGACAATCAAAACACATTACACATTCCAATACCCATTAAGGACTTACAACCACCCACCAATGTGCAGGACCGTACTCTGCCACAAGCGTCCAATAATAGTAAACTATTATTTTTAGGGAATAGGCCTAGTTTGAAGCCTTTACAAAGGAAGTGTGTCACATCCACATGCTCAAGACTAGAAAAGCATCTGCACATCCTCGCTTTAATCTACAAATACCCTTCACAACCTCCCTTTGGTCATTCTATTGACTATCCATCGAAAACACACTGATTTCCACGAATTGCATATTAACTAGTCACCATGCAGACTAGTTAAATTCATGCCAAGGGCCTTGGAGTGAGGAGTGCATACATTGTTAATACCAAAAACATGAAATGTACACTATCTCCCTCCATCCTACTAAAAATGGTTGGTGCCTTTCAAAGGATAGAGGAGAAATGGTACTTTTTGCCACAAAACCCTAGTTTTGGAGGGTTTCAAAGTAGTTTGCACAAAATGATTCAAAGCTCATAGCACAAGAGGTTTCAAAAGGTCTAACTACACTCAAATGAAAGATATTTCACAATGCTAACACATTTTTTAGGTTTTAGACTCCTTGTTATCCATACAGAGCCGTACTGTATGACTGTCTCCAGGGAAACGCAGAAAAAATAGTCTTTTGCACTCCAAAAACTTTAGAATTTCATTATTATTAGCATGTTATTACATTGTCCTGCCTATAGAAGGCTTGAATGATGTTTCTCTTCCTCCACCAACCATACAACTACTGGCCAAGAGCAGTTAGTCATTGTAAACTACTTCCTTCACAAGAAACCACATGTTTCTTGAGTGAAGTTACATTCTACTTGACCATATCAAGGTCTATATTAGACAAATCAACCAAATGGACCAAGTCCTTATTACAACCTAGGAAAATGGCTTGCAAAGCCTTAGGGAGAACAATATAACATGAGAACAAAACATGACAAACCACAAAAATGCCTAGAATTTGGAGCTCCTGCACCATACTCCCCCTGCAAGAAGAACTCAAGTCCCTTGAGTTGCCAATTGTTGAAGTGTCATTCCATGCTTCAAGATATTTGCTTCAGTCATCCAAGTGGCCTTTGAATCAGGAAGATCCTTCCATTTCACTAAGTAGTCTTTGTAGACACCTCTTCTAGTCTTCTTGACAAATTTGGAATCTAGAATACATTCCAACTGCAAAGGTTTGCTTGTAGGCAAATCCTTGATCCAATCAGTAGCTTCATCCACCACATTTGATCCACTTTCACCATGTAATGGAGGTCTGAAAGGAAAATGATCACAAACATTTAAGATTGGAGAGATACCAAGACTAGATGGTAACTCAATCTCATATGCATTTGGACTGAATTTGTACACTATTTTGCATGGCCCAATCTTCTTCATCAGGAGTTTAGTTGGTTGGCCCTTTGGCAACCTTTCTTTCCTCAGTTATGCCATAACCAAGTCTCCAACTTTGAATTGCACCTCTCTTTTCTTCAAATCTGCCCTTTCTTTGTACTTTGTGACTATTTTTTCTAATTGCAGCTTGACTTGATCATGGACTGTTTTCATGGAGGCAGCAAAATCTTCACCAAGTGCACACCTTTTATCCCATCCTTGGAGATCCTTTAGTTCAAGTGGCCCTCTTGGTTGAAATCCATAAACTACTTGAAAAGGACTTTTACCAGTGCTCTTATTCTTTGAATCATTGTAGGCATATTCAGCCTGACTGATAACCAAGTCCCATGCCAAACCATGCTATTTTGTAAGGCATCTTAGGAGGTTTCCAAGTGATCTATTAACCACTTCAGTCTGACCATCAGTTTGTGGATGGTAGGCTGATAAAAAGGACAACTGTGTGCCCAACTTTCTCCACAAGGTCCTCCAGAAGTGACCCCCAAACTTAGAATCTCTGTCTATTACAATGGACATTGGCAAACCATGTATTCTTACTACCTCTCTAAAAAATAGACCTGCAACATGAGATGCATCATTTGTGCATTTACATGGTACAAAATGAGCCATCTTGCTAAATCTATCAACAATAACAAACACACTATCCACCCCTCTGGCTGTCCTGGGTAATCCAAGTAGAAAATCCATGCTTATACTTTCCCAGGGCCTGTTGGGAATGCGAAGGGGCTGGTATAGATCTGTATTTGAAGAAACACCTTTGCCCCTTTGACAAATTGCACAACTAGCAACATATCTT
This sequence comes from Cunninghamia lanceolata, assembly GCA_027924645.1. Classification (NCBI taxonomy): domain Eukaryota; kingdom Viridiplantae; phylum Streptophyta; class Pinopsida; order Cupressales; family Cupressaceae; genus Cunninghamia; species Cunninghamia lanceolata. The sequence continues at coordinate 7,258,892 of BSBN01001185.1, read as the reverse complement.
CTCACATCGGATTGCACCTTTGGCCAAAAATAGAACCTTGTAACTTGTTCTAATGTCTTGTCTAAGCCAAAATGTCCTCCCAAAGAGCCATTATGCTTCTCCTTAATGATATTGTCCCTCATGGAACACTTAGGGATACACAACAAATTGCCCTTAAACAAAAGGCCTTCCTGCAATACAAAATCTGCATATTCTCCATGGAATGTGTTAGCCAAGTTCAAACAAACATCATAAGCCTCTTTGAAATCTGAATCTTCTTTATATAATTCCTTCAAATAGTCAATGCCCATGCTTTCTAACTAGATTTCATGAACAAGAAGCAAACTCCTACTTAAAGCATCAACCACCTTGTTAGAGACACCTTTTTTGTGCTTAATTGTGAAGGTATAAACTTGTAACTATTCCATCCATTTAACATGTCTATGGTTCAATTTTTCTTGACTGTTTAGGAAGTTTAAAGCATGATTATTAGTAAACACAATAAATTCCTTGGGCAATAAATAATGTCTCTATTTTTTAAGAGCTTGCACCATTGCATAGAGCTTTAGGTCATAAGTAGAGTACCTTTGCTTGGCTTCATTCAACTTCTTTGAGAAGAATGCTACAGGATGTCCTTCTTGGCTGAGAATAGCACCAATAGCTTGGTTTCTTTCATCACATTCAACAACAAACACCTTATCAAAATCAAGAAGTACTAAGGTAGGTAACTCAGCCACCTTTGTTTTCAACAACTCAAAACTAACAGCAGCTTCCTTTGTCCATTGGAATCTACATTTGACTCCACCCTTGATGGTGTTGAGGATGGGAGCACTAATGTGACTGAAACCTCTAATAAACTTCCTATAAAAAGTCACCAATCCATGGAAACTTCTCACTTCTCCCACTATCTTAGGAGTAGGCCAACTGAGAATAGCATCAACCTTAGAGGGATCCATCTTCAAACAGCCATTGGAAATGACAAATCCAAGGTATACAAGTTAAGTTTTCATGAACTCACACTTGTCTAAGTTGATCATCAACTTGTGCTCATGTATCTTCTCCAACATCTGACTAGCATGCTTCACATGCTCTTCTTTTGTCCTGCTGAAGATTAGTATGTCATCAAGATAAACAATAACAAATTTACCAATGAATTCAACTAATACCTCATTCATCAAGTGCATAAATGTACTTGGAGCATTGCTAAGACCAAATAGCATAACAAACCACTCATAAAGACCTTCATTAGTCTTGAAAGCAGTCTTCCATTCATCTCTCTGTCTGATCTGGATTTGATGATAACATGATTTTAAATCTATCTTTGAGTAATAACATGAGCCTCCAAGATAATCCAAAAGATCTTCAATCCTTGGCATTGGGAACCTATACCTTATGGTGATCTTGTTTATGGCCCTTGATTCTGTACATAGCCTCCATTTTCCATCCTTCTTAGGAGCAAGTACACTTGGGACTGCACAAGGACTTAAACTCTTCCTAATCAGCCCTTTCTCCAAGAGATCTTAAATTTACCTTGCCACCTCTTCATTTTTCTATGGGGTCAGCTTATAGGTAGCTTTGTTAGGTAATGTAGCACTAGATATTAATTCAATTTGATGACTTATGTCCCTCATGGGTGGTAAGGAGTTGGGAACTTCCTCTACCACAAGATCTTGATACTTGTCTAGAAGTTGCTGCACTTCTAATGGAATCTCCTTCTATTTTTGTTCTTGCTGATCTGATCCACTCTTGGGCTTCATGACCAAGGCATACCCTTGGGTATCCTTCTCCTTCAAGAGGTTCAAAAACTCTTTGTCATTCACCAACATGACACTGCTATCATTATTCTTCCCCTCGGTCTGCTCTAACATAGGATCCATCTTGAATGGTCTTCCATCCTTGGTAATGACATAGGTGTTCTTCTCACCATCATGTTGTGCTTTGACATCATATTGCCATGGGCAGCCAAGAAGTAGATGACATGTATCCATAGGGATGATTTCACATAACACTTTGTCCTTGTAGTCACCGATTGCAAATTCAACCCAATTTTGCTCTTCCACCATGAAACTTTGGTTCTTGTTCAACCAAGAGATCTTGTGAGGACTGATATGAGGTAGCCTCTTCAACTTGCACTTCTCAACCATCTCAGTGGATACCACATTCTCAATAGATCCTAAATCTACTATGATCTTGCAAAGTTTCCCATAGGCTAGGCCTTGGGTTCTAAAAAGATTCTTTCTCTGAGGGGGCTCTTGTTTCAATGGCATCTTCAACATAGACCTCTTAATCATCATACTCTCTCCTTCTAGGATAGGTGTAGCACTTGCCATTGGTGAATTCACACTCTCATAGTCATCATCCTTCACTAACTGATTTCTCCTTCCACTGTCATGAGAACTACTGGCTTTCTCTGGGCATTTGTTCACTGTATGGCCAACTTGGTTGCAGCCATAACACCTTCCAGTGAAGACTCCTATTCCTCTACCTCCTCCACCATTTCTGCCCCTACCATTTGGTCTTCTCCAACCTCTAAAGCCTCCTCTATGCTTTGTTTCAGATTGTGTTTCTTGCTGATTGTTATTTTCAGTTTTGCAGAACTGTCCATGGCCAAAACTGCCTCTTCCTCTTTGGTTTCTGCCACCTCTTCCTGTGGCACTTTGATCACCCTTCCTTTTCAGCTTTTCCTCTACTCTAGAGGCCAATAAGAAGCATTCATCCACCATTCTAGGTATCACTAAACTGATCTCATCTTGCAAATTGTATTTCAGACCATTTAGGTACCTAGCCACCATCCCGTTTTCATCTTCATTATGGTTGGCTCTCATACTTAGTCTATGAAATTCTTCTGTGTAGGCAGCCACATCCATGTCTTTTTGTCTCAAATTCTAGAATCACCTAATGATTTGAATCTCATAGTCTGGTGGCATGAACTTGCTTCTGAGCATAGCCACCATTCTACTCCATTTAGTGATGGGACTCTTCCCAATCTTCTCCCTTTCACTTTGCATGTAGTTCCACCACACAAGTGCAGAACCTCTTAGCCTTTTCTTGGCAAATTTAACCTTCTTGCTATCATTGAACTCTTTGTAATCAAAGAAGTTGCACATGGCTTCTATCCAATCGGTGAGAGCATCCCCATCCAACTTGCCATGAAAAGTAGCACATCCATCTTGGGATCACCACTATCTCCATGAGCACCCTTAAGTGCATTCAAGAAAGCTTTCTGATCTGCAGACATGTCCTACCCTTGAGGAATCTCTTCTGCCTCTTCTTCATCATTTGTGTCAGAAGAAATTCCATCTTCTTTGGTCTTGCCCTTAGACCTTCTTTCTTCTTGCAATCTTGCATCAACCATCTCTTCCACCAACTTCTTGATGGCTTCTTGACTCATTGTCTTGGGAGGCACTGTACTAGCCTTTGTTTCAATCTCTTCGTCTGACATACACTACTCTAATCAGATATTGGCTCTGATACCAATATGATGCAGAGGTATTAGTAGTATTAGATGGTACTCACACAATCAATCTAGACTTCTAGGTTTCCTCCTTAGTGCTTCCAAAGGTAATGTGACACAAGCCTATACTAGGCTGTTCAAGAGACTGGTCTAGCCTAGGACCTCACCATAGTGTCCAACAACATAGGCTACTCAATTCTCTTTTGGGGAGTCTCTACTCAACCCAACTAACAAACACATACACCTTCCTAATCACACAACCAACTACCAATAGCTCTACCAACAGGATCTTCACACTACAACCAACATATAGTTGTCAAAGACATGACCAATACAAGGTCTTTGACCTAATAACTAAGTTTTGTACCTGCAAGGACAGAGAATAGCGAACTATTGCATGATTGTCCTATGACAGTGTCTTAAGAGGCTTATTCCTTGTAGCCCTTGGAACTGACTAATCCAAGGATAAATTTCCAAACTTCCAAAGGAAAATCAGAACACATTACACATTCCAATACCCATTAAGGATTTACAACCACCCACCAATGTGCAGGGCTGTACTTTGCCACAGGCGTCCAGTAACAACAAACTATTCTTTTTAGGGAATAGGCCTAGTTTGAAGCCTTTACAAAGGAAGTGTGTCACATCCATGTGCTCAGGACTAGACAAGCATCTGCACATCCCTGCTTTCATCTACAAATACCCTTCACAACCTCCCTTTGGTCATTCTATTAACTATCCATCGAAAACACACTGATTTCCACCAATTGCATATTAACTAGTCACCATGTAGACTAGTTAAATTCATGCCAAGGGCCTTGGAGTGAGGAGTATAGACATTGTTAATACCAAAAACATGAAATGTACACTATCTCCCTCCATCCTACTGAAAATGGTTGGTGCCTTTTAGAGGACAGAGGAGAAATGGCACATTTTGCCACAAAACCCTAGTTTTGGAGGGTTTCAAACTAGTTTGCACAAAATGATTCAAAGCTCTAACTACACTCAAATGAAAGGTATTTCACAATGCTAACACATTTTCTAGGTTTCAGACTCCTTGTTGTCTGTACAGAGCTGTACTGTACGACTGTCTCCAGGGAAACACAGAAAAAATAGTCTTTTGCACTCCAAAAACTTTAGAATTTCAATATTCTTAGCATGTTATTACATTTTCCTACCTATAGAAGGCTTGAAGGATGTTTCTCTTCCTCCACCAATTGTACAACTTCTGGCCAAGAGCAGTTAGTCATTGTAAACTACTTCTTTCACAAGAAACCACATGTTTCTTGAGTGAAGTTACATTCTACTTGACCATATCAAGGTCTATATTAGACAAATCGACCAAATGGACCAAGTCCTTATTACAACCTAGGAAAATGGCTTGCAAAGCCTTAGGGAGAACAATATAACATGAGAACAAAACATGACAAATAACAAAAATGCCTAGAATTGGGAGCTCCTGCACCAGATACATAACTTGTGTATAGTACTTACATGATCAGTCGCCACATACCAATAGTCTCCCACTTAAAGACTAATTAGGCTCCACACAAAACAATCTCCCACTTGGAGACTGATTGGGCTCCACACCAAACAATCTCCCACTTGGAGACTGATCGTGGACGACACCGCTACGCTTGCAGCTCGCACTAGATTACAGGCTTGGCTGGTTTCTTAAGTCCACCATTATCAGTCATGAAGGCCAATGGAAGCTGATTAGGAAATCAGTTTCTCCTGTGTAACTTCCTTTGTGAACATATCTATAGGATTCTCACTTGTGTGATTTTTCTCAAGCTTCAACTACCCATTCTCCAAAACTGGTCAGATGAAGTGGTATCTGAGTTGTATGTGCTTAGTTTTTTTATACAAATCTGAATTCTTAGCAAGATGAATGACACTTTGGCTATTAGTGTACAAAGGGCTATCTTCATGTCATTGCCCCAATTCGTCTAGAAAATGTTGTAACCAAATCATCTCCTTGCTAGCTTTTGCAGTAGCAACATACTTAGCTTCAGTGGTTAAAAGTGCAACAATATTTTACAGTCTTGAAATCCAACTGACTACAGTACCTCCTACAGTAAAAACATACCCTATAGTAGTCCTCCTGCTATCAATATCACTCACCAAATCAGAGTCAACATATCCTTTTAGAGTAGAATTTGTTCCTCCAAAACATAGTTTCTTTGAAGTAGTACCTCTCAAATATCAGAGAATCTATTTTACAGCATTCCAATGTTCCATTCCTAGATTTCTCATATAACTACTCACAACTCCCACTGCATGTGCAATATCTGGCCTTGTACATACCATTACATACATCAAGCAGCCAATTGTTGATGCATATGGTATCTTAGATGTTATGTTTTCCTCCTCTTGTGTCTTTGGACACATCTCCTTAGTCAACTTAAAATGACTAGGCAAAGGTGTACTAACTGCTTTTGCATTTTGCATGTTAAACCTTTTCAACACCTTCTATACATACTCACTTTGGGACAAAAATAATTTTTTGTTTGTCTTGTCCCGTGTGATTCTCATACCACTATTGATGCATATGGTATCTTAGATGTTTTGTTTTCCTCCTCTTGTGTCTTTGGACACATCTCCTTAGTCAACTTAAAATGACTAGGCAAAGGTGTACTAACTGCTTTTGCATTTTGCATGTTAAACCTTTTCAACACCTTCTATACATACTCACTTTGGGACAAAAATAATTTTTTGTTTGTCTTGTCCCATGTGATCCTCATACCAAGGATTTATTTTGCTGCACCCAAATCCTTCATAGCAAATGATTTTGCTAATTTCTACTTAAGTTCATTAATATGCTGCATGTTAGACCCGGCAACAAGCATGTCATCAACATAAAGCAACAAGATAATATAGCTTCAATTACCCAATTTCTTTAAATAAACACAATAATCAAAATGACATCTTTGTAACCTTGTTCAGCCATAAAACTATCAAATTTCAAATACCATTGCGAGGTGCTTGCTTCAGACCATACAAACTCTTCTTTAACTTGCACACAAAATCCTCCTTACCCTTAACCTCCTATCCCTGTGGTTGCTGCATGTATATTTCCTCTTCCAAATCCCCATGGAGAAATGTTGTTTTCACATCTAGCTGTTCAACCACAAGACTTAGAATTGTTCTAATGAAATTCATCTTTACAACCTTAGAAAATATTTCATCAAAATCTATTCCTTTTTTTTGTGTAAAACCTTTACCACGAGTCTGGCCTTATATCTTTTCTTGCCTCCATCTTGTTCCTTCAACCTGTAAACCCATTTATTTGGCAATGTTCTTTTTCCTATAGGCAATTTGATGAAGTCCCAAGTCTGATTCTGCAACAAGGAATCCATTTCCTCTTTCATGCCTTCTTCCCACTAGTTTTTGGTATCTACCTGCATTGCTTCTTCATAACTTTCAGGTTCACCAGAATTAGTTAATAATATAGAATATAATGATGGAGAAAATCTTTCTGGAGGTCTAGTTATCCTTTTAGATCATCTAACACTTGCATGAGTCTATGGGATAACTTGTTGTTGCTGAGCATCAGGTACCACTAGCATTTTATTTTCTAGAATCTCATCCAGCACCACATATTCCTTCTTGGCATGTTCATGCTTCTTTTCCTACAGTTGATCCTTATACATGACTTTCTCATTGAATATAACATCTCTACTCATAATGATTTTATGATTTTCAAAATCCCATAACCAATAACCAAATTTATCTACTCCATATCCAATGAAGGTACATTTTTTAGACTTAGCCTCAAACTTTGTTCTATTTTCATTATCAACATGGACAAAAGCTTCACAACCAAAGGTTTTTAGAAATGAATAGTGTTATCAAAAATTGTTGTTAACAACATAAAACCATTAATAAACTAATGAACATCAATAGAAATAGCGAATAACAAGATTGAACAAATAAAGTACAAACATCACACAAACCTTGTTATCCCGTGACTTCCATTGTTTGCCTAGTCTCGATCGATCTTTTGTGATAAAAGTTACCCTCAGGAAGCACACTTCCTTGCTTCGTTCTTCAAGATGGCGATGGAGAAATGGCTATGATACTTTATTTCTATGAAGATGAGCTTCAAAGCAATGGGAGTGATCTCAAGCAAATGTATGATAGTGGGGGTGCCAAAGGTGTGCTAGTAATTCGATAAAGTAATTGTATTGAATGATTGGATTGATGAAATGGAGGAATAAGGTTCAATTTATAGACTCATGAGAGAGAAGATCAATGGGTTAGAAAGAATGAGAAGATCAATGGTTGAGATTGGTTGAGGAATGTGCGTAAATAGAAAGAGGACAAGTGTCCAAGCTCCTTCATGCAACAGGGGAGTTAACATAATAGATTGAAGAGTTAACAGAATAGACCAATCAGTTAAGTGAATTTATTGATTAGTGAACTCAAATGACAAATTAGTTAACTGATTTGATTGATGACTTAACTAATTTTACTGGAGGATAAATAGGGCATGTGAGTGAGGGAATATTAGCTAATTAAATATTTAAAATATTTAATTACATGTGCAACATGGTGAGGTAAAAAGGGTGAGGTGGAAAGGTGAGGTCGATTTATGGAATTAGGAATTAGGATAGAGGAATTTAGGATTATTTAATTATGTGAGACATTATAAGAATTTAAGGAATTTAATTAAATAAATTAATTTTTATTTAATTATGGGATAATGAACCAATCAAATAAACTTAGAATATTTATTTAATTGATAGAAGAAATAAGAATTAAGATAATTATTAAAATATTTACTTAATTCAACATGAGCCAATTTTAGGTGTATACATTTTGCCCCTCTTTGAAGCAATGTGTTTTATCACGTTGTTTCAAAGAATAAGATTTTTTTGATAATGATACATGCCCCAGTTTTCCCCTGGTATAAGTTTAATGACAGGATGCCCCCTTGGGAGATTGGATGGAGAAGCCAAGGTGGAAGGCATGAGACAGACAATCTCACGATGAAAAAGGTGAAAAATGGGTTAGGTTTAAGAAGACATGTTACGTTGTAGAGAAATGGGAAGAAATGGGATTGGGAGGTAGTCATAGTCATCACACAGCTAGTTTAGGGTTCATTCGCTATAAATAGGAGCTAGGTCCACAAGCTTAGTCATTTGTACACTTGGCTTTAGTTGATTGGCCTTGAGAGCTTAGGAGAGCATAGGAGCATAGAGCAGTCAACATTGAGATGGATATTCTACACGAGGAGCACCACTTTGAGTGAGTTCAACAATTCAATGAGCTAGCAGAGGCAAGACCACCAGTATGTAGCTCAAAAAACTTCACCTAGGATCATTTATTAGTGCAATAAATGCTAGGGAAACTTTTCTAGAATAGATGCACCAATTTGTAGTTCAGCGCATATGCTCTCCAAAACTGTGCACGTACCAAGATGTTGTGTATATGACTAATTTAGTGTTGCATATGATAGAACTGTGCATATAGGATAGGAATTAGTACATACATTACGAGACTGCACATGTGACATGAGAAGCTGTACATATGTCAAATTGCACATATGGGATAAGTACCAGCGCATTCATGGTGAAGTTGCACATATGCTATGATTCAAAGCATTTGCGACCTGGTCTGACGCATTTACACTAGGATAGTCACCTGACTTAACAAAATTGAATCAATTGGCATCTTGATCAATGCGTCAATTGATAAGTGATCTCTGAGATTTCTGGAATCTAGTCAAGAGATGATATGCCATGTTGATCAATTTGATATGTTAAGTCAGTGATAGGTTAGTTGGATTGATTTGAATAGGTTTCCTTAGATATAGAGTTTGCTTGATGCTATGCTTTGCTTAGCTACAGGAGAATATTCGTGATATACTCATGTCATAGGACTAGTTCCCTTTGTTGTTGTTGCAGTGGTACATACTTACTAAGGTGGATCAAGAGGCTCTTGGCACTATGGGGCTAGACTACATATGTTTCATGCCTGAGATTCATGCAAACCTTAGTTTGTTAACTGCAGCAATGGAGCGATTCCACATCAAGGACAGGACCTTCCTATTCGATTTACGATAGACAACTGAGAGGGGAGGTGAATAAGTTGTCACAAAACTTTCTTTGCTTTTAACACTTAAATCCTTCTTGTGATTCAACTGCATAAAATTATGGAAGCACAATACAATAATTCAAGAGTAGAAACACATTAACACATATGATACCAAGTTTTTAACATGGAAAACCTGGTTAAGGGAAAAACCACAGGGTGACTAACCTAAGATTGTATTCTCTGTTAAAAGAATAAGAAGAATAAAATGGTACTTGCCAATTAGGGTTCACTGCCCAAGCACACTGCTCACAAGAGGCCCACTGCCTACAAGAGACACACTATCTACAAAATGATAATATAAATATTACATACTTGAACTAGTAATTAGCATCTTCACCATGCTTGAGATAGTCCATTTAAGCTCAAAACTTCTGCTCTTCTTTTCATTCTTCTCCTTTCTACCACTCTCTCATCTTCACCAAGGATACTTTGAAATGACTTCACAACTCTTATTTATACAAGACATCAACTTTGGGATAATCATCAAAGTTGGCACAACACATACTTTATTTTATTATAGAGCAAATATATAAATACAGATTGACTTATTACAAAAGACTTCATATGAATCACCACACTATCGGCCACACATATCTAGGATTTCAATCTTCTTTGAGTAACATGCCATGCTTCGAATGACATCTTCAAGATCATCTGCAAGATGTGTAAATCATCCGGTCGGCCATAATTAGGAAGAACATCATCACCTGGAAGTAAATCTTCAATTACGAGCTCAATCTTTAATGTGGACCACCAACATGAACTGGAAACAATCTAGAGACCTCCACAAGCTTGGTTGAATCACCAAGAACACCCACACCACTTCTACTTATTGGGATCATTCACATCTTCATCCAGAACCTCAAGAACACATTCTATCAACACTGTCATATTAGAATAAATACTTGCAGATCTCTAGATCACAAACCAATTGAGTTGTCAATTCACATTGGCTTCCTAAACACTCCACCAAATTTGCAGAACAAGATATTGTATTTCTAGATCTCACCAGACCTATTTGTGTCACTATGTCACCTCTGAACACTTACCAGAACTAGTTTCACTTGTATGGCCATAACTTCTTCAAATCTTCATGTGGACCTCTCAAATATTGACTGGATCATATTTAGACACATATCTACAAACCCTTTGATGTGCATCCTCTGATCTTCATCTATCAGGGATCTTCACTTCATAGAGCTTCACTATCTTCACTATTCTTCTCTATTTCTGATAGGACTAATTTTCTCAATATCCTCAGCACACAACTCATCCAATCCTTGACATCAATGCAATAGGAGTATGTTGACATCAATGACAACACTAGTTAGGCCCATAGTTGCAACAATCTCCCCCTTTGTCATTAATGGCAACATATGATGTGAAAACCTATTTTAACCATCAAGACAAGAACTTCTCCTCACTTATTAACATAGCTCCCCCTATCAACAACAACCATTCACATGTCTTCTCTTCCTTTACTGCTCCCCCTTTGATCAGCAACCACTTTTTGTTTTTCACGTCTTCTCTCCCCCTTTGACATCAATGGAAAAGTGCACATACTTGCATCAATTTTTTGAATCATATAGACTACTCCCCCTTAGTAGCAGCTTCCTATCATCAATCTGGACCATAAGATATGACTGTGAGATCCACCAGACTGATGCACATAATGCTCCTTAACTCAGAACCAGAGGGGTAATAACCCCTAACTTCTGCCTGAGATACCCAAAAGAGTCCTTAGGTAGAGGTTTAGTAAAAATGTCTATAATATAATCCTTAGATGGCACAAACTCCAATTTGACTTCATTTTTGTTCACCTGCTCTCTCAAAACGTGAAACTTGATGGATACATGTTTTGTCTTTGAATGCAACACTGGATTTTTTGATATATTTATTACACTTGAATTATCACAGAAGATTGTGATAGGTTCCTCATACTCCACTCTAATGTCTCTTAGCATTTGCATCATCCACAATACTTGAGTGCAACTACCTACTACTGCAATATATTCTGCTTCTGCAGTGGACAGAGATATTGCCTCTTGTTTCTTGCTCAGCCAAGAAACTAATCTTTTCCCCCAAAAGAATGCACCACCACTGGTACTCGTCTGGTCATCCACATCTCCTTCCCAATCTGCATCTGTATATGCATGAAGAGAGAAATCATGATCCCTAGGATACGATAAACCATACTCAACTGCTCCCTTTAGATATCTGAGAAATGTCTTGATTGCCATGACATGAGACTCTCTAGGATCAACTTGGAATCTAGCAACAAGACCAACAACATTCATAATGTCAGGTCTAGTTTGAGTAAGATACAGTAGTCCTCCAATCATTGACCTATACTTTTTCTGATCAGCCTTAGGAGATTCATCATCTCTACTCAGTTTACATCTGGTTGCCATGGGAGTATTCATTGGTTTGGAATCTTCCATCCCAAATTTCTTCAACAATTCTTTCACATATTTAGTATGTGATATGAAGATTCCTTTCTTTATTTGAGTGATTTGTAGACCCAAGAAGAAATTCATTTCCCTAAACATAGACATCTCAAATTCACTTTTCATTTGATTTGCAAAGGTTTTGCACATACTATCTCTTCCTCCAAAAATGATATCATCAACAAATGCATCAACAATCAAAATATTTTCATTATCAATCTTGAAGTACAAGTTACTATCAGCGGTAACTTTGTTGAAACCAATCTTCAAAAGATGTTTATCCAATCCTTCATACCAGGGCCTTGGGGCTTGTTTGAGTCCATACAATCTTCAACTTGCAAACCATATCACCATGATCAGACAATTGAAATCCATCCAGTTGCTCAATGTATACTTCTTCTTCCAAGTCACCATTCAGGAAGGAAGACTTGACATCCATCTGATATACTTTGAAATCCTTGAAGGAAGAAAAAGCAAGAAATAATCTGACTACTTCAATTCTTGAGACTGGAGCAAACGTTTCTTCAAAATCAACTCCTTCTACTTGAGAATAACCCTTAAAGACCAATCTGGCTTTATTTCTAACTACTTCACCATCTTCATTTAGTTTGTTCTGGAAGACCTCTTTGGTTCCAATCACATTTTTGTTTCTAGGTCTAGGATCAAGATCCCAAGTGTGATTTTTCTCAATCTAGATCAATTCTTCCTCCATTGCTTTGGCCCAGCTTTCATCATTGCATGCTTCATTTACTATTTTTGGTTCAATCTTTGAAATTAGATAATACTTTTCTAAATCTTGAGCAATCTTTCTTCTTGTTCGAACACCTTTGCTTCTATCACCTATGATCTAGTCTTCAGAATGATTAAGTCTTACATACCTAGGAGTTTTGGGAATTTCTTCCACTTCTATTTCTTGGATAGGTTCATTCAAGCTTATCTCTTCTTCCTATATTTCAGGATTCTCTGGATCAGTTTGGATCTAAATTTCAAAAGGGGATTGAACTTCTTGAATCAAAACATCATTATGATCATCTTCTTCATATTCATAAAACCTTGAGAGTTTTTCAACGCCTTCATCAACTTTCACATTTGTACTTTCTATAATCATTCTCAATCTCTTGTTATAACAATGGTATGCTTTTCTTTGAGTAGAATAACCCAAGAATATTCCTTCATCACTTCTAGCATCAAATTTTCCAAGGTCTTCATCTCTTTTAATGTAACATTTGCTACCAAAGACTCTGAAATAATTTACAATAGGAGTGATGCCAAACCAAAGTTCATAAGGGGTCTTACCAATATTGCTTCTGATTTGTACTGGATTAAAAGTATAGACAATAGTGCTTACAACTTCTCTCTAGTAGATATGAGGAACATTTGCCTCCATCATCATGGTTCTAGATGCTTCCTGGATAGTTCAGTTCTTTCTTTCCACTACTCCATTCTGTTGTGGAGTCCTTGGAGCAGATAACTATCTTTTTATCCCATATTTCTCACAGAATTCTATGAACTCTCTGGATGTGAATTCTCCACCTCTATCAGACCTAAGACATTTTATGTTTAACCCGTTTTCATTCTCTAGCATAGCCTTGAATATTTTAAATTTCTCAAGAGCCTCAGATTTTTCTTTCAAGAAAGTCACCCACATCATCTGGAAATAGTCATCAATTAGTAACATGAAATATCTATCACCTTGCAAACTCCTGATTCTTGCCAGTCCACATAGATCAGTATGTACTAAATCCAACATTTTGGTAGAAGATTGTGCCTTACTTTTGAATGTGACTCTACTCTATTTACCTAGTTGACATTCTTTGCACAAACTGTTAGTAGGTTTTACCAATCTTGGAAGCTCTCTTACAGCCTGAGTATTGCTTAACTTGATGATGTTATCAAAATTTACATGACACATTCTCCTATGCTGCAACCAACTCTGATCAATTTTAACAAATAAACAACTTTTTCCAGTACCAACCAAGTGGAAGATATTACCTTTTGTTTGAGTACCAGATGCAATCTCTGTTCAAAACTTTCAAAGATTTTACATTTTCTATTTTTGAATCAGAGATCATAACCTTTGTCCACCAATTGCCCAACACTAAGAAGATTATGCTTGAGGCCTTCAACATACAGTACATCACTAGTTTTAATCTTTCCATCAAAATAAATAGTTCCTCGACCTCTGATTCTGCTAGCAAAATTATCACCAAATTTTACAACTCCTCCTTCATATCTTTCTAGATCTATGAACTTATTTTTGTCACCAGTCACATGGTCGGAGCATCCACTATCAATGACCCATTCATCCTTCTATTCAATTTGAGCAGCCAGAGCTCTTTCTATCTATTTATCATTGATAGATTCAATGAGTAATGAATCTTCTTCCTTGATGGAAATAAACACCTAGTCACTTTCTGGATTTGTTTCCTGTCTCTTATTCATCATCTGTTACTCCATCATCATTGTCTTCATGAACATAGTAACATTTCTTTTGGAGTCTTGATTTATTTGGATTTGTCCTTGAAAATCTTTCTGGACACCTTGAAGCAAAATGACCAATTTTGTTGCAGTTCAAACATTTGAAAGGCAATTTTCCTTCATACTTACCAGATCCTCTTGGTAGTCTTTTTGCAATAACGGCTTCAAGTTGAGCAGCTTCTCCCTCATCTTCTTCTAGATCTTTTCTTACTTTTTCATACCATGATAGTTTCTTTGAGGAGTACTCTCCTGGATCATACGTTTGTTTACCTTTTACATAGGCACTAGCTTTGAATGCAGATTCAGTCTTAGGGAGGTGCATCTCCAAACTCAGACAATTCAAATGTAGCCAATTTTCTAACCAATTGATCTCTTGAAATATTTGATAAAGATCTAAATTCTTCAATAGCAGCAACCTTGTGTTTGTAAGTAGGAGGTAGGGATCTAAGAACTTTAGCAACAATCTCATCTTCATCCAAGGTTCTACCGGCACACCTAATGCTACAAACAAGCTCATTTACTTTTGGCATAAATGTAGTGATATTCTCATCTTCATTCATCTTTAGGTTTTCAAAATTTCCTTTCAAACTCTGTAGCTTGGCACATTTAACGTATTTGTTTCCTTCATGCAGAAGTTCTAGCTTTGCCCAAATCTCATATGTGGTTTTTAAATCCATAACATTTGTCAGATCTGAATCAGATAA
Source organism: Cunninghamia lanceolata (assembly GCA_027924645.1). Classification (NCBI taxonomy): domain Eukaryota; kingdom Viridiplantae; phylum Streptophyta; class Pinopsida; order Cupressales; family Cupressaceae; genus Cunninghamia; species Cunninghamia lanceolata. The sequence continues at coordinate 7,243,731 of BSBN01001185.1, read as the reverse complement.
GGCACTTAGTAAGGCTTCTTTAGCTCGAAGACTATCTTCAACATCTCTGATTTCATCTATATTTGTCAAACCATTCTCTGGAGGAACATACTTCTTTGAAGTTATGGTCCAATATTGCATTCCCATACATTGCAAGTGACATTACATGTGACTTTTCCAAAGAGTGTAATTAGTTCCATCAAATGTCGGACTATCCTTCTTGTAGGAAGACATCTTGGATCTCCTTAAGCGATTAAGTTATTTTTAAAGGAACCTGGCTCTGATACTAATTGTTGGATTTATGACAGACAAATGAGAGGGTGGGTGAATCAGTTGTCACAAAAATTTCTTTTCTTTTAACACTTAAATCCTTCTTGTGATTCAACAACATAAAATCATGGAAGCACAATGCAATAATTAAATAGTAGAAACACACTAACACATATGACACCAAGATTTTAACATGGAAAACCTGGTTAAGAGAAAAACCACGGGGTGACTAACCCAAGATTGTATTCTCTGTTAAAATAAGAAGAAGAATAAAATGGTACTTGCCAATTAGGGCTCACTACCCAAGCACACTGCTCAGAAGAGGCCCACTATCTACAAGAGACACACTGTCTACAGAATGATAATATAAATATTACATACTTGAATTGGTAATTAGCATCTTCACCATGCTTGAGTTAGTTTCATTTAAGCTCAACACTTCTGCTTTGGTTTTTATTCTTCTACTTTCTACCACTCTCTCATCTTCACCAAGGATACTTTGAAATGACTTCACAACTCTTATTTATATAAGACATCAACTTTGGGATAATCATCAAAGTCGGCACAATACATACTTTATTTTATTAAAGAGAAAATACACAAATATAACTTGACTGATTACAAAAGACTTCATGCGAGTCACGACACTATCAGCCACACATATCTGGGACTTCAATCTTCTTTGAGTAACATGCCATGCTTCGCATAACATCTTCAAGATCATCTGCAAGATGTGTAAATCATCCATTCGGCCATAATTAGGAAGAACATCATCACCCGGAAGTAAATCTTCAATTACAAGCTCAATCTTTAATGCGGACCACCAACATGAACTGGACACAATCTAGAGACCTCCACAAGCTTGCCTGAATCACCAAGAACATCCACACCACTTCTACTTACTGAGATCATTCACATCTTCATCTGGAACCTCAAGAACACATTTTGTCAACACTGTCATATTAGAATAAATGCTTGCGGACCTCCAGACCATGAACTAATTGAGTTGTCAATTCACATTGGCTTCCTAAACACTCCACCAAATCCGCAGAACAAGATATTGTATTTCCAAATCTCACTGGACCTATTTGTGTCACTCTGTCACCTCTGAACACTTGCCAAAACCAGTTTCACTTATATGGTCATAACTTCTTCAAATCTTCATGCGGACCTCTCAAATATTGACTAGATCATATTTAGACACATATCTACAAACCCTTTGATGCGTATCCTCTGATCTTCATCTATCAGGGATCTTCACTTCATAGAGCTTCACTATCTTCACTGTTCTTCTTTATTTCTAATAGGACTAATTTTCTCAATATCCTCAGCACACAGCTCATCCAATCCTTGACATCAATGTAACAGGAGTATGTTGACATCAATGACAACACCGGTTAGGCCCATACTTGCAACACTTCCATCTGCCGACTGGGGAGATGGCTATCATCTTGGAGGATGTGTAAAATATTCTACATCTTCCCATTCAAGGAGAGTTGGTAGAGTACGATTTGCAGTGCGATGCAGGATTGACAGAGTGCAAATGCTTTTTTGGTGACCCAGAGCTTGATGAGCAGGTGATTTCATTGTAGGACATACATGACTATTATGACTACTTCCCACGGATAGTGGTAGGATTGATCAGGGGCATTGTGTGCCCTGATAGGTGATCGCACGAGTTTTTGATTGGCTGAGGGAGGGTTATGGAGAGGATCATTACTGATGGGACATGATACTTATGGGGTGTGTGCATGCTTGCACACCTATACAAGGATATGCACTAGGTTGTGTATCACAAAGGGGCCAGCTTCTCAGCAGGTGTTTCCCTTTTGTAGTTTTGGTTATGGGAGCATATAGAGATCACACGGCCGATCTGGGCTTTTGTGAGACAGCGGTATGAGCCATATAGTTATGGTTATGCAGGAATTATTTCCCAGCATAAGGTGGGTAAGCTCGAGTACTAGAGACATGCGCTGGATAATGTAAATGCAGTTATCTGGCACCCCTACATAGATTACGAGGTATGGAATGATGAGGGCAATGAGTTGCCTTATTACTACCAGACTTGGTAGCTTATTGCCAGGACACGATACATACTTGAGCGTCAGATTCTTACCAAGGTGCAGAGGCAATTTGGCAGGGTACAGGGCAGTCCACAGGGATAGGCTCAATTTGTGAGGACCCATATAGAGAGGTTACAGTGGGGTATAGTGGCATCATATGATGAGGCCTTGGCAAAGTTCTAGCAGATTCCATATGCAGCTTGGCCGATGAGGAGGGAGATTGTAGATGTAGGGATGACTTTAGATTATGAGGAGTGGTTCACAACTCATCCTTTTTCGAGGTACTCAGGGCTAGGAGAGTTGCTACCTCATATTGACGAGGAGGATTTAGATGATGAGGATGGGGCTGGTAGGAGGAGGGGGAGACGAAGGAGGAGGAGAGGAGGATGGGGAGATGGAGATGATGGTGGAGATGGAGGACGAGGAGGACGAGGAGGTGATGGAGGTAGACCAAGATAGAGGAGGAGGTCTAGGGAGGGACCTTTTGAACAACAGAAGGTTGCACAGTCATAGGCTGTAGAGTAGGTACAGATGCCAGCACCACAGTAGGTACCACAGTAGGTGGTTCAGTAGTAGGTATAGGGATAGGGACAATAGGTTCCACAACCTGACTTACAACAGTAGGCTATTACTGCACTATAGGGTCAGGTGAGGCAGCTGAGGGCACACCTTAGAGTAGCAGAGTCTTAGAGAGATGCAGACGTAGGAGTTGTATCAGAGCTCACTAGAGAGTGAGACTTAGCCTTGGTGAGGGTGGGGGCCATTAGAGTAGCGAGAGACTTGGCAATGGTAGCCCGAGGTATAGATGGTACTACTAGATTTTTAGTTACGCAAGTATAGCAGGCACAAGCATAGCTTGCACAGGTACAGGCACAGCTAGCACAGGTACAAGAGTAGCTAACATAGGTATAGGGTGAGCTTTCCAGAGTGTAGGCTCAGACGTAGTATTATCGGGGGTTGTACCATGGTGTTGTACTAGCAGAGCAGAGGGCTCCCAGCTATCAGAGCTATTTTGTGGCTTCATAGAGAGTAAGGGGATCATGGTCAAGAGCATCAGTGCAGGGCCCATAGCAGTCAGGGGCCGACAGAGGAGAGGATAGTGCAGGGAGCAGTGTTCCATGGTAGTAGGGCTAGCTATTTAGACATGTACTAATGGCTCATAGATAGCTCAATATGTATATCACTGTTTGTATCATTTTGATTGAGACATGTATCATTATTTTTGTGATGTACACATTGTATTTGACATGATTCAGAGATGGACTTTTGATATATTGTACATTTGGACGTGTGTATGTTTATATGATGATAATGTAGCTTATGTTCTCTATATGGAGTTGTTTATGCTATATTTTGTGGATGCATTCTATCTTATGATGTTCCACATATGATGCATACGTTTATGATGTCTTATATGATGTTATGCGATGTCTTGATGGATACACATTATTATTGATGTCTATATGATCTTATGCAGATTAAGATGATTTCATGTATGCACCTAATATGCCAAATGTGATATGCTTAGGTATATGATGATGCATTTCATGAGATGATCTATATGTACTTTATCTATGTTTTTGATTTTTCTATGGAATGATATGCTGATGCAAATGTACCTAGATGACCTGATGTATCTATTATGTATGTAGAAGATTTAATCATGTTAATGACTATCTCATGTGATATGAAATGCAATTTGTGTTATGTTTTTGTTATGTCCAAATGTACTCAATTGACATAGAAATGACACAGTGATAGATGGAAGAAAACAATTGAAAGGATCACATGCTTTTATTTGTAAACACTGATTCTCTACAGGAATTTTATTGCATGGGATATGGCTTCTTTGTGGATGCTTTTGGATGTGAATGGATGTGAAAGGTTTTTTCCATCTCGATATTGCAAGTATTTTGAAGTGCTTATTTCATCATTGGGCATTTTATTATGTTGTAAGAAAATACAAGCATCTAGGTATAATTAAACTGAGATGACCTGAGTATTACTTACATGGATTTTGATATAGCAAGCTAATACAAGCATCTAGTCAAAATTCAATCTAGATGACTTGAGTATTTCTTGCATTTCAACGAACAAGGATTGCCCCTTTTCATGTTGAGACCTCTAAAGTCCTCAAGGATCTTTTGTTGATCATGTCATTAGACAAAAGTCATTAGATTACTAAAGATTAATCCACAAACAATAGACAAAGAAAATGATTATGCCCCCATCACAACATCTCTAGCTTTTAGCATCCTTGAGTAGCATTGAAAGACAAAATAACAAAAAATTTAGACTCTCTAACATAACCTTTTCACAAAACATTCTTGTATTAGATGTGCTTTCTTGCTATAGTATAGATAAAATCATTTTGATATATTTTTGGTCCTTGTTTTGTTTTGGTTTGGATAAGTTGATGTTTTTGCATCAAGATTTTTAGTTTGGAAGCATGTTTTTGCCGCGTGTACACTTGTCTTAGTGAAAGGTGTCCTCTTAGAATATGTGGCATTCAAGGATCCAATTCCATAACTAGGTCAAGGATGTGCCCCCAGTTAGATAAATGATGGACTTATTAAGGATGAACTGACAAATAGAAATGAAGAGATGGGCCCTAAAAGATTGACCTAGTGCCTTGAGGGCTCATTGCTAAATGGCCTTGCCTACATGATGACACAGAGGCAATGTAGTTCGGGGTAAACTTGGTGGACCTAAGACCTAGGCGATGGACAAAGATTTGGATGCAGATGGGGCGACAGGATGGAGCATATGTGTGGAATAGATGGGGAGCCTCGGGGGTGCATCAGTACAAGATGGCCTTGCCTATGTGATTTCTTAGAGGCAACATAGTTGACAATGGTTCAATGGATTGCAAGACAGATTACACGATGGACGCAAGCCTAGATGGGCAGAAAGTGATAAGGATGAGTCAACAACAAGCCATGGTAGGCACACTGAGGTGATCAGATGGACACTTGCTTTTGGAGGTATGAATGAGGAACAAGGCTGAAAAAAGATGGAAAAGGAGGTTTATCACAAGGAGCGCGTGTTTACCAAGTTTTCACTACTTGCTTTTATTTGCACAAAAGATAAAAGTACACATGATGCCTGTTTGTAGGTTTTCACCATGGTACCTATCCAAGGCACCTGTTTGCTAGGTTTTCACCATTGGATGATATTTTTTTGTTGCTTTTACAATTTTTTGATTTTTTTTGGCACTTTTTGATTTTTTTTTTGATGTTATTTTTGCCATTATTTATTTTTTTTTTGCTATTTTGACTCCCTTGCATTTGGGTTTAAGTGTAGAACTTGTGAATATGCATGCTATTGATGGGATTAGCAAATAATTCACTTTCTAATGTGGCCAATTGATAAGTACATGACTTATAGGTAGCAATGATGACATAGGGACCCAACCAGTTGGGTTCAAACTTGCCTTTTTTCTCTCTATCTTGCTGATTTCTGGGATTTTCCCTAAGTACCAGATCACCAACTTGAAATACTTGGGGTTTTACTCTGTGGTTGTAACTTCTGGACATCCTTTGTTGATAAGCCTTGAGATGGTTAAAGGCATGTTGCCTTCTCTCTTCTAATAGCTCCAACTCTTGAAGTCTGGATACTTGGTATTCTTCATCTATTATGAGTCCTTTTAATGATACTCACAAGGATGGGATCTTGACATCAATGGGCAAGATGGCTTCAGATCCATAGACTAGGGAGTATGGTGCTGCACCTATGGGTGTGTGGATACTTATGCGGTAGGCCCACAACGTGGGATTCAATTAGACGTGTCAGTCATGACCAGCATCATTGACAGTCTTTTTCAAGATTTTTAAGATAGTTTTATTTTATGTCTCCACCTAGTCGTTTCCTTAGGGGTAATATGGAGTCGAAAAGAAGTGTTGGATATGGAATTTGTCACACAGTTCTTTGACATCTTGGCTTTTGAATGGCCATCCATTATCAGTGATAATGGACAAAGGGATACCATAACGACAAATGATATAGTTTAGGATAAAGGAGGCAATCTATTTGCTCATGATATTGGTGAGGGGTACTGCTTCAATCCACTTAGTAAAGTACTCAGTGGTGGTGATTATAAATTTATGGCCACCAGAGGATGGAGGGTGTATCTTGCCCACTAAGTCGAGTCCCCATTGACAGAAAGGCCAAGGAGTCGATAAAGGTTGCAACTCCTATGCTGGTGCATGTATCAGGTCCCCATGGACTTGGCATTTCTCGCACTTCCTTACAAAATGATAGAAATCCTTTTCCATTGTTGCCTAGTAGTATTCCATGCATATGAGTTTCTTGGCTAGGGTAGGACCACTAGAGTGGGTCCCACATATACTATCGTGCACTTTGCTCAAGGCAGTTCGATGTTCCTCGCTATCGAGGCACCTAAGGAGAGTACCATCTAGACCGCATTGGTATAAGGTATTGGTGATAATAGCATAATGAGATGCTTGGCAAATGAAGGTTTGTTTTTGGTTACTTGAGAGATCCGAGGGTAGGGTATTATCTTTGAGATAGGAAAATACTTTTCCATATAGGAGAAAATCAAATCCTACAATGTCCCAAATGATGTGGGATTTGGGAGAGTCATATGCAAGATGGGAGACTGGCTCTACCAAGAACTCATAACGTGATTGATTGTCAGGGATGTTGAGGAGAGAGGTGATCATTGCCATGGAGTCGGCGGCTTTTTTCTCTATCCTTGGTATTTGTTCAAAAGAGATCTCAACAAAGTATTCCTTTAAGTCATCTATCATTCGTTTGTAGGGTATTAACTTCTCATCCTTTGTTTAGTAGTCATCATTCACTTGGTTGATAACTAACTGTGAGTCGCCATTTACTTGAAGCTCTGTGATGTTCCATTCAACTTCCTACTTGATGCTAATGACCAGGGCTTCATACTCTACCACATTGTTGGTACAAGGAAAAAGCAGTCTGTATGACTTTGGGATGGTGTTACCATGAGGTGTGACTAACAAGATACCTGCCACTAATCCATGCTGAGTATAGGAGCCATCAAAGTATAGTTTCTAGGTTGTTGTTGTTATATGAAAGATGGAGTCATCTAGAAATTCAAAATTCAAAGGAATCTCATCTATTAAAGGTACCTTTGCCAGTTGATCTGCAAGTACTTGACCCTTTATTGTATGCATGTCTACATATTCAATGTCAAACTCATTGAGGAGCATAACCCATTTGGACAATCTAACTATAAGAGCAGCCTTGTTGAGCAAATATTTGAGTGGATCATTTTTTCGACTAGCTTGATGGAATGCGATAGCATGTAATGTCTCCATTTTTGTGAAGCAAAGATTGCTGCGAGGCATGCTCTTTCAATTGGCATGTATTGCAACTCATAGCCAACTAATGTTCTACTAATGTAATATATTGCTTGTTCTTTCCCTTCATGATTTTGTTGTGCAAGGAGAGCTCCCAGAGTTGTTGGTGTGGTGGAGATATAAAGTAATAGAGGTTTACCCTGGATGGGTGGCATCAATACTGGTGGGTTCATGAAACACTCTTTCAACTATTGAAATGCATGTTCTCATGAATCGGTCCATTTGAAAGGAATATTCTTATGTAGGAGGTGCGTGAATAGGCAGTACTTGTCTGCCAATTGAGAAATGAACCTTCTGATAGATTGCATTTTACCTCGTAAAGACCTTAGTTGACTGATATTTTTAGGTGGTGGCATTTCCATGATAGCCCTCACCTTAGATGGGTCTACTTCGATTCCATTTCCTGATATGATGTACCCTAGAAGCTTGCTAGATGTGACTTCGAATATGCATTTATTTCGATTGAGGCACACATTGAACTACTCCAATCTTGTGAAGATTTTATCTAACATTGCTAGGTGTCCTTCTCTTGTGAGTGATTTGGTTAATATGTCATCCACATAATCTTCCATGATGGTGTGCATCATGTCGTGAAAGATTGTGGTCATAGCTCTTTGATATGTTGCCCCTGCATTTTTCAATCCAAATGGCATGAGAAACCAACAATAGGTGCCCCATGGACATGTGAATGCAGTCTTGCATTGGTCCTCAGGTGCAATTTTGATTTGGTTATATCTTGAGAAACTATCCATTAGTGACAATATAGAGTGTCCTACCATGAGATCCACAATGATGTCTATATTTGGCAATGGGAAATCATCTTTTGGGCAAGCTTTATTGAGGTCTCTAATGTCGTTACACAATCAAACTCTCCTATCTGGTTTGGTGATAAGAACGATGTTGGAGATCCACTCAAGATAGTCTATTGGTCTGATGAACCCAATATCTAGCAACTTCTTCAGTTCTTCTTTTACCATGAGGGCAACTTGCTAGTGTATATTTATGAGTTTTTACTTAACTAGTTTAGCCCCTAGAGCTAAGGATAAGTGATGCATTGTGAGATTTGGATCTAACCCTGGCATATTCGTATATGACCAAGAAAAGTTTATTTGTTTCCTTTTGAAGAATTTAGTGAACTCTAATTTCTCCTATGTAGTTAAAGATTGTGCCATGTGTATCATCCTTGGATTATCACTTGTGCTGACATTGATCTGCTCTACTAGTTCTATCAAGATCGACAATCTCTTCTGATGTGTTAGATTGGGGAGAGGGTCAAGCCTTCCATCCTTTGGTACCTCAGAGAGGTTTTCACTATTGGATACGTCTTTCATATTTTTACTATTTTCATGATCTAATACTATTGCAGAGCAGTTTTCACCATTAGATCTATTTTTTATTTTTATATTTTTGAGACTGAAAGGCTTGGCACTCTCTCCAAAATAGGCCTTGTCATTGAGTTATATGGTATAGCTAGCCCTGTGATCTCCTATGGGTATATGTTCCCTAAGCTCTAGAAAGTCTATGATGGCTTCATAATTTTGGAAGGTATCTAGCTCGGATAATCTATGAGTTCTGGATATACTAGTGGTAGAGGGTCATTTGGTTTGTTTGGTTCTAGGACATTGATGGTCAAGATTGAGGAGTTAAGATGGTCATTATAAGCATTGGCAATGCTTGTGATAGTACTCTCCACTAGTTGATCTGTCAAGTTCAGTATCATTCCTTCCTCCTGAATTTCACTATCGTTATTGTGTGGGTCAAACTCTAATGGTCTAGCCCTTGGACTTTGTCCCTCATTACTTACATGGGTAGGGACATACTCATGGACCATATCAATATCTTTTTCATCACAAGATAGTTCAGAGAGCCTATCCCATTCATACTCATTGGATTTTGTCTCACTTCATCATTGTAGTTGGTGAATTTGATCTACTATGTTAGTAGCAGATGTTTCTAGTTGTTTGTTTTTATGCTTGTTTAATCCTTTGGTCATTGCTTTTCCAATGTAGCCTAGCCCTGTAGTGTCACGATCTATTAATGTAAGAGGTTGGATAGGTTCAGTGATACCTTCCTTTCTCAATCCAATGGGTCCATGACCTTCATACCCCATTCTTTGTAGTATTTGGAATCCTTGACCATACTGTGCAGTTTGTACTATGGAGTGATGGTCATGTTGTTGGGGTAGATGGTCTTCATCTTTGTATAACCACTATAGAATATCTTTTTCATCACTCTCATCTTCAAGGCTTCCCCATTTGGCAAATGGACCTTTAGTAATTGCTATTTCTTTGGGTTTACTCATGGAAGGATTTCCATAGATAGGGATTTGTGATAAACAAAAGGATTGTGCAATTGTGTATTCACTTAGGCCTTTGTCTTTGACTTTGAAGTTGGTTTGGGGTGCCTTCGATGTGGAAGGGAGTGAAGTTCAGTCAACATGGGATGAAAATGAGGTAAAGGCATGGTTATGGGAATCACAACTTTAGGTTTAGAGTGCATGGTGTTACAGTATTGAAATGGATTAGAATCACCTTGGATAGTGATTTCCTGACCTTCAAAGGTGAATTTTATACACTAGTGGTAAGTTGAAGGTACCTCCTTCATAGCATGTATCTAAGTTCTCCCAAGGAGAATGTTATATGCAAGCTCCATTTCTAGGACTTGACACACTACATCTTTTACTATAGGTCCCACTCTGATAGGTAAATCAACCACTCCTTTTGAAGTTCTTTTCTCTTCATCATAAGCTTTGATGGTGATTTTCCTTTTTGGATCGATAGCTTTCTCTGAAAACCCCAATGCAAGGATTAGCTTTAAAGTGCAAATATTTAAACCAGCCCCTCCATCAATTAGAACCCTCTTGATTTTATGCTTGTGGATGAAGGCTTCAATGTGTAGAAAGGCATTATGAGGTGTGGTAATGTTACCTACCATGGTTTGGAATTTCTCTTCGACAAGGTTTGTTGGTACAGTGACTTCAGAAAGAGCTTGGTCTAGTATGGCTCTATGATATGGGGACAAACACAAAAGTTCCAAGATGGATATATGTGCAAGAGTTTTGTGAACTTGATCAAGGACACTATACTGATTGGATGAAGAGGATGGCTTGGATGGGACCCCCTTAAGAGTAACCTTTCTACTATGAGTGGTCACTTTACAATCAAGAGTATTATTTAGGGTATTGATGTGTGACTCACTTTCTGAAATGTTGTTAACCACATAGTCAAATCCTACGTTCATATAATTGGCATTATTATTGCCACTATTGTTTTGTCTGGAACCCCTGCCCTGCTCATAATTGGGAAGTGGATCCTTGAATGCCAAATGATTAGCATTAGAGGCATGTTCATCGAGTGACACCTTTTTTTGGTCCAACAAGTCTTGAATGGTATGTTTGAGTGCTATACAATCATTGTTTTTATGTCCCTTGTTCCGGTGAAACTTGCAGAAGTCATTGTCATTCCACCAAGGAGGTTTGACCTTTGGTTCATAATCTTGCATGGCTGAAAGAGTTATGAGTTGACCTGCTAGAAGCTTCCATAGGTTGGTTTCCAATGATTCTCCTAGAGGTGTGAATTTTCTCCTAGGTTGATAGTTTGTAAACCATGATTCAATGTTTCATGGTTTGTTTTGTTGGGATTGTTTTGTGGGCTTGTTAAAGTAAAAATTAGTTGTTTTTACGCCATAGTTTTGGAATCCACCACCCCATCATTTACAACATATTTGTTCTTGGTCTAGAAGCATGGCTTGTCCGTGTTGGTGTTTGTACTTAGAGTGTCCTTGTACAGTTTTATTTTTCCTTTCACTACCAATGCCTTCTCAATGATCAAGCCCATCTCAATGACTTTGCTAAAGGAAGAAGAGCATTGTATCTGGATTTGGTAGCTGAGGTCAGCACAGAGGTTATGAATGAACATTTCCAACATTTTTTTTTTAGGTATTTGGTGTGGACATTTTCTCACCAATTATCTCCATCTTTGTAAGAATGCAGCGAATGATTCTCTACCCTTTTGATTGGTGTTACAAAGATCTAAAATTGAGATGTCATGCTCAATATTATAGAAGTTTAGGATGAACTTGTCCACTAGTTTGTTAAATGTTTAGATGCTAGGGGGTAGTCTAGAGAACCACTCCAATGCTTGTCCTCCCAAGCTTCTAGGAAATAGCCGCATTAGGTATGTGTCATTGTGGGCGACTTCTATGCATGCTGCACTAAACACTCTAATGTGGTCTCTTGGATCACCTTTTCCTTAATATTTCTCAAATTTGGGTACCTCAAATTTAGAAGGAAAAGGTATCATGACCAAGGATTTATCAAAAGGATATGGTGAAATATCCTCTAGAGAGTAATGTTTCATTGATGTTCCAGTTTGCATGTGTGTGGACTATTGTTGTAAGGCTTGAATTTGTTGTGTTATTAATGTTACCCTAGTTGGCATTTTGGCAGTGATGTCAAACTTGGAGGCCTTGATTCTGGTCAGCATAATGACATATGCGACTTTGACTTTTGACTTGGCATAATGTGATTTGTTATCAATGCCTAAGGATATTACATAAAGTGACAAGTTATATGTTTTAATCATCGTGAAGGTTAATGTAACCTAGCACCATGTGATACTTCATAAAATGGCAAAGTGACAAGTCTTTATTTACTAAGGTTTCATGTGTGGCAACAAATGGCATTATCTAGTAAATATCTATGAGAACCCTTGGTTAAGGTAGCAAACATTTTAAAACACTTTGCATTGTTTAATTTTCATCAAGCTTATGATATAGAAGCATCGGATATTTCTTGTTTGACCTATTGGAAGAGTATTAACGGAGATAAAAGGTCATTCCTTTCAATCCTTCTTTAGGGAAAACTGGAACAGCCAGTTAAGGGACTCAAAAAGCATGAAGTTTGGTTTGGGCCCTTCATCATTGTTTTGTCATCATTTCCTTGCATCTGAGAAGGGTTTGGTATGCAATCATAAAAAATAATGGAGAATCTATTGCATAACCAGTTTCCGAATTCAAATGTTGACTTGAGTAGAATAATAGAGCTATTATGAGTTAAGGCCATTGAAAATCAATTGTAAAATGATGACTCCAGGTGTATCCGTTCCTCTCTTTCTCCTTGTTTATTTTTGATGGCTGTTTACATGTCTTGTTCCTTGCATAGTTTGGTATATTTGTCATACCCACAAATTTTTGGGGTTTAGTTACTATTATGGTCAATGCTAACAAATAGTTTGTCCTATTGTCAATGTTCAATTCATTCTAAGTTTGAAGACTATTATGACCTCAAACTGTGACAGTTTTTGGGGTTTTGGTTATGAGAAAAGACTAAACAAGTTTTCTATTCATGGCAACTGTGATTTGTTATGTGTATGATGGCATTTTGATTACAGTTGTAAAGAATCCTTAACAGTCAGATTATGTGAATGATGATTCTAGTCAGAACAATGATTCGATGGCATAATGATGGTTTCGTTTATGATTTTATCTGGATAGTCTTATGATTTAATTGTAGTGATCTCCTAATCATGATTATGTGTTACAACTTACAATGAACACCTAACTTTGCTTATGAGATGCACAACATCATCTCGAGGCAGTAATGACAATTTAATTACTTTTTGTCTTACACACATGGTAGTTATGGATTACATGTGAGTTATAACTAGAAGGGTTAGTTTGACCCTAAACTGTGCTTTAATATTCAGTTATTACCTAAATCAATTTTATGGAAACAGTTATCTCTTCAAACTGTTTTATGAGAAGAGGAAGATATTGTGAAATGTATAAAATAGGCTTTGAATATGACAGATGTGTGGTTGTGCATACACCTAGTGTAATGTTTAGGATATATGACTGAATGCATTATCAATGATGTTAGATCAAAGTTGTATTGGGATTCAGTGAAACAGAGTGTCCCTCTGTATTTGCTTTTTTTATGATTGAAACGTGTATTGAAAGGTCAAGTCAGTGAGACAAGAAATGACCTTTGCTAGTGAGGCAACTATAGCCAGTGAGGCTTCAGTTAATAGCCAGTAAGGCCTGTAATTAGTGAGATTCTTTTATTAAGCTAGTGAGTCACTTTTTCAAGTGGTTTTTATGCCCCGGAGGGTTTTCCACTCAAGACAATATATGTGTTATGGATTGTCATTGATGAGTTTGTTTCTCATGTTTAGTTACTTATCATGTGTCATTTTTTTAAAGTCATTTAATTTACTTTGGTCTATATGAACACATACTTATCATATATCACTGTCTGAAATAATGATACTATGCATGTCCACTTTATGAACAACCATATTTCACAGTTAGTCTCTATGTGTTAAGATTTATGATAATGAGTCATTGTTTACAGTCCCTACATTGAGTTGATGCATTCTTGATTTTGATCATTCTATTTTAGTTGTCGAAATCTTTTATGATGTCATCTACAGTCAATGGGAATTGGTTTTTTATCAAAGTTTTGAAATATAGATTTTAAGGTCACTAAGTCTTGTTAAAATTTGTATACCACTGATTCACCCCCCTCTCAGTGTTATTGTACTCCAACAAGTGGTTTCATAGCTAGACCCTTGTAAAAAGTCTAAGGAACTTAAGGGTTCCTGGAAGTGGAGTACAATGGGTAAAAAGAATATAAATAAGGCCTCGAGGAGAGAAAAGATAGATGTTGATCACAAAATTGAAAAACAAGTCTTAGTTAGGTCCAACAATGAATTGTTGCATGAGTCAACCATGAATGTAGATACAAAATGTCATAAAGAAATCAGTTCTATAGTTAAGAATCATGACAATGTGAATGTGAGTAGACCTGAATTTGATGATTTTGTAGTTGAATTTGATGATAAAGAAGGAGACCTATTTGTGGATGAATATGATTATGAATAGGATTATGAGACTGATTTAAAACAAGAACTCATGTGTGCCTTGGATACAATGAAGGAACTTAGAAAGGAGAATAACAGATTAGAAGATCAACTTCAACAAGAGATAAAATTCAAGAACAAGGTACATATTTTGAAAAAGCTTCTTTAGAGTTTAAAAATCCTAGAAATTAGATTGCAGAATTAAAAAGTCATGTTAATGAATCTGATAAATTGATTATTAGTCTAAAAACTAAAATTGAGGAAGTAAAAAGAATAAAAGATGTAATAAATTCTGATCTTGAGGTGAAAAGAATTGAATGTCTGAGACTTGAAAGTGAAGTTGTCAATCTAAAGAATAGTTTGGATGTTGTCAAAATACAGAAGTTTGTGAAAGGCACAAATGCTTTAGATGAAATATTGAGTAATCAGAAAAACTACAAGGATCATTTAGGCTTAGGATATGAAAAAGGGGAAAACTTTGGTGTTAAAGATGAAGTTAAAAGGGAAATAGTTTTTGCAACAACAGATAGGAAGAGTTTCAAGGTTAGGCAGACTCCTAGGCAGAAGATAGATCTAAATTATCATTCTGCTATTTCGGATGACGACAAGAAAAAAAAAAGGATAAAACTGCTGATATTAGGAGAAGAACTAATAGTTTTTCAAGACCTTCATCTATCAGGCAATATCATTCGGTCAAGTATAACTATTCTTAGTTTCATGATTTTTTCTATGTCTATCATAAGTATGGTCATAGAGCAAGAGATTGTGCAAGAAATTGTAGGATGTTTGAGAAACATGATCAGATCAGGGATGTCAATAAGAGTTCTTATAATGTGCCTAGAAGAAATTATCCTTTCTTTGACTTAGATAACAACATTATATGTTATAGGTGTAATGAGTTTGGACATAAAGCACAATGGTGTAAGAAATGTTGGCAAGAGACACTATATGGATTCATGATTATTGTCATTGATGGCAACAAAGTTCATCCCACACATCCACAGGGCATGGTATGTCTCTACCAGAAGTCAGAGTGAAGAATGTTGTGGTCCGGTAAATAGGAACAAAGCATGTGGCGAGGTTCGACAAATAGGTCTGGATCTCTCAGAGGAAGTATCTTGGTAAAGTGTAGATTTGGGGAAGTCAAGAGGACTATCTTGACTAATAGATTCGAAGGTTTGAGCCTCTGGTGTGGAAAGGATAAAGAGATATGAATGCTTAAGTACCAGGTTCCCAATTGGCAGTGTGAACAGAGGAAGAACTGACTGGCAGAACATCAGACATTATTTCGGATGTGTTACTGATGTTGGTAAAGGTTATGAATGCATGAATTATGTTTGGCCGACATAGTTAATGATTTCCACAAGTATATCCTTGATCCGCATTACTTGGTATGCAAGGATTTAGCCGATAGATCAGAGTCTATTGAAAATATTAACTATTTTGGTGCCGACTAGAAAGATGATGAAATCACTTATGCGGATATATAGGATGGATTTAGTTGTGAGAGGTGGTGTTGTGATATGTGATGTATGAATAAAATCAGAGTAGAGCAGAAGTAGTAAGGAAGGTCCGGCATGTGAAAGGAAAGCAGTATAAGAGAAGAGGAAAGATGAAGTGCAGCAGATCAGTGTACTAAGCCTAACCGGAACTAAACCCTAGCATATGTGGATGCTACCAATTAGTTCAAGTATTGTATAAAACTCCTTTTGTAGACAGTGTGTCTGTTGTAGGCAGTGTGCCTTCTTGTGAGCAGTGTGCTCGGGTAGTGAGCCCTAATTGGCAAGTGCCATTTTGTATTTCCATTCTTCTAACAGAGAATACAATCTTGGGTTAATCACCCCGTGGTTTTCTCCCTTAACAGGGTTTCCACATCAAAAATATTGTGTCATGTGTATTTCTATTTCATGGTTATCTTTGCTCATTTGAATTAGTGTTACATTGATTATTAATAAAGTTCAGAAAGAGAAATAATTAGGATAACTGATTCACCCCCCCTCTCAGTTATCAACAATTGGTATCAGAGCTAAGTTCCTCCTAACAGAGCCTAACAGCCTGAGGAAGATCTGGGAATTCAAATGGATGCATATGGTTTAAGGGAACAACTCAAGACTACCCTTGATGATCTTGAACAGTCAAACTCTAAAGTAAATGAATTAAAGGAAAGACTCAAATAGGCTGATGATTTCATGAGACAACTAAAAGAAAAATTAAGTCTCTCTATGAAAAAGAGAAAGGAGCTGCTTCAGCAATTGGCAAGACAAGGTGAAGTAAATAATGCAAATGAAGAGCTAAAAGAAAAAATTGAGTTGTGTGAAAAGTTATCAAAAGAAATCATTATGGTAAGACATGAAATGGAATCAGGAGTCATGAAGTTTACCCAAGAAGTTGAATAGAAAAGAAAAACTAAAGATAATCTAAGATAATCTCTCAAGGAGAAATCAGAAGATTGCCACCAGATGGATAGAATTATCAGACATCTTGAATCTGATCTTGAAGATGCTAAAGATAATGAAGAAAAACTTGAGGATCAAATTGTCTCTCTCAAGAGGGATCTTCAAACAGCAAATGAGTATAAAGAGAAATTCAAGATAAGTTCTGCTCAACTTGAAGTTCTTCTTGGAAGTCAAAAGAAGGTAGATGACAAGTGTGGTTTGGGATATGAGAAAGGAGAAAGCTCTAGATCTGGTTAGAAGAATTTTGGATCAGAAAATCCATGGAACAGGCCTAGAAGACCTTCGGTAAGACAGCCTAATGCTCAAAGATATCCATCTTTCAATGGATACTGCCACAACTGCAATCACTTTGGTCACAAAGCTAATCAGTACAGAAAGAGAATGAATCAGACTAATTCATCTTTCTCTGGATAGTGTTTTAACTGCAAAAGGTATGGTCACAAATCTCATGAATGCAGAAATATGCAAATGAACAAATCGTTCAATGGTAGATGGTTTGCATGCAATAGAATAGGTCATATGGCTAATCAATGTAGATCAAGAGGATATCAGTCAAATATGTAAAGAAATGTTGTTTGCCAAATCTGCAATAGATCCAGTCATAGTGCAAAATTTTGTAGAAGCAAGAATCAGGACAAAAGAGGTCCGGTATATCATAATCATCAAGATAAGGGTAAACAAAAGGTGAATGCAGATGAAGTTAAAAGTGAGATGAACAAGATTTGGGTGAAGAAAAGTACAAAGAATGTAGAGGTTGGATCCGCACCAGACTCTAGTGCTGATATTCATTCTGAAAATTAAAAAGTGAGCTCTATCTTAGGGGGAGACACAAAGAAAACCTTGTTCCCCCAGACAGTCAACCAGTGCTGGAACTGGCACAAGAAGAGTTGCGAATTGTAGGGTTCATAAGGGTAACATCCAAACAAACTATGGTAAAGATTTGAAAGATCCGCATGATGTTTAAAGATCAGGATTGATCTGGTTCTCCAAGTCATCTGAATAAGGCAAACCAGAATAACTTAGGTCAAGCATTTATTGCAACCTAACATTAGGGTTTACGGAGCAATATAAGGGTTTTTCTCATTAATCACCTGTTCATTCTACATTCAAGAAGAAATGAAAAGTGAAGCTCTGCAACAAAATTCCACAACTTCATCGAAGATCATTTACAGAAGTCAATTCATCCAGAAATCAATTCGGTCAAGTACGTGAAACCAAAAGGCGCAAAAGGTATTTTCCATTCTCAATATCTCTCTGCAAAGCTATGAAAGATGCATACTCTGAATATAGTAAAGATCTCTGATAGGCCCCGCCCTGAATTCAAGAAACATCCATACAAATCATTGGAGGTAGATCCCCTAGGAGCATTCTCTAGTGTTCTGCATGGCGTTTTGCACATAGAAGACATTAGGGTTTACATACATGCAAATATTGAAGAGTTTGGGGAATTCAAACTGAGAGACATCTATCACAAACAATTGATAGATGATACTTTTGAGCTTAAACCAAAATATAAGGGCATCTGGGAGAAACATTTTGATCAGTTCATTCATTTCCCCTGCTTTGAAGAAGATGAATGGGTCCGGTATGTATTGAGTAGAGTGCATGATTACTTCCTATGGCTGAACAGACCTTGCAAGATCACAAAGGAGGCAATTAGGGTAGTAACTAGTTTATACTCCTCTGGAGGGATACCTATCCTTAAATCTGTCAAAAACAACATTGTAACTGAGGCCACTAGATCAAGATTTGATAAGAGGGCAATGACCATTGAAGATATTACTGACCCGGATGTCAAGTTTGCATCTATGGTAATAGGATACAAGATATATCACTCCAGTAGGGAGAATTCAGTATCTGGAACTGTAGTATATACTGCTTATGAGATGTTGAGAAAGAATGCAGAATATGATCTCTGTGAACTTCTTTTGAGCCAACTAATGGAAAACATACAGAAAATCAAAAAGGACAAGAAGAATTCCTTTAAATATGGTGGACTAATACTATGTCTATTTTTCTACTTCATGAATGAGATGCCCAGATCAAATGGATGGGTATGGCAAAATGACAAACCGGTAGCAATTCAGATCAGAGACTACTTGCATGAACTTGGGGATGCTAAGGCAAGGAATACAGCTCTGTGGGGTTACTTCAAGCAATTTCAAAATACAATGCAAATCAGAGAAAGAATCCCCAAATCAATAGTTGAGAAATACAAGGATATAGTGTGTTTCATGGTAGACACTGATCAATGCCTAATGGAGGCAGTAGAGCCAAGGATAGTCTGGATCATGCCTATGGGGTATGAAGTTGATAAACAAATTGTAGAGTTGCATGTTCAACACATGCTCTGTCAGCCAAAGGACTCAAAAGCAGAAAGATTTGGAACCTTTGAGGAGCTGAGTGTAAAGATTCATGTGCAACTTAGAGAACCTGAAATCAAGAGGAAGGTGAGAAAAGAGGTAGAAAATATTGCCCAAGGCCTCAGCATCTCAAAGGAGGCACTTGATGCCCACAAGAAAAAGATGGAAAGGGCTGACGAAGAGAAGAAAGAGGTAGAAAAGAAAAGCAAAGAAAGTGCTTTGGTAGAAACCTCCACCTGGACTAGATCATCTAAGAGATCTGCACCTGCCACTGCCAAAAGCTCAAGGGCATCTAAACCGGAAGCACAATCATCTAGAAAAGGAGAAAAGAGAACAAAGAAAAAGGCAACAAGGTCCTATGTTAGCCTAAAAGATGATAAGGAAACCGAATCAGATGAAGAGATAAGGAAACTAAAGAAGAAGAAGAAATCATCTGGTGAACATTCTACTGGTCAAGGAGAAGAAGAGAAGGAAGAGGAATTTGCTGAAAAACCCACTCTATCCTTGGACGTTGTAGTAAAAGCAGTCACTATGGATGAGAACCTGCAACCCTTAACATAATTTTATGATGAATATAATGAAGCAGATAAAAAGATTCTGGAGGAAGCGACAGTTCAGTTTTTGAACACCTACAACAAAGCTTTTATTGAAATAATCTCTCTAATTCCCAAAAGCTTAGAGAAAAGGCTTGAAATGAGGAAGAACACCACTCAAGCAAAAAACCTCAAGATCCAGGAATAGGTCACCATTTAGCTCTTCCCTTCAATCACTCCATAGCAAATGAATATGATCTTTAAAGAGTGCAAGGATGAGTTCCAGAGCAAAGCCAGGATGAATCAGCTCATGCTTGGTGAAACTGATAGAGTGGCAAAAGAGATTGAAGAGATTCTTTGAAATACTCTTAAAAAGTTCAACATTCCCATCACAGAGGACTCTGGTAAAGACAAGGGCTCAAAATCCTCTATTTCAGAAGAGTTGGCTCATGAACAAACAAATATCTCTCCTCTGGTTTCCCCTACAACTTCCAGATCTGAAGGAGAAGACAAAATATAGGAGAAAGAAGTAGGAGTGAAGGAAAAAGAAGTTGATAGTACCAAGGTTGCAGAGGAGGAGAAGACCCCAACAGAGGAAACCACAACTGATAGTGGTAAGAATGTGGAAGAAGAGAAAGCTCCAAGGGACAGCCCTAAGAATGCAGAAGAGAAGAAACATCTGTCTTTAGCAAGAGACATTGCAAAAACTATCCAAGAATTCCTAAACAAAGAAACAATGGAGATTGATGAACCGAAGCTTTTACAAGGACCATTTAACTTTGATTCTCTTTCTCCAATATAGACAATGAAGATTGCTTCATTTGCTAATGCCAAGGCTAAAGAAAAACTCCTAAAGTCTCACATGGAAGACTGTGAATTGATAGAAGCTACTTGTGGAGTGCTAGAAAAGATTGTGCCATCGTTTCAGAAAGATCCCACAGCCTCCTCATCTGGTAATCTCAAAATTCTAGTCAATAGTGTTAGCACACATTTTGATTCACTAGAGAAGTCAGCAGAAGATAAGGTCCAGAAGGAATTTCTTGCAAAAAGATTATCAGAGGTATAAGGATTGATAAGTAATGATAGGAGAAATATGAGTATAGGGATAAAGAGCTTAGAAAATGCTCTTATAGATGGTGGAAAAGTATACAAATTTTGTATTTCATGGTCCAAAGCAATAGTAGAGATTGAGAAGAAAATAAAAGAGCAAGAGGATAAACTACTAATTTTGTCTCAAAGTTTCGAGCCTCTCTCTTCCTCCATAGTTAATCAAGAGTGTCAGACTATTGCAATCACAAATGCAATAAAGAATTTTGAGAAGGAAAATAAGAACATAATTAGCCGGATGGGTGAACTCAGAAGAATCATTATCCCTAAGTTAGAGGCCATGCATGAGGCCATAAGTGATGCTTAGACTATCGCCCAAACCAATGATCCGACAGATCTTAAGAGGGCAGAAGCTTTTGCATTTTTGTTGAGTGGTCACATTTCAATTTTGGATAGAATGAAGTAAAGTTGGGCTACAGAACTCGTCCAATTGAAGATATCCTTTGCAGACATTCCTTAGTTTATGTGAGTATGTAATATGCAGCTAAGTATAATTAAAATTTTTGAAACTTTTGGTATGCGGACCCTACCCTTTGCCATTGATGTCAAAGGGGGAGTGAAGAGAAGTGAAAAATGAGGAATCCAACTAAGGGGGAGCTCCGGAAAATGTATATAAAAACAAAGTATCAGCCAAGAGGGAGCATAGTGTAAACACGTAGTCATTTTTCACTAAGTGTTGCCATCAATGCCAAAGGGGGAGATTGTTGGCAAGAGACACTATATGGATTCATTATTGTTGTCATTGATGGCAACAAAGTTCATCCCACACATCCGCAGGACATGGTATGTCTCTACCGAAAGTCAGAGTGAAGAATGTTGTGGTCCAGTTAATAGGAACAGAGCATGTGGCGAGGTCCGACAGAAAGGTTCGGATCTCTCAGAGAAAGTATCTTGGTAAAGTGTGGATTTAGGGAAGTCAAGAGGACTATCTTAACTAATAGATTCCAAGGTTTGAGCCTCTGATGTGGAAAGAATAAAGAGATATGAATGCTTAAGTACCGGGTTCCCAATTGGTAGTGTGAACAGAGGAAGAACTGACTAGCAGAACATCAGACATTATTCCGGATGTGTTACTGATGTTGGTAAAGGTTATGAAGGCATGAATTATGCTTGGCCAACATAGTTAATGATTTCCACAAGTATATCCTTGATCCGCATTACTTGGTATGCAAGGATTCAGCCAACAGATCAGAGTCTATTGAAAATATTGACTATTCTGGTGCCAACTAGAAAGATGATGAAATCACTTGTACGGATATATATAGGATGGATTTAGTTGTGAGAGGTGGTGTTGTGATATGTGATATGTGAATAAAAGTAGAGTAGAGTAGAAGTAGTAAGGAAGGTCCAGTATGTGAAAGGAAAGCAACATAAGAGAAGAGGAAAGATGAAGTGCAGCAGATCAGTGTACTGAGCTTAACCAGAACTGAACCCTAGCATATGTGGATGCTACCAATCAGTTCAAGTATTGTATAAAATTCCTTTTGTAGATAGTGTGTCTCTTGTAGGTAGTGTGCCTTCTTGTGAGCAGTGTGCTCGGGCAGTGAGCCCTAATTGGCAAGTGCCATTTTGTATTTCCATTCTTCTAACAGAGAATACAATCTTGGGTTAATCACCCCGTGGTTTTCTCCCTTAACAGGGTTTCCACATCAAAAATATTGTGTCATGTGTATTTCCATTTCATGGTTATGTTTGTTCATTTGAATTAGTGTTACATTGATTATCAATAAAGTTTAGAAAGAGAAATAATTAGGATAACTGATTCACCCCCCCTCTCAGTTATCAACAAGAAAAGCTTGAGAAAACTATTTAGGAGTTATATGTTCAATCAAAAACAAGAGAATACCTTAAACAAGAAAAAGAAAGAACATGTTTGGGTTTGGAAAAGAAAACTGGATCCAAGAAAAGCACACCTTGATCTTGTGCACACTGCACAAGTAGCTTCATTTGTTCCATGAGAAGTAGCACATTGTAAAGGGGAGGTATTCCATGCTCTATCCTTACCCCAAGGACAACTAAAGGCAGAGATAGTGATGGTAACATTATACTCAGTATCATTAAACTTACACCATGTTTAGTGTCTTATGCTCTCATGTGTTCACTGAAATAGTACACTGTATTTGCCAATTGATGTTATGCTCACATATTGACGGAGTGACAGGACATTTCAATGCAATATAGATGTCATTCAACGCAAATAGATAGTGTTCTTTGATTGTATCTTTTGGATCTGCTACAACTAGTATATAAGTTTGTCCATCCTGTATCTGAGTGCAAAGTAGAGGCATTTACATTTGTTGTGACTGAGTTTCAATGATGGACAGTGACACAGTGGTTACATAATACCATTGACATAATATTGTTTTTATACTTTGACAGTCTCTTTCCAGTCTATTTGTCAATCCATAAGATGAATCATATATTTTCTATTATCTATCAAAGGTTATTATAATGGATGAGATCTCTACATTAATATTATGGTTGCAGGGGGAGTATTGAATGTTAAATTAATGCTATTTTGTCATGGTTACTCCTTTGACATTGTTGTTAAAAAGGGGAGAAAATTATATCTTTTGTGGTTTTTGGTAGTGACAGTGGTGACGGTTGTTTGTAATTGGCCTACATGACCTACAGGTGGTGGTTTCTGCTTGATTATGCAAATGTAAATCTAGCATAATGATTACATCTTTGTTGCTTTGTGAAAATGTGTTGAGTCAATGAAGAGTGGAGTATGAGTTGTTTAGGATGATTCAGTGCTATAATTTTTTTCCTTCTTGATACTCATGTCACATGTTTTTCATGGTTATCAATGGAAGACTGTTTGGTAATAGCGGAGTGGTTGTGTCTTGTCCAATTCTTGGTGTTGTCAGGTGTCATGGATAAATGATCTAAAGTTGGTGGTACCTTGGAACATGAATTTGAGATAGGGCCTATAAATTTTAGTAGTCAGTGAGTAATATCCATGACAATGAAATCAAAGTTTACATTAATTAGTGCTATGATATATGGTCCTACTTCAGTGGTATCTTTTCTATTTTGGACAGCAGTGATATCTTTTCAATTGTTGGTTTCAGGGGGAGCCTTGACAGTCAACATGTTTTCTATTTCATGAGTAATATAATAAAAGCAGTTGTAATTATTTGTTTATTGGTTATTTTGGTTCTGACAGCTTCTTGTGTGTTGGATTTGATCATTGATTAATGTTATAGGTGCCTTCTTCATGCCTTTGACATTGTTGTCAAAAGGGGGAGAAGATTTCAAAGATTTGTCATTCATGGTGCTTCAGATTTTCAGAACTTCAGATTCATCATTTATATCTTGTGGTAATGGATACAATGTGGATCTTTCATGTTGTGTAGTTTGACATCAATGCCAAAGGGGGAGTTTGTTACCCCAGTTGGCATTTTGGCAGTGATGTCAAACTTGGAGGCATTGATTCTGGTCAGCATAATGGCATATACTACTTTGACTTTTGACATTACATAATGTTATTTGTTATCAATGCCTAAGGATATTGTATAAAGTGACAAGTTATATGTTTTAATCATCGTGAAGGTTAATGTAACCTAGAACCATGTGATACTTTATAAAATGGAAAAGTGACAAGTCTTACCTAGCACCATGTGATACTTCATAAAATGGCAAAGTGACAAGTCTTTATTTACTAAGGTTTCATGTGTGGCACCAAATGGCATTATCTAGTAAATATCTATGAGAACCCTTGGTTAAGGTGGCAAACATTTTAAAACACATTGTATTGTTTAATTTTCATTAGGCTTATGATATAGAAGCATCAGATATTTCTTGTTTGACTTGTTGGAAGAGTATTAACGGAGATAAAAGGTCATTCCTTTTGAGCCCTCTTTAGGGCAAACTAGAACAACCGGTTAAGGGACTCAAAAACCATGAAGTTTGGTTTGGGCACATCACTTCATCATTGTTTTGTTGTCATTTCACTACATCTGATAAGGGTTTGGTATGCAATCATGAAAAATAATGGAGAATCTATTGCATAACCGGTTTCAGAATTGAAATGTTGACTTGAGCAGAATAACAAATCTATTATGAGTTGAGACCATTGAAAATTAGTTGTAAAATGATGACTCTAGGTGCAGCTATTCCTCTCTTTCTCCTTGTTTATTTTTGAAGGTTGTTTACATGTCTCGTTCCTTGCACAGTTTGGCATATTTGTCATACCCACAAATTTTTGGGGTTTAGTTACTGTTATGCTCAATGTTAACAAATAGTTTGTTGTGTTGTCAATGTTTAATTCATTCTAAGTTTGAAGACTGTTATGACCTCAAACTATGACAGTTTTTGGGGTTTTGGTTATGAGAAAAGACTACACAACTTTTCTGTTCATGGCAACTATGATTTATTAAGTGTACGATGGCATTTTGAGTATAGTTGTAAAAAATCCTTAACAATTAGATTATGTGAATGATGATTCTAGTCAAAACAGTGATTCAATGGCATAATGATGGTTTGGTTTATGATTTTATGTGGACAGTCTTATGATTTAATTGTAGTGATCTCCTAATCATGGTTATGTGTTACAACTTACAATGAACACCTAACTTTGGTTATGAGATGCACAACATCATCTTGAGGCAGTAGTGACAATTTAATTACTTTTTGTCTTACACACATGGCAGTTATGGATTACATGTGAGTTAGAAATGGAAGGGTTAGTTTGACCCTAAACTATGGTTTAATATTCAGTTATTACCTGAATCAATTTTATGGAAACAGTTATCTCTTCAAACTATTTTATGAGAAGAGGAAGATATTGTGAAATGTATAAAAAGGGCTTTGAATAGGACAGATGTGTGGTTGTGCGTACACCTGATGTACTATTTAGGATATATGACTGAATGTATTATCAATGATGTTAGATCAGAGTTGTATTGGGATTTAGTGAAATAGAGTGTCCCTCTGTATTTTCTTTTTTTATAATTGAAACATGTAATGAAAGGTCAAGTCAGTGAGACAAGAAATGATCTTTGCCAGTGAGGCAACTATAGCCAGTGAGGTAACTATAGCCAGTGAGGCTTGAGTTAATAGCTAGTGAGGCCTGTAATCTGTGAGATTCTTTTATTAAGCTAGTGAGGCACTTTTTTGAGTGGTTTTTATGCCCCGAAGGGTTTTCCACTTAGGGAAATATCTATGTTCTGGATTGCCATTGATGAGTTTGTTTCTCATGTTTAGTTGCTTATCATGTGTCATTTGTTTTAAAGTCATTTAATTTAATTTGGTCTATATGAACACACACTTATCTTATATCACTGTCTGAAACAATGATACTATGCATGTCCACTTTATGAACAATCATATTTCACAGTTAGTCTCTATGTGTTAAGATTTATGATAATGAGTCATTGTTTATAATCCCTACATTGAGTTGATGCATTCTTGATTTTGATCATTTTGTTTTAGTTGTCCAAATCTTTCATGATGTCATCTACAGTCAATGGGAATTGTTTTTTTATCAAAGTTTTGAAATACAGATTTTAAGATCACTAAATCTTGTTAAAATTTGTATACCACTGATTCACCCCCCTCTCTCAGTGGTATTGTACTCCAACAATTAAGCCTAAAGTGTTGGTAGAGTCAATGGTTGCCTTTCCTTTGTCTGCGGTTCTTTCTTCTTGTGCACTATCCTCAGGGATTATTTCATCTTTAGTTTCGTTTAAGGCATTGACATCAAAGTCCTTGGGAAGTTTTGCTCCTTAGCTTGCTAGATAAAGAAAGATCTAGTAGGGTCTTGGGTGAGCACTTTATCCATTAGTTGTTGGCATTTTTTGTCTTGTTCACTTTGTAGAAGCTCTTCTTGAGTAATCTCCTCATCACTGTCATGAGGGGATGAGACAAATTTTTTAGAGGTACCTACCATTTCTAATTGTTTTTGGTGCTGGGATCTTGTTAGGACCATGCAAATGTGAGTTTTGGATGGGGTGACTTTGAAGTGAAAACTTGCAGTGGCGAGGTTTGAACAAGGGAAATCCTAGACCAATTGTGTCAAACAAGATGGTAGATGCAAAATTATAGTTTAAGTAGGGATGTTGATATTCAATTACTTGATGTTGACTAGTCTTGCAAAAGCCCCTAGAGAAGTTCTGAAGGATGATAGATCATTGATTGTGGAGATTTTCTAGGTTTGTTTGAGATGGAATTGATCTAGAATTTGCTTTTCCCTAACTTGGTTTTGATACTTGGTATGCTTGTTGATTGTGGGAACTTTTACAAATTGTTATGGAAGTGGACAGAAAAAGCGTTTGCACGGTAAAAACTTATCTCAAAAATTGGAATATAGTTGAAATGGGTACACAGAAGTGGTGAAAGTTTGCCCTCAAAAGGTATAGAGATGCTCTCTATTTTGCATGCGCAGGAATAAAATGCCCAGGAATAGAGGGTAAAAGTGCAGCAAGTCGAAACAAATGCATAGAACTAGCAATTTTCAAAAGCATAGTAATAGGTTTCAGATGCACTAGAAGTCAAAGCAGATGCACAGGTTCAGAAGTTAAACATGCAGTTCTAGTTTTCTGTATGTTTTTTCAAAGTTTTTTGACACGTTTTTCAAATTTTTTAGTTTTTTCTAATTGCAAGTTGGTCTTTTTACTTTGATTTTATTAGTTATAGCAAGAAGACAGCAAACACATAGAATGATTTCATTATTTTTTTATTTTTTTTGAAAATTTTTGGACTTTTTTTGACTGAAAAACAAGTACAATCCTAGGCTGGTGAAGACAATATTTGTTAGATCCCCTAGCTATGCATATTCAAAGCGGATAGCTTCAGGATCTTGGTAGCACCAGTTCCTCTCCATCGTACACAAGATCTAGGTTTCCTAAGGCTCATACCCCCACCGAACCTTAAGATTGTCCCTTCTATCTCTACTAAGAACCACTTGAATCAGGGCAGCTTCAAAGGTCCCACCTTTTTCACCAATAAATAGAAGGATTTTGGTCTACTAAAACAAAGGATATATAATGAGGGTAATAGTTCAAGTGGTTACCCATGCGACAACACTACTCTCCATTGTGGAGTCTCCTAGCCTGCAAGGGTTACGCCTTGGAGGGTTTTGGGGGAGGTTGGTTGTTACTGTAACAAAACTTCACTCATTATTTGAAGCTTTTGCTCCAAAAACAATTTATTTTGAGTGGCTTGGTAGGGCTTGGCTTTAGCCTATTACCACTTAGGGTTGTTCCTACTTGGACAGATGGGTATCCAAGAGCAGGCCCCTCTAAAGGTTAACACATGCAAAATGACATGTCTAGCATTTTGATCACCCAAGATAGGGAGAGCATATGCCTAATGTCATTCCAAAGACATAGAAGATAGTGGTTCTTTAAATCCTAATTAAAATGAAAAAAAAACTAGATGTGCTACACTATTTAGACATGATTTGTTAACTTTGAAGTGATTACAAGATAGGAATGTAGCAAAGATCCAATGATATGTAAGATAGCAATGATTCAGTTACACCCCTCCTAGTTAAAACTACATGGGATTTGTATGCACATCATTTTTACTTTCTCCGCTAATTAAATCTATGATGAGCTAATAGGTGTAGCTATATGTCTCAACCAGCTCTTATCCTTGCAAGTAGATGAGAAAAGAATCCTACAAACAAGTGTTAGCATTAGTAAAAACCACTAGAAAAACTCTAAAACCTCTATTTTAAGATAGATGTATAGCTTTAGAGTCTGAATGCATAGAAACAAAACTTAGAAGCATAGAAATTTAAAAGCACAAAAATAGAGGTTATATGCATAGGAATATGTATCATATGCGTAACTATTTCAGAAGCGCTAAGACAGAGGTCAGAAGCATGGAAATAGAGAACATATGCATAGTATTATTAGATCCACCATAAAATCATATGCACTATAACAAAGGTCGTATGTGTGGCTTCTGATGATGGATGCGCTAAAATATTATATACGCAGAAAGGTTGCTCAGATGTGTGTCGGGATTGATCAAATGCGCAAAAATAACCTGTACGAAACCTATACAGAACTTGTCACTCAAAAATTCAGTTTTGGATTAGATTTGGGGCAAGGGCACCATGGTGGGCACCAAAAATGTTATCAAAAATTGTTGTTAATAGCATAAAACTATTAATAAACCAATGAACATCAATAGAAATAGCGAATAACAAGACTGAACAAATAAAACACAAACCTCACACAAACCTTGTTATCCTGCGGCTTCCATTGTTCACCTAGTCTTGATTGATCTTTTGTGATGAAAGTTGCCCTCAAGAAGCGCACTTCTTTGCTTCATTCTTCAAGATGGCAATGGAGAAATGGCTATGATACTTTATTGCTATGAAGATGAGCTTCAAAGCAATGGGAGTGATCTCAAGCAAATGTATGATAGTAGGGGTGCCAAAGGCGTGCTGGTAATTCAACAGAGTAATTGAACTAAAAGCTTGGATTGATGAAATGGAGGAATAAGGTTCAATTTATAGACTCATGAGAGAGAAGATCAACTATTGAAAAAGAATGAGAAGATCAATGGTTGAGACTAGTTGAGGAATGTGTGTGAATAGAAAGAGAACAAGTGTCCAAGCTCCTTCATGCAATAGGGGAGTTAATATAATACATTGAAGAGTTAATAGAATAGACCAATTAGTTAAGTGAATTGATTGATTAGTGAACTCAAATGACTAATTAGTTAATTGATTTGATTGATGAGTTAACTAATTTGACTGGAGGATAAATAGGACATGTGGGTGAGGGAATATTAGGTAATTAAATATTTAAAATATTTAATTACATGTGCAACATGGTGAGGTGGAAAAGGTGAGGTGGAAAGGTGAGGTGGATTGGTGAGGTGGATTTATGGAATTAGGACTTAGGATAGAGGAATTTAGGATTAATTAAATAATTTAGGATTATTTAATTATGTGAGGCATTAGAAGAATTTAGAGAATTTAATGAAATAAATTGATTTTTATTTAATTATGGGATAATGAACCAACCAAATAAACTTAGAATATTTATTTAATTGATAGAAGAAATAAGAATTAAGATAAATATTAAAATATTTACTTAATTCGACATGAGCCAATTTTAGGTGCATACAAATAGTTTACCTTTTTACCCATCCATGCCTTCTCTGGAATGCCACCATTCAAAGGATTTGAAGGTCCCCTATTTATTAAATAAATAGCAATATGTACAACATCTGCCCAAAAGTGTAAGGGTAGTCCAACATGCAATCCCATGCTCCTTGAATGCTCCATAATGGTCCTATTCATCCTCTCAGACACACCATTTTCTTGTGGGGTTCCAGGAACTTTTTTCTACTTGTAGATTCCATTATATGAATAGTAATTCTCAAATTCTCTACTACAATACTCACCTCCATTATTAGATCTGAGACACTTCAACTATTTTCATGTCTCATTCTCAACCAAAGCTTTCCACTTTTTAAAAATTTCAAATACTTCTCATTTTTGTTTTAGGAAATACACCCATGGTTTCCTAGTTGCATCATCAATAAAAGTAACATAATAGCAAGAGCCTCCAAGAGAAGATACCTGAGCTGGTCCACATACATCTGAATGCACAAGCTCTAATTTCTCACTCTTCTTCTCTTTCCCAACTTTGAGAAATTAGACTCTTTTCTATTTTCCATAAACATAATTTTTGTAGAACTCCAAGTCAATCTTCTTTAGACCTGGTAGCAACTTTCTAGAGTGAAGAATAGTCATTCATTTATCACTCATGTGCCCAAGCCTATTGTGCCACAATTATGTT
This sequence comes from Cunninghamia lanceolata, assembly GCA_027924645.1. Classification (NCBI taxonomy): domain Eukaryota; kingdom Viridiplantae; phylum Streptophyta; class Pinopsida; order Cupressales; family Cupressaceae; genus Cunninghamia; species Cunninghamia lanceolata. The sequence goes on along the minus strand of BSBN01001185.1, from coordinate 7,212,982 downwards.
TTTGTTCCTACAACAAGTGTTATAACTGTCTTAGTAGCAACTGTTTCTATAGCAGTGAATGTAGAATAATTATTACTAGTACACAAATACAATGTGCCTACCTTTTCACTTGTAGCTACTACTAATGCACCTTTAGTGACCTTCCAAACTTTATCTAAAAAGGTAACTATGCAACCTTCACTACCCAGTTGCCCTGCAGAGATTAAATTCCTTCTCAAATTTGGAACATGCCTTACCTCCTGTAGCAACCATACATTTCCATTCTGCAACTTGGTTTTTATCTTTCCTTTTCCAACAATCTAATAGGGTTCATCATCACCCAAATATACCTATCCAAAATCACCTTAAACATAATCTATAAGATATTTCCTATGGGGTCTGGCATGAAATTAAGCCCCTAAATCTATTACCCAGGAATCATCAACATTATCTAAACACAGAATTAAAGCATCCGATAATTTATTACTTGCAACATCAGCTTCCTTACTGACATCATGTTATCCATCTCATTGTTTGCCCTTTCGAGACCAATAATCCTTCTTCAAGTGTCCTAGATTTCTATAGTGCTAGCAATCCATTCTTCCTCTGGATTTAGATTTGCCTTTTTTCGACTTCCCTTGTGACTTCCCATGATTTGTAGGGCTTTTTCCTCTTTCCTTTGTTCTTCCCCTCTTCTCTACAGTCAAAGCATTACTAGATGTTGAAGTCTCACCTGTACTTTTCTGTCACATTTCCTTGCTAAGGATAGCACCAACATCATCAAATTTTAAAGTATTTGAACCAAACACAGAGTTACTTACAACCATTACCAAGCTATTCCAACTTTCTGGCAAAAAACATAAAACCAAGAGATCCCTTACCTCTTCATCAAATTTCACTTTTATAGAAGTTAAATGATTAGTAATCGTATTAAACTCATTTAAATGATCTGACACATATCTACCTTCAATCATTTTCAGATTAAACAAATGCTTCATGAGAAATACCTTATTAGAGGCTGAGGGTTTTTTATACAATTTATCCAAAGCTTTCATCACACCATCTGTTGTCATCGCTTCTATTATATTGAATGCCACAAATGGTGCTAGGCACAACCAAATGGTTCCTAGTGCCTTTCTGTCTAGAAGATCCCAATCCTCATTAGTCATTGCTATTGGTTTGTTGGCTTTTTCTTCCAACGGCCTCCACAAATCCTTTTGATAGAGATAATACTCCATCTACATCTTCCATAATTGATAGTTTTGCCCATTGAATTTATCTACCTTCAATTTATACTCATCTGCCATTGCTCCCACTTAAACATGAGACTCCCACTCAACTATGAGACCTTCTTACAGATGATAATCAAACACAACCCGCTCTGATACTAGTTGTTAGGGTTAGGGTAGATCAAAGCAATAAACACTAACAATTATATGCAGATTAAATAACCTAAATATAACAATGAGGAATAACACAAAAGAGATTAACATAGAAATTTAATGTGGTTCACCCAATATGGGCTACATCCACAGAAACTCATCCATCCAATGATTTTATTATCCAGTGCAAAACATATTACAATCTTGTGAATACATTGTTGTACCATACATCTTAGCCGCTTATAACAAGCTTTTTGGAAGCTTCTAGAATTAGGATTTTGCAATGTCATTTTTCTTTTGTCGGTTAACAAAAATTAACAAATGACTCTGAACCCCATCGAGGATACATAACTTGTGTATAGTACTTGCATAATCAGTCACCACATACCAACAATTTTTGGAGGACATTGTGGAAGAAGTTGAAGATAGATTTGAAGTTCAATTCTTTACACCATCCACAGACTGATGAATAGACAGAAGTGGTGAATAGGGGTTTCAATAACCTTCTACGATGCTTAGTAGGAGATAAGCCCAAGGGATGGGATTTGATTTTACCACAGGCAGAATTTGCTTACAACAATTCTGTTAATAGGAGCACAGGTAAATCTCCATTCTAGGTTGTGTATGGGAGTAGCCCAAGAACTACTTCTAAATTTAGGAGGATGGTTAAGGGGGAGAAGAGTAGTGCCGAAGCTATAAATTTTGTTGAGCACATGAAGAATTTGCATGAAGAGGTAAGAAAGCATATCCATAAGATGAATTCTCAGTATAAGGCTAAAGTAGATCAGAAGAAGAGACATAAGGAGTTTCAGGAGGGTGATGAAGTCATGGTTCACTTGAGAAAAGAAAGATTTCTAGTTGGTACATATAATAAGCTAAATATGAAAAAATTTGGACCATGTACAATCCTGAAGAAGCATGATTCAGGAAATGCATTTGAGGTAGAGTTGCCTGATGACATAAATATTTCACCAGTGTTCAACATTTTAGATTTGGTAGAGTATCATGATGATGGACTTGATAAAGGAACACAGTGGGACATTCCAGCAACTACTTCAGAGAAGGAGGAGATAGAGGGCATTATGGATAGCCGTATGAGTAAGAGTACAAGAAACATACAGTATATAGAATACTTAGTGAAATGGAAAGGAAGGCCCGTTGATGATTCATCATGGTTATCTGAGACTAAGGTTTACCATTTTAGTTTTCCCTCTAACTTATGAGAAGTGGCAGGGTCACTTTTCAAATTACCCCAGATGTCTGATGCAAGAGCATCCAGGGTGTAAGAGCAATCTTGCACCAACCAAAAAAAAATGTTGTTTCTTTTCAATAAGGGCTAAATTTGGCAGGGTTACTATTTTTAGTAAGTTTGCATTTGTGCACGGTTGGATACAAAATCTTACACCAACCTCCAGAATGGTGAATTGAAGCTAATGGTGAAGAAATCACTTCAATATCATGTCATTTCTAAGATATTAAAATTTCAAATTCCAAAAATCCTATTGAAATATTCAAAGTCAAATTTGAGGCACTTAGAAGCTCTGGATGGGCCTAAAATTTGGTGGGAAACCCAAGCAGTCTTTTTGAGAGCTTTCTGAAAAGGTATTATAATTGAAAATCCAATGGTCGGATTGAAAGTTATGGCCCCGCGAAGTTGACCTACTTTAGGGCGAGATGCAAATTTTGAAATTAAGCTGGTGGTTACCAAAAAGGGCTATATATGACCATTTTGGGGGAACCCTTGGGGTAGTAGAGTTAAGGGGGAAGGCGTAGAGTCAAGAAAGATAGGAAAATAGGTACCCTAGTTGATTTGGGGTTACAGAGGGCTGAAGATTCTAGAGTCTGGATAAAGGGAGTTGTAATGTGTTGCAGCCTGTAGGTGATTCATCCTCTAATTGTATTTGAGCTTTTGTAATGTAATGTTTTGCCCATATTAATAAAATATCATTCTATTTTCTATCTGCAATTTTTGTTATTGTGTGTTTTATGATTTACCCCTTCATCAAATTCCCTTTTATTGAGATAAGGGAGCAACAAGGTTAAGTCTTATGATAAAAGAAGTTACAACTATTTTGTAACCAACAGATGTAGATGCAAGAAGAGGCCGATGTAACCACTTCAGAACTGTGCATTCAGCTTCCATGTTAGCAGGAAAAGGAGCTGAGCCTTTGATGATGGATGCACTATTGGAGGCCGTCAGAGCCAGGCACTCCTCAAATGCCATCAAAATTTTTAATGAGAGCCTTTATTGCTCTACCTTTTCAAACCACACACCAAAAGATGAGAAAACATGGAAGGAACAACATTGAAAGGAAACCTAGGATGACAGAATCTCCTTCACTATTTCTAGGTTCCATTGCACAGGTGAGATTTCGCCCTCCAAGTCTCGAAGTTTCATGAAATTTTAACTGAGTAGAAACTTGGAGAATCCACACCTAGCTGGCCTCAAAAGTATTGGAAGCCAAGCAAAGAGAATAATAGCAACAAAAACAATTCTCCTCCAGTCCCTTATCTATTTCATCCGGGGGCAATCTCCTTACACCTAGATTTAATGCTCTGTTAGGAAAATTAGATGTAAGAGAGGGGTAGAGGAAGCTGAGAAACTTCTTTACTTCAGAAGGGAATCTGTCAGCTCATAGAAATAAGGAACTACTAGAGTAGGAAGAATACCCCTCAGACCCCCCTGTCAGATGAGATAAGAAAAGGGAGAAGAAATCACAGAGCTACAATGGACGCTGCTACTAATCTCTAATTTTCCCTGCATCACCTATTCTAGAGGAAATAATTCTAGGTCTTTTTAATTTTGTAAGGACAGATCGAGAGCCATGAGAACAAGGAAGAAAATCCTAAAGAACAAGGGAGAAAATAGAACACAAAGGAATAGGGGAAAGCCATACTATCAGAATGTTTTAAACAGTATGAATGGTAATATTAGCACTTGCCTTTTTATAGAAATTCAGGGGCATAAGCATGCATCCACACATCTGTGGTGTATTAATTTTCCAGTCACTTCAAAACATTCCAGCCACAAATGGAAATCTCTTAAATATTACCATAAGTGGACAGAAAGATTAGATTTCATAATTCTGCATAACTACAAATATCACTTCTTGCATTGATTTTTGCCAGATCAGGTGTCTTAGTTCTCCCAATTAAGCATTGTCATCACATAAAATTGCATCACACAACAGGTGAAATGTCAATCATGGTGGAGTCATAGATTTCCAAAGGTTGAACTTGTATAAGCAAAATTATTCTATTATCAAATTCCTCAAGAGCGGTGGCAATGGAGACCCTGCACACACCTGAGCAATTATTGCTTTGTAATGAAGCCTAGTTAGATTTGGTACCAACAAATCCTTCTGTTATAACTTTGAATCTAAGTCGTTGATCTTGATCTCAGCTGGCACAACTTAACTATGCTAATTTCATCCTATTCTAAGTCATACCTTATTGCTTGATTCTTTCAATAGTATCCTACCATCTGGATAGCCTTTTCCAGCCATGATCCTAAGAAGTCCTTCTTGCAGTGCAGTTAAAACGGCATCTGTCATTCCACATATGAATGATATGGTTAGAGATATGATCTTGGCAAAATAATGAATAACCATTGGACCTCAATCTCCTATACTTGATTGGAGCATTTCTTGAAAAAGTAGTCATGTTTCATGCCACGTCAGATCCTTTCCATTAATGTAATAATCCCATTACTCAGAAAACCATGCGTCCAAATTCCATCATTCTGCAGTCACTCAGAAGATCCTTTGGTGGAGTATCGCGGGATGTCAGAATCAAAGGGAAACCATTTTGTAATGCCTAGGACCCACCTCCCTTTCCATCTTGGATGCCCCTTGACCAGTTGTCACACATTCCATGTTTCTGCCAAGGCCATCTTCCTTTGTATCTTTTCCTGGGTGGATTGGTGGATACGAATCCGCTAGCGCCACCTACCAAAATTTGGTTAGTAAGACTGAACCTTGACAAGTGTAATACTTCTGCCACTTTAGGAGAAGGATGGCCAATTGGGGCGACTCTTTTCTTAAGAATAAAGTTGTTCTAGGTGTCGGCTATAAATGCTACTGCTTGGCAAGGGGCTGATAAACAATGTTGCGAGAAGGCATGAGGGAAAAATTTTAAAGGATGGTGACAGGAAATAAGCAGTCACTAGAGAATTATATCATATGTGGCTATTTGCAAGACTTCATACTATGAGGGTTCAGGATTTTATCAAATTTAGCTTACCCAAAGAATTTTCTCTAATAGAGAAACCCTAATTTTGGAAATCTAATGATCAAGTGACATAGAGATGGGAACAAAATAATCAGAAATATGAAATTTTTTTATAGGGTTCCATCATGTCCTGTGTATCGTGCATCCATCAAAATCTTGTCTTCCTTACAAAACAAATCAAAATTTATTGGAAATACATGCAGATTATCCAAAATTGAATTCAAAATCGCTAGCTTGGGGTCCCCATCAATGCAACAAGTAGATATGAGCTAGCCGACATTGTCATTGAAATCATCTTTCCATTTGTCAAGGCTTTTGATTTTGCCATTAGTTTCTAGTATACTAGGCATTATCTTCTTATCTATCTTCGGCATAAACTACTTCATCTCGCCTAGTACCTTGTCCAATTTTAATTGGAAAGCTACAACACCCTCAAGAATTTCCAGCATTTCAAGGGTTAGTTTCATTTCTATTGGTGCCTATGCATCAAACCTTACACACCTGATCAAGTCTCTTAACTCACCAATCCTTGGCAACCACAATTTCTACATTGTCTTGAGACATTATTTATCATGTTCATGTTTATCCAATGCAACCTTTAAATTAGAATGAGACTTAATGTCTCATCCATCATTTCCACAATCTTAGTCACTCTGTGGTTTATCAAATTAGTGAGTATCTCTTTGAATGAATTCTTTTTCTCCTCTCTCAATCTCTTCACCTCCTCCTTGAGTTCTCTGATCTTAGTCAACAGAGGCTCTGTGTCAGCTGGAAATGACTCTGCTACTGGGATCATAGGTGGGGGAGTGGAAGTACCAGCTACTAATGATAGCTGCTCCTTGCACTTATTGAGCTCTACAATTGCTTGTGCATATTTTAGTAGCATCTCATCATGTTCTTTATGAACATTGTTAGTGATTGCCTTAGTAAATTGTGCAGTCTATACATTTAAACTTGCAGCCTGAGGGGCAGGGGTGTCAGATACCCTCTTGATTATTACATCTCCTAATAACTCTCCCAATCCAATCTTAGGCTTGTTATTATTGCTAATGTCTCAAACCTAGGATTGAAGGCTGCACCAGAGAGAGCCTTCTTCACTTGTTCATCTGTTACATCTGAATCTTCTCTGGTTATTGTGGCAAATGTAATTACATCTAAAAAAGTCCAATGAGGGAGGAGAAAGATATTACTTTTAGCAAATAATGCCCTCCCCTGCTCTGGAGTCATTGTACTGATGGTGTGATTGACTTCTTTGAACACCCTTTAGGTGATGGCCTCATACTTAGAGGGATCAGCTCCACTCTTAGCATCCTCAATCCTTTTCTCAAATTCCTCACTCCTTACTTTCAACATATAACTCCTGAATTTAGGAGTGTTTATGAATTCATCATCTTCTAAAAATTTCTTACAAGCCATTATTCTAACATCTTCAATATCTATCGTCCGGCTTGTCATTGTCCTCATTGTCCTATTTTCAGGGGATGAATAGGGCCTCATTATGTCAAGTGAATTCACTTGATGGGTGGCTTCCTCCATCTATTCATCTTCCTCCCCCTCTAAATCCACTACTTCATTTTCTTCTTCAGTCTCTAAATCTAGTATTTTTGCCCTTTTAGCAGGGGAAGGGTCCATTGATTCTCTCTTTGCAGCTGTAGACACCTAAAAAAGTCTTCATCATTTAACTGATTTCTAACATCACTAAACACACCAATTCCCCTTCCAAACAATTAATTAAATTTTTATTTAATTAATTATCCTCTTTAACACCTATTTTGCCTCCTTTCATACTGCCGAATTGAATTAATTTAACTAATTCAATAGTCTAACATTATCCAACTATTTAAATAAATGTGCAAATATTTATTTGATTAATTCTCCTTTTTACTAAACCCAATTAATTAGGTAAATCATGTTTATCTAATTAATTTAACCTATGAATCAACCTATCCCTAACCTAGCTAATTAAATATCTATTATTTAATTACCTAGCCTAACCTACATGACCCTAGACCTAGGATTAATTAAATAAAACCTTATTTAATTAATCTTAACCCCTCACTAATCCATTTCCTAATTTTTTCCAGCCATATTAATTAGGCTAATAACCTCAATTAAAATGGTCAAACCCCAATTAACACCCTTCCCCACACATCTCCAATAAAAGATATTATTTATGTCACGTAAAATAATTTTTTATACACATATGCCAACCACTTCATTAAAGCCTCTTACACATGTCGTAAGCATTTAATCCCACTCTTCCCCAAATGAATTTTTAATTCATTTTACTCTTCCCCATGTGAATTTTTAATTCACATAGGATTTAATCCATCTCACCCAACCTCATTAACTCAACCCCTTTCCCAAGATGAATTTAAAATTCATCTTTATTCCTAGCCCTCCATTTTTCAAGATTGAATCTATGCCCTCCACATCATCTTCATCCTCCACCATTGATCTTTCAAATCAATCTCCACCCTTAGACCAAATCCTCTCCCAAAATGCCTATAAAAACATCATCCATTAGGCCATTTCATCATCCAATTTTCTTGTAATGTTATCATGCTAAAATCTTCCTTGAGCTAGTTGATTTGTGAGTTGCATTGAGCAATTTGAGAGCATTTCACAACTATCTCCATTTGGGTAAAGCAAGAGTGAGTTTGGGTGCATCACTCTCCACCCTATCTTGGATTTGTGAGTCATCTTGAAGGCATCTTACTTGTGTTTATGCATTTATTTTATGTTTTCCCTTTCATTTTGATTTCACTAATCACATTGGCACACTCAGTGGGACCCACAAGGTCCTAGATAACATTTTTGTGTGAGTTTTTGGTTCTTGAAGGTGTTTTTATAGGTATTGGCACTAAAAGCTTGCTATTTGGCACCTATTTTCTTCGCGCAATGATGCTATTTCTTAGGATTTTGGCGCTATTTCTAGCTATATCAGCACTATTTTTACATGACAACCATACTCACTCTTTTGACATGAACGTTTATCATTTCTTGTTTCTATTGTTTTTTTAGTATTTTTTGCTCTTAGTTTTGTAGGGTTTTACATAGAGACAAGGGGAGATTATGCCAAAAAATTTATAAGATCCATCTTGCACATCTTGGTTCTAATCTTTGTTAGGTTTTGTTCAAAACATTATTGGGAACTTTATTTTTGTGTTTTGAGCATCACTAAGGCTAATAAACAACCATTAATCTCACTTAGGAAAACATTTTGGTTGAAGAAAGTTGTGTTTTTAGAGCCTTTGACCACTACTATGTCGTATCAGCGCCAATCAAACCTAGGACAATGCCTTTCCTCTACAACAGTTAGGTAAACTAAAAGATAACCACAACAACACTATTTTATGATATTTTGGTGCCTTTCCATATTTTGGTGCAATTACTAGTTGTATTGGTGTTGTTTAGTGGGAATTTAGATGGTTTATTTAAACTAGGTGAAGTACTACCATTTCTCCACTAAGCATTGGCAGGACAAGGACTGAGCTTATGAACAATCTTCTAATCACTTTGTTTGTCCCTTACGCTCATGTGTTTATGAAACCTAAGACCCTAACCAAGGTTTTATCAAGTGTTTTCCTTTTAACCAAATAAAACCCTATTTATGTCTTAAATAAAAAATATTCAGAAACTGATGAAACAATTGGCAAAACTAATCACAAAAGTGCAGAGAGAGGGTTTCAAATACTGTGTACCCAGATTTTGAGGGCCACATGGACTAGGGCGCCTGCTTTAGTGTCCCACAAGTTTCCAAACTAGAAAATCTTCAACACAGGGTGTTTGAGACTATTAAAAGGCTTTCATATCCTGAAAATAACCCCTCGTTGGACTAGGATGCCCGCTCTAGTGTCCTGCAAGTCTCAAAATCTGAAAATATGAAAGTTTGTCACAACTATATCCATAATATCTTTCTTTTTGTGGCTTCTTTCCATTAGAACCTGCAAAACATGATCTGCACCTACAAAAGAAGGAAAATGTTGCAGCTATATAGGAGCTTGCCTCAGTCAATCCCCATCTTTGGTATTTCTACCTCTACAATAGCTAGAGAAAAAGATCTGCAGAAGTGTGTGCAAACCTAACAATGTGTGTATGCAGAAATATCAAACCCTAGATGTCTCAATCAAGGGAAGATCAACAAATTGCTTTACATCAATAAACACATACAACTTCACCTCAAGGAGATGAAAACAAATGAAGAATTGCATGAACAAGAAGGTGAATCAACAATGTCCGCATAGGATCTCCAAGCTTGTTGTTGGAGGCTTCAACCCTTCTCCTAATCATGCAAAGGGTGTACAAACCCTAGGAAGAGAAAGATAGACTCAAGATCTTGATTCCTAATCCTCATCCATTGTCTCCATGATAGAGAATACAAAATACCTCCAAGAGCTTCAATAAGTCATTGATCTTCGATAGCAATTGTAGCAGAGTTTTGGCATCAAGCTTGCATAAGAATTGTGTGTGATAAAATTATTTGCAAATGTCTTTTTATATCTAGCTTTAGGGAAATTCAAATTTTGAAATAGCATCTTGATATTGCACGAAAATCAAGAATTTGAAAACAAAATCTTGAGGCACTCAGTGGGAGCCAACATCTCACCAAAATTCAAAATCCCAGGAAACAGGGGAGGACTAGGGCACGGGTACCCAAGTCCAAGCCCCCATTTCCACTCAGATCTACATTTTTGGGGGTCCTAGGGACCCAAATTTCAAATCCCCTTTCTAGGTTCTATCAACAAGTTACCTCAAAAGGTGAATACATTGCTCCTAGACTTAGTCAATCAGGGTTGAGAGGTCACCCAAGTGAGGAGCTAAACTGAGAGAAATTGTACCATTCCATATAGGAGGACAATTTCTGACGTTACATTTAGCCCACACTTTAGTGGCCATATGAAACTACATGCATATGCAACTAAAGGAAAGTAAATACATCAATCATGAAGAGGATACCCAAAATGATACTGTAAAGGAAGCCAAAGTGTTTTCACAAAGAAGGTAGAAGCCCCCAAGTCTATAATCCTACAGGACCACAAAATTAGGAACCACAAGCTACAAAGGAACATTTGTTAGAAAATCAAAACCAAATCACCAACAACCACCACCAATAAGTCAGTATCAAAAACACTAAGGGGGTTGAGTGATGGCAAGGGGGGAAATTGAGGGAGATATATGCCCCCCTGTTTCTTCTTGCTTAGTCCAAGAGGAGAAACAAGGAGATATCCACGTGCATCAATTTCAAGGAAAATGTGTTATGAGGGTCATTTGAAGAAACAATGCTCAAACATAACAAATTGGGGAAGAAAGAGAGTGGAACCAAGATTCTAATACAACAAATGACACTGAAATCAGAGTTCAACAGCTCAAGAAAAAGGGCTCAAGAGTGAAAGAGCACACTTTTGCACCTAGTTAGGGATGGGAATTCTTACTCACTTTATGTAAAAGGGAGTTGTCACTTATCACTAACTCATTCTAATTTCTTATCATTGTAGGAAAGTAGGGGAGAGAGAGAAGGAGAATAGGGGAACGACCATGCTGAGCTGACATCCATATCATCCACCACGACTAGAGATGCTCCAAGCCTGGGTAACAGAGAGACGTTTCGAGGCCGAGGTAGGGTCTCGATTCCATGCTTCTATCATCTTTCATTATACTTTTTCTTTCACATTTACGGATGTCTATGCCAAGAGGTGAAGATGGATAGGTGTCCTAGATGGGGGCGCCTGGGTCCACCTAGGGTACTAGAGTCCCTCTGGGGCACCCTAGTCTCACAGGGGTGCCAATGTCCCTCTGGGGCACCCTAGTCTTCCTGGGGCACCCTGGTCCATAGTGGAGATAGGCCCTAGGCACAGACATTATGTTCAGTTCTTGATAGCTTATTTTGGTTTCTAGAGGGGATTTTGATATTCTTGCTTGCTTTTTGATCTGCAGGATGTCCCTAATATGCGTGAGAACATAGGTAGTTGTCTAATGGCACTTCTATGAGAGTGCGCTAGCATCTTGACTGTCCTAGAGAGAGCATTTACAGATAGTGGGCCTATGGTGGATGTTTGATATGCCCACAATCAGATTCCACTGCACTATGCTCGTGCCATTGATGGAGAGGTGGGATGTAGATACATCCACATTCCACTTACCGATAGGTGAGATTACCATCACATTAGAGGATGTATTAAGGATCCTTCGACTGCCGATCTAGGGAGAGATAGTGAGGGTTTTTAGACATCGCTTAGTGGGGTATACTCATGAGGGTTAGCTATACTACTTGGGTCGCATCATTTCGCAGGTAGAGCAAGGACATATTCAGCTTCATTTGCTAGAGTAGGGATGCAAAAACATTCCCTTACTACGAAGGATCATGATTGTCACAGTTGTACTAGCCATTGTAGTAGATGGACAAGGCACTCACCTTCATGGGGGTCTCGTTCACACCATTAGAGCGATGAAGGAGCATCAGACTATCTATGCATGGGGGTGCAGTATGATTACACACCTTTATCATGACTTGGGGTGATACGTCCATTATGAGATGCATAGTCTGATTGTCTGTACATTATTACAGGTCTAGGCCTTTGAGCACATCAGGTGCACATGAATAGTGGGCTTTCCTATAGAGGCAACGTTCACCCATCTGCTTGTGTATGCATATCCACTAGTCAGGTGTTGGAGGCATGGGAATCTACTATACTAGAGAGTAGTATTTGACAGATTACAACCCAGTGACATCATTTGAAGACCATATCATTGCTACATTAGATGGCCCAGGCAGTAGAGACAGTTAGCGAGGATGCAAAGGGATCAAAAAATGGCTAGTCACCTCGATCATACTGTATCTCAGTTCTACTTTGACAGAGTGGCATGACAGTTCGGATAGATACAAGATGTTCTTGCAATTCATCCAAGCTACGCATGGGCTGCTCGTAGTGCAGTAAGTGCAAATACCATCCAATGGCTGATAGTAGAAGACGTGCCACTTAGCGATGATGAGGGTCTTGAGGATGTAGAGCCAGTGTCAGACACAGATGATGTTGGATGTACCTAAGCATATCAAACCTAGTGGCACATAGTGTGGCCTAAATCTATCTTTCCACCTAGACATCTTGTAGGAGATGCCCGACATTGGTCCAGTCATGTGAGTGACACAGGGGTGGAGGATGACATCAGTGATTTCATGGGATACTATGATCTTGAGGAGGATGAGGAGGAGGATGAGGATGAGTTTGAGGAGGTCCCATCATAGTAGGTCTTCAAAGAGAGATCGCGACAAGCCAGCAGGAGGCAGACATTAACAAGGAGACCGAGTCAAGACCATGGTCAAAGGCTCATAGTCTTACTCTTGTAGACAATGCGAGGCCTAGTCAAATAGAGCAAGGGAAGAGTAGTAGGTCAGTGCCCCCAGTTGTAGATTAGACAGCAGAGCTCATCACACCATTGGCAATCTAAGATCCATCCTAGCAAGATGGAGATCCAGGTTAGGTTTGATTTATTATTTAATGTTTTGTATAGTTTATTATTTGTGATATTTATAGGGCAGTCTAACATCTATCTCATCCTCTATTTTGTAGTTGGGACTGATGTATGGTGAGACTTTGTGAGTCGCATCATAGGAGACATAGTGCCTACAAATGCCTCAGAGTAGAGAGTGTGAGTAGGTTATTCACCATGATCATTCGTTGGGTGGCATGTTGAGATATTTATGCCAATTGTCAGATACAGGACTGCTATAGAGGCCATGCTAGAGCAGTCTACACAAAAGAGAGAGGAGTTTCGACAGAGAGCTGAGTGTGCCAAGGTTGAGCTTAGGGCACAATGAGAGGAGATGGTAGTGGTTCCTACATCAGAGGGAGAGCCAGCTGTCAGTGAGTTCTTACCACAGGAGGTCTAGTAGGTAAGAGCTGACAGAGACATGGTTTAAGATGAGAGAGACTGGTGCTAGAGGATGTACTAGGATGCACATGATCATATGATAGAGATGAGAGGCGAGATTAGGGGGTTATGATTACGAAGCATCTCTAGGAGTCATTTGTAATCCATAGCCACACATGGTCAAGCTTCTATCACTCACACACCATGAGGGCCTGAAGGTACTGTCGATCGAGACTTAGCTATGTGATATATGTATTTAGGCACTACGGCATCCCATTTTGTTTTGAGGGATAGTCGACTTGGATGTATATATATATGATGGTTTCTTTTGATCTATGTGTACTGGCTTTTGATCTATCACATGTAATTTTTGTAACAATGCAACTAGTGATGATGTCTAAATGCTATAATTAATGCTATTGTGATATACAAATAATTCTAAAAAGAACATGTAGTAACAAACACAATGATTAATTATTTTACACATAACTTTAACTTCCATGCTACGTTCAGTTAGTTCAACAGAGATCTAAGCAATTACTACTTAAACATGATACAACAATGATCAATTGAACAAAGATGTAATGCCAAATGAATTAAGACAAAATAGTACTATCTTGTCGAAATTGAAGCTAATCTATGTGCTAACTCATCTTAGGAACATTTAACATTAGATCTCTGAGCATAAAATCTTTTGAGGTGCACTGCATTAATAGGTTCTTTAAGCAGCATACCTTGCTCATCAGCTAATTTATACACTCCAGATCCAAAGGTTTCAGTGATAATATATGGTCCAAGCCAATTAGGGTTGAACTTTCCTTTTTCACTAGGCGATGTGTTTACATTAAATTAATTTTCATAAATGACCAAGTCCCCAACATTAAATGAACATTGTATGAATTGCACATTATAGACTTGTTGTACTCCTTTTTGATAAGCCTTGAGATGTTTAAGAGCGTTAATTCATCTTTCATCAAGCATCTCAAGTTCCTGTAATCTTTTCTCTTGTTCTATATGATCATCCATGATATCTCTTAGGGAAATTCTCAAGAAAGGAATTTCTAACTCCAAGGGCATTATCACATCTGCACCATAGATGAGATTATACGGTGTGTTATCAGTAGCCATTCGAATACTTGTTCTGTAGGTCCATAGTGCATAGGATAATTGCGTATTCCAATCTTTTTTATGTTTATTGACATTTTTCCATAGAATCTATCTAATAACATTGTTTGAAGCTTCTGCTTGGCCATTTGATTGAGGGTAATAAGGCGTAGAGAAGTGATGTTGTATATGGTATTTTTCAAGGAACATTTTCACATCCTTTTTTTTAAATGGTGTACTATTGCCTGAAACCAAGGAGGAAGGTATTCCAAATTGAGAAGTTATGTTATCTTGTATGAATCGATAGATTACATTGGCAGTCATGGATCGCAAAGGGACCGCTTTGACCCATTTTGTAAAATAATCAGTAGCAGTAATGATAAATGTATGTCCTTGAGAGGAGGGTGGGGAAATTTTGCCAATTAGATCCAAACCCTAGATAGAGAATGGCCATGGTGACACCTAGGCATGAAGCTCTTGAGTGGGAGCATGGATTAGGTGTTTATGTTGTTGGCATTGTGGGCATCTCTTGACATAAGCAAAGGAATCTTGTTCTATATGCTACCAATAGTATCTCATATGTAACAATTTATGAAACATCATAGTAAAACACCATTATAACTTCATCGATACAAGATGTTTGATAAAATAATGTATCGCATTGCTAGTTTACATAAACAGAGTCAAGCATTCTTAGATGTTGAATCAGGAATGGTTCCATTGCATAGATAGTTGAATATGTAGGAGAACCATTCATCCATGTATGTATTACCATAGAGATCTGGATTCACAACTATAGGGTCATCAATTATTAATGTCTTAAGATTATAAACAACAAAGGTAAATTTCTCAAGAGAACCATCAACGGATATAAGGGAAGCTACACTTGCCATTGCATCCACATGCTTGGTATCTTTCCTGGGAATGGTGTTGATTGAATATGATTTGAATTGTTTTAAGAGAGATAATGCAAACTCATGATACTAAGATAGCTTATCATGCTTAGTTTGATATGATCCTATTATTTGTTTAACAATTAACTGAGAATCTCCATATATTATAATGTTTTTGATATTAAGAGCCAAGGTTGCACGTAGTCTAGCGATAAGAGATTCGTATTTAGCTATATTGTTTGTGCATAAGAAATCTAGGCGGTAAGGTAAGGGAATCAACTTACCAATGGGGGGTATCAATATAACACCATCCCCAGATCCAGTTTGACTTTTTGATCTATCAAAGTATAACTCCCATTTTTCATCCGCAGAGATTGTTAAAATTTGTTCGTCAGGAAGAGTATCGACATTTTGTATAGAAAAGGGTGAGGGAACCTCAGCTAATTGATCATCTATCACTTGCCCTTTAATAAATTTAAGATCAAATTCTATTAATAACATAACCCATTTAACAAGATGACCTGATAAATTTGTTCTTGCGAAGGGATGTTTCAAAGGGTCAAATTTTACCATTACATGCACTTCAGCATTTAAGAGATAATGTCTAAGCTTTTGAGTGGCAAACACTAAAGCTAGGAAATGCTTCTCTATAATTGTGTATTGCACTTCATAATCAAGCAAAGTACAAATGATGTAATAGACAACACATTCTTTTCCTTCAGCATTATGCTGTGCTAACAAAGCTTCTAGGGCATTGTTAGATGTTGAAATGTACAATAAAAATGGTTTATCAGAAACAACAGGTTGCAAAATGGGTAGATGAGTTAAGTAATCCTTTAAATCATCAAAAGATTTTTGACATTCAGAATTCCATTGAAAGTGAGAATCTTTCTTCAGAGTTGCATAAAGGGGCGAGTCCTATCCACGAGCTATGAAACAAATCAGCAAATGGCCTATATCTTTCCCTGCAAACTATGAAGTTGCAATATGTTCTTTGGTATTGGCATATTAACAATCACATCTATATTTTTCGTATCGACTTCTATACCTCGATTTGAAACAATAAACCCAAGTAACTTTCCACTGTCCACACCAAAAACACACTTATGAGGATTCAATCACATATTATATTTTTGTATGCACTCAAATATTTGTCAAAGATTTGTAACATGATCCTTACACTGGATAGACTTTGCTGATATGTCGTCAACATAATCTTCTAGAATATTGTGCATATAATCATGAAATATAGGAGTCATTACACACTGGTAAGTAGCTCCTACATTCTTAAGTCCAAATGGCATGACTACCCAACAAAATGTACCCCAAGGTGTTATAAAGGTTGTTTTATATTGATCGAGAGGATTTATAAGGATTTGATTATATCTCAAAAATCCATCCATAAAAGATAGCAACTCATGTCGAGCTATGGAATCAACAATCATATCAATATTAGGGAGCGCAAAATCATCTTTCAAAGATGATGAGTTTAAGTCTTGAAAATCTATGCACATTCTTATATGACCATCAGGTTTAGTGACGACAACAATATTCGAGATCCATGGAGAGTAATCAATAGGTCAAATAAAACCATCTTGTAAGAGTTTTTCTATTTTAGTTTTAACAAGTAAAGTAATCTTAGGATTCATCTTAAAAATCTTTTGTTTGAATGGCTTAACATCTGGTTTCAACACAATATTGTGCGTTACAATCTGCAGATCTATACATGGCATGTCTGAATAAATCTAAGCAAATAATTCTGAGAATTGATTCAACAGTTTAGTCATTTTTTCTTTTTCTTCCATATTTAAATAATCACCAATAGGGATAAATTTTTTAGGGTTATCCTTATCCATAACGACATCAATAGTCTTTCTGTTAAGGAGAGTACTATGGTCTAATGGATTGTAGGATTGTAATTGTTCTTCAAGTTCTTCATTATGCTCTAATGTAGTAGTTATTGTGCTAGTAGTCTTTCCAAAATATGCATCATCGTTTAAACAATAAGGTAGGCCATGTTTATGGTGATACCAAGGAATATCATCATAAGCACCTAAGAACTCCATTATCGCTTCATCCACCATAAACGTATCCAAAGGAAGTGATCCTGGAGGACAATTGATGTCAATCATCTCAGGAAATATCAAAGTTGATATTGTATTCACATTTAGAGTAGGAGTTTGTAGGATTTGGACTCCCTAAAAGGATTATATCCAATGCCATTTGAGCAATGTTGTGTAGCAAATTTGATAGGGACTTTGATTCCTTGTTGATTTATGCCACGACTGTTACCTACATAGTCACAATTTTTGTAAAGGATTCAGAATCCTCTGCCATAGAGAGAGACCAATTGTTTAGAGGAAGGTAGAGCTTCATAAGTTTCATAATCAATACTATAACTAAGAGTATTATCCTTATTTGTCACCAAAGAGGCCTTATGTTTATCATTCAAAACATGCGATGTGATCGACACAATATTTGATGTTTCAGGGATGGGGTTTTTAAGTTTATATTCTCTTGTGGAGGAAGATGCAAAATCTAACAAACCCCAGTCATCACCAACAAATGCATTCGATTTCTTAGACTCTTGCATAACATTTTTAGAGGCAAGAGGAGCTGACAACTCATCTTTCAAATTGTTTAAACTCTTAGGACCAACAACATGCTTATGCACTTCCATTTGCAAACAATTATCAGGTTCAGGATCTAAATGGATAGTATGCAGTTTCCCTTTAAATATAAACTTAATCGAATGGTGTAAAGTAGAAAGAACGGCTCCTAGTGCATGTATCCAAGGTCTACCAAGAATCATGTTATAAGATAGAGTTCACAAGGCTTTACATGAATCAAGGTAGGCACCATCACATGTCCCACTTGTATAGGTATAGTTATAGTGCCCACGGATTGTCGTCCAACATCATCGAAGCCATGAATGCTTAAAGGTTCTAGTTCTATGGCAGATACACCAATTTTAACCTTATGCAATAAATCAATGCCACAAACATTAAGGGCTGACCCATTATCAATAATAACTCTCTTAACCAATGTTTTGTTTATTGTAATAAAGATAACTAAAGGGTCATATTGATTCTGAACCTCAAGAGATGGTAATTCATGTTGTTGAAACATAATATCTATTTTTGTTGCATGCATACAATCTAGTAAAGTGGAAACATCATTTGGTTTAAAAGTAGGAGGAACAATCACCTTTTGTAAAGCTTCTTGAAGCATTCCATGGTAAGTAGGTGAAGTTTGTATAAGTTCCCAAAGAGATATCTTTGCAGGAGTAGCACAAAGCTACTCTACAAGATCATAGTCTTTACTACCTTTATATGTTAAACGAGGTGCTTGAGGAAGCATAGGTTGAGAAGATGGTAAAGATATCGGAACATTCATTTGTTGTGTACTTTGTTTGTTATTTCGAGTGTTATATGCATGAGAAACCACATTATGATTGGTTTGTTGTGAGTCTTGTTTTGCTATTTGTTTTACATAATCATGTGATCAGGAGATTGAGAAGGAGATGAAAGACCTTTAACAATAAGCATAGGTTTAGAGGATGGTTGAACCACATTTGCACATAGAGTGACCACATTTTTTGGTTTTTCAATCTCTTCTTTAGATTTAAGAACATAAATTGCATTTACAAATCTTTGAAATAATGATGGCTTAGAGGCCGTAGTGGAATGTTCAATCAAGATAAAGTCCTCAAGGGCTTCATCTAACATATCAAAGTCATCACAACTAAATGGCTCATCATAAGAATGAAAATCTTGTAAAAAATAATATGACATTTTAACATGCTCTATTTAAACCAAGATTTAAATGCACAATAATGGCCTTTGCAAATGAAATACAACTTCCAACAAAAAATGATAATCTTCCAACTCTTTTAGTGAAACAATAAAGAATGTAATCCACAATTTAACATATGCAACTTCACTAAAGAGGTTTTTCAATCCAATTATGCTCTAAAACAACAAATTATTTCAGATCTGAAGTTTTAAAGGATGCAAATTATTTTCACGTCGGGTTCACCAAAATGTTTAGTGGGAAATTAGATGGTTTATTTAAACTAGGTTAAGTACTAGAATTTCTCCACTAAGCATTGGGAGGACAAGGATTGAGCTTATGAACAAGCTTCTAATTACTTTGTTTGTCCCTTATGCTCACATGGTTTTGAAACCTAAGACCCTAACCAAGGTTTTATCAAGTGTTTTCCTTTTAACCAAGTAAAACCCTAATTCTGTCTTCAATAAAAAATATTCAAAAACTGATGAAACATCTAGCAAAACTGATCACACAAGTGCAGATAGAGGGTTTCAGATACTGTGTACCCATATTTTGAGTGCCACATGGACTAGGGTGCTTGCTCTAATGCCCTGCAAGTTTTTGAACTAGAAAATCTTCTACACAGGGTGTTTGAGACTGCTAAAAGGCTTCTAGATCCTAGAAATAACCCCTGGTTGGACTAGGGTGCCCGCTCCAGTGTCTCGCAAGTCTCAGAATCCAAAAATCTAAAATTCTGTTGCAACTGTATCCACAATATCTTCCTTTCTGTAGCTTCTTTCCGCCAGAACCTGCAAAACATGATCTACACCTACAAAAGAAGGAAAATGTTGCGGCTATATAGGAGCTTGCCTAAATCAAGCCCCGTCTTTGGTTTTTCTACTTCTACAATATCCAGAGAAAAGGATCTATAAAAGTGTGTACAAACCTAACAATGTGTGTATGCAGAAATATCAAACCCTAGATGTCTCAATCAAGGGAAGATCAACAACCTCTTTTGAATCAATAAACACATACAACTTCACCTCAAGTAGATGAAAACAAATGAAGACTTGCATGAACAAGAAGGTGAATCAGTAATGTCTGCGGAGGATCTCCAAGCTTGCTGTTGGAGGCTTCAACCCTTCTCCCGATCATGCAAAGGGCGTACAAACCCTAGGAAGAGCAAGATAGACTCAAGATCTTGATTCCTAATCCTCATCCATTGCCTCCATGGTAGTGAATAAAAAATACTTCCAAGAGCTTAAATAAGTCACTAATCTTCAATAGCAATTATAGCAAAGTTTTGGCATCAAGCTTGCATAAGAATTGTGTGTGATAAAATATTTTGCAAATGTCTTTTTATATCTAGCTTTAGGGAAATTCAAATTTCTAAATAACGTCTCGATATCATATGAAAACTGAGAATTTGAAAATGGAATTCCGAGGCACTCGGCGGGAGATGACATCCCACCAAAATTTAAAATCCTGGGAAATAGGGGAGGACTAGGGTGCGGGCGCCCAAGTCCAAGCCTCCATTTCCACTTAGATCTGCATTTTTGGGGGTCCTAGGGACCCAAATTTAAAATCCCCTTTCTGTGTTCTATCAACAAGTTATCTCAAAAGGTGAATAAATTGCTCCTAGACTTAGCCAATCAGGGTTTTGGGAAGGCTAGAAAAGAAAAGGTTGAGAGGTCACCCAAGTGAGGAGCTAAACTCAGGGAAATTGTACCATTCCATATAGGAGGACAATTTCTAACGTTACAGGTGCTATCTTGTATTTCAATGTAATTTGTAATTTCTATAGCACCTTTTGTAATTGTGGCACCATTGTAACAATCTGTAGCACTATTTTTAGGATAGGAAGTCTTTGTCTTGTCAACAGTCATTGGTGCCATTTTTCTATTTTGGTGGTGTGATTTGAGACCTCTGTGGTGCCTTTTTCATCTATTTCGACACTATGTTTTGTACTAACATTGGGTTCTATACAAGGTGTTATCTCTGATCTGTAGGTTATTTTCAACTGTCCAAGACCACTCTCTTAAAACTACTAGCACTTTTGCAGGGTTTTTTATTAGTTTAAACAACATTTCATTTTGGTGCTTATAAAAAGAACCCTTTCTTGATAGTTTAGAAAACATTTGGAATTGGTGCACTAAACTTAATACTTTCTTGACAAATAATCATTAGACAACATTTCATTTTGGTGCACTTAAAAAAAGAACCTTTGTTTGCCTAGCATAGACAACATTTGAGATTGGTGCATTAAAATTAACAAGTGTTTGACAAACAATCATTAGGAACCTTTTCTTTGGGCTTAAAAAGAACATTAGCTTTTGTTTACCGTACTTGGTGCACTTGCACATCTTTGTCACCCAAGAGTTAGAATCAAAGTATCCTCTCCCCTTGCCTTCAAAAGGATCTTGGGTGAAGAGAAATGGTTCTATCCTCTTTCCTTTTTAGAAAGTGGGCCTGCCCTTGAGACACATCCATACGCAGAACTCATTGGCAACCTCAAGCGATACTTTCATTTGGTCCACTATATAAAATAGGATAAGATGAAAGCCAAGTCCAAATTGGTGTAAGCACTTACCATACGGTGCTAGCTCGAAAGGAAGTTGTACCTAGTGTATATGAAACTCCTAGTAGAGCTAGTCAAAACCTTAAGTGGTTTACCGGATGCTCATAACGTACCAATCCCTTGGATGTATCCCCACTATGAACCATTGTTTTATAAGCCCAACTCATTCTATTGATGCAAGAGGTCTGACCTCTAAAGTCATCCCACATTCTTGCGGTTCTTAGAAGAGATAGCAAAGTGATGCAGAGGAAAAATGCAACAGGAGCTTACAAATGGGAAGGAGGAGTCATTAACACAAACAGCCTGTTAAAATCCTATCAGCTCATCATCATCATCATATTTCTTACTAACATAGATAGCATCATCATATTTCGGACGAGCATGAAATATCCTCCTGCTGACTACTGTTCACTTCCTTATCGCCTTTCGCCTTTCGCCTGTCAACAGCATCATGATATTTGGCTAGCGCAAACATCCTCCTGATGTTCACTGTTCATCATCATGATATTCAGCATCACCTTCATCAGCAGGATATAAAATATCCGGTTGCTCCGATATATCCTGATGACGACAACTTCCAGCACCTTTCCTCCGATGCTTACATCACCCCGATATCCGCCTACTCAAACAACAACATCAGGATATGACTTATCCGGTCATATTGAAACATCCTGATGATGTTAACCAAACTTTATGCCGATGACTTACGCCGATGCCAAAACACTTAGCGACAGCAGGATAAACTTGCATAGGGTGATATTCGCAATATCCTGATGACGATGATGTCACATGCACCTGACGATGACGTCACCTGGATATAAGATCCTTATATCCTCCATAGCATGATAATGAACATCAGGTGATCCTTTCAATATCCTGATGATGACCTCTCTGGTACTTAGCCAAAAAAAATGAACTTTCACTTCCGCATACGATAGCGATATGCGGATGATGGGCACACACGAAAGATGATCCTGATGACGATATATACACTGAGTATATATTCTACTTATATCATCCTGATGCACTTGAAACATACAATCTTCATCAGCTTCACAACCTGATCCAGATAGCGATACACCCGCAGATGACGATGCGATTCACCCCGACTGGAAAAGCACATGCAGACCCCTGTATATCCGTCAGCTGCATGCAAACTCATAGAACCGCACAATTTCACAAAGAAAATATGATGATCGGGCTGGATCACCTTCAGATCAAAACTTAACAATTTCTCTTCCTAAACCCTAGCACATGAGGATGCTAGGTCGATTCATAGCATGCTACCAACTGATCTCTCGAACAATGAAATGCATAAACAGAAACTAAAATGCAAACTAAACTATCATACATGACCATTCCACCGATTCACAGGATCAACCGGTGGAAGGGTTGAAAGAAACCATTAGCCTGTAATCAGAATGGAAATCAAAACATAAACAACTGATAAACCAGATAATGCAATTGATGAGATCTTATTCAGATGAAACTCAAATGTCCTGCTTCTACAGCAATGTTTCACAACGTCTGGACTGATCTCTGGATCTCAGTACAACATAACACAACTACTACTCTCCTGAACATGATATCAAACCCTTAACTGATCTGAGTTATTTATAACAATATCCTACGAGTACTACCAACTCGATTCCCAGCGGCTGGGAGCTTCCAAGCGGCTGGGAGAGAGGACAGCTCAGACAACCTGATCACGACCTCTAACTGCCTGCACACTCTCCTAGGCTGATCTACTACATATGCATTGGTCCAATGGACCTTATTACATCATGAAGTCAAACATACTAAAAATAGACTAATGTCCTATCATGCGGACTATGAACCTATATCCTGATCATGTAGGGGTGCTCCTGCACCACAAAGTACCTTAAGATCTATGCATCTTGAGGACTTGGAACTTGGTGTGCTTGAGAAGTGAGTGTACTATAAGGGGGAGCTTGTGTCACCAAGTTCCTAGAGCTATCCACTTTGAACAAGTGCACCTGGAGAAATCCAAGTGGGAATTCAATGAGTATTGTCCTTGCTTCGCATTATGATTGTGCATGCTTGGTAAATCTTTCACATTTTTCACAAACAAAACCTGTGGCTATTGTGTTCTTTGTGCTTGAACTATTTTCAAAAGTGGCCAAGAAACATCAGTCCAACATTTGACAAACATTTGACCTCCATAAAATCCAAATTTGGCATCAAAATCTACCTTTTACTAAAGCATTGTCAACCATTGATCTATTTTGGCATCATTTCACAAATCTCTGGCACCATTTGTATCTATTTTGGTGCTACATACCTGAGTTTTAGTGCTATTTGTAGATCAACTTGCCCATGACCTTAGAAAATTGTTTTGGGAACTTTGAGACCTACCTATCCATAATCCACATTCACCTTTCCAAAAATCCTTCAAAATCACAACCATATTTATTCCAAATTTTCATCCATATCTTGACTGTGGAGAATAAATCATTTCCACTATTGGACCCTTCATCATACTTTTGAGCCGAACCATAATCCATCCATTTCCATAGCTTTTTCATCCCCTTTGATTTTTACTTACTTTTGGACTAAATACACCCTTCTACACTTTCATCCCCAATCCATTCACCTCTTCTACACCAAACACATCCAAAATCTCATAATCAAAATACCAAACAAGAACATCAACCAATACCAAAAAAATTATGTCCAAAATCAATCTTTGAGCAAAAGTTGAATCTAGATTTTATCTTTCACACCCGACTTTGCTTGTTGGTCATTAGTCTACCTTCAAGTAGAATAATTATGCCTTTTTTCTTAAAGTGATTAGTCTACCTTAAGTAAGGAGAAAACATCCATTTTATAAAATCCAAAATCTCGACCCATTTGAGCTCTTTTGTTGACATCAACATCCTTTTCCAAAAAACACCATCAAAATCTATCCTATCAAACATCTAAATCACCTAAGGTTTCCCATAGTTGAGATATCCTTCAAAGTAACCCTAAATCTCTCTCATCAAATCCTCTTTTCAATCCATCCCATCCTCCATCCTTTTTAGTCCAAATTTTGTGAAAATCAAACATCCTTGACATTCACTATCCTTAGGTTGATACCTTTTTGAGACACATCTCCCAAAGGATAAAACCTATAATACTCTCTTGAGCCTAAATCACATCTGCCCCACAATCAAATCCTTGTATGCCCATAACAAGATCCCAACACAAGAAAAATCAAGATATGGCAAACTTTGGAAACAGCATGGGCATAGGAATGCCTCCAACTAATCCAAACAACATTCCCATAAATCAACAAATGTCCAACGTGCCAATGATCCAACAAATACCCACATATGGTGCCAACATAAATCCCTTCACCTTCCTACATCCACAACCACCACCACCACCAACCCAAGCTGCCATCATCAATCAAGTAGATCAAGATGTTTTCAACTTCACACAAGATCCCAATAACATGGATATATTTGATAGAGTCCTGAAGTTGGATCCTAGTAGATACCTTGATTTTCTCCTCAAAAATGGTGTGCAAATGTCCAACAACACTACCTCATCCCCACCATCCACATCCAAAACCAACCCCACCACATCTTCACAACCTTCCACATTGCACAATAACCCTAACAAATCTCAAACAAATCCCACCAATCCCACCAACATCACAAATCCCACCATTCCCATCAACGTCACAAATCCCACCAATCCTACAAACCCCACCAATATCACAAATCCTACAAACCCCACCAATGTCTCAAACCCCACCAACCTCGTCGGCACATCAAATACAACTACATCTATACCACAAATCACCCTCACTAATAACTATCCCTAGCAATCCCATACACAGTACCTCCACAAGTGTGCCTCCCCTCAACCCCAACACCATAACCTACATGAGTCAATTTCTCTCACAACCACCTCACAACACAACCAATCCATCTAACTCCAACCCATCTAATTTCACATATGTATCGTTCAGGGTGAAATTGGATTTTGTTAATCTTTCTTGTTTAGATGTTAAAATCCACCTCTCCACTAAACATTGAAGGATCTAGGGTCGAATGGCGAGCATTATCATACCCTAGGTCACTTTCAGATATTGGGAAATTTGGATTAGGGAATTAATTATAATTTTTTCCTTCTCCTATGTCCAATTGACCATTAAAATCCTAATAATGCAAATACGACATTAAATTAATGAATTACAAAAAAAGCTCTTGTTGACGAGAGTAAAATACCAAGTTATACAATACCTATTTTTGTGGTTCTGAAGCGGAATAGTCAGAGACATTGGAATGGGTGCCCAAGTCCAAGGTAACTACTTTTTCAGTGAATCTAGACCTCCTTCAAACACTGATCAGCCCTGTAACTTATATTTTCTGGAATCTGTCTATAGAGGACACTAGAGCGAGCGGCCTAGTCCTGGAAGTGCTCCTTTGTTTGTCTTTTCTTTAGATCCTGAATCTTTGATGTTTGCCTAGTCTTCCTACAACTCCACTTTTTCTAGATACGACACCTGTAACCTGCAATCACAAGACTTGGTTTGGGGGTTGTGATGTTTAGAGGTTTGCCTCAGTCAAACCCTGGAGGACACTTAAGTCTCCAAACATCATTGTCAGATAAAGAGGGCATGCCCTTCTGAGGCAGAGGCCAAAACCAAAGGAATCAATGATAAAAACACAGTGATATGTCACCTTGTAGTGAACCTCTCATGGAGGAAGATGTTCTTCATGCCATGAGGAGATTGATGCTCAAATCTACAAATATCAACACACAAAACACACAAGCCTACTATTGCAACACAATAGAAAGCCTTCAATCACCTTGAGAATGCCAAGAGTGTAAAATGATCATCTAATAGAAATCTAGTTTACAAATGAATGCCTACACATGCTTATATATGCATCGACAAGCACTCCTGCCAAGATATTTGAAATTCAAACTTTCTGTATCGGCAAAGGGGCCTAATAATGGTCACTAACCGACACCCAGAAATTAGGGTTACCCCAAAATAGGGCAGGACTAGGGTGCGGGTGCCCAAGTCGTCCCCCCTATTTTGGGTAGGGTATAGCTCAAGGGGTCCACCTAGGCCCTATTTGCCAAGGAACCTAGGTCTCATTCCATCGGGGTGTTAATATATGAACTAAAATGTCGTAAATGCATGCTAAAGACCCAGGAGCTAAACCTTATGAGGGAAAAGCCCCCAAGGGGACATTTTCGAACGTTACAATTAGCCCCCACTTTAATGTATGTATAAACATGAGGCTAATAAATGCACTAAAGTAAGGTCACAAACACATCAAACATGGAGAAGACACGCCAATCACATAGAAAATAGTAATAGGCACGCAAAACACGAAGAAGATAGTTACAGTCACACAGAACACGGAGCAGACAGCTAATGCATAGGAGACACATTAATAAATGGAAGATAGAAATGATATATTTTCTTTTCTTTTTCTCATATATATGAAATGCAAATGCAAATACTGGAAAGTAAACAAACCTCCCAAAATGCAGGAAGCACTACTCAAAGGTGCTGGTCTCTGCATATAGGGAAACACACACCCAATACACACAAAACCTTTCAAAATGCAGGAAGCACTACTCGAAGGTGCTAGTCTCTACATATGGGGCAACAAACATGCCATACAAAACAAGTATGCCAAAACACACGCACTTGAAGACACAGAGAAAACACGGTAGACAAGTGATGGAGTGTACCTATTTTTAGGTCCAACACCATCTCAGGCACATTACAGGCACACACCAATGATTGGGCTTCATCACAACAATCGCCGAAGACACGCTTAAGGGTTGAGTTAGTCACAGAACCGCTCCCCGCCACCATAGAGGACTTTTGAAAATGACAGGATGATGAAATCAGCTTCAAGAAATACACCATCCCCACCTCTGCAGAGGGCTTAAGAAAAAGGATATGCATGATATCCTGCCTCTGTAGAGGGCTTACATGATTGATTGATTAATTGCAAACAAACTCACGATGCACGATGCACTACCCTGGGGTGCAAGTCTATGCATATGAGGTCAAATAGGTCTAGCTAACATCTATAACAGACAGCTTACCTTGTATATGCCCCCACCTTAAGGTGGTTGATATCAGCTATCAATATCAAGCACATTAAGGTAGGAAGAAAACACACAAGGGAACACTGACTTTTGCAAATCCCATGCCCCCCAGAGGTGAAATGTACTTTATGATTGCCAAATATTCCCACAAATACATCCCTGTAAGAAACATGTTAGTGTCAACAACATCATGATAAATAACAACATCAATGCATATGATTAACCACACAAAGAGCCAAGGTTATACAACGAATTCAAAGTTTGAGGATAACCATGAGACTATATGATGAAGCTCTTCAATTGGAGTACTACTAAGGCTAGATTCAAAGGAAAACATAGGTGCATAGAGCAATAGTTTTGTTAAGGTTCGTAAATGCGATAGAAACATCATGAAATTCACTATACGGAAAGCACGAGTTGTTCCACTAGCCAAGCATTGGATAAGATATACAACCCCATCGTCATATTAGGAACTAAGTCCATTTTTTTATTGCTCTCGAAAGTGACACTAGGTCCACATCAGTGTAAATGCTTGTCATCATCCGCCCACTAGATGGAAACACTAGAGGAAGGAAAACAATAAATAAGAGAGGAGAAACAAGTGTCTTAGGGATAGTCACATAGGAGGGTGCCCCCAAGTCACCAACTACAATGCTATGTCTACAAGACACAACACACAACAATGAAATCAGAGAGAGAGGCAATATAGGAGAATGATGATACAAATAGAAGAAGGTCACAACAGAGGTGGTCTCCTAGTATCCTAAACCTTACGGGAGAATCTGAGGTCATCCCAGGAGGCCTAAACAACATATAACACATTACGAGGGAAGCACATCATGAGAGATAAAGGGTTAGAGATACGTACCTGTAGGGTCTTCATATTATATGTTGCAGTTCGCAATCCTCTGGGAGAGGTATTCAATCATATTTGTTGTAAAATTTGAGTGGTTCTTATCATATGAAATTTTCTCTTTAATTTGTTGTTTAAATGAGGCTCTTTGTTGCTTATGAGGGGGAGAACCACTATTATTTGAGTGTTGATTTTCGTCTTGCTCTTTTCTAATTTTTAGCAAGTTTTCATTGGTAAATCTTTCTAGAACAGTAGCAGGATTCATCCTGTACCATCTTGCTCATCTATATCGATTGTTGTTCTTTCTTTTCAAAGGTATTTTGATTATCTCCCAATCCATATAAGGATAACAGAGGAGTAACCTCAGCATAAATTATGTTTCTTTGTGGATGAGGTGGGTTATCTATTTGTTTCTTATCCACCTCAATCATTCCCACGATACTATCATAGTCCAAGTAATCATCCTTGTCTACTTCCACTAAATCTTGTTCCACCATATTATTTTCTTTATGCTTAGGAAAAGGATTAGTGAAGATTTGTAAATTTTGATTTGGCAGAGCAACTGACTTATTTCCATTATCATTTACACCTGATACCTGGATGACATTTGAATAAATAAGGTCTTGTATCTCATGTTTAAGATGCATACATCATTTAGTTACATGTCCTTGCATCCAATGATAATGACAAAAGGCATTAGCATCAAAGTAAGGTCATTGTTTACTAGGATCAATAGGCTTGATCGGGGGAAGCTTCAGAATGTTATTACTCACAAGTTGATTCATGATAGAATGATAAGTCTCAAATATTGGAGTAAACTTCCTCAGTTGGTATGATTGTTTCTTTGGATTGTTTATAGTAGACACATTTGTATTTGGTCCATTGATCTTGATGAAGCCTCAATTATTGTTCCTTTTAAAGTTGTTTTGAAATGATCCACCCATGGATTGCCCAACTTGAGCTGATGAGTTTTGGTTTTCATACTGACTAGATGAAAGTTGATAATCATGGAGGGTAATACATAAATGTTGAAAGGAGTTGTATTTCATCAAGAGAATCTTATCATGAATATTAGGTTGTAGATTTGTAATGAATATCTTCTGAACATCCTCATCTTTCATCTGATATTGAATCTAAGCATAAAGGCCTTGATACCAACTAATGAATTCAGTCAATTTTTCTTTTGAACCTTGTTTGTATTGAACAAAATCAATAAGAGTGACTTGGGGTCTGATGTTTTCTTGAAAATGTTGTAAAAATTGATCAATAAGTTGTGAAAAGGAGTGAATTGAATTTAGAGGAAAAGAGAAAAACCATTCTAAAGAAGTATCTTTGAGAGATCATGGAAAAAGTTTTGTTAACAAATCCTCTTCAAAATAGAAATCACTACACATAGTTGTGAATGCTGCCACATGGATATTAGGATCTCCTTTTCCACCATATTTTTCAAAGTGAGGAGTCTGAAACCTCTTAGGCATAGGGGTTCTCAAGATTGCAAATGATAACAAATTACGAGCATGATATTTTGGTATACTAGGTTGCGAAGAATTTGTCAAGTTTGTTACCTTTTGTTGCAAAGTAGTCATGCCCTATAAAAGTTGGTTTAGGATGGCATCATTTGGAGATGCAGTTTGTTGTGAGGAATTGGAACTGAAGTGAAGAGGTGAATGAGCTTGAGATATGATAGGTAGAGGCTAGGAATAGGTTAACAGTTGTTGGACATATTGGTAGGTGGAAGATGGTTGTGAGTATGTAATAGGTTACTGGAAATGAGTGTAATAGATAGGAGGTTGAGAACAATTATTCAAAGAAGATGTCCCTTTAGAAATAAAATTTTGATAGGTAAATCCCACAACTTTGTAATTAGTGCCATTAGATACTCCAATACCAATCGTAGCATTACTACAAGTGTTCGCATTAGTTGTTAAGATCGTTGATGTGAAGGTAGATATTCCTGTAGTCGGTATAGGTGCTAAAACTTGTGTATGAGATGGTGATAGAGTGTTCTTTATCACTTGTGCACATTTAGTCACTGGCATAATGTTAGTTTGCATGATATGTGTTAGATCACAAAGTGCATTAACACCATCTTGTCCTTCTTTTATCAATTCTCTTATATTATAAATTGTAGGAACGACTTCTTAAGCTATTCTCTTAGTTTCCATAAATGATTGAAATTTGCCTAACTCTTTATCCAATTTTTCTATTTTCTCATTTGACACATATCCTATTGTGTCAATAGTATCATCAACATCATGAAAAGTTTGTTCTTCCATTGTTCTTGTAATAGGTGGAATGTCTTGTAATGTTTGGGTTTCTCCTTTTGTAAAGAAGGTATTCAAAGTACCAACTTCTTCAAGAGAACTAGATCCTATGTGTCTTATGCTTCTTCTTAAAGGAATATTTCTCCTAGGGTAGTGAGTTATTAAACTCATGCAGCAATATGCTCACTCTCAACACATTCTTGATGGAATGCCGAGTCGATTTATAATGAAAATACGTCAAAATAGGCACTTTTTTCACCAAAATTCAATGCAATAGAGCATAACGAAGGGTGTTGTGAGGAATGTAATTATGGATAGAAAATAATATCAATAATAACAGCCACCTTTTGCTAAAATATCCAACACAACATGCTTTTAGTGCAACTTAAGGTAAAACCCTAGTGAAAATATAGCAAAATAGGCTATTTTTCACGATTTTTTGACTCCAAGACCTAGTAAAAAAGGTGTTGTAAGAAATTTTAGGAGGGAAAGTGAATAATATCAATAATATCAGTCACCTCAATCCATAAAACTGATCAAAACACACTTGGAGTGCAAACTAGGTCAAACCCTAGGGCAAAAAATGGTTAAAAGTGTAGTTTTTTGCCAAATTTTCACTACAAGAGCCTGTTAAAAGGGTGTTGTGCAGCCTTTTATGAGAGAAAGTAAATTATTACCATAATAATAGTAAATTAATGCAAAAATATCTTTCACAACACACCTATGGTGCAAGTTTATGAATTCGATAAGGCCAAAATTAGTGAAAATTGTTGTTTCCGAAGCCCTAGGTTTGGGATTTTGGAACAAAATACTATGAAAACTTTTTGAAGTCTGATTCTTGATGGAAATTACATACTCTTAGATCTGAAAATGATTTTCAACATTAAACATGCAAAATGCCCATGCAAATTTAATTAAAATGCACCAAAATTGCTAGCTTTGTTGAAAATTTCAATGCAAAATTGCAAATAATTTAAATTTAAATGCAAATTCACACTAAAATGAAAGACTACAGCCAAATGAAAATTTGAGTGAGCCTCTAAAATTAGTAAAAAAAATGATAAAAGACTTTGCCTACTAACCCTAGATTGTGGAATTACTAGGTTATAAAAAAATGTCAAAATTTCCACAAAACCCTAGCAATTAAATGATGAAAATGCAATCCAAAATTTTGAATTTTTGTATTTTTATGTAGCTTATATAAGATCTGATGCAAAAATCATGAATTAGGAAAATTTAGGAAGAATTGATGGAATTTAGTAAGCCCAACAATGCAATTTTTTTGAATTTTCCCAAATTTTCAATTGTTTTGAATTTTGCTCAATGCAATAGATTGAATGACTAGATGAATGAATGAAATCAATCCAAATCTATAGACAAACACTCAACAAGTTGCAATTTAAGTTCAAAAATACATGTTCACCAAAATTTTTAGGGTAAAATTGGATTTTGTTAATCTTTGTTGTTTAGATGTTAAAATCTACCTCTCCACTAAACATTAAAGGATCTAGGGTCGAATGGCAAGCATTATCATACCCTAGGTCACTTTTAGATGTTGGGAAATTTGGATTAGGGGTATAATTATCAAATTTTTCTTCTCCTGTATCCAATTGACCATTAAAATCCTAATAATGCAAATATGACATTAAATTAATGAATTACAGAAAAAGCTCTTGTAGATGAGAGTAAAATACCAAATTATAGAACACCTATTTTTGTGGTTTTGAAATGGAATAATTAGAGACACTGGAGTGGGCATCCAAGTTCAAGCTACCCACTTTTTCAGGGAATCTGTACCTCCTTTAGAAACTAATCAGCCCTGTAACTTCTATTTTCTAGAAGCTGTCTGTGGAGGACACTGGAGCGAGCGCCCTAGTCCTGGAAGTGCTCCTTTGTCCATCTTTTCTTCAGATCTTGAATCCCTAATGTCTACTTAGTCTTCCTACAACTCCACATTTTTTAGATGTGACACATGTAACCTATAATCACAAGACTTGGTTTGGGGGTTGTGGTGTTTAAAGGTTTGCCTCAGTCAAACCTCAGATGACACTTAAGTCTCCAAACACCATTGTCAAATAAAGAGGGCATGCCTTTGTGAGGCAAAGGTCAAAACCAAAGGAATCAATGATAAAAACACAATGATATCTCACCTTGTAGTGAATCTCTCATGGAGGAAGATGCTCTTCATGCTATGAGGAGATTGATGCTAAAATCTACAAATATCAACACACAAAACAAACAAGCCTGCTCTTGCAACGACATTAAATTAATGAATTACAAAAAAAATTCTTGTAGATGGCAGTAAAATACCAAATTATAGAATACTTGTTTTTGTGGTTCTGAAGTGAAACAGTCAGGGACACTGGAGTGGGCGCCCAAGTCCAAGGTAACTACTTTTTCAGTGAATTTGGACCTCCTTCAGACACTAATCAGCCCTGTAACTTCTTATTTCTGGAAGCTGTCTATGGAGGACACTCAAGTGAGCAGCCTAGTCCTAGAAGTGCTCCTTTTTTCATCTTTTCTTCAGATCCTGAATCTTTGATGTCTGCCCAGTCTTCCTGCAACTCTACTTTTTCTAGATACGACACCTATAACCTGTAATCACAAGACTTGGTTTGGGGGTTGTGGTGTTTAGAGGTTTGCCTCAGTCAAACTTTGGAGGACACTTAAGTCTCCAAACACCGTTGTCAGATAAAGAGGGTGTACCCTTGTGAGGCAAAGGCCAAAACCAAAGGAATCAATGATAAAAACATAGTGATATGTCACCTTGTAGTGAATGTCTCATGGAGGAAGATGCTCTTCATGCCATGAGGAGATTGATGCTCAAATCTACAAATATCAACACACAAAACACACAAGCCTACTCTTGCAAGACAATAGAAAGCCTTCAATCACCTTGAGAATGCCTAGAGTGTAAAATGATCATCTAATAGAAATCTAGTTTACAAATGAATGCCTACACATGCTTATATATGCATCTACAAGCACTCTTGCCAAGATATTTGAATTTCAAACTTATTGTGTCGGCAAAGGGGCCTAATAACAGTCACTAACTGACACCCAGAAATTAGGGCTGCCCTAAAATAGGGCAGGACTAGGGCATGGGCACCCAAGTCCTCCCCCCTATTTTGGGTAGGGTACAACTCAAGGGGTCCACCTAGGACCTATTTTCCAAGGAACCTAGGTCTCATTCCATCGGGGTGTTAAAATATGAACTAAAATGTCCTAAATGCATGCTAAAGACCCGAGAGCTAAACCTTATGAGGGAAAAGCCCCCAAGGGGAAATTTTCTGATGTTACATTTACAACCTCCTGTGGTATCATCTATGCAACATAATCCCAATCCACAACTACCACCTCACATTCTACAACAACTCCACACCTACCAACAATACCTCACCCAAATCAACCAAAATCAAAACCTTGTCAACCAAAACTTAAATCAAACATCTCACTACCAAATTCTTCCTAACCTCCAACAATTCATCAACCAACAAACGTACATCCCACAACCACCCCCAACACAGGATCTAACAAGTTTTGTGCAAGCTCTAATTCAAAAATTGGATAACATGCAAGATGGAAACAAACATAAGCAATATTCTTTCAAGGATATTTGTTTGTACCCATTTGATAGAACGTTATACATGCCTCCCTTTCCTAAAAACTTTGAGACACCCAAATTTGGCAAATACAAAGGAAAGGGTGACCCTGGAGAACACCTTAGAGAGTTTTACATCTCTTTCATTGAGGTCTCATATAACGACCCATACCTAATGAGACTCTTTCCTAGAAGCCTCGGTGGTCAAGCCACCGAATGGTTTGCACATCTTTCTCACAGTATTAGGACTTTCCCTGAGCTAGAAGAGAAGTTTGTAAATCATTTCTCCTATAACTTTGAACATGAAGTATCCATGTCAGATCTTTCCAACACCAAGTAGAAGAGAGAAGAATCCTTCACCACCTTCTTTCAAAGATGGAGAGGCTTGCCATGTAAACTCCCTTGGCTGATTCTAGAAAAACAATTAGTCACCATGTTTGTGGCTAACCTAAATCAAGAAATGGGTTTTCATTTACAAATCCTATGTGCATTCACCTTTGAAGGGGTCATTGACAAGGGCACAACCATTGAGAGAGCCCTTATTGCCAAAGGCTCGATTAAGCTATACGATAACAAATCCTACAACAATAAAGTCAACATCAATGCCCCAAACACAAACAATAACAATGCACAAAAAACAAGAAACCTCTCTTTTGGGGCAAGAACAAGAACACCCTCAATGACGGTGTCACCGATGTGAAGGCCGTCCA
Source organism: Cunninghamia lanceolata (assembly GCA_027924645.1). Lineage (NCBI taxonomy): Eukaryota > Viridiplantae > Streptophyta > Pinopsida > Cupressales > Cupressaceae > Cunninghamia > Cunninghamia lanceolata. The sequence continues at coordinate 7,177,655 of BSBN01001185.1, read as the reverse complement.
AAATGTACAAAATCAAGCACCTCCAAATGCACCCCCTGCCAACAATGTAAATATCCTGAAGGGACCACCAAAACAGTATAACGCTCCTAGGAGGAAATTCACACTGTTAGGAGAACTAATAGAAGATATTTTGAACAAGGTCATCAAGGGGAATTTGGTCACCCTCCCCCCTATTAATCCATACAATGAGAATCAATTCAAACCTGCATGGTACAATAAGAATGATTATTACGAATACCATCGTGTTGTTGGACAAAAAACATCTGATTGAGGACCCTTTCCAACCATTGCCAAATACAAGATCTTATAGATAAACATCTCATCAACATTGAGGACCCTCCCCAACCATCGCCAAATACAAACTTAAAATCTTAGAAGGATACTTTGCCCAACCACAATAAAGGAAAAGCCTTAACATCTAACCAAGCTTACAATATCGCTCCACCTCCTGCTTCTTATGATTCCATTGTGGGTCGCATAGAAGAATCCTCCAACCATGTCAACACCATTGTCATTCAGGCACAAGCACCCGATTGTGCTGTTACTACCTGCCATGGTCATGTCTCTATCTGTGGGGCACCCACTAATGACCAACCTTCTACATCCGTACCTACTAATCCCCCATCCACTCATAAATACAACCTCCTAGATCACCTAGGTAAAACCCTTGCCCAAATCTCCATCCTCAAATTTCTTTAAACATCTCCCCTCCACAAGGAAGTCCTTAACAAGGCTTTAATGGAGACACAAGTTCCCACCAATCTAAATGTTCATCAATTCCAAGCCATGGTAGGCAACATCTCTTCACCTCATCATCTCACCTTCTCTAAAAAGGAACTTCCCACCTCTGATAACTTACACAATGATGCCCTATACATCGCAGTCCGTGTCCATAAGCATATCATAAAAAGAGTCTTAATAGATGGTGGCTCTGGCCTAAACCTGTGCACTCTTAAATTATTAAAACACTTGGGATACTCTGATGTGGTTGTGGATACTAGTGAATGTATAACCATTAAAGGGTATGATGATACAAAGATACTCTCCAAGGGCACCATTAAACTCTGTATTCAAGTGGGGTAGAATATATTAGAGACCAAGTGCCAGGTACTTGATCTTGACCTCCCTTACAACATCCTCCTCGGCTGACCATGGATCCATGCCATGCAAGCCATGCCATCCACATTCCATCAATGCCTAAAGTTCCCTCATAACATCATAGAAGTAACTATCTATGCCGATCCCCGCTCCTTCCAATACTGCAGCTTCTTGCAAGGACATGACCATACTTTATGTCTGTACAACAATGCTATCAAGAAAACCACCTCCCAAATTGACCCTATGTCATCTACCTCATATGTTGACCCTTCCAACATCACTGCAACTTCATCACAAACACCTCCACCACCCGAGGTCAAGATCAAGTTGAGTGATATGGGGTGTGGTGAATATGACCTACATGGTAGCTTTTGTGTAGGGACCTTACCCACTCCTAAAACATTTGGTTCTCCGAAGGAAGTGGAGGTCTCTACAGTGGTTATCAAATGCAAGCCGTCTCCCACTTTTGAGAAGAAACACCTTCTTGATCAAGATGTGCTTGAGGACATATCATCATGGCTATAAAAAGATGAAGAAGTAGAACAAGAAGCCCATACCATCCCAGCTGAGATATATGGCAAAGGTCTAGATATTGTAAATATATGGGCTATAAAGGGCAAGACAACATTGTCCTTCATGAGCAAGGGATTGTAGAGCTGATTCAAGCAACAAGGAATCCCTATTTTCAAAAGTTAAGGTATGGAAAACAACAGTATACCCTCACTAGTGGCAAATGTATCCTAGGTGAGGTCACTAAGGTTTCCCCTGTGGTTGATGACATTAACAAAGTAGACCATCAAGATTCCTTTAGTGATTTTGTTGACTTCTTAGAATCTTCCATATGCACCATTTATATTGTAACCACTATAGCCTCCACCTCTAATGACCTACCTCTTGTATACCTTGACCTTATCGATTGGGACCAACAAGGATCTCCCACCCTGATGTGGCACAAAATGATGAAGCTATAGAAGAAATGATGGGGGTTAGAGATCACTTCCCCCTTGGAGACCACAGAGCTGGGTATATCATGGAACTTGACATGTTTGTCTATTTCGGTGAAACCACCCCTACTCTTAGTCACAAAAATATAAGAATAAAAATAGCACCCCCTAGTGAAAACCACTCTGTGGCACTTTCGGGTGAAGAAAATTCAAAATAAAGGATGTATTGCCTAGTGAAAACCTCTCTATGGCATTAGACAGTGAGAGCATGGGGCTTCATGAGATAGATCAAGTATATCCAGACCGATCACCAATCCTTGTGGAACCATCGTAAGAAATAAACCTTGGAACAGAGGAAGAGCCGAAGATCACCTTCAGAGTGGAATCTCTTACAATAAGAGAATAAGATAACTTCCTTTCTTTAAACAAAGAATCTACAACTTTGCATGGACCTACTCTGATATGCTGGGATTAGATCATGCATTGGTTATTCATCACCTTATGTTCGTCCTAATGCGAAGATGGTTAAATAAAAGGTAAGAAAGATGAACCCTCAGATTGCATTACTGGTAAAGGTAGAGCTAAAGAAACTCCTGGATGTGGGGTTCATTTGTATGATAGATTATCTTGAATGACTCTCAAACATTGTACCTGTGGCTAAACCAAATGGGGGTATCTGGTGTTGTACAGACATCAAAGACCTTAACAAGGCATGCCCTAAAGATGACTTCCCACTACCCAACATTGATATCATAGTGGATCTCATAGCAAGATGTGAGATGTTGTCTCTAATAGATGGTTTCTTGGGATACAACCAAATTAGGATTGCAGAAGAGGATCAACACAAAACATCCTTCATATGCTCATGGGGGATATATTGTTGGATTGTAATGCCTTTTGGTCTGAAGAACACATGTGCAACATATCAATGAGCAGTGATAGTCATCTTCCACAACCTCTTTCACCACATCATGGAAGACTATGTAGATGACTTGCTAGGAAAATCCAAGACTACAAAGGAACACCTGGATGTGTTGGCTAAAATTTTTGATAGACTGGAACAATACAATGTGCACCTAAATCTGAAGAAGTGTGTCTTTGGGGTCACCTCTGGGAAACTCCTTGGATACTTAGTGTCACGAAGAGTAATAGAAGTGGATCCTACCAAAGTCAAAGCTATCACAGAGATGCCACCTCTAAAAACATTGAAGCAATTACGAAGTCTACAAGGGAAGCTCCATTCTATATGTTGGTTCATAGCAGAGCTTGCAGATAAGTGCTAGCCTTTCCAACATCTCCTCCACAAGAACATAACATTTGTCTGGGACAACCAGTGTTAGGGCGCTTTAGAATAGTTGAAGAAGTACCTTTCTAACCCATCTATCCTTATGCTACCAAAACAAGGAGAACCCCTCCTCTTATATATTTCAACAATAGAAATAGCTATAGGGGCCTTGTTGGCACAACATGATGAACAAGGGAAGGAAAGAGCAATCTACTATATCAGTCACACCTTGGTCATCTATGAGATGAACTATAGTCCCATTGAATGATCATGCTTAGATATCATCTTCACCTCACAAAAGTTGAGAGACTACATGCTCAATCATAAGACTAAGCTCATTTCCAAGAATGATCTAAATAAGTATCTGTTAAATAGGGCCACCCTTACAGGATGAATGGCTAAGTGGGTAATGATATTAAGTGAGTTTGATATTGAGTACACAGAAAGAAAATCTATTAAAGGACAAGTCTTTGCTGATCAATTAGCTAAGGTACCCATCCCGACAAAGCAACCCACACTTGCAAAGTTTCCTAACAAGTTTATATTGACTATAGCACTAGCAGCACAACCATGGAAAATGTACTTTGATGGGTCCTATACACACAGAGGCTCAAGGGTCAACATTTTTTTTGTTACCCCTCAAGAAGATACCATCCTCAAGTCATACAAGATTACATTTCCATGCATGAACAATGTAGAGGAGTATGAGGCTCTTATCATAGGACTCTGTATGGTGATCCAGTGGAGGATTGAGAAACTCATGGTCTATGGAGACTCCCAACTGGTAATCCGACAGGTGAATAATGAGTATAAAACTAAGGATGATAAGATCCTGCCGTACAAAAGGATGGTGGACAATTTTAAAGATTATTTTGATGACATTCACTTTGAACAGATTCTAAGGCTAAACAACAAAGCTGTAAATGCCATGGCCACAATAGGATCCCTGGTAGACATGAAGAAAGACAACAAGAAGTGCGAGTTCCTGATTGAAGAAATCCATATATCGGCTTATGACATACACCAATCAGAACTGGTGTGCACAATTATTGGTCCCCTATCCCCTTGGTATTAAGAGACATATTTATACCTCCATGATAACATTATTCCCCCCAACCTTTCATCCTCACAACAAAAAAGCTTCATCTGTCGAGCCTCCTTCACTCTTATAGGAGATACCCTCTACAAAAGGAGTCTTGATGGTACACTTTTATGATGTTTAGACTCTAGGGAAGTTGAAGTGACCCTAAAAGAGGTACATGAAGGAATTTGTGGGGCACACTCGAGTGCACCTACCTTACCTAAAAAGATCTTGAGGATAGGGTACTATTGGCCAAGTATGGAGCGATATGCCTACCAATTTGTGAAAAAGTGTCTACCGTGTCAACAGCATGGGGACCTCATCCATGCACCATCAGAAGAACTCTAGCTAATAACAAATCTGTGGCCCTTTTCACAATGGGGACTCAACCTCGTAGGAAAGAGCTACCCACCATCATCTAATGGTCATAAGTTCATCATCACTACCACTGAATACTTCACCAAGCGAGTTGAACCAATTCCACTCACTTTCACCACCGGAATCAAAATATCCAAGTTCATTCTTCATTACATAATATGCCATTCTGGAATCCCCCAATCCATTATCACAAATAATGGAAAACCATTCAAAAACCACAAAGTTTGCACCCTGTGTGAGAAATTCCAAATCCAACACTATTTATCCACTCCATACTACCCCAAGGTAATGGTCAGGCGAAAGCTTCAAACAAGACCAATTTACGTATCATGAAGAATCCTGCCTTATCAGCTTATTGCACGAGTATCAACACACCAACAGGAGCCACCCCATACTCCCTAGTATTTGGATTTGAAGCCATCTTACCTATTGAGGTCGAGCTCCCATCACTTAGAGTATCCCTATAGAACATAATCACTAATGAGGAGTACCGAGTTACAAGGCTGCACAATCTAGAACTATTGGATGAGAAACATCTGGATGCACTCAACCATCTATAGGCCTACCAAAACCACCTAAGAAGAAGCTAAAACAAGAAAATCAAGAATTGCAAATTTGAAATAGGTGACCTTGTCCTCATGGAAAACTAGAAGAATTTGCAAGAACACCCCAAGAAAGGAAAATTTGAACACAATTGGTTGGGACCTTATGTCATCACTGCCAACTATGGATTTGGAGCATATTAGCTTGCAACACTTGAGGGGCAACCTCTAGATGAGCCCATGGATATTCTGCACTTGAAAAAGTTCTATGCATAACTCATCAAGTATCCCAAGGAAAAAATAAAAAAATAGATAAAATCTAAACAATAAAAAAATCAAGAAAAACTCAAGTGCAATAAAGCCATCCAATGGTGAAAATCACTTCAGCGATGCCTTGGATTGGTACCATGGTGAAAACCTGTTTCAGGCACCATGTGTAGTGGCCAATTCTACCATTTGATTAGCTCTATCTCCATCACAACACTCCATATCAAACACCTTCCATGGCTTGGAGTTATGAAACATCAATCACCCACCCTGCATCATCCCACCCAAGGCTAGTCTGTGGAACAAGGATCCTTGTAAGCTTCTCCTGTATAGTTGAAAACTCAAAAAATCCAAAAACATCAGAAAACTAGAAAATCCAAAAAATATCAAAAAACCAGAAAATCCAAAAACATCAGAAAACTAGAAAATCCAAAAATAGTTGAAAACTCAAAAAATCCAAAAACATCAGAAAACCAGAAAATCCAAAAAAATTCAAAAAACTAGAAAATCCAAAAACATCAAAAAACTAAAAAAATTCACACATTATCACCTACGATCCACTCATTGATCCGTAATAGTACTCTTTGCAATTCGTTGACATCATCAACCACAATCATCACACCCAAACCATAAACCATTCACACATCATCAAGTTTTGCTAGAATTACATATCCATCTCACCTACATCTTGAAAGTACCTTGATCCCATGGACATAGGGTATGTAGGCAGTCTAGAATATAAAGGAAGTATCCAATACTCAGATACATAAGATGGACCCATCCAACCTGTTGGATGGCCCTTATTCACTAAGCTTGCTGGATCCAACAAATGATACACATGCTAAGCATACACTTGAAACACTGCACCTCATGCAAAAATCATCAATCAACATATTGGCTATAATCCAACACATGGCTTGACTGTCCTTTTGCCCACCTTTCAAAATTTATCCAACAAAATCCAATTGATTCACATCCTAGTATATATCATTCCTACAATGGACAAGAATCTATCATCCTATCAATACCTATCTTGGAAAGAGAACACAATGACTTTTTGTTTCTTTTTGTTGGTCTTTTTATTATTAATTTTTATCTTTTGAATGCAGGAAAGTAACTTTCTTTCAACTAGTATGATGATATGCAACATTGACTAGATAGGTTGCACTATTATCATAGTGGTTGACAAATAACATGCAATTCATTTATGTTTGTAGGGGTGAAATAATTACTAAGTACCATCAATCATTTCACTCTCCTGCTTGTTTCTGTATGATGTGCTTGTGGGTAGATTTCATTACTCCAAGAATAGTGTTCATATCTTGAAGCCTGGGTTGGTTCTAGCATGGTGTGTCTCATTTACATAAACATGCATTCATACCTTCTATGTACTATGAACACTAATGGCTATGAGTTCCCTTTCCTCAGCTAGGCAAGGTTATACTACCTTGGGCATGCATGAAATCATCCTATTGTTTGTGGGTCTAGTCCATACAATTGTGGGATGTATATCATCACCTAGGTCATTTCATACCTTCGTGAAAAGCATCCTACATTGCTATAATAAATCAAGAAATGCTCTTAATTAGGCTAATGCAAATACTATAGCTAGCTCAAATCATCTTTGAACACTCATCCAACCGTATTATTTGGGCCTAGATTTTTTAAAGCCCCCATCTATCCATTCACCCCCCACCTCCCCAATCTTCTAACTAACATCCCTTCTCACCTATCCTCAACCCATTTCCACCAATCTAACACATCTAGAACCAAAACAAAATCCCCTCCCCTTAATGACGTGGTATATCATGACCTAACAACTGCCTTTCCCTCAATCTCATCCCATTCTCCTCCCCAACCTAACCTTACATTATCCTTAAATCATTCCCCCCTCCCTACCTATCCCCCTACCACCAAGCCCCATCACCCAGGGTTATAAAAGAACATCACGTGTGTCATGACTTGATCACTTCATAAATCATTACATTAGGCCATTAGTTGCATTATCATAATCACCTAAACCATTGCATTTTCATTTTAGTCCATTTACATACATAATATATGTTTATTAAGGTGAGCAGATATTTCCATTCTATTACACGTTGCATCCATAATAAATGTCTATTAATCTGAACATTTATTTACAGTCAAAATCCACATCATAATCGATAATCAAAACATGAATACATAACATAGCAAAAATATAACATCATTATATAACATGCATAACCCATTATCATCATAAGCATCACATTCACAATATGATTCATCCATGAAATAAAATCAAGTCATGGCATGATAATGAAGACATCAGGGATATAACCCACCAAGTACCACTGCACACATCATAAGTATCATAATAAAGCATCCATCCATAAGTCCACAAGATCATAACAGATATTAGAAACATCAGAAAATCCTTACAACAATTAATATCTAAATTTAATTACCATTAATAAGGGCTTACCAGTGAGCCCACTAAGTACCATTAGTGTTCATAACATTACATAATGCAACATAAATAAAACTAGCCATCACATCATCATCATACAGAAACCATAACATCATATCAACATCTACATCATGGGTATATCCATCACATGTCATAAATCATCACTTAAATCATAGGTGCATATATCAACATAATCCATAACACATCATAAATGCATAACCATCCATATATATATATATATATCATCAAGGGTCATCATACATTGCTCAAAATAATACAAGTCATGATACAAAAGGCTTCGAAGGGATAAAAAATGTACATCAATATATGTCAACCATGGACTAATGATCCCCTGCCTAACTTCGTGGGAGATCCTGACTGTTGCTACTGCTGCTATGGTGGTGGCTGTAGTGGCTAATGAGGCACTTGTGGTGGGGGACCCATAGGCTGCTGTACCAACTGAATGGACCATCTAGATCTATGGGACCCTGACATCCTGCATCCACTGTGCTAGCTGTAGCTATGCATACACTGACCCTCAGGTACTACAGAACAATATGCTCCATAGTAGTAATAAACCCATCTACCCTCCTCTAGGAGCTCATGCTGTGACTGTACTAGATGTACCTACAGTTGGGTAATCTGACTCTACATCTGTGAAAGTATGGGGCCCATCTCTATGCATGCCACAACCCCCTGTAAACTCACCACCTACCCCTCTACCCATTGAGCCCTCACCTCTATAGCCTACCACTAGGCTCTCTCTGAATCTCACTCTCTAGTCAATGTGACCACCTAAGACTGAACCTAAGCTAGTAGCACCTGTAGCACACTCACCTCTTGCTTCCATCTCCCCATAGTCTCTTGTAAGCTAGAAACCTATGCTCGTAGAGTCTGCACCTCCTCCTCCTCCTCTCCTCAGGTGCACTAATGAGAAGAACACTCTCTTAGAGGTGGTCCTCCACTTGCCCCTAAGCTACCTGCCTATGTCCACCTGGACCTGTCAATCCCATAGTAACTGCGGGAATATCCTACTACAATAATCTCCCCCTTACCTCCAACCCAGGTGTCTACTATGCTATGAGGGCTACCTATCTCTCTTGTTGTGAAGGTACTTATGGAGGGGGCATAAGCTCCCTATATGCCCTCTATCTCTACTATCCTAATGCCCTCTGACGAGGGGCCATCTGTCTCAACACCTCCCCTAGCTGAACCTACTGCAGCTGCTCTCCATCATGAGTAGGCCTCTCTACCTCCTGATCTCCCTGGGCTTTAGCCTGCTCCTCTCCCTCCTCTTGTCCATGCGGCTATGTCTCTAGGGGTGGTACCAATAATCACTATCTCACTCATCTCCTCTGCCTACCTCGCCCTGCCTGTGCTTGGGCTATTGATTCCAACATTCCCATCTGACCCCCATCCCCCTCCTCCTCCTCCTCCTCCTCCTCTACCTCCTCTACAACAAACTCCTCCTCAATGACATCTCCCTCATCCTCCACGGTAAGATTTGGTGCCTCCATCAGATCTGTCAAACGAATTGGCCTCTAGGTAGCCCACCACTGATCATATGCAGGTGTGGTCCCTACATCTATGACTATACTCCTCTAATCCCACTGTAGCGGTTGTAAGGCTGCCAGGTCTACTAGTGCTACCTGTGGGTCTACGACCAGTGTCTATCTAACTTGATCCCACCATGTCCAGGAAAACACCACTATCTCTTGGGGCATATCTTGTCAAATACCAAACTATCATATCACCCACGACAGTAGATACCTACCAATCATGCACTGCCCATGACCCATCAAATAGCATGGCTGAATAACATAAGGTAGGTGTATGTCATCCTCTAGCCAAGGCTCAACACTAATGTAGGGTCGCCATATAACATGAGTCAGATCATCTAGTGCCTACCACCAGTATCATAGTTGTCCAGTGTGTGAATACTCCACAGGATACCAATATAAAAACACATAGGCCTCAAACTATCGATGGTAATATCCTACATCTGGCCTGGTGATCACGATATGCTCAAATGCCCACACATAAAGCAGCGTGACCCTGGCTGATAGTGTAGAATCATAATGATACACATAGGTTTGCATCTTGTGATACAGTTGTGCCAACATTGCTGGCCCCCAAACACAGACTATCCCCTGACAAACTAGCCCCTCTATCATTAGTCCCTAACCAACTGAAAAACCTCTACCCCATCGATCTAGCATCACTACCCCTCTGATCAATGCACAGAGAAACAAGGTGAAGTGATCTGCACCTACTACCAATGTTTCCTCATATCTCATATCTCATCTGTCTCTTGATAGCTCTAGATGACCTGGGGCAAAGGCACTATGTAGGGCTGGCCCCCCTCCTATTATCATAAACCACTCGATCTCCATGAATCAGTAACTTGAGGATGTGATATACATCCTCAAGCGTGATCATCATCTCTCCCATCGTGAAGTGAAAGGAACAGGTTTCTAGTCAAAATCATTTGATAACCATTGTCATCATTGCCTGATGTACTTGTAGCATAGGCATATCTGACACTGTCAATAATCCCAAATCTGCCAATCAGGCCCGAGTCGATCTTTCAAACCTAGTAAACAAGGCCATCATAGTAGGAATGTGTCACTCCTACAAGCCTATAAACCCTCCAGGAACCTACATCCACCAAGTCTTTGTTGAAAACCCGTCTTTTCTTCTAAATTAGTCTCCCTATGCTAAATTTCCTTCCTATAGAGGCCAAATTAACTTTGGCGCTACAAAATCCCCCTTTCACACTAATCTCATGGATAGCGCTACTCAACCCCTATATGGTGCCACATTTCAATATGGTGCCACTGCTTGGATCTTAGGCACCAATTCTAGCACGAACCTATGCATCCTAGACAAAAGGTGCTATTTTGCAAAATAGTGCCGCTTTCAACTTTCGTGCCAACCCGCTTGATGGTACCACTCCAACCAATGGTGTCGATTTAACCAATGGCACCATGACTCAGCATGGCACCAATCCACTAGATAGCACCACTCCCCCACATTGTGCCGATCGAGAGATTGTGCCACATGCTACCCATTTGGTGCCACTTTGCCAAAACCCTGACCCTGCACAATATTGCACCAATACAGACGAAGGCACCAAAATGACTTGGTTTGGCATCAGTTCTCCCTCTTTTACCCCAAATGAATGGCACCAATCTAGAGGATGGGGCCAATCCGTGACCTTTTGGCGCCAATTAGATCCCCAATGGCATTAGAACCCTGCAATCCATTTTTTCAAAAAAAATGCAACGAACACAAAAAATGACAAAGCTAGGAGTTAGGCCTACCTGGGCACCAACCTCTGGTGCTCTCCGATAGGACTAAACTCACTTAGATAGTGCTCAGAGCATTGGAAGAGTGGATTGCAGTTTGCCATTTTCTCTCCTTCTCTCTTTGGTCCAAGTGGTTCTATGTGTGCAAATGTGGCACTTTTAGGGCCCACTGTTCTATTTATAGTAAGCCATGTCATCCTTCCATGCACTTTTTCCTTCCCAAGGTGCAGATCACAACCTTTTTCACCCATTTTTCTTCCTGTCAACCTATTTTTCCATCCTCTATCTGACTTTCACCTCTGTCTCATCCTTTCGAGAGCTAACCTGAAAAAATTTATTTTTTCAACTAACCTCTCAAGGAGGCATCCCTCACTCATTTCATTCCTTCCTGGCAGTTGGGGCATATTTTTATTTGACATGATGCTAGTTCCATGGTAGGTCCTAATGCCATGTCAAAGAGGGGCAAATGTAGACACCTAAAAATGTCTTCATCATATAACTGACTTCCAACATCACTAAACACCCCAATTCCCCTTCCAAACAATTAAATAAATTTTTATTTAATTATCCTCTTTAACACCTATTTTTCCTCCTTTCATCCTGCCAAATTGAATTAATTTAATTAATTCAATAGTCTAACATTACCCAATTAATTAAATAAATGTGCAAATATTTATTTGATTAATTCCCCTTTTTACTAAACCCAATTCATTAGGTAAATCATGTTTATCTAATTAATGTAGCCTATTAATCAACCTATCCCTACCCTAGCTAATTAAATATCTATGATTTAATTACCTACCCTAACCTACATGACCCTAGAACCTTATTTAATTAATCTTAACCCCTCACTAATCCGTTTCCTTATTTTTTACAGCCATATTAATTAGGCTAATAACCTTGATTAAAATGGTCAAACCCCAATTAACACCCTTCCCCACACATCTCCAATATAAAATTATTATTTATGTCACAAAATATTTTTTTATACACATATGCCAACCACCTCATTAAAGCCTCTTACACATGTCATAAGCATTTAATCCCACTCTTCCCCAAATGAATTTTTAATTCATTTTACTCTTCCCCATGTGAATTTTTAATTCACATATAATCCATCTCTCCCAACCTCATTAACTCCACCCCTTTCCCAAGATGAATTTAAAATTCATCTTTATTCCTAGCCCTCCATTTTACAAGATAGAATCTGGGCCCTCCACATCATCTTCATCCTCCACCATTGATCTTTCAAATCAATCTCCACCCTTGGATCAAATCCTCTCCCAAAATGCCTATAAATACAACATCCCTTAGGCCCTTTCATCATACAGTTTTCTTGTAATGTTATCATGCTAAAATCTTCCTTGAGCAGTTGATTTGTTAGTTGTGTTGAGCAATTTGAGAGCATTTCACAACTATCTCCATTTGGGTAAAGCAAGAGTGACTTTGGGTGCATCACTCTCCACCCTATCTTGGATTTGTGGGTCATCTTGAAGGTATATTACTTGTGTTTATGCATTAATTTTTTGTTTTCCCTTTCATTATGCATTTATTTTTTGTTTTCCCTTTCATTTAATTTCACTAATCATAGCAGCATATCCTCTCCTTGAGTTGTTAGGCTGATAGGAGGGCCTTTCTTCTTTTGCAAGAGCCATAGCAATTAATTGCTATGCATTATCCAACATTTTTTTAATTCTTTGAATGGGGTCTTGCACCTCTTCAAACGCACCTTGATATACAACATCTAGGTTTTTGCTCATCCTTTCTCCCACCATTATTGTGTCCCACTTGATCCTCAAGTGATGGACACCATCCATTGTAAAGCAATTCCAGGCAATATCATCATTGAAGTCAACCTGATGAATGTATATTGGTCTCTGTTTGTTGACCCTCACCCTATTAATGAAATCATCAGGGTAAAAAATCCTTGGCTACTCCAAATACATCCCAAAGTACTGTAGCACTCAGTAAATCTAATCCAACCCATTTTTATCAGCTATTAGAAAATCACTGAATCTAAGGGAGGTAGAAAAAATGAGCCTTTTCGTGTGCTTCCTCAGGTGCTCCTTATCTGATTCATTTAACTGCCTATGATCTCCAAAAATGCAATTCTCTTAGGTACATACTTATGCAGAATGTGGGGTGGGGCCTCACACCCATAGACATTGATGCAAGTGGTTTGCTCATAGTAAAACCAATCACCCCAATTATGATCAATCCCCAAATGAGGAGTTTTGTCTAATGGCCTTAATAAATCCAATACGTCTAGATGTAGCCTCTCCCCTTCTGGCTCCAAAAAACCAAGAATTTTTCTCACAAAATATTCCTCAGTAATTACATAGTCAGCATTAGTACAATGCATATCTACCATGCAGGTCCACATCTACACTGGAAACATATTTCCCTATGTATCTTCCATTTTGACTTGTAAATTTTGGTGCCACATTCTAGACAAAGCAAAAAGAAGCGTATGGCACATCATGGAATACCATGTGAATTCAACATGGACATCCATATTAAATAAGTTGCTCCTGATTTTTCTCATCTATTTGTGCATTTTATTTGCAATGTAGGAGGCATAGTCATATGGTTGATTAGTCTCTTGACTCTAAATATCCATTGCCATCATCATCAGAGATGGGCATTTTGTCTGAGGCATCCCTACCTAACACTTAGCACAAGCTGTGATATGTTTTGACAAAATAATGCATGAACATGTTGCATTGGAAAGGTTCTTGTTCACTGTTTGATATCTTCACCAATTTACCATCAACTCCTCTTGGTGCATGCTTGGCCAAGTTGAAATCCCTATAAGCACGCTTGATAGTTTGGTACTTCTTTTACAATGCATTTAGGTAAATTGGCTTATTAGCTGCAGGGTTTATGTTAAACACAGTGGCAATGTATACCTTTGTGAATTTGATCATTTTTGTGCCATTCCCTGCCAAGACTATCCTCATCTGAGGATCATATCTCTATGCTATCACCCTTACTAGGTCTAGATTAGGCAATACATTTGGGCAGATAAGGTTGTCCAAATCACAGTGCCAAGCATGGAAGACAGGGGCCTTATAATCCATTCTTTGGTGCTAGTACTCAAACAAGAGCCAACCAGAATAGGTAGTTTGGCATCTCTACAGTTGTAGAAAAAGTCAAGGAACTTATCATCTAGTCCGTTGGGAGCATGCAAATTCAAAGGTTTCCTAGCAAAACCTAGGAGCTGGACCATAAGGTCCTCATCTAAGCTATGCTTAGAGGTGGAAGCTTGACAGACTTGATTCATTTTTAAACTGATTGTAATAAGCTAGGGTTTCTTATACAGGCAATTATCTATCTCCTTAATCAGGCAATCAACTTAAAATTTGTTGGGCACTGCTAGATAGAATGAACTTACTAGTTTATGCTTGCAGAAGTTTGAATTCCATTCTTTGCTTGCTTGAGAATCTGTCGTGCACCTAAGGTTTGTTCATTCTTGGAGAAATGATGCAAAAGCCCTAACTTTCTTCTTTTTAAGCTTCACAATATAGCTTTTGAGGCATTAATGGAGGTAGCCTTGGCCTTAACCTTTCATTCATGTCACAGGGTGCCCTCAACATTCATCAAGAAAATTTAAATTTACGTCGTTGATTTGAGTTTACCCCTGTGAAATCCATGGCTATCATTTACCTGCTAGATTTGAAAATCTGGGTCATCATAGTTGAAAAGTCCTTGACCAATAAGAATAGGACAAATCAGATGTACTTCCTTCACTGACCACATCACCTTTTGTCCGGCCCGGATATGTCGCATTATTTCATTGCATCGCATCTGGAGGTGGGCCACCACTTTACCTACCTTGCGCAGGTGCAATAAAGCCTCTACGCATCCATCCTTCATTGTCTTTTGACTTCTTTTATAAGACAAGGCCACACGTCACCATCTCATGACTGCGTGGTGAAGATTCCTTCATGGCAGGATACCCTTGCGATGATGCACAACCGTTAGATTAAAACTTTCCTTCAGACCACTTTTAGACTGACAGCAGCATACAGTTGCTCAATGCAAGATTCCTAAAATAAAGGGACGTAAGCCTAGATCCTTTGATAGGTGTCACCTTGCCATGACCATGCAGTGGGATGATGACATCATCTATGATGTACTAAGATGCTGTGAAATATACTTGTATTTAACCTTATAACATATACGTAGATTTAGAACATAGGTTTAATTTTTTTACGGGCCACAAGGGTTAAGACTAGGATATGGGGTCAGTCACTTAACATATATAAAGACTTCAAGTCATAACTTAAGGGACCGGAAACCTATCACAGGTGGTGAACAAAGAATTAGAAAATAAAGCACATGAGTTTAGGGATAGGTTTTAATATTTTTCAAAGGCAAAACTTGCAATTTCACGAACCTAAAACCCTAAACCCTAATAGATTCCACCACTTAGAATCAATTTAAAGCACTTGATAAATAGGACAACCTCTTTTATTGCATTTTGATTACATTCTTCTTTGATATCAAAGTGACAAAATACTTGATCTATTACTTCCATAGGCTGAAATTTTGGCTTTGAAACCACAGAAGCTTGAAAAGCACAATTTTCAAAATAATTGGGTATTTTTTGTGCATGAGGAAGGATCTCTTGTACAAAATAATTACATTCATTAAGCTATTCATGAGAGCTTTCAGGAAAAAAATTTGGATCAACTTGATACATGCATTGATCTCTTAGCTCATTGAGCTCATAGGAGAGAGATTCTGTAAGTTCTTTCATTTCAATGAATCTTCTAATGATTTATCAAATCAGCAAGGAGGGTTGGTGGATTAGGACAAATTTGCATTTGGCTATATGCAAGATCTTGGGATGGGATATTTGCATGAGGAATCAGTGGTTTTAAAGGCAAAGGAGGCAATTTACCAGCTTCTATGAGGTTCATTTAGGCTCTAATAGTGAGATCATAGGATTGAGGAAAGGTTTCACCTCATAAGAATTGTATCATAATATAAATTTTAGGATCTAAAGCCTTCAAATAATATAGGAATGCAAAACCTAGAGGAGGTCTTGCATCTACTGAAAATTTTTCCATTCCTTATCAAATCTTGGATTGAAATCATGCATGCATTTTTTAGGATACCTCTTGATCGTGACGAGATTTTGAAAGAGGGAACTAATATCTGCCTTCTCTCAAAATTGATTGTAAATGAGCTCCCCATGTTGATCCCATCCCATGATTGAACCAAGTTGTAGATTTATGTACCATTCTCATGCTTTTTGTCTGAGAGAAAATGCAAGTAATAGAAGAGCCACATTTTTAGCTATGACATGGTGTATAGTGCACAAATTTGCAATATCTTTAATATGATTAGTAGGATGATTAGAGCCATCTCATTAAAAATGGGGTAATGCTTTCAATGCTACTTCAGGAACTTGACCTTGTTGTTGATGTAGAAGGGGACCACTTGAATCCCAATTCACAAATGGTAAGTTTCTTACTAGAACATTGACATGCACATAAATATTATAGGATGCCATGATCTGTAGTAGTGAAGATTTGAGATAAGATCTCCAACAGAGCTGCCAGATAAAAGATTCATGATCCTACAAGAAAATATTTTTGTGATTTTTCACCAAAATCACAAAATATAGAACAAAGATTAATGAAACATAGACCAAAGCCTCTAATTCAATTTCCACCAAGAGTGCCAAAAAACTATTGATAGTAAAATGTGCATCAAACTAACAACAATTGGAAATCTTGCAAAGGTGGGATGTGGCTTGCAAGATGACCTCCAAGATTTTAGAAGTTGACTCTTCGTAAGGTCTTCAATAAACTTGTTTTCAAATTTTTTGGATAAAAGAGAAAAAGGAAAAATTGAAAATGAGACTAATTAACATGGGGATACGCCAAACACAAATTTCCAACTTGTAAAGGATTTAATCTCACAAGATTTGAAAACAAGAGAGAAGATGAACACAAATATGATGAACAAAAAGTGACAATCACATAGTCATTCAGCTGCATAAGGATCGGTAGTCTTAGATTTACAAATGAAGGTCATAGATCTCAGATAAGAAAAGAAGAAAAAATCCAATAGAAAACAATGGCACCAAAATAACCATCTTCCCTTCATTGGTGAATCAAAACGAAGACACAAAAGGCCTTGAGGGCATAGTGCATCAGATTCATTTGATTTAGAGAAAACTCTCCATCAAAGGCTTGCAAAAACATTTGCCATTCATGAATATTTTCCTTTGTATCTGTACCTCTGGTCATTGATTCATTATTGTCCCTACTGTGATAAAAATTGATATAAATAAAGGAAAAATAATCACTTTAAATCTGACCTCTTTTCTATTGTATGCTTGATTTTTTCAGATCACTCTATGTTTGTTGCTTTTAATTCATGCAAAAATACCTTCCTTTGTTGCATGCTTGCCTTAACTAGAGTTTGTTGTAGTTTTTATTCTTTTATAAAGCATGAGAAGTAAAAGCTTTCATTTTATTCCTGTAGCTGGTTGCATTCTTAAATAATAAAGTTTCTTTATTTAAACTTTGAACCTTATCACTCTTGTGAGTCTCATGTGATTCTCTTAATAAATCTTTTAGCTTTATTTCCTTTGAGGTCACCACTATTTTAATATGACTCAACATTGAATCACTTAACATATATCTTACGAATCACTTTATTCTTTATAAGATTTAAACAAAGATTAAATGAAACATTTAATTCTCATGTGAGATTATGGAAACATGTAAAAGATTATATCTTTTCCCTTGCCACCACATGGAAGATTAGCTCATGTCTGGAAACAAGCCTTCTCTGACAGTCTCATCTGATGTGCCATCCATTGATTCCTTTTCATCTGATGGCTACTAAGTTTTACATAGAGAATCCATGTTCTCTGACTATGCTTTATTTTGAATGGAGTGTGCCCTTACCTTTTAGTTATGTGCTAAGATTAGTAACTGATGATCCTAGGTCACACTATTTATTATGGCTTGTGAATTGGATTTGAATAGGCCATAATATTTTCTAAGGAAACACCATACATTCTATAGTATACGCTATGTTTCATTTATGCCAAGGCATGATCTTAAAAGTTGCCTGTTTGTGAGTTGTGTCTCTGATATCAAAGTACTGTTCCATATGATAATCTAGTGCCTTTGAATCTCTCAAATGAACATTCTTTTAGAAAAAGTTGAGGCTTGCCATAATTCATTTAGATACTACGCCTTCTCTGAGACTCATGGCTTGCACTATGATGCACCATTTCTAATTCTGATGCACCTTGATTCTAATATGCATGTCTATCCTCTGATGCACCATGTTTAATATTGCTACAACTTTGAGTTTGAATGACACCTCAAATTCCTTTAGACCACACTTCCATTGGTATGCATGTGTTTTCATTGGAACTGCACCATTTATTTATAATGGCTTGTGCCTGAATCTTTATGATGCTATTACACATGTTGTGCCTTCACTCCATAAGGTTGCAACTCTATTATAAGAAGGCACCATGTTTAAAGTGGCTTATGCATCAATCCATATCTTGCACCATGATCCTAAGGCCACACCACAAACTTGTAAGGTTGTATTTGATTCCATAGGTGGCACCTCATGATTCATATAGACGCTCCCCTAATTATTCTATATCGACTACACTACCTTAAATTATTCTGGTATGCCATCATTTATGTACATTGCTATGTTTGTAATGGCTGTGAAATGGTGCATATGGTTGCTCCTGGAAACTCATTGGCATGCCATTATTTCATTAATGCTGCCTTAATTTAAAAGCAACGCCATCATCTTCATGTGGGTCTTGCTTTTGAATCCTGTGCTTTGAATCTTTAACTGGTCATCTTCCCTTGAATGACTACACTTTCTTTTAGGTTGCTTGAGTCTTAAATGTTGAATCATCTTTTAAAATGAGACTCATTTAGGTTGTGCTTGAGATTCTTAGTGGCTCGTACCATTGATTTTTGTAATTGAAATTTTTGAAGTGATGTGAAAAAATCACAACAAATACATCTATGCAATTTTATACAGGATACATTTATTGTAGCTGTTAGAATAAATATGATTTTATGTATTTTCTTGCTTAAGTTTACTTAGGCACATAATAATTTATAGTTAGGTTTGGGAAGTTATTCCTGTAACAAGTTAGAGTAGTTTATTTATGGAAAATGTAAGGCTATATAAGCCAATATAATACATTTGTAAAATATCAATCAAAATCACATTTTTCTGGCTTATATTGCAAATTCTTTTGTGGTTGATTGCTCCTAGTTAGATCAAGGAAGATTGTATCTTGTAATGGGCCTTTGATTTCTCTCCCTATTGATGGCAGTTGTTTGTCATTGATGTCAAAAAGGTATTGAGGGTGTTGAGTTGTTGTGCATCTCCACAAGGTATCATCAGGACTGCAGGACATTTGATGATCACTGGCACTATTGACAAAGGTTGTTCAAGATCATGCCATTCACATTCAGTAGTTCACATTCATTCATGATGATGACATGGGATAGTGTTATTCACTCAATCAGGATAAGTGTGTTGATCATGTCTTCAATAAGGATCACCATGTCTTTGTTAATATTAAGGATAATGTCTTGAATATTCACATGTTTGGTATGGAAGAATGATTGGCTTGGTTTGTGTCAAGATGATAATTGAGAATTTGAGTTGATATGTTACTTCATCATGTTCAAGACATCATGTACTTTGAGTTATCATTTATGGTAGAAAACTTTATTATGGGATTGCATCAATATAAGACGTCAAGGAATCAGATCATATCAGTGTGTTGTGATACAACATTAGGAGGTTAGATATGTTTTATGTTTTCATCTTCTCATACATCAAGAATTGTGTTATGGTCACATGGAACATCAGGAGTTGTTCATTTGAGAAAGTTGCTTATTGTTAGGGTGAACACAAGGTGTTGATTATTTTCTTTGTGATGTTGTTGATATGCTCATACATGCTCTATGATAATTGATATGCTCTTGGTATGTGATAGTTGATATGCACTTGACAGAGATGCCAATTCATATTTGATGTGCTCATAATATGTCATGCTTGGTATATGGAATATGATATCATGTTTTGATATTTGTAATAGTTGGCAGCTGATATGGTGTTATGATTAGTATGGTTGATCTCAAATAGGTTGTTGTGGCATTTGACTGTGTCATGATGGTTAAGGCACAGTGACAATTGTATCTGTATCATGAAAATTGGCATATGGTTGAATTGATATTAATGATCTTATGATCTCTTGATGGGGTTCTATTCACTTGGTATTGACAGAGGTATTTAATGGTCAGGAGGTCCTCATTATTAGATTTGTACAGTGGCTAATAAATTTCACATTTATCAATGTTTGTTTTTTGTGTAAGTGCCATTACAAAATTCCTATATCTAACTCTCATCTATGTTTGCACTTTATGTTATATTTGGTTGATGACTCCCCATCACAGGTAAATGTCACTTAAGTGACTGGTCAAAGGGTTCTTATGACATTTTAAAACTAGCCCCTTCACATCTATCTACCGCTTGCACTGGTTTGTTTCCAAGCGGTGGGCAGCAAACTAGTAGTCAACAGTTCTATTTAAGAGATATGAGGGCACGATTATTGTGATTAATGGTCTTTGTTTAAAATTTGAACCCTTTATTTTCTGTAAGAAAGTTGACATCTAATGGGAAGTATGACTGTGTATATGCATTAGATAAGGGTAGTTTAAGGCTATTTTTAGCTATCATAAAAAGACAGTCAGTGGGAGAGAGTTTTAAGGAATCTTTTAGTAAATTTTATTTATTTCTATCCTCTTAACTCATGGCAGTGAGAATATTAAGGAGGAAGTTTTTGTTTTTTATAATGAGCATCTTTTTTTTGTGAAGTATTAAATCCATTATGAAGATAAGGATTTTTTATGATCTTTTTCTATTCTCATAGGGATGAAAAATGGATCCGAGGAGAGGAATTTTTATTTTTTTTAATAGGAGCAAAATGATTAAAAACATATTTATAAAGAAGGAATATGGAAGAAATAGAAGACTTTTATTATACTTATTTTTTTTACAGGTGAAAATAAATCAGATAGAAGAGGAAGATGAATGGTTATGTAACTTGAAGAAGAATATAATCTATTTTTGTAGGAGAATGGATTTTTGTGTAGAGGAGAGGAATATGAAATGCTTATTTATTTCATTTATAATTTCATTGAAGGTGCAATGAGTTGTGGATTTTTTGGAGGACTCGGATATGATGTGATGAAGTCATATTTGTGAAAATTCTTTTGAAAAGAAAATATAGATGAATCATGTGATTTGAGAGATGTATGAGATCATATTTTTGCATGAATGAATCAAACAAGGAGGAAGACTTTATATAGAGAACTTATAGATTGAACCATGAAGATAATATGCAATTGATTGTGCATTAGGTGAATTAATTGTATAGATTGAATTAAGTATGATTGCAAAGAAATATGCAAAGTGAATTGAGTATGATTGCAAAGAGATGCAAATTCAGGGAATTGTATTGAAACAAAGAAACCCTCTATATTACTTGTATTGTTTTGAGACTGTATTCTGTTGCCATTGTGGCTTTGTGTGCTAGTGAGGCTTATATGGTTAGTGAGACCTCTTTATGTGCTAGTCAGGCAATTTGTAAAGCTAGTGAAGCTTCCTTGGTCAGTGAGACCTATTTGTAACCAGTGAGGTTTTGAATAAGCTAGTGAGGCAATTTTGAGTGGTTTTTCTACCCCATGAGAGTTTTCCATTCCATTAATCCTTATGTTATGATTTGCCTCTGTGTGTATGTTTTCTAATGTCTGACTCACAAGTCTTGATTCATGCCTTTCATTATCATACTTATGCATTTGTATTTAAGAATTTATTGATGTCTTTGTCTTTCTTTGTCTTGTAAATTAAAAGATGTAAAAAGATTTTAAAAATTAGACAACACTAATTCATCCCCCCTCTTAGTGTTGTCCTATACTCCAACAAGTGGTATCAGCGCATAAGTTCCCTATAGAAGTCTAACCGGCTTGGGTAGGTCCCTTTAGTGGAGTACCATGGGAAAGTGTAGAAGAAATAAGAGCATGAAAAATGTCAAGTCTCCTATTGATCAAATGACACCATCTATATCAAATTCAGATGTTGATATACATTTAGTTGATAGAAATGTTGCACAAGTTGAATCGGTTATTAAATTAGAAAAAGAGTTTTTTGGAGTTCCTTTCCTTGATGGTTCAGATTTCTTTGCTTTGTGTATTAGGATGCAAGCCTATCTATTTTCGTTAGGATATGGTGTGTGGATGCCAATTGAGAGTGGGTATTTTGTTTCCTCTCTATCACCTAATGCTACAAGTAATAAAGAGGCTTATGAATACAATGATACTGCAAAGAAGGCTATTCTATCTGGATTATCTAATGAAGTTTCTTGCAAAGTTATGTATTGTGAAACAGCTCAGGATATGTGGAAGGAGTTGATTAGAATTTATCAAAATGGTGCAATTAAAGAAGAGGATAGCTTGGTGTCTAAAAAAAGTGATAATAAAAAGAGACATTTGCATGAAGGAGATAAGGTTCAATCTGATTCAGAAGAAGGTAATATTATGAGTGATTATGATTAGGAATATGATGAACAAGATTGTGAGGTTGATATTGAAGGAGAGATCATATGTGATCTAAGTGAACTAAAGAAATATAAAAAGGAGAACCAAAAATGAAAATTGTAGATACAAAAAGAAAAAGACTTCAAAGACAAAGCACTCTTTGATCTTGAAGAGACAAGAAATTAGATTGTAAATTTAAGGACACAAATTAATGAATTAGATAATTTGATTATTAGTCTGAAGACAGAGGTTGAGGAAGCTAAGAGAATAGCTGATGTAACAAGATCTAACCTTGAGGTTAAAAGAATTGAAAATCTAAAATTAGAGGCTGAAATTATCAATCTTAGAAAAGATTATGAAGGTCTCAAGATTCTATCCAAGAAATATTAGGAGTTTGAAGAGAGCACAAATAAGTTGCATGAGATGCTTGGTAAACAAAAACAACATAGAGACACTACTGGACTTGGTTATGAAGAAGGAGAATGTTCCAAAGTCAGAGAAACTCCTAAAATAAAAATTGAGCTGAGTTATCATGCTGCTACTTCTAAAGGCAAAAGGAAGATTGAAGTTGAAATGAATACCAAAGATGAGTTTGTCAAAATGCATAATCAAAGGAGGAGAAATTTTAGAAGAACTACTCTAGCTAGACAAGCATATATGTATAGGTTTAATTATTCATTTAATGGTTATTGTTATACCTATAATCACTTTGGACACAAAGCAGTTAATTGTAGAAGAAGTCAATTTGCTTCAATAAGGAATACTAATCTTGTATGTTTCAAGTGCAACTCTCCTGGTCATATACAAAGAAACAACAAAATGCATGAAAGGTATGTTCATACATGGAATCACAACATAATTTGTTATAATTTCAACTCTCTTCGACACAAAGCACATAGTTACAGAAAAGCATCACTTGATTTGAAAAGTTGAAAAAGGAAAGAGACTAAACAAGTTTAGAGGAAGAAAGAACTTGTAAAAGTTTGGAGAATAAAACAAATTAAAGAGAAGACAGATTCTAAACATGCACATCTTACACAAGTCACATCATCAATTGCATAACAGATGGCATGAAGTTAGGGGGAGTTATTCATGTCCTATCAATTATCCCCAAATAAGTTTCAGGAGGTTGAAAATGGAAGAAGTTAATTCATTGCACATGTCTCTGCATTTGGTTTTGCAAAGGTATTGATCATGATTATGTATATATCAGATTTTGCATTGTGTTGCAAAAAGTGTCATGTGCAGGAACATGAGGATGGTCTTCATTCTTTATCATGTCAAGAAGTGTGTGCAAAAGTAAATTGGTTGCAGACTATTGCAGATTGATTGTTGTCACTATTATGGAAGTGTTGGCAAGGTCATCCCTTGAGTGGTTATCATGTCATCATGAGTTGTGATGAATTGTCTTCATGCTATTATTATCATAATGTTGCTTGTTGAGCCTGCATTGTTGTGCATCATGGGTGTTGAAGTGTTTATAATATCTTTGCTTGGAGTTCAATTTTATCTGTGTCATGTTAAAGGAGTCATTTTTATGCCATCATAATCATACTTCATACTTTATGATTTGGGAGTTCTTGGAGATTTGTCATTTGGGTCAAAAAGTGTTGATTGTGAAACAATTGTTTGTCATGAAAAGTTTGTTTTGCAATCACAAGTGATGTTATCAGGAGTTGGAATTTGATAGTAGTGATATGTTAGTCTTCATCTTACCAGAAGAAGTGATCAGATGATTTCAATGATGTCAATTTTCATCTTCATCTTCATATTGGTGTAATGACATGAAGTGGTATTGTGTTGATATAGATATGCATGCTTCATTCTATCAAGATAGTACTCTTTTGGGCAGATTTTATTATGTAATAGATCTCATTTTATGTATACAGAATATGGTACAGTCTATGGGTAGTTTATGACAGTGGTTTGATGCTTTGCTTGGTATGCCTCACATAATGTTGCTCTCAAGTTTTGTGCTTCAAGATGTATGTCTCCAGATGTGTGTTTCATGGTGACTTGTTGCTCTCAAGTTGAAGAGTTGTTTCAAAGTATTGTCAACAAGGTTTATCACATGCATGCTCCAGGATTGTTATTTTGGTCATCATAACAGGTTCAAAGGAAAGATAACATGTTAACAGGAGTTTATGTCTTTAAAATCCTAATGATGCAATATGATTGTAAGTTTTATGATCAAGCTTTAACATTTTTTAGTGGAGTTAAATGACAGGGGAAGTATCTTTGCCTTTGTCATCTGATGTCAAAAAGGGGGAGAAAAAGAGAGTGGATCATGAAGTTTTTCCATCAATGACAAAGGGGGAGATTGATGGCAGTTGTTTGTCATTGATGTCAAAAAGGTATTAAGGGTGTTGAGTTGTTGTGCATCTCCACAAGGTATCATTGGGACTGCAGGACATTTGATGATCATTTGTACTATTGACAAAGGTTGTTCAGGATCATGCCTTTCACATTCAACAGTTCACATTCATTCATTATGATGACATGGGATAGTGTTGTTCACTCAATCAGGATCAACAATCAGGATAAGTGTGTTGATCATGTCTTTAATAAGGATCACCATGTCTTTGTTAATATTAAGGATAATGCCTTGAATATTCACATGTTTGGTATGGCAAAATGATTGGCTTGGTTTGTGTCAAGATGATAATTGAGAATTTGAGTTGATTTGTTAATATTAAGGATAATGCCTTGAATATTCACATGTTTGGTATGGAAGAATAATTGGCTTGGTTTGTGTCAAGATGATAATTGAGAATTTGAGTTGATATGTTACTTCATCATGTTCAAGACTTCATGTTCTTTGAGTTGTCATTCATGGTAGAAAACATTATTATGGGATTGCATCAATACAAGACATCAAGGAATTAGATCATGTCAGTGTCTTGTGATAAAAGATCAGGAGGTTAGAAATGTTTTATGTTTTCATCTTCTTATACATCAAAAATTGTGTTATGGTCACATGGAACATTAGTAGTTGTTCATTTGAGAAAGTTGCTTCTTGTCAAGATGAACGCAAGATGTTGCTTATTTTCTTTGTGATGTTGTTATGCTCATACATGCTCTATGACAGTTGATATGCTCTTGGTATGTGATAGTTGATTTGCACTTAACTCTGCCAGTTCATATTTGATGTGCTCATAATATGTCATACTTGGTATATGACATATGATATCATTTTTTTATATTTGTAATAGTTGGCAACTGATATGGTGTTGTGATTAGTATGGTTGATCTCAGATGGGTTGTTGTGGCATTTGACTGTGTCATGATGGTTAAGGCACAGTGACAATTGGCATATGGTTGACTTGATATTCATGATGTTATGATCTCTTGATGGGGTTCTATTCACTTGGTATTGATAGAGGTATTTAATGGTCAGGAGGTCCTCATTATTAGATTTGTGCAGTGGCTAATAAATTTAACATTTATCAAAGGTTGTTTTTGTTTAAGTGTCATTACAAAATTCCTAAATCTAACCGTCATCTATGTTTGTACTTTATGTTATATCAACGGTTCTATTTAAAAGATATGAGGGCATGATTATTGTGATCAATGGTCTTTGTTTAAACTTTGAACCATGTATTTGCTGCAAGAAAATTAACATCCAATGGGAAGTATGACTATGTTTATGCATTGGATAAGGGCAGTTTAAGACTATTTTTAGCTATCATAAAAAGACAGTCAGTGGGAGAGAGTTTTAAGGAATCTTTTTAGTAAATTTTTTTATTTCTATCCTCTTTACTCATGGGAGAGAGAATATTAAGGAGGAAGTTTTTCTTTCTTACAATGAGCATCTTTTTTTTTTAAGTATTAAATCCCTTATGAAGATAAGGATTTTTTATGATCTTTTTCTATTCTCATAGGGATGAAATGTGGATCCGAGGAGAGGAATTTTTATTTTTTTTAATAGGAGTAGAGTGATTAAAAATATATTTGCAGAGAAGGAATATGTAAGAAATAGAAGACTTTTATTATACTTATTTTTTTAACAGGTGAAAATGAATCAGATAGAAGAAGAAGATGAATGGTTAGGTAAATAAGAATATAATCTTATTTTTGCAGGAGAATGGATTTTTGTGCAGAGGAGAGGAATATGAAATGCTTCTTTATTTCATTTATAATTTCATTGAAGGTGCATTGAGTTATGGATTTTTTGGAGGACTGAGATATGATGTGATGAAGACATATTTGTGAAAATTCTTTAGACAAGAAAATACAGATGAATCATGTGATTTGAGAGATGTATGAGATCATATTTTTGCATGAATGAATCAAACAAGGATGAAGACTTTATGCAGAGAACTTACAGATTGAACCATGAAGATAATATGCAATTGATTGTGTATCAGGTGAATTAATTGTGTAGATTGAATTAAGTATGATTGCAAAGAAATATGCAGATTGAATTGAGTATGATTGCAAAGAGATGCAAATTTAGGGAATTGTATTGAAATAGAGAAACCCTATGTATTACTTGTATTGTTTTGAGACTGTATTTTGTTGCCAGTGAGGCTTTATGTGCCAGTGAAGAATGGTCAGTGACACCTCTTTATGTGTCATTTAGGTAGTGTGTAAAGCTAGTGAAGCTTCCTTGGTCAGTGAGACCTATTTGTAACCAGTGAGGTTTTGAATAAGCTAGTGAGGCAATTTTGAGTGGTTTTTCTACCCATGAGGGTTTTCCACTCCAGTAATCCTTGTGTTATGATTTTCCTCTATGTGTATGATTTCTAATGTCTTACTCACATGTCCTGATTCATGCCTTTCATTATCATACTTGTGCATTTGTATTTAACAATTTATTGATGTCTTTCTCTTTCTTTGTCTTGTAAATTAAAAGACGCAAAAAGAATTTAAAAATTGGACAACACTGATTCACCCCCCCTCTCAGTGTTGTCCTATACTCCAACACCTACATGTTATCGGAGCTTGAACCAAGGAGTTTTCTACCCGTATCAAAGAATTGGTGGCTAGCATATTCATTGTCTGTCACTTCATTTGATTAGAGAGGCAATGATTTTTTTGGGTGTTTGATTATTTTTAAAATTTCCATTTTGCCTATTGTGGCCAACATCTACATTTACATCAACTAGAGGCGAGTTGGTTGCTTGTGGTGGATTTCATCTGTATTTGGTATTGTTCTTTTTGATCAACATTGCTTGCTTGGCGGGTCCAATCGGTGGTGGCTTATATTGGTGTGTTTGGCAATCTTTCAAACTTGATGGGTTGCACATGTATTATCTCATAGGCTTCACTCCATTAACAACCACATACACCCACACATAGCTCTTCATGGCATATTATAATACATACATACATATATATATATATATATTTGTGTGTATGTGTCTTATAGGAAAAGAGGTGAAATGGGATTGATAGGCTAGATCCTCCTTTCACTACAAACATTCAAAGACATTTCAATCGAGTTGAATCACACCTTTTGCAAGAGGATTCAACTATAGGTTGGGTGTCACTTGTAACACTGTGAAAAGTTAGAAATTATCAATTAATGTATTAATTTAAAGATCAAATATGCTCAAAACTCTAATTATGCAAAATCGGAAGCAAACTCATAAATTACGACAAATGCTTGTAGACCAAGATAGTAGATAAAGATTAGTTATTGACCATTTTTTAGAGTTTGTGTTCCAAAATACTCAGGGACATTGCCACTTGCGCCCTAGTCCAATACAATTTTTCTTCAAGGAATTCCAAACTCCTTACGACATTGATGATCACTGTTCTATTCGTTTCTATCATCGAAGATGCAGAGGACACTGCCACTCACACCATAGTCCAAGGCAGGATATTCTTCATGATGTCAGGACTTCTTCTAATGTTGATTATCACTTTCAAAAATATTTTTGTGTTTGCAACCTCAGAGGACACTGCCACTAGCCCCTTGTCCTAAAAGTGCATTAGACTGCTTCTTTCTACCGAATTTGGAATCCTTATCTTCTACAACCTTCCTCTACAACTACACTCCATAAAATCCAATACATGTAACCTGCAATCATAAGGAGTGTTGGGGGTTGTGGTGTTTAGGATCTTGCCCTAGTCAAGCCCTAGAAGGACATTAAAGTCTTTTAAACACTATTGTCAGATAAAGAGTGTGTATCCCTATGGGAGAGGGGAAAAAACAAATTGATAAATGATTCAAACACAAATAGATATCACCCTGGAGGTGTAGGTCGCATGTAGATGAAAATCCTTCAACACATGTGAGAAGATGAAGGTAAATTTGCAACCACAAACACAATAATAATATTTTGCTCTACAACAATGAATATCTTGAATTCTCTAAAATCATAAGTTCACTAAAAGTTCGTAATCATCTTCTAGTTTACAAATGAAACCCTAAACATGCTTATATATGCATTCCTGCTACAAATTTCATAATTCAAACTTAAGATGTCAACAACGGAACCTTATAACGGTCACATAACCGACATTCAAATTTGGGACCTGCCTGAAATAGGGTAGGACAAAGGTGCGAGTGCCCATGTCCTCAAGTCCTATTTGAGGGCAGGGTCAAATGCAAAAATGTCCCTCAAGCCCCATTTGATATGGGTTTCAGGCCATTTCATTGCAGGAGTTAAAATGATCATGCAAGATGCAAAACAAGGGACTAGGGAGCTAAACGTAGGAGGTAAAAGTCCTAGGGAACATTCTATGACATAACATTTAGTTGGGCCATTTTAGTATATGCATGAATGCAAGGCCCATACATACATTAAAGTATGGTCAAAACACAACAAACATGCAAGGCAATTGAAGCTAATGTATACACAAAGATTGAGGAACTATTTCTAGACCCCAGTCTCAGGTAGACATTAGAGAAAACACATTTTAGACATGCCAAGCATAGTGAAGACAGTAACAGACATGTAAAACATAGTGAAGACAACATTGAAGACATGCAAAACATGATGAATAGAGTGAATGCAATGATTATTTCTTTTTCATTTTCATATATATATATGAATGCAAATCCATGGAAAGTAAAAATGCAACACACAACCCAAAGTGTAGGAGGGGCATTTCACCAAGCTCTTTGGACTACATATGGGGCAACAGACATGTAATACAAATCTCAAAGTGCAATAAGGGACTCATTGCCACACAGCTTTAGACTATGCTTGATAACAAACATGCCATACAAAACCTAAGGTGAAGGGAGGGACTCATCACCACACAGCATTAGACTACACCTGGGACAAACACAACATACAAATCCCTAAGCATAGGAGGGGAATTTTGCCATGCTCTTTGGACTATACTTGGGAACAAACATGCCAAACACAAGCACTGTATAGCATGCCAAAGACATACCATATGTCTAAAACACGACAAACAATGTGATGGAAGGAACTTATTGCTAAGCCCCCACTATCTTAGGCACATTATAGGCACACCTGATGGTTGGGCTTATGCCACAACAACCACCAAAGACACACTTAAGGGAGGATACACCAACCCTGCCTACTTGGAGCGCTTTTAGAATAGAAAGGATGTGCACTAGCTCAAGAGATACACCATCCACACCTCCATAGAGGGATTTAAATAAAAGGATATGCATGATATCCCACCTCTGCAGAGGGCCTAAAATAAAAGGATATGCACAATATCCCACCTCTATAGAGGGATTTCTCATTGCAATATAAAATAAATATGTGCACTCACGCGGAGATACAACATCCCACCTCTATATAGGGCTTATAAACATGCTTTGTTAGTAACAAAATCATCAGACAACTTACCTTATATGCCCCCACCTTGAGGTAGTTGATATCATGTACCAATATCAAGCATTTTAAGGTAGAGAGAAAACACACAAGGGAACAAGAGCTCTCACAAATCCCATGCCCCCAAAGGTGACATGTACTTTACGATCATTGAATGTTCCTACAAACACACAATTTCCTATAAGAAGAGAGGTCAGACATCTTTCTCTAAGATAATAACCACATCACACGATAAAAGAAATGCATAAACATAATCACATCAAGAGCGAGGGTCATACTATGGATTCATAATCCAAGTATAACCGTGGGGCTATACTGTAGAGATCTTAGAACTGGGTGTAACCAAGGTGAGACCCAAGATAAACAAAGTGCATAGAGTAGCTATATTGTTATGATCTTCGTTAACAACTATAAGACATCATCAAAATATCACATAGAGTGATTCTATTAGCCAAGCGTTGGATAATATATATCAACCCAATCATCATGTATGGACTAGGTCTATTTTTGCTTACTCGCTAAAGGGACACGCGGTCCATATCAGTATATGTTTGTTTTTCATCATTCAACAGCTAGATAGAACCTCTAGAAGAAGGTAAATGATAAATTAAGAGAGGAGAACAAGTGCCTTAGGGTCATCACATAGGAAGATGCGCCCAGGTCACCAACTACAATGCTATGCCCCTAAGACACAACACACAACAATGAAAATAGAGGAGAAGCAAGATAGAAGAATGATGATACAAATAGAAGAAGGGTCACAATAGAGGCAGTCTCCCAGTATCCTTGACCTTACAAGAGTATCAAGGGTCATCCAAGGAGGCTTAAACAACACATAACACATCATGGGGGAAACACAACATAGAGGTAAAGGGCTAGGAATACTTGAATGCACAACTAAACTAGCGGTTGTCATCAAACAAGTCATTGTCTTCCCAATCTTGAATGTTAGAGGAAAGAGGTACATAAGGTACGATGGCCCAAATTTTGTTTTTGTCTTTAAATTGTTCATTCCTAAGCTCTTCTTGGTTTGATTCAATGTTAGGTGGAATGTTTTCTTGTTGAGGTACATTTCATTGGGCAAAGGCTTATCTTTTCCTCCTTCTTTCTCTTTCTTGTCTATTTCTTCTTGTCCTCTTGCTTATATCTTCAAAAGTATTGTCATGTTGTTCTATTGGTGTTTTTGTGTTAGAAGAGGAGGCTTGTTCAAATTTCATTTGCCTTGATGAAGTGCCTTATTCTCAATGAATACCTATTGATTCTTGTACGAATGATAGAGGAGGAACCTCAGTATATGGTCCTTTACCTTTTCTATAGGAAGTTCTTTTAATGCGAGTTGTTCATCTCTTATTGTTTGAATAGGAGGCCCAGCCACTCTTGATATAAGTTTTTCTTTGTATCATCTATATTGTAGGAAAGTGTGATATCTTCAAGGCTCAAGGTCTGTATCAGGTTGTGGCCAAAAGTAATTAAGAGTAAAATTGCTTTCCATTACCAAGGGTTGATATGTATTAAGTCAAATAGTACGCACTTGTACATGTAAAGAGAATTTTATGCAATTGTGAATAGTTGAGGGGACACCATTCATAGCTTTTAACCATGGGTGTCCTAGTTTTATGCGGAAGAGGTTAGATAAAGGGATAACCTCAAATACTTGATCCATGGCTTTATCAAAAACCATAACCAATAAAGTTATTTTCCCAAAGGTAGGCATGAAAGCTCCAGTGTGTGTCTTAATCCTTAAAACTGAAGCTTCATGAGAATCTTGTGTCAAATTATGTGCAAGAGGGAATTCTTCCGTTACCACATTAGTCATGCAATTAGGATCTATAAGTGTACCATGCACCAGAATCTCCATTATTTTCATGGTGATGTAAAGAGACCCTTCATTGTCTACAAATGTTTTATCATGAGGTGTAAATGTTATTTCAGTTTCAGGTCTTGTTCTCTTCAAATAACACCTAGGAGGAAAGCTAGCATTATTGTTGTGATAGAAGCAATGTATATACGTATTTAAATGAATGTAAGATTATATTTTAAAAGATTTTTAATACATATGCAAGGAACAAGTGCAAAACTATGTATGCTTATGATCTAAAATGCTTGATTTTTTCACTTTTTTCAATGCAAATGCCTAATACAATAAGTGTTGTGAGGAAATTAATGAGAGGTAGTGAATAATAAGCTCAATATCAATCTAGATGAAAATTAGTCAAAATCTAGTGAAAATGCAAGGTTTTCAAACCCTAATTGTGTAATCTAAATGCAAAAATGCACTATGATGAAACACTACAGTCAAAAATTAGATTTGAAAGAGTGTTTAAAAGAGTAGTAAAATCTAAAACAAGATTTTAAGGGTGCAAAGACTAGGTTTTATGAAAAATGCACAATTTCAAGCAATTTTTAAGAATTTAAGCATAAAAATGCAATGAGAATGATTGTAAAATGATGTACTTCTGTAATTTATATGAGATCTGATGCAAAAATCAGAAATTAAATTAAATTAAATTAAATTAATGCAAAATGCAAGCCTAAAATGCCAATTTTTTTTCAAATTTTTCATTTTTAAAAAAATTTTTAGATGCAATAAGATGAAAATTAAATGAATGAATGTAAATCTAAATTACAACACTCAACAAGGTGTAAAATTCAAATAAACACACGTTCACAAAAATGTTTTATAGGAAAAGAGGGGAAATAGGATTGATAGACTAGATCCTCCTTTCAGTACAAACATTCAAGGACATTTCAACCGAGTTGAATCACACCTTGTACAAGAGGATTCACCTACAGGTTGGGTGTCACTTGTAACTCTATGGAAACTCATAAATTATCAATTAATGTATTAATTTAATGCTCAAATATGCTCAAAACCCTAATTATGTGAAATTGGAAGTAAACTAATAAATTACGACAAATTCTCACAGACCAAGATAGTAGACAGAGATTAGTTACTGATCATTTTTCAAAGTTTGTGATGTGGAATACTCAGGGACATTGCCACTCATGCGCTAGTCCAATGCAATATTTTCTTAATGGAATTTTGGGCTCCTCACAACATTTATGATCACTATTCTATTTGTTTCTATCACGAAAGATGTGAACGACACTGCCACTCGTACCGTAGTCCACACTATAACAAATCCTTGTGATTAGCTCCCTTTTTTGCTCCATTTTTTCTTCCGCTCATTGTTTTAATGTATTTTTCTCTAATTTTTTGAAAAAGTCGGCGCTATTTATTAGGATGGTGCTACTTTTGGTATTTTTTGCATCAATTAGAACAAGTAGGTGCTAAATTAGGTACAAATTAGCACCGACTTTAGTGCCAACATTAGTACCGACTTTAGCACCAACTTTAGCACTAAATTTAGCACCAACTTTAGCACTGAATTTTAACCCTAAATGTAATCTCTTTGGGATGCCAAAGGTAGTGCAAAGTGCACCTAATTTAACACCTATTTGTGTTAGATAAATGTCACATGGTGGAGGATGGTGTCAGGATGAGTGAAGATTGTTGTGGTAATGTTATGGTCAAATGTGTTATGAAAATGAGGTGGAATGGGTAGTGGGATATCAATGTTGGGAAAGGGTTAGGGAGGATGTAATGAAGGAAGGGATGTGTTTCATGGTATGATATCTTAAGGAATGGGAAGAAAGGATGGTGATTCATAAGATAACATGAAGAATGATGGTAGAGTGAATTGGCATTGTGGTAATTGTACCATGTCATGGGGAGAATCATGCGTTAATACAGGTTGTGGAGTGAGAAAGAGGTGGTATGGGTATGCTTGAATGGAGTAATGAGGTGATTTAATTGGTGATGACCTAGGTGAAGTGATGGGTAAGATGTCTTATGTGGGATTGCTAGAAAGTGTGATTGGTAATGGTGGGGATAGCTAAATGTCATCTTCTAAGGGTTCAAAGGTGAGGAAAGTGTAATATGGGGATATGGGATAATCCATGGTTTAATGATTATTCAAGGGAGACTTATTAAAATGATTGTCAATGATGGTGTCAATATGGGGAATGGAGTCAATGAATGTAGGTGTGGGAATGTGAGCTATGACAGTAGGATTATATTACATGAATAATGGAAAGTAGGGGCACCTGTCTAGTGATGGAAGGAGCCACATGATCAAATGATGTTTGGGGAAGGGATTTTCTTAGGAAAGTGAGGATTTGGGTGAGGGTCTAGGGTTTGGTAGAGAAGAATTTATGGAAAATTTGGCTAGATCATTAAAATTGACATGAATAGAAGAAGTACAAGATAGGATAAATGGTAGCCTCAAAATAGGATAACTAGGACTATGATGATGGAGATGGAAAGAAAAGTCAACAATAATTTTAAAGGAGGTCCAATCATCCACTTTAATCACAAGCCACTCCAATTCTTGCAAACTCAACAAATTGGAAAATGTGCACCACATGAAATGGATGACATGTCTACAATAATTCCATCTAGTTATCAATCATGAGAAGGGAAAAGACAAAAATGTATTTGACTACCTAAGCTAATACCTAGTTCATGCACTCACCACAATGTTGGACTCATGTGGTCACAACTTCTTTGATCGGGAACCTCTCTACCCACCAGACTTGGAATATGCATAGATCTACACCAAGCTCTTACAAGGAAAATAGGTTGGTGAATTTTACATGTCTAACAAGCTTCTCTACAAGCTCAAGTATCTCTATGTTTTAGACACCACACCACACTAGAGACTCATCTAGGAAGCATACTATGCCAAAAAAACTCAACACTTCAGCATTACTAAAACACTAGGAACACTTGAACAACACTTCTACTAGCCTCACATATGTGCAAACATTGAGAACCACATCAAGTCTCTCATTCTTTGTAGAAATGTAAAACATTGCAAATAGGAATCTTGGACTCTACACCCCTCTCTTAGTTTTGACACCACCTTGGGAATCATTAACATAGATTTATTAAGAAGACTACCTATGACAAAGCATTGGGGTAACTCCATGTTTCTTGTGGTAGATGAATTCTCCAAGATGACCATCATGATTGCTTGCAAGAAAAGTTTCACCATGCCAAATATTGTGCCACTTTTATTCACCCATGTTTGTGTCCATTTTAGCTTACTCACATCTATTATCTTTTACTATGACCATTAATTTGTTAGTCACTTTTGGTAAATTTTGTTGATGATGTTAGATATGCAACTAAATCAATTTA
This sequence comes from Cunninghamia lanceolata, assembly GCA_027924645.1. Taxonomy (NCBI): domain Eukaryota; kingdom Viridiplantae; phylum Streptophyta; class Pinopsida; order Cupressales; family Cupressaceae; genus Cunninghamia; species Cunninghamia lanceolata. The sequence continues at coordinate 7,141,716 of BSBN01001185.1, read as the reverse complement.
TATATTTCCACATATAGATAGATGGATAAATAGAAGTGGTCAACTGCATCGTTGTGCATCTAATGTACATCTATAATAGTGCACACCTACACACTTGAGATGACAACATAATTTGCATTTAACATTCCTACAAAAATACTCTACATAACTCTATGAGGCATAGTCCTTTCTAGACATATCTTGGGTTCCAATATGAAGCATCCCTTGACATATCCTATTGCACACCATCCACATTAGAGTCATGTACATAGGAATAGGAAATTGACAAGGCATAAAAGTTTATGCAACACATCCAACATGTGCACTGATGTGTTCATGAGATACTTACAAGACAACAATTGAAACACAAAAAGTACCATGACACTCACCACACACCTCACATTTTAGGTTGATGACAATTATGGTTCCATCTTTAGAAGGAACACTTCACGGGTCTTTAGTGCCCTTGACCTACCAATATTTGTAATGGTTCTTTCATTCTTTAAGAAAGTATTTAGTTCTCTAACCTTTTTTTGTTGTATATTTTCTTCAATAAGCTCATTTCAGGGGCTTAAATTTGTAAGAAAGTATTCACAATCCTTCTCTCTCATTTATTCCATCATCTATACTTACCATCAAAGGATTTATAGAATGAAAATAACTATATCTCACTAGATACCATAATGGTTTGTAGCATCTTACAATCATCTACATTTTCTTAAGGGGGTAGAACACTTTATGTGTTCACTTAGTCTAGATATGGCACCAACATGTGTTCCAATGTGGACTAGCTTCAAAGATCTGGATTGTGTGGCTATACACATTGATACACATGTTGGTGTCTAGTTAGACACATGGAACATCAACAACCACATGTTATGCTTCCATACATATGTGCCACCTAGTGACATTTGTACTGCAAAACCTGATCATATAATTGGCATTGTATGCATCTAACACATGGTGATGTCCATGCCATATGCCACAATGATCTAGTTGGCACCATACAAGTTTGACATTTGTTCTCATCCCATCCACATAAGAAATGCACCATACATGTTGGATACTTGTCAACATCCACATGGAGCATAACTGATGGTATTTTTGAACAAATGTCTACTTTGTACATTTTGTAGAGTAAAAGAGGTATAACAAATTTTCATCTTACCTCTCTGTATATTTCCTTTGTTCATTTTGAATAGAAGTGGCATATATGTTAGAACCCTTCTATATTTGAATGTGTTTTGGTTTACATATATATTTTCCTTTATGTATTCTATGATCTTATTACATTAATAGATAGTATAGGATTGTCCCTCAGTTCACCTTGGGAATTAGATTAAATAACATCTGAAGTTGATTGTAAATTAACAACATGGTGAGCATTTTGTTGATTTTCTTGCTTATTTTCACCCTTTTGAAAACTAAATTTTCCTATTGAAATTTTGAAGGATGAGATCCATATTTAAGTGCATTAGACTTAAGAAGTTTCAATTCAATGTTTCTTACATTTGCACACAAATCCACTTAAGAATAATAGTTGTTTAGGTACATTGTCTCTTGGATAGTACGTAATAAGCCCTTAACAAATATTCTTTGCAATTCATCATTAAGAATTTGATAGTGTATCTTTGTTGAGAAAGTTTGAAATCCAATAATATAATCATGATTGCACTCATTGGGTCCTTGTTTGCATCCTACTAAATCTAAAATTGTAACCCTTAAACCAATATTGACATTAAAGTGATGTACAAAAGCATTGTCCAAATCATTGAAGAAATGAATAGAACTATGAGGAAGATAATAAAGCCATTCAATTACATAATCCTTTTAGTTTCTAGGGAAGAGCTTTGTAAAAAGTTTATCATCATAGACATAATCAAAACAAACTCCCAATTGTGTCATAACGTCCCCTTTACCACTATACATTACAAAACTAGGGGCCACCGAACAAACTAGAAATGGATAAGAAATTACTCAAATGAAAGTGGACTATGCTTGTTTTCTCCTATGATATCCTTTGATTACTTGGGGTAATGCATCAACTTTACTTTGCATCTCATCAATTATTTTAAGGATGACATCTATGTTGGAAGGATGAACATTAGGAGTTATGATTGAAATGGGAGTGGAAGTGGCAACATGAGATAATAGGTGGAGTGTAGGTTGATTGGGGGACAAAGAATGAAGTTGGAATGACAACACTAGAAGTGGGAACATGAGTAGTGGGTGAGAAGTAAACACAATCATGGGATGAGTGGAAGGTACAATATGAGAAGTAGGTAGTGTAGACACCCAAAATTGACCTAATTATCACTAGTATTCAAATATTGCATTATCCATCATCTGCATTTGTCTAACACAATTGAGAAATATCCCTAACACATCTATTTCTTCTATTAATTAAATAAATTTATATTTATTTAATTAATTCATTAGCTATTTCCTCTAAGCTATAATTAAACAATCTTTAATTATTTAATTATCTTCTTTCTATCTATTTTAATTAAATAAATTTTATTTATTTAATTAAGTTCTCTTATCATTTATCTCAAATGAGCTGACATGTGTGCCTCTTTCATTTAAAAAAGATAAGTGGTACTACATCTTTTATTTAATATCTTTCACATGTAGTACTTTTTATGTACATGGTCACACATAAGCCTTATCTCCCTTCCACTTGTCATCTACACATTCACCTATTATCATCTTTTAATCTTAGCCATTCAAATAGCCACCAAATCTCCATCATTGATTGATTTTGGTTGAGTTCTATATAAACACCCTCTCATTCCATACTACATCTACACAGCATTCATATAGCATCTACATTATTATCCTGAGCATATTCAGCACCTTAGCATCCATCTAGCATATTAGCATTATCATCCATCCATAATGGCAGCTTTTATCTTCATAATTGTTCATTGTTGAAGAAGCAATCCACATCATAAACAAGGAATCATACAATCTAGGTGATATTGTTCTTGAATTGCATGCTTTTGATTTCATTTGGATTAGATTCTTTGATTATGGTAGGGTTAGGTTTTCATGGCTATGCTTGATCTTATTAACTTGATTTTTTACCTATCATATTTTGGCATGCCTGGTGGGACTCATGTCCTTGATTAACTTTTCTATTTGAAGTTGTTTTTGTGAAGATCAAATTTTTTGAGTGCTTACAGCAAGTTCCAGTCGCTTTTGGAGGAAAACTAGTCACTGTCTGAATATACGCATCACTTTTGAGCTAAAACCTACCGCTTTTAGCATTCCTGGATCGCTTCTGAGAAAATAGTAGTCACTTACTGCCCATTTCATACCACTTACAAGCTTACAGTGGTTGCTTATGCATTTATTTGCATCGATTTTAACCTAACAGTGATCACCTTTAGCTATCTGGATCACTTTTTGTGAAACTAGGGTTTTTGTTACATTTTATTTTTCTCATAGATCTGAGTCACTTATGAACTGTAACTAGTCACCTATTTCTTTTTCACATCACTTATAAGCTTTATCATTCCACATCTGGCATTACTTGCATCACTTCTGATCTGTAACATTTCACCTGTGGCAGAATACAATTCGCTTTTGATCAACAGTTGATCTCCTCTAGTAAACTGTCATTTTTAGTCCTTATCATTTGCAGTTTGGTTTTCTTAACTACTAATTGGGTATTTGTGCAACATCCTATCGATTGTCCAAGAAAAGGAGGTTATCAAACTACTAACATATCTGTTGCAGCTTCGATCGGTCTAAGACTTGTGGTTTTTTACTAAATTAGGAACATTTGGGCTTGGTGCTTAAAAAGAATCATTGCTTGCTCCGTGCTTGATTTATCTTTCTTGATTTCTTGCATGTGCTTAATTGTAATCCAAATTTAATAGTAAAAGTATCCTCTCCCCTTGCCTATCAAATGGATCTTGAGTGTATGAGAACTTGTTATTATCTTTAGAGGGCCTGCCTTCCCGGTGTGAGAAGGGACATGACCCAAGCAGTAACAGGCTAAAGCCAAGTCCTTTCGAACCTCTATCACAAACAATGGGTGTTGTGTTATACCGACAACCACCCTCCCCCAAAACCCTCCAAGGCATAACCCTTGAAGGTTGGGAGACTCCATAACGGAGAGTAGCGCTGCCACAAGTATAGCCACCCGAATGGATGCCCTTATTAGCAACATTGTGTAGTAGCCAAAAGCCATCTATTTGTTGGCACAAAAGGTGGGACCTTTGAAGCCACCCTGATTCATGTGGTTCTTAGAAGAGATAGCAGGGACAATCCTAAGGTTTGGTGGGGGGACAAGCCTTGGGAAACCTAGATCTTGGTATGTGTGAGAGGTGTGTGTCATGGAGGGGAACCAGTGCTACCAAGATCCTGAAGCTATCTACTTTGAATAAGCACAACTAGGGGACTCAAAAAATACAGTCCTTTCCTAGCCTTGGTTGTACAAGTTTGTGATTGTCATGAGTGTGAGTGACTGCAATTACTATTTTCTTGTCAAAAAACACAATTCAGACATATTTCCTGATAGACACAATCACCTTTAAGCTTAAACTACCTGTATACAGACACCTGGATCACTTTTAAACAACAGTCAGTCACTTTTTATCTAAACTGGATCACTTTTAAACAATAGGCAGTCACCTTTTGCCTAAACTGGATCATTTTTAAACAATACTCATCAGCTTCTAGTCTAAACTATTTCTCCTTTGATCAATAGTAAATCACATCTGAGTCAATACTAATCACTTGTAGCAAATTGGCTCGCCTCTGGTTAACACTGTAGCCTGTTATCCAAACCACAACCAGATCACATTTAAGCTATCACTATTCACTTTTGGCCTTTTCTGAGTCATCTATGAGCTATTACCCATCGCTTGTGGTGAATTACTAGCAAATCTTAGTGACTCAGCCGAATTAACTACACTTCTAGCTTGCTTAGCCTTGGCATTAGCTTTCAAACCTGTCTCTGATCATTAGCAGATACCTGTACTTTGTCTCCTGCTTTAAGTTTACCAACCAATTGAACTTTGTGAGCTTTTCATCTTTTTGAGATCCCAAACCAACAAACCAATCATCAAATCAATCAACTTGATCAATCAACAAAACATCATTTTTTTTGCCTTTAGCTTTAGCAACATCAGCAAAATGGCAACCTTAGAAAACAACTTTTCCCTCGAGTGTGTGACCTATTCTCTAGGGAAGTCCAACTAACAACAAAGCAACCAAGAAACCCAACAACAAAGCAAATAGCAAACCAACAACCAACAAACTATCATCTTTTTTGGGTCTCAAAAAACGTGACAAGCTAAAATCCAATTTTCAACATCATTCATCAGGCCTCAAACTAGGAGTCAATATAGAGTTGAAATGGAAGCCAAATTGCAAGCTGAGATGGAAGCTAGGATGTAACAATCTAGATCAACACCTCGTATGGACGTGACTCAATTTACAACCGGTATGCCTCCTCATATGTTTGTGCCCCATGGGTACACCATTGGAGAGTCATCTTCACAACAAGTGCAACCTCAAACATTTTTGGAGAGTTATGAAGAATAATCCCAAGAAGACTTATCAAAATTTTGAGATACACATGTATGGGATCAATTTGAGAGATTTGTTTTATCTGATCCTAATCACTACTTCTTGCAACTTGCCTGCATGGGAGCTAAATTACCAAGAGATTTTGACATATCCGCTATTAGAGAGAATGATCCAAACACTCCCGCTGTTGTTACAAAGGGACCATCCACTATAGTCACATCATCCCATACCATATTACAAACTCCATCTTCCAACCCATCTCTTTAATTGCCTATTGTTGCTTCATTTGATCCACCACACTTGGAGTACACGTTAGAACCTTTGATAACTCCAACCAATGTACTCCCTTTCATTTCACAAAATCTAAACATTCCACCTTTCCATGTTCCCCAACATACTCCTCCCACCATGACCATTTCCATGCCTCAAGTAACACAAGCTGTCCATGTGGCCCAAGTGTAAACTCCTCAAACATAACAAGCTATCCCCATAGCCCATATTTCGCAAGCTTCTCAAGCTATCCAAATAACACCAATGGTCCAAGCTTCACAACCATTGCAATCTGCTACATCACTTGTGGACACCACATCTCTTATTCCTACCACTGCTAATATGATCTCTACTATCTCCACTAATCCATCCAATACATCATACAATCCCAATGTTAGTCTTATTGACATGAGTGACCGGCCTATTGTTTCTCAAACTAAACCTAGCACTATAGTCACTTATGTTGATCAACTTACACCCATTCTGTCATCTTCTTATAATCCTTCACAAACCACCAATCCATCTTATTCTACCCAAGGTTTGCCTATTGTCACCCAACACATGACATATAACAATCCTCATGTTGTAAAAAATACAAACCCAAGTGTCCTCCTTCTTTCGCATCCACCAATCCTTCCATCACTTACCATGTCACAAATCCAACTCCAAATTCACAACCATTAACTAATGCCAATCCATCTTCCACTTCCCATGTGATGCAAAATCTTGGTGCTAATTCATCACAATATACCCAACCACCGCTTGTGTCTCAAGGATAACAATCTTCAACCACATATATGTCGCATACCAATCCTTTGACATACATTGTGAGTACGCAACCTCAACAAACTATCATGGCTTCATATATCCCACAACAACAACCTCAATATACATCATACCATGTTTCACCCTATTTGCAACAATAGCAATTATCTCCAGCAGATGTTCAACAAATGATACACCAAATGGTAGGACAAACCAAGAAGACATTTTCCTTAGAAAACATATGCGCTTATCCATTTGACAAGTCACTTCATATGACACCTTTTCTGCCACACTTTGAAATTGCACAATTTGACAAGTACAAAGGAAAAGGAAATCTGGAAGACCATCTTAGAGCATTCTTTGTGGCATGTATTGATGTTGCTCATGACGATATATATCTTTTGAGACTATTTCCTTGAAGCTTAGCAGGACAAGCTCTTGAATGGTTCTCTCATTTACCTCCGAGAATTAAGTCTTTTGCCGAATTAGCAAATAAGTTTTGATCACACTTTGGTTTTAACATTGAACATGAGGTAAACATGAATGACCTTGTCAATAATAAACAATGCAATGGTGAAGCCTTTTCTTCATTTACTCAATGCTGGAGTAATATGGCTAGCAAACTATCATGGGAAATACCTGAAAAACAACAGCTCGATATCTTTTTTTAAAATCTCCATCCTGAGCTATCATTCCAACTACAATTGCAAAGTGCTAGCACCTTTGGTGAACTTGTTTCCAAAGGAACTATCATTGAACGAGCTTTAATTGCTAAAGGCACTATCAAGATTTTTTGCGATAACAAAGACTATCCTCAAAACTCCAATGATAAGTCTTGCTTTTGGAACAAAAACAAGAATGTTGTCAACGATGGTGTTGTGGATGCAAAGAACATACAAACTATGAAAGCTCCCATTAACATTCAAGTTGTTTCTACAACAACACAACCGTTTCAACGAACTCGACAATGAAAAACTTCAAATCCTCACTAAAAATTTACACCATTAGTGGAACCTATGGAAATTATCTTTCAAAAGCTTCTCCAAGTGGGGAATATTATGTTACCGAATGCACCACCAAATGGTGAACCACTCTCCAAAGCTCCTTGGTATAAATAAAATGAGTATTGCAATTACCATAGAGTTAAAGGACACAAAACAAAAGGTTGTATTCTCTTAAAGCATGTTATCCAAGATTGCATCGATCAAGGTTTAATCAAAATTACACTTTCAACCACTCATCCTGTGCAACAACTAACATCGAACTATGATCTAGATGATTTCAAGAATCCACTTCCATCTCATGACAAATCAAGTAACCCTCATGCTGGGAATGCCATTTAGTACAATTATGAATCATCTACTATTGGCCACATTGACCATGCTCGCATTTCTACCATTACTATCCAAGGCAAAGCACTTGACTATGCTGTAACTACTCGAAGAGGTCATGTTACCATTCAAGGAGCACCTGTCCATCCTCCTCGACCATCCTCTAACTATAATATCCTTGATCACCTTGGCAAAACACCTATGCATAATTCCATTTTTGAGTTGCTTCACATATCCCCTACACACAAAGCTATCCTTGACAAAGCCTTACAAGAATCTTCAGTGCCTAATGATATTGATATCACACAATTCCAATCTATGGTCACTAGCATTGCAGCCCCTTGTCATTTAACCTTTTCTAACAAAGATCTTCAGCCCTCCATTCATCCTTCACACAACGAAGCCCTTCATATTGAAACATTTGTGAAACAACGCCATATCAAATAAATCTTGGTGGATGGTGGAGCTGGTCTAAGTATATGTTCCTTGAAATTAATAAAACAATTGGGATATTCTAAGAAAGATGTTGACACCTCCAAGGTCATTACTATCAGAGCATATGATGATGCCGAGAGAGATAATGAAGGGATTATTTACTTGCCTATCCAAGTTGGGCCGATCACTACTAAAACCCATTGTCAAGTTCTTGATATTGATCTTCCTTATAACATCATCCTTGGCCATCCATGGATACATGCTCTCAAGGAAGTTCCTTCTACATACCATCAATGTCTTAAATTTCCACATAACGGTGTTGAGATTACTATCCATGCTGATCCCAATCCATTCAAGTTTTGTCATGCTTTTAAAGATAAATACCAGAGTCCTAACCACATTCCTATCAACACCAAAGCATATCCATCTTCATCATATGTAGATCCATCCATCCTACTCAAGCCATCATCTAGCAAAGCCGCTTCCAATCTACATATCAAATACACCGAAAATGGTCCAGGTGAGTACACATTGCAATAATCTTCATCCATATCCATTTTTGATGTAGAAGCTAGATCTTCTTTGGTTAAAGAGACTTCTAACTCTGATACCATCAACAACTCCTCCTTTCATCTCACCAATCTTTTTCCAGGGTCCTCCATCTTCATGATTTCTACAACCCCTTTGTATCCATCTAGTGATGAACTCAAGTCTAGTTCTCCAAGCACTCCTAGTCCTAGTGTCAAATGCAAGCCTCCCTAAGCTAAAGATGTTGGTAATTCCTCCATCCATCCTAAGTCCACCATTTCCTATCAAAAACTCTATCATAAACCCCACAAGCATGTGACTGTACATCTTCCACCATCTAATTTACCTCTACTTCTTCCAACTCCTAAACTCCCGCCATCAACTTTACTTCCCTATCCTCCACTTCCACCATCCTATAACCTACAAAAGTATGTGACCATACATCTTTTGCCATCCACTTTACCTCCACTCCTTCCAACCCCTAATATCCCTCCATTTTCCTCACCACCATTGTTACCAATGCCTAATTATCTATTTATCTATTACCACCCTTCTAATCCCAATCATGACCAACAAATGCACATGTTGTCTAAATGTAAAGCTTCCACTCATCCCACCAACCCCTCTTCCATTAAATCCATGGGATTCAATAATAAAAATTTGGATGCCTCTACTTCAAAAAACAAAAATCCTACCAAGAATCCTAAATATTCTCATGCCTTAGGGCATCAAAGCAAAGAATCATAGCCTAATACATCTACAAAGCTAGCTGAGCCTATAGCTCCATAAGAAGAGCCAACATTCAAAATGTTTTGGGTTCCTAAGTAAATCAGCAAGCAAGCTGCACGAGGCATCCTTACACATATTTCAAACAAAATAATCCCACTCATCCCCTTCCATCTCACATTCTAATTCCATTCATAAACACCATTCCATTTAACAATCCCACAAGTAAAGAAAAAATCATAAAAATACTAAGTCTATGTGGGTTCCTAAATCATTCCATCATCCATCTCATAAGTAATGATCTTTTCCACTTCCTACACCACCCTTTCCATCTAAAGATTTAATGTTTAGCAGTGTGGACAACCGTTGGTCATGATTTCCTTCATTCTGCAACATTTCCACATACCTCCATATCTCCATCCTTCATCCATTATCCTACATATCTTTCAATCACCTTCCTATGGTCCATGCTTTTGCCTAAGCTTTTTATCTTAAGTCTGACATAATCCATTAGCCTTCCATCCCCTATCTACTTACTCCATCTCCTATTCATGCAATTCCTTACCAACATCGATGAGCATAATAACATGGTCCATGTGATGACATCCATCTCTGACAGGACTACCACCATCCATCGAACTAGACACTTGAGTCCCTCCTATCCATTACCATGGTGAAAACCTGGCAAATAGGCGCCATGTGTAATTGTCAACTATCAAAAAAAATCCTTCCAATAGTGAAAACTACTTTGTGGCACTTTGGATAAAAATAATAATAGTATAAGATAAATAATCCGTCCTCTGGTGAAAACCTGGTAAACATGCACCTTGGATAAGTACCATAGTGAAAACCTGGCAAACAGGCTCTATGTGTAGTGACCAACCTCCATTATCTGTTTAGTTTGTTTGATCACCACTCTTCCTAGCATACTTCACCATCTTATCCTACATAATCCATATCATAATCCACATTTCATTGTAATAAATAGTATTTCCATCTTCACCTCTTTCAATGCTAGCTATCATATTTTGGACATTGTTACAATAACTATATCTTTTTGGCACCTTCGCATCTTGTCCGCACACACTATCCATTGTTGCTTCTCCACAATATTCCTCATCTCATACTGGGGGCACTTGTCGAGCCTTATTTGGAAGTGGATACCACTAGCTCTAGCTCATAACATAGCAAACACCTTAGCTCACAACACAACAAACTTTCAACTTCAACCATAGCGTTCATCCAATGTCAAACATGGCAAACATTTGCAACCAGGATTTCTAGCTTCGCAATCAATTCAAGCTCAACCAACATCCAAAAACATCAAAAACATCGCTAATGCAAACATCCAAGCAAAAAAGTTGATTCTTTCAACATCACCCACTAGAACTACATCCTAGCTCTATCGTTAAAGCTTTGATCCCATGGACATAGGCTATGTAGGCAATCTGAGATGTGAAGGAAGCACTCTAATTCAGGCAAAGATGATAACCTCTCTTTTCCCCATCCATCTTTCATCTTTCTTTTGATCATCCTCTAATCTTTCATCTCACTTTCTTCTATCTTTCATCACTCACATCATCAATAAACCCAGAACTACATATTCATCATGTCTCATCATCATCATCAATGTGCTTTGATCCCGTGGACATAAGGTATGTAGGCAGTCTGGAATATGAAGGAAGTTTCCAGTACTCAAGCACAAATGATCCACCCCATCTTCTTCATCTTCTTTCTTCTTTCATCTTCTTCTCTTTGATTAGCTCAAGTAGGAAGCAGACTATGTGTATACTGAAAGCTCAAGCACTTTAACCAAACAAGAATAAGCCAAAAGCTATTTGTCTGCATGCCTTAAGCCAACATTTGCTATCGCATTTTGTCAACACCTTTTAGCCTTTAATAGGATGCAGCTTTCCTCTTAACAAGGCCCTAGCTTAAATCCATCTAAGAGAGCCTAAATTTGGCAAGAGAACGTGATGATGGTATCTTTTGTTTTTATCTTTTGATTTATCTTTTGTCCCTTTTCTATGCCTAATCAAGACTACCTTGATTTATCTATATCTTGGTATGTTGTAATGAAGTAAGGAATTGGGCATGGTCATATTACTTTCATATGCTGTGTCTACGGGATGATCTTATTCTCCTCCTAAGCATATTGGTATCTTGTACTTGTTGGGATTAGCATCTTACATATCAATATCTCTAGCATCTGAGAAGCTAAACAATCTCTTATGTACTTGAGACTATTTTATGTCAAGACTAGCTCCATACATATAACTAACAAGGTGTCACTATGCGTAGTCGAGATAAGCTCAAACCATTGCTTGTAGTGTCAAAGTCCATCTCAAAACACTAGTTGCTATTCATATCTTGTGTATGTTGGCTCAACATCTTGACCTCATGCATTTAGACAAGATTGTAGCATGCTAGTTTTGCATTGGATATCTCAACACCTTGGTCTTCTATACCCTGGTGCATAACATCCATATGTTATATTAAACATAAGGATTGCATTTCTTTATTTTTTGAGAAATTACTTTAAAAAGCTATCATATCATTTCTCCATTCCATCATAATCTTATATAGTCCTCAACCAAGATCAATCATTTCCATCATCCTTCTTACACATCTCTTATCCTGCAAAACAAGTGTGTTAGACATACATATATCCATTACATATCATATCCTTACCATTTACATATTTTCATTATCATACATTTCCATTCATATCATTTGCATAAACTTCCATACATAATCCCTGAAAATATACAAATACAACATGCATAACCATCATAATACCAACATTGCATCGATTACAACATCATGTAGATAACCAACATGCCATCATATATATATATATATACATGTGTCTACATATACAAGCTGAGCCATAAAGAATGTATGTACAAGTGGCTCTAGGCCTCATCATAATACAACATAATATACATAAACACTGTAGCCCTAGTGACTACTAGTAGCTCCCTCACCCTGATCGCCACCACTAGGTCCTACACCTATCCCCCTATCTCTCTGTGTCCCCATCACTGATCCTACAAATTGAGATCCACCTATCCTCCATGAACCTAAAGCTTCTGATCTACTCCTAAAGCTAGGATGCCTCTGCTCTACTGGCACAACCCCATAGTACAACCCCCTATAATACTCCACCTCACCTTGTACTCTCTGCAGCTCTGCTTGTACCTATGTCGACTGTGTGGCCAAATACATGGTAACCCCATCCATACCCAATGCAGCTACTTCTCTATCCCACTTACCAGTCATCCCCTATAGCTGTTACACAGTTGTATCCCTCTCTATCCATAAACCATCTCTCTCAGCCCTCATCGCCTGCATCTGCTGTATGGTAGTGTCTCTCTCCACCCTCATCATCTACTCACTCTACCTAGCTACATCTCTCTCTCTTTCCTATCACCCTAGCAAGTGCACTGTCATCCTACCCATCCCCAGCCTGTACTCTAGCCTATAGCTGAGCCTGGTATGTCTGAGCCTGAGCCCTAGGATGTCATAAGCCAATCACTACCTGGTGTCTATCCAACTCCACTCTCCTCAACCTCATCTAGGCATGCTGCCTCCATGTCCTCTCTACTGGGCCCAAATTGTAGAGAAGCGACAATGGATAGCATGTGCAGACAAGATGTGAAGGTGCCAAAAAGATATAGTTATCACAGCAATGTCCAAAATATGATAGCTTGCATTGATAGAGGTGAAGATGGAAAATCTGTTTATTACGATGAAATATGGATTATGATATGGATTATGTAGGATAAGATGGCGAAGTATGCTAGGAAGAGTAGTGATCAAACAAACTAAGCAGATAATGGAGGCTGGTCACTACACATAGTGCCTGTTTGCTAGGTTTTCACTATGGTACTTAGCCAAGGCACCTATTTACTAGGTTTTCACCAGAGGATAGATTATTTATCTTATACTATTATTTTTTTGTTACCCAAAGTGCCACAAAGTGGTTTTCACTATTGGATGGATTTTTTTTTTGATAGCAGACAATTACACGTGGCACCTGTTTGCCAGGTTTTCACCATGGTAATGGATAGGAGGGACTCCAGTGTCTAGTTCGATGGATGTCATCGCTAGGCCCAATTTTTTTTGATATACATTTTGGCATGCCTAGTGGGACTCACTTCCTTGATTAACCTTCTTGTCTGAGTTATTTTTGTGAAGTTTAGATCTCTTGGAGTGTCAATCTTTCATTTTTGCAAGCTTTTGTAGTAAATCCCTAGGATGTGGCTCTCGTGATAACAAAAGTGGTAGGATATCCTACATCATTTCACTCATCATGTTAGTCCCTTGCGCTACATACAACTACTATAAAACTGAACCATATCCTACTATACCTGCTTATATCTACGGCAAGCGACTCCTTTTTCTATATGCACTTATCTGCTAATTGCATACCACCTATTTTACTACATGCACTTATTTCTTGCCTGTATGTGACCTAATGTTCCTATGTGATTGCTTATTGACCAAGTGTGAGCTATATTTCTATATGCATATACTTTTTGCCCCTAAGTGATCTCTATTCTATAAGCGAGCATCTTTTCTTTATAAGTGAGGTAAACCTATATATGCGCCTACATTTAGCCCATAAGTGACTTGCTTTTATCTATATGCACATTTTGCCTATATTTGTCTAATCCAATTGTAAGCGACTTGTTTCCCATATGTGACCAAGCCATGCCTATAAGTGACCTCAACTACCTTAAGTGACTTATTTTTCTTCCTAAGCGACCTGAACTGCCTATCCTAAAACCTAGTTTCTTATGGTGACGTGTGTACATTTATGATGCTTCTAGCCTATCAAAATCACGCTTTTAGAAAATGTTTCGATACATACCAGTACACCTACTCCCTCTAGTCATCCACGTGTCCTTGTTGGCAAGAGGCACTATGTTGCTTCACTAGTGTTGTCATTGATGGTAAAAAAGTCTATCTCACACATCCGCAGTACATAGTATGCCTATACCGGAAGTCAGATTGAAGATTGTTTTGATTCAGTGAACAAGAACAAAGTATGTAACAAGGTCTGACAATCAGGTCCAGATCTCTTAGATGATGTAACTCAGTAAGTTGCAGACTTGGGAAAGTCAAGAGGGGTATCATGACTACTTTTCTCCAGAGATTTAGCCTCCGGTGATAAAGAAAAGAAAAGATATAAGGATCTGAATGTTGGGTTCTAGTCAAGTAGAGTAGACAGAGGAAGAACTGACTAGCAGAGTATCAGACTTCAATCCAGATGAGTAAATGGTGTTGATCAAACAATTTGTGGGACAATACATTGTTGGTTGACAAGATTAATGACTTATATGTCTATGTTTTTGATACGCATCACAAATCAAGCATGGATTCAACCGATAGAGTAATTACTTGCAGTGTTCTTGATGCCCACTAGCAAGTTGATAAAAATCCTTGATGCAGATATATATACCAAATAGATTTCAGCATGTGATAAAGGTAATAAGTGATGAAGTAAAGTGCGAAGAAAAGCAGAGATAAGTGTGGGAACAACTATCCAAGCCCAGTATGTGATAGAACAACAACATTGAGCAGAGGAAGGATGAAGTGCATCAGATCAGTATATTGTGCCTAAACTGGAACTAAACTCTTGCATTTATAGGTGCTTCTCATCAGTTCAAACACTTGATTATCTTCTATAAGTTTTGTAGACAGTTAGTCTCTTGTAGGTAGTGCACCTCTTGTGAGCAATGTGCTTAGGTAGTGAGCCCTAATTGGCAAGTGCCATTTTGTACTCCTTTATTATTTTAATAGAGAATACAATCTTGGGTTAGTCACCTTGTGGTTTTTCCCTTAACAGGGTTTTCCACGTAAAAATCCTTGTGTTATGTGTGTTGATTTTATTTATGTTCTTATGATCACGTATGCTTATATAATTTGATGCTGCACTAATTATTAAGATAACAAAAGAAAAGAATGTTAAGGAAATTTTGAGATAATTGATTCACCCCCCTCTCAGTTATCTGCCTTGTTTCCAACAATTGGTATCAGAGCTAAGTTCCTCTAAACAAAGCCTAACAGCTTGAGGAAGATCTGGGAATCTCAATGGATATATATGGTATGAAGGAACAACTTTAGTCTACCCTAGATGATCTTGATTAATCCCATTTTGAAATCAATAATTTGAGAGAAAGACTCAAACAAGCTGATGATTTCATAAATGAAATACAAAGAAAACTTAGTATCTCTGTGAAAAAGAGAAGGGAACTACTTCAAAAATTAGCTAATCAGAGTGAAGACAATGATACTAATGAAGATTTGAATGAGAAAAAATAAGCTATGTGAGAAGTTGTCAAAAGAAGTCATTATGGTAAGGCATGAAATGGAATTAGGGGTTATGAGATTCACCCAAGAAATTGAAGAAAAAAGGAAAAGTGAAGATATTCTAAAACAATCCTTGAAGGAGAAGATAGAGGACTACCACAAAATGGACAGAATAATCAAGCATCTTGAATTTAATCTTGAAGAAGCTAGAGATAATGAAGAACAACTTGAGAATCAGATAGACACTCTTAAACAAGATCTTCAAAAACAAATGAACACAAAGAGAAATTCAAGATAAGCGTAACCCAACTTGAAGTTCTTCTTGAAAGCCAAAAGAGGGTAGATAATAAACGTGGCTTGGGATATGAGAAAAGTGAAAGCTCTGGATCTGGTCAGAAGAACTTTGGATTAGGAAATCAAAGATACAGGCTTAGAAGATCTCCAGTAAGGTAACCAAATGCTCAAAGCTATCCATCCTTCAATGGATATTGCTTCAATTGCAACAATTTAAGTCATAAAGAAACTCAGTGCAGAAGGAGAATGAATCAGACTAATCCATCCTTCTCCGGACAATGTTTCAACTGCGAAAGGTATGGTCACAAATCTCATGAATGGAGAAATATGCAAATAAACAATTCATTCAATGGTAGATGCTTTGCATGCAATAGAATGGGACACATGGCTAATCAATGTAGATCAAGAGGATATCAATCAAATATGCAAAGAAATGTTGTCTATTACAATTGCAATAGATCTGGTCTTATTGCCAAATTCTACAGAAGTAAAAATCAGGATAAAAAGGATCCAGTGCAACATAATCAAAAACAAGATAAGGGTAAAGGTAAAGTGAATGCAGATGAAGTTCAAAAGGAGATGAGAAAGATTTGGGTGAAGAAGAGTACAAAAAATATTGGGGATTGATCCACACAGGAATCCGGTGCTGATATTCCTTCGAGAAACTAAACAGATGAGCTCTGGCTCAAGAGGAGTCATAGAGAAAAAAAATTCCCCTAGCCAGTCAACTAGTGCCTAAATTTGGCACATGGAATGCTGCAGATTAAAGGGCTCTTAGAAAAACATCTACATAACCTTCTATAAAAATATGAAAGATCCACATGGAGTTTTGCAAGAGTCTAACCGCTCAAGTTAATCCAGTTCCGACAGCTCTCTGGTAAAGCAGGATTTTCACAGATAGATCTGATATGATTCAAAATTGAATTACTTTGATCTGTGGACCCATGGCATGATTGTAGAAAAGAAGATACATTATTAATCCTCATTGTTAATGATTCTAAGTTTAGCACAGTGGTTCGAGAAGATCTCTCGTAAAATAGGGCAACCAAATAACTTATGTTGTGCATTTATTACAAAAGGAAATTAGGGTTTGCACAAGGATAAAAGGGTTCATTCACTCATTATTTGCACATTTACATTTTAGAAGAAGAAAAGAAGAGCTCTGCAACAAAGTTTCTACAATTCACTGAAGATCAACTAGAAAAATTAAATTCAACCAACGATTTGTTCTGGCTCCTATTTCAAACCCTAAAAGTGTAAAAAGTTATTTCCATTCTGAAAATCTCTCTCTGAATATTTTGCAAGATGTCTACTCCAATGGTTGTAAAGATCTCTGATAGGCTGCGTCCTAAATTCAAGAAACACCCCTATAAATCTCTAGAAGTTGATTCTTCAGGCACATTTTCTAGCATTCCACATGGGGTATTGAGATGTTAGGGTCTATATCCATGCCAACATTAAGGAATTTGGAGACTCAAAATTGATGGACATCTATCACAAATAGCTAATTAATGAGAATTTTGAACTCAAACCTCAATATAAGGCCCTCTGGGATAAACACTTCGGACATTGCATACACTTCCCCTATTTTGTAGAAGATGATTGGGTCTGGTATGTCCTAAGCAGGATGCATGATAATTTCATGTGGTTAATGAGGCCCTTCAAGATAACTAAAGATGCCATTAGAGCAGTGACTGGACTGCATTCTTCTGGTGGTTTACTTGCACTTAAATCTATCAATAACCAGATAGTAACTGAAGCCACTAGATCTAAATTTGACAAAAGCGCAATGAGCATAGATGACATCACTGATCTAGATGTCAAGTTTGCCTCAATGATAATTGGCTACAAAATCTATCATTCGAGTAGGGAGAATTTTGTGTCTGGGACTGTAATATATGCAACAGATCAGATGTTGAGGGAAGATATAGATTATGACCTGTGTGATCTTCTCCTAAATCAACTATTAGCAAACCTGCAGAAGATCAATAATGATAAGAAGAATTCCTTCAAATATGGCTATCTAATATTGTGTCTATTCTTCTACTATATGAATGAGCTACCCGGATCTAGTGGTTGGGTTTGGAAAAATGATAAACCAGTTGCAATCCAGATTAGAGATTATATATATGGACTTGGTGATGCTAAAGCTCAAAACACAGCTCTCTAGGGTTACTTTAAGAACTTCCAAAGCATGATGCAAGCTAGAGAGAGGATACCTCAATCCATAGTTGAGAAATACAAGGACACAGTGTGCTTCATGGTTGACACTGATCAATGCCTAATGGAGGCAGTTGAGCCCAGAACTGTGTGGATAATACCTATGGGATACGAGGTCGATGAAAAAAATCATGACACTACATATTCAACACCTGTTGAGCCAGCCTAAGGACCCTGAAGTAGAAAGGTTTGGCACCTTTCAAGAACTAAGTGTAAAAATACATGTTGAGTTAAGGCAACTGGAGATAAAAAGGAAAGTAAGAAGGGAAGTTGAGGAAATTGCCAAAAGATTTGGCCTATCAAATGAGGTAGTAGATGCAAATAGAGAGAAAATGGAGAAGGCTAAGAAAGAAAAACAAGAAGCAAAGAAAGGAGATGTTCCGGTACAAGCCTCCTTCTGGACTAGATCTTCCAAGAGATTTGCACCTGCCACTCCTAAAATCTCAAGGGCCACGAAACTAGAAGTCAAGACATCTAAAAAAGGAGAAAAGAGGATGAAGACCAAAGCCACAAGGTCATACACAAGTCTTAAAGATGATGAAGAAATATAATCTGATAAGGAAATCAAGAAAATGAAGAAGAAGAAAACATCCAGGGAATTCTTTGCTAGTAAAAATAAGGAAGAAAAGGCAAAAGAATTTGTTGAAAAGCCCACTCTTTCCATTGATGAAATCATCAAGGCAATTACTATGGATGGGAACCTACAGCTAGTAACAGAGTTCTATGATGAGTACATTGATACTGACAAGAGGATTCTGGAAGAAGCTACTGTCAAGTACTTGAATATTTACAATAAAGCTTTCATTGAAATTATATCATTAATTCCCAAAAGTCTAGAAAAGGTACTTGAAATAAGAAAAGAGAATGCAAAGGCAAAAGACCTAGAGATTCAAGAACAAATAATGATTCATCTTTATCCTTCTATCACTCCAAAACAAATGGACATGATTTTTAAGGATTGTAAGGATGAGTTCCAGAGTAAGGCAAGAATGAATAAACTTATGCTTAGAGAAATTGACCAAGTAACAAGTGAGACAAAAGATATCCTCCAGAATGCCTTGAAAAGATTCAATCTTCCTATTATAGAGGAATCAGTTGAAGAACCTTCTACCATGGATGTTGAAGGATTAAATGTAACCAATGAAGAATCTTCTGATGTAGAAGGATCAAAAGAGATAGATGAAGAGAAGTCTAAGGATTTGGATTCCTCTGTTCTAGAAGAGGAAGTTCATGAAGCAGTAGACACAGGTACCATCTCTCCTCTGGATCCCACTGCAGACATTCTATATTCTGAAGCTGAAGGAGAAGGAAGAAAAGAGGAGAAAGCGAGTCAAGAAGAGGAGATTAAGGGAAAAGAAGAAGAACAAGCAGAGAAGACAAATGATGACTGTTCTGATATCCCAAAAGAAAAGAAGACTCAATCACTAGCAAGAGACACTGCAGATTTAGTGAATAACTCCTTAAACGAAGAAATGATGGAGATAGATGAACCTGAGCTATTTCAAGGGCCACTAAATTTTGACTCTCTCTAGTTCAGACAATGAAAATAGCATCCTTTGCTAAAGCCAAAACAAAAGAAAAACTCTTGAAATCTTGCATGAAAGATTGTGAAGTATTAGAGATTGCATCTGGGATGTTGGAGAAGATCATGCCATCATTCAAAAAGGATCCTTCAGCCTCACCATCTAGCAACTTGAAATCTTTGGTAAATTCTATTATCACTCACTTTGAATCTCTAGAAAAATCAGTAAAGGCAAAGGTCCAGAAGGAGTTTCTGGGAAAATGATTCACTGAAGTATAGGGACTCATTGTTAATGATAGGAGGACCCTAGACATTGGAATAAAGAGCCTTGAAAATGCTCTTAAAGATGGCGGGGACATGTACAAATTTTGTCTATCTTTGCCCAAAGTGATAGAGGATATTAAAAAGAAGGTGAAAGAACAAGAAGGTAAACTGTCAAGTTTATCTCAGAATTTTGATCCCCTTACTACCTCTTTAATGAATCAAGAATACTAGGCCCTTGTCATCATAAATGAAATAAAAAGTATGAACAAAGAAAAGAAGGATATAATAAACAAAATGAGTGAAATCAGAGGGATAATTATCCCTAAGTTAGAGTCAACGCATGAGGCCTTGACAGATGCTCATACCGCAGCCCAGACTAGTGATCCGACAGATTTAAGATGGGTAGAAGCATATGCATTTTTGTTGAGTGTCACATCTCCATTTTGGAAAAGATGGAGCAGAGTTGAGCCACAAAATTTGTATAGTTGAAGGCTACTTTTGCGGATATACTTAAGTATATGTAAGTATAACATATACATATACTTATGCGGCCATGTATAGGTTAATTTTTGCAAAATTTTGGTATGCGGATTCGGCCCTTTGCCATTGATGTCAAAGGGGGAGTGAGGAGTAGTGAAAAATGTAGAATCCAGCTAAGGGGGAGCTCTAGTTAAATAGTGCAAAAGACAGAGCATCAGCCAAGGAGGAGTTTACTGCAACACTTAGCCATTTTTCACTAATTGTTGCCATCAATGCCAAAGGGGGAGATTGTTGGCAAGAAACACTGTGTGGCTTCACTAGTGTTTTCATTGATGGAAACAAAGTCTATCCCACATATTTGTAGTACATAGTATGCCTATACCGAAAGTCAAATTGAAGATTGTTTTGATCTGGTGAACAAGAACAGAGTATGTAATAAGGTCTAACAATCAGGTCCAGATCTCTCAGATGATGTAAATCAGTAAGTTGCAGACTTGGGAAAGTTAAGAGGGATATCATGACTACTTTTCTCTAGAGATTTAGCATCCGGTGATAAAGCAAAGAAAAGATATGAGGATCTAAGTGTTGGGTTCCAGTCAGGCAGAGCAGATAGAGGAAGAACTAACCGGTAGATTATCAGACTTCAATTCAGATGAGTAAATGGTGTTGATCAAACAATTTGTGGGATTGTACATTGTTGGCCGACATGATTAATGACTTATATGTCTATGTTTTTGATATGCATCACAAGTCAATCATGGATTCAACCGACAGAGTAATTACTTGCAGTGTTCGTGATGCTGACTAGCATGTTGATAAAAATCCTTGATGCAGATATATATACCAAATAGATTTCAGCATGTGATGAAGTAAAGTGCAAAGAAAAGTAGAGATAAGTGTGGGAACAACTATCCAAGCACGGTATGTGACAGAACAACAACATTGAGCAGAGGAAGGATGAAGTGCATCAGATCAGTATATTGTACCTAAACCAGAACTGAACTCTTACATTTGTAGATGCTTCTCATCAATTCAAACACTTCATTATCTTCTGTAAGTTCTGTAGACAATGAGTCTCTTGTAGGCAATGTGCCTCTTGTGAGCTGTGTACTCAAGCAATGAGCCCTAATTAGCAAGTGCCATTTTGTACTCCTTTATTATTTTAATAGAGAATACAATCTTGGGTTAGTCACCCCGTGGTTTTTCCCTTAACAGGGTTTTCCATGTAAAAATCCTTGTATTATGTGTGTTGATTTTATTTATGTTCTTATGATCACATATGCTTATATAATTTGATGTTGCACTAATTATTAAGATAACAAAAGAAAAGAAAGTTAAGGAAATTTTGAGATAATTGATTCACCCCCCTCTCAGTTATCTACCTTGTTTCCAACAATCCTAACTTGCTCAACATGATGATCTCTACGTGGAATCACCATCCTGATAGCTCTTGACTTCTCGTCACACAACAACTCTAAGGCACTTTGGATCCCTCTAGATTTCTGAACACAACTGAGCACAAATGAGCCTATTTGCCCTTGAAGGACCTAGTTATAGCCCCTATCCAAACCCTAATTCTTCTATGCCGAAGCCTATTTTCTTCTGGATCATCCCATTTTTCTCCTACCCAACCCCCTTTTTCTTCATGTCAACCTTGTTTCCTAGCTTTTCCTTTTATCGCAAGCCAACCCAACCCTTCCTAGTTAGCCTGGCTTACCTCTCGAGAGGGCATCACCTACCAGTTACACTGGGGCATAACTTTTTTTCTCAAGCGAATTATCATATCTTCTTTGACACAACGCTCTATCAAACATTGCATCAAAGAGGGGCAAAATGTAGACACCCAAATTTGACCTAATTATCACTAGCATTCAAATATTGCATTATCCATCATCTGCATTTGTCTAACACACTTGAGAAATATCCCTAACACATCTATTTCTTCTATTAATTAAATAAATTTAAATTTATTTAATTAATTCATTAGCTATTTCCTCTAATCTATAATTAAATAGTCTTTAATTATTTAATTATCTTCATTCTATCTATTTTAATTAAATAAATTTTATTTATTTAATTAAGTTCTCTTATTATTTATCTCAAATGAGCCGACATGTGTGCCTCTTTCATTTAAAAAAGATAAGTGGTACTACATCTTTTATTTAATATCTTTCACATGTAGTACTTTTTATGTACATGGTCACACATAAGCCTTATCTCCCTTCCACTTTTCATCTACACATTCACCTATTAGCATCTTTTAATCTCAGCCATTCACATAGCCACCAAATCTCCACCGTTGATTGATTTTGGTTGTGTTCTATATAAACACCCTCTCATTCCATACTACATCTATCCAGCATTCATATAGCATCTACATTATCATCCTGAGCATGTTGAGCACCTTAGCATCCATCTAGCATATTAGCATTATCATCTATCCATAATAGTAGCTTTTAGCTTCATAATTGTTCATTGTTAAAGAATCAATCCACATCATAAACAAGAAATCATACAATCTAGGTGATATTGTTCTTGAATTGCATGCTTTTGATTTCATTTGGATTAGATTATTTGATGATTCTAGGGTTAGGTTTTCATGGCTATGCTTGATCTTATTAACCTAATTTTTTACCTATCATAGGTACAATGAGAAGATCAATGATAGGAGCTATGAAAAATTGATAAGCAATACAGAGAAGAGAAGAAATATGTGGAATGAGGCATAGTAGATGAAGAGGCTTGTGAAGGAAGGGGAGGAGACACACTATTTAAGGAACTTGATGAGCTTATCCTTTGACCTATATCACTTAATACTTCCATCACATAAGGATTATCCATTAACAAGTTATGAAGAACATCAATCAAATTTGAATAATTAATATTATTGCTCAAATTCATAAAGGTTTGATATAAGTATTTGTGTAGTAAGATTCATGTCCTACCTATCCATATGTGCAACATGTGCATCATGATGAAAAACATCTTCCCCATTAAAATATGTATTAGTCATCAAATTCTAAATCATAACTTCCTCGCAATGAATCGAGGCCATTGTAGAGTTAAGCCTAAGGTTTCTTCTTAGTGCAAAATGAGGATTAGGTTGAGACCTTGACATTCAAGAAAAATATAAAGAAATGAAAAGGAAACTTCATCCAAGTAATCCTATTTTTTTCTGCCAACAATTCATACCAAAGATTAAACAATTTAAGGATATTGCAATAGGTAATTTCTATCAACACAAATAATATTACTGAAGCATTTCAAAGTTTAGGCCATAAGAATCATCCTTTTTTAAACATGGATTACAAATAATTCTAAAAATTTAGAAATCTTGGTCATTAACATTATTGTCTACTACAATGTCAACCAGTGTATCATTGTCAATGTTCATATGTTCTTTTGAAAGTATTTAATATTATCATCATCCTCATCTTGACTTGCATCATCTTCATCATCACTAAAATTTGACTGTAGACCATCTATAATATTACCAGATGTATTTGGATCATCATTTTCTATACCATCCATATTGTTGTCTTCCATAACATCATCTAACTCTGAATTGGTGTCTTCTTGTGCCTAAACATAACCATCTTCAACATCATCATGGATGCCAATTTCTTTGATGTTCTCTAATCCCTCTCTCTCATTTTGTTGGCCATCATTGTTTTGATCAGTATCTACTAATGTATCATCAAATACATGCCTTAATCTTGGATCATAATGTATGACAAATAACCATTTCGGGTCCAAAATATCTTCATACAAAAATACTTGCACATGAACGACATACATATATTAGACGTATGGTATAAAAATTTTATTGATTAACAAACACATGTATATATTCGTAATAAACTATGAATTAATAGATTAATGATCACTACTGCTTCTTGTTTGAGTTAAAAAAATACCTGCTCAAAATGAATTGGTAGAACATAAGGCTCCTTATCCTCCGGTAGGAAACATGAGGAATCTATAGAAAATAATCCATTATGGGTATCATGTCTTTGTGTCCTCTCAAATGCTTCATACCATCTACACTTAAAATACAACATTTAAAACAATAGTAATCCAACTCAATAATTTATTTTATTTTCCCAACATATTGTAGATTCCCTTCAAGAATATTCTTATCTTTTGAGCTTGATTGACTGGATTGCTTGAAGTCAACCATGATGCCACACTCGAAGGATTGTCTATTTACATCTACACAATAATGTCGACCATAAGCCCACATTGCTGGATATTTGCTTGCCTATGAAAGACCATTTATTTTAGTGAAAACAAATATTAAAATAGTTAATAGTGTTAAACCTGTAAGGAAACAACATTTTGTAAAATTCTAACTGTACCTTTCTTTGACATCCTCTAGACATGTTGATTTCATCTTCTGTTATGTTTGAATCTATACCTAAATCTTCTATTTGATTTTGAATTTGTTTAGTAAATGATTCTAGTGTGCAATCTTTGCCCCATTCCCCAAGAAGATCAGTGGGAAGCGAAGTATTCCTTGGGTTTGATCTCATAAACTGTCTCCTTGCTTCTAACACTTCTCTCTTTTTATCATACAGATCAATTCATTTGTTCATAAAGTCCATGTGGTATAAAATGAATTTGTCAAGTATAGCACTTTTGTCTACACCTATTACATTTCAACATGTTTATTTCAAACTCCAAATGTCATGTTGTTAATTTGACAAATAAATTACGGAGTAAATTAATGATTGCAAGAAAAATAACCACACTGATCATGAATTTACTGACTAATTTTTACTTGAACACCATTAGATTGTGGTTTTTCTCCATCAATAATATCTGATGCTCGTTCTTCATCCTAGAAGCATGGCCCATCTTCAAAATCCTTACCAAGGAATTTACATAGGAAGAAAAATGCTTCATTCAATACATACCCTTCACCATGCAACCCTCTAGATGTGCCTTTTGTCAGACATATCTCTTTAGAGTTTTCATATACCTCTTAAAGAAAAACATCCACCTCATTAATATGACACCTGCCAATTCAATGTTATCGACTAGGTGTATAAGTAAATGGACTTGTAGGTCCATGAAACTTGTAGGGAGCTCCTTCTCAAATACACATACAATTTCTGTGATTTCCTTCTTCCATTTTGGCACTTCACATTCGTGGATCTCCTTGGAGGTCACCCACCTAATATTAGAATAGCAAATTAGTATGAACCTTTAGTCAAAAATTAAAATCCAATATAATATCTCTATGTCTCTCACACATGAACATTTCATATAACCACACACCTTGTAAATGTGAACAATCAACTTATGGCATTCCCTAAGACAACTGTAAGATAGGAATCCCCCCTAATTGCTAATGGCATGATATGCTATCAAACACATTTATGAAAAGGTCATTAGTAATTTTTTCTCACACAATAAAATATCAAAATATATTTAGTACTTAATCAATGTTACCAGTAAATGTTAAATGATGATATATAATACCTTCATAAAATTATGAAAATCATGTGTTTTAAATCTTGTGATATGTCCATCAACTGTAAAAGTTTTAGCCAATGATGACCCATAGCCAATAAGCATCCTTATTGAATGGATGACATCTTTTAGCTAGTCTAGCTCTTTTTTTTTTCAAAATCCATGGAGCATCTACATATGTTTCATTTTCCCTGTTTGGCCACAAATGTTTTCTATCAATTTTGGTATGCAAAAGAGCAATATCTCTCCTTGAAGACAAGGTGTCCTTCTCAGATGATATATGTTGAAATATAAAATCTGGGACATTTTTGAAGATCTACATAGGATCTAATAGGTGAGATATTAATAGATCCTTCTAGTAAGGGAGCTCATAAAATATGGATTTCCTTTTCATTCCTTCTTGCATATTAACTACAACTTGTTCTAGTTATTCAATTAAATCACCCTAATCAAAAAAATCCTCCCAAGCTTTCAATTTAGAATCTTCATACTTCTTAAGCCAATCACCTGGACCCATAATCATGGGAGGGCCTCTATTTTTAGCTTTTCCATCAAATTGATTCTTCAGGTGATTTGTAAACTTATGATCTAGTGGTAGAAAAACCCTGTTGTTTGCGTAAATAAATTTATGTAGATCTTTAGAATACCACCCTTGAAATTGTTCTTCACATCTTGGACATGCAAATATCCCCTTTGTTTGAATCCTTGCAATTCAATAAGTAATGTTAATAACATAAAAAAAATAGTATAAAAGTAAGTATAAAAGTTGGGATGAAAATAAACTGAGTGTAAATACATAAATATTTTATCTTACTAGAACAAACACCAAGTCCTGGGAAATCATGAATAGTCCAACATAGCCCACCATACAGCATGAAGGACCTATTTGATGGAGGACGTGATATGTCATACATTCTTATGCCTTTCCATAGTAGTTGCATCTCATCAATAAAAGGTGCAAGATAAAAATCAATGTGTTTAAATTGATGTTTTCCTAGAACAATGAGAGTCAGCATAAGGTGCTCCTTTCTAACACTCATCCATGGGGGAATACTATATACTATCAATCCGACTAGCCAAACACTATAATTTGAGCTTAGGAAAGAGAATGGGCACACTCCATCAATTGCAAGGCCAAACCTGATGCTACGGGGTTCATCTTAGTATACTATCCTCTTCCACCCACTATCCTCTACGTGATTTAATAGTTTTAGGTCCACTTCCATGTACATATCTTTTCCTTTTGCTAGTTGAACGCTCAAGCTCTGCATTTTCTACAATCTCCATCTAAAAAATCAACAACATGAATTAATTTATGTCAAGATTGGATAATACATTATAAATTTCAATAATACTGTGAAAAAATATGGATGTATCACAAAATGCCATCAGATCATTATTTCCTAAGTTAAGTCAAAACTTGAGTACCTAATGTCCCACTTCATCCATTGTGTCCTCATTTGATATGACATGATCTGTTGCCATGGCCTCGTCTGGCCCCTATAATACACAACATAGTAAATAATGTTTAGTACACCAATTATATCATTTCAATGAATATGCTATCCAACACAAAACCTCACTTTAGTAATATATTTGACATATTGATATCATGCTTTGGCCATCCTAATTTTCAAACTTTTCCCTTGATCATAGAATCACATTTAATCACCATCCCTGTGCATTTTCAACCAATAAGTTTGACCTCAAATGCCTCATGGACAAAATATGACTTTATCTCTTGTATGTTGTAGCATTTGTGAATTCATAAACACCTTCCTCCTTTGGTTGAGGTTGCTTTCTCTTCTTACCTCTATTGTATCTGCAGATTCTGTTGTCATATCTATTTCCACCCACTTCCTCTCTGCAATTTAGTAGTTCTACACCATCCACGTCCTCTCTCCATGGCCTCCTCTGGATCTTGTAATACACAACAATGGCAATAGTCACATAACAGCTTTGCACCAAGAGAATATTGTTGAAATTATCTTTTTAATACGCTTTCTTTTCATTAAGACGCACTATGAAAAGCAAAATAGGACATTACAACATTTTACTCTTCACAAAAAGTTTACACGCGGAATCTTGACAACTAGAGCTCAAATCTTATGATTACAAGATGACTACAAATTCTTTCCCAATATTGATAGCCCACTGCCCATGCCACCTCATTTTTATAACACATTTGACCATAAAATTGCCACAACAATCATCACTCATCTCAACACCATGCTCCACCATGTGACATTTATCAAACACAGATAGGCGTTAAATTAGGCACACCTTAGGCCACCTTTGGCACCCCAGAGAGATTACATTTAGGGTTAGAAGTTGGCACTAACTACACCAACTATAGCATTGACTACTAAATCAAAAATAAAAATAAAAAATTCCTGCTTGCATTAAAACGTACAAATAAAAACAAAAAAACACAAAACAAAACTTTATTGATTTTTGGTGCTCATTTTGTGTTTGTTGGAGATCGAGCGTTTGGTGTGCAAAAATCTCCTCTTCATTTCAACCCTTATTTTGGAGATTGAGCATTTGGCATGTAGAGATCGAGCGTTTGGGTTTATTGTGTTTGCCCTTATTTTGGGCAGATCCTTGGCAATTGCGGGACTTGTATTCCAACCCCAATTTCCTTTCTATTCCTAAAGTGCATACTCACTTTCTTACATCTCAAAAGTCTTGGGTTCGAGCCATGAGAACCTTTACTTCTAGATATCTCAGCCTTTCAATTTGTACTATTCTTCTTCTATTCGTGTTAGGTAAGGGCATTGCCTCTCTTTCATCTACTCTTTTTTTCCCGTTAGATGTTGGGTTCGTTTGGACAAATAGGGGTCTTGTAATATTCATAGGGCATCTATTGAAGATAATTCAAAGCAAGGCTTTTCATAATAGATGACAAATTTCCACAATCCATAATATTATAAATGTGTGATTTGGGATTAAACTGTGTGAATCAGATATCTCTACCTTTGCTTAAAGGAAATTGTTGTCTATCTTGATATGGATGAAATCACATTTTGCCACTAGTTGATAAGATTTCTCTCTGGCTTTATTTCAATTAATGTATAAGCTTAATTTCTTGCAGGAAACTTATAGAGGAAAATAACTTCATGATTTTCTCTACAAAGTAAAGGTCAAAAACCTTGAAGAATATAGAAAAACTGGACAAAAACTTTCATACCTGACAGTGTGTCTCCATTTCCCTCCACAGATGGATGAAAATAATTTGCCCTAGGTTTCCTCAAAATGTCAAGCAACTGAGGGGAGCGAGAAAAGGGAGCAGACTCTGGCCACAATGAGGTAATTCATTGTCAATTTATAGATTTGTAAATGTTTCCATTGTTTCTTTGATTTTTAGTTTTTAGTTTTTTATTTCTAAATTTAAAAGAAGAAATTATATATATATATATATGTATATAATATATATATATATATATATATATAGGGAGATGAGACTAACAAAGATAAAGAGGCATTGGCTTCCATATTGGGGGTAGAGGTAGTGAACAAATTGGATGGTGTGGACTTGACAATGCTTGCCAGATACATAGAAAAACAATCTAGTAAAGCCCCTGAAACATTCCAACCAAATTAACCATGTCAAAGGGAACCAATTGATTCCCCAACCAGTCCTAGATTGACCAAAAGATCCAGGAGGAAATTAATAACAATAAACTCTAAGAATGTGGAATAGGGAGTAGAGACTTCCAATGTCCCAACCACTCCTGGGACACAGACTTCTTCCACCACGCTAAGTTTTGTATCTTGCACTAGTAGCTATGATACCAAGATAGATTATGATGTGGTTTTAGGGGAAGTCTGAATGATAGATGCTAGAAAAACATTTGTGAATAGCTTGAAGGAATCATGCCTTCAACAATTCAAAGACCATCTACATTTGCCATTCTTAAAGATACCCATGCACCTGCAAAAAGCAGTTATCCATGATATGGAAACTAAATTTTGCACAGGTTGGTCTGTAAAGAAGATAAAGCTATGAATGTCTCAAAACTACAAGAGATTTTGGTGCAACCAAACAAAGAAGATAAAAAAACTCCATCTTGAGCTAAGGCTAAAAAAAAGGCCAATTGATGTAAGTGTGAAAGTATGGAAAGAGCCTGTAAAAGAATATGAGAAGTCTGATGCACGAAGGAAGTCTGGTGAGGAGAGTATGTAGGTATTTGAATTTTCTCATGAGATTATATCAAATTTATTAAACAATTTTTAAATTTTACTTGTGCATAGTTAAATTGTATTAGTATATGTTTCAGGACAAGGCCTCCAAGGCTAGGCTTGACAAACTTCATGCCACACATCACAGTGGCCAGAAAGGTTTACATGCCTTGATCTGTACATTTGTAAGTATATTTAATATGTTCAATGATATTTTTTTTATTCCCTAGGAAAAAGTAAATGATTGCATATTAATTAGTTTAACTAGTCCATGTGACATGTTTTGATAGGAGGAGAAATATGGTCAGCATCCAACATAATTTGAAAAGTAAATGTTACAAAGTAAAAAGTGGACCAATTTTGTAATCTGGATGATGGAGAACGAGGTATCAATAGTTGACTTTCAATAACTTAGTTGGATATTGTTGTTTTAATATGTCATATTGCATTTCTTGTGTTGAGTTTCAATAATCTTTGAAGAGGTTATAGAGTGATACTTGAGACAAACAATTACAATTGTACTCTATTTTTTGTGTTTGGTTCTATTGGTCTTCTTGTCTTTTTGACTCAAGTAGATTTTTATTCATAGGTCCCTTGTCATTCTTGTTGATCATGTGGATGTAGTTATCAATGAGTTTTCTGGTGGTCTCCTAAGTGAACATACCAAAGGGTTTATCTCAAGTCTTTATTTCCTAACCTTTTATTATAAGACTTAAAGGGGGGCATGCATTAAATTTACATTGTTGGTTATATTTTAAACCTTTGAAATATAATAGTGGACATTTAAATTTTAATATGCACCATTTTTTGTTGAGAAGGAGCCATCATTGGTAGTAGGCATTAACTCTCCTCTATCGTAACAACTTTGGGAAGTAGTAGTCTTTAATGTGCTTGGTTTTGGGGATATGAGGGAGAAAAGGAAGGAGTGGGGAACCGTTTTGGGGGGGATTCTTCTTTTTGCCTTGGGGTCAAGGAAGGAAGGTTGATGGTTGGACTGTAAGTGATTTAGAGGAAGGGAGACTTTGGGTGTGCTCACAATGTTGGCTGAGTGTCTTGTTGTTTGGGTTGGAGACTAAGAATCAAACTGCCAACTAGTCTTCTTCAACTAAGCTAACCTTTCTTTGAAGTAAAGCTCCTTGTCATCCATTATTGTAAAATTACACTAACCATTTTGGTGAAACATTTCCTTTAACTTGTGTAACTATATGTGGTCTTTTGAAAGCCTATGCTAAAGGGTTTAGATGAGGAAAATATTGTTAACTATGAAAGTTTAGACTTAAGATGATGGGACTTATGAACAAAGACTCTGTGTTGGTATTAGTCTCTTATAGGAATAAACCCATCATGGGTTTTATCTTTTCTCACTGTCCATTTTTATGTAAGCTTTTACTTGGTTTCATTGAAACCAGTTGGTTGTCCTATTTGGAATTTCCATCTTGAATGCAGTTTACTTATGACTTCATTTTGTGGCAAATTATTGGTTATTGTGTTTTGGATTTCTATCATGAAGGAAGCTATGCTAATTTGGTCACAGTTTGAGGTGGAGTTTCAAACCCTGGCTAGAATTGATAGAATGCTATCATTGCAACATACCATGAGTATTGAGGAAACATGGCCTGGTGCATATAATCCATGGCTGATATAATGATCTATAAAGTATAAATCTATAAATGACATGATATAATTTAATGGTAACTATTAGTATTTACTAAAGTCCTTAGATGTAACCTTGTATTGTTATAATGGATGTGGTAGTATAGTAGTGTATATGGTCTTTGTAGTGTTTTGATCAAGTATGAATATGTTGTATATGGCTTGAATAGTCTTGATAGTTAATTTGATTATGAACACTTGCTAAAAGATGTATAAATCATTGTAGCAATCAAGCTAACAAGAGTGAACTTTATGATATTACATAAAGGGTGAATAAGACCTTGTCTTTACTCAAAGACATAAAGTTAGACATTGATTTGATAAACCTGAGTCACCAAATATTGGTATTGTTAGTCCAAGCAATTAATCTTGTCATGAGAACTATGTTGTTATATGAAGCCTAATTAGACTTGGAGGTTAAATTTTCCCCACTTTTATCGGCATAGTTTCCCCCCAAATTATTTAATGGGGGAGTGCTAGGGGGGCAGAGCCCCTCCTGCAAGGACCAGGGGGGTCTGGGAGCAATGTCCCTAGTGAGGGTTGTTGGGGGCAACACCCCCAAAGAAAAAATTACCTATTATTTTATAAAGGCATTGGGAGTTATTTTTCTATTGGCCGACATAAAAAAAAAAACCCTATTTTTGTAACCGACATAAGCTTGATAAAAGCGGCTAAGGGTAAGGGTTTTCATCAAGATGTATTGTAGCATTTTGCAGTGGTATTGAGTTGCAAGGATTGTTGTGTTGTAATCGGTTTGATTTACTGCATAATAATATTAGACTCTCTGTTGGTGGATGTAGCCCAGGTTTGGGTGAACCACATTAAAACTTGTCTCTCACTATTATTATTTCTTTGTATTTTCATTCCTCTATTTAATCTTTATTTGCATTTAATTGATATCTTATGCTGGATAGCCCTAACAAACTACAGAGTTGAAAATATCCCTTAAAATACTTTCATCTCAATGGTTTTAAAAGCTCAAACCATAGGTTACTACATCTTAAATCAAATGTACATAAATCTAACTTTTGTGAAAGATACACTATTTTTGCAATAGGGGAAGATTGATGAATCATAATTGGATAGACAGTTGGAAGCAAGGCATGACTTGAAGTGTTGGGGATTTAAGTTTGTTGGAGTAACACTTGAAACAAAGCAAAGAATCCAAGGTTGCATGAAGGGTCAAGACATGACCTATAGCAAATTAACTTCCATAATTGATCAAGTAACACTTGATGCAATATGAAGGAACTACCAATGTATGGAAGGCATGGCAGGACTTCATACAATATGATGTTCAATTCTGATCAAGTAACACTTGATGCAGTTGAAAGAACATGTGGGTATCAGCAAGACATAACATGTCTTATTACTACTTGAACTTCATACTTATTAACACTTGCATAATGAAGGGCTCATGTTCTTGACTTTCTTCTTGGTATACCTAAATTTTATAATCTCTTTGTTAATGAGCTAGATGTCAATTTGAACCAAGTATGTGTTTCCAACATTTGTGATGATGTTTGCATTCATGAGGATGATAAGCTTAGCCCTCAATATTTTCTTGAGCTTGGTATGAGCTTGTTGTAGTTTGAGAATGTTAGTCACTATAAGAGATCCAATTTTGATTCATGTGAGGAATGCCTTACACTTGAGAATGTTTTCTCTGATTGAGAACTAAGTGAAGGTTTACATGAAAGTGAGGAAGATATACAATTTTAGTGTTCTTATTTGTAGCATTGGTTATCACTCAATAGAGGGTGATGAAGATTGTTCAATTGAGGAGCAAGTAGAAGAACTTTGTTCTTCTTTTGATTTGTCTCACATTCTATATTCTTGTGCAAATGTTTTGAACTAGTATTTGGATTAGGGTTTTCCTTCTTTTCCATATGAGGTTTAGGCCTTTGTTTTTGGTCTCAACTCATATGGAGATGTAGGTGCTCAATATGACATTGTGGACATGAGATTCCAACATTTTGTCTTTCTATGAGCCTTGCCTTATTTTTTTATTTAGCTAATCAATATGTACATGGTTCTGCCATATGTGCTCAAGACAAATCTAATAGTAAGGTGGAGCAGGCATATTGTGCACATTGCCCATGGTTGTATAGTTATAGTTATTCTCATGTGTTATTGTAGGATCATATGATCTACCCTATCTTATAGCTACTCTTGGATCACATTACTAGTCTATTCATGTGCAATTCATTTGAAAATTTTGTCTTTGACAGAGGGAAGTTTATGGATCAATTTTCCTTGTGGTCACGGGTCATGAATTGGTATGCAAGCCTTGTCCTTGTCTTACATTGATTTTCTATAATGGCACAATTTATGCAATTTCTCTCTGCTATATATCTATGTTGCATGTGAGTTTCCCTTCTTTGTTTTGTCATTGTGTATCTATGTTTTATTCATGTGTATACTTTTGTATGCATTTTTTTGTTTTACTGTGTTCATTCCCCACTCCTTTTTTTTATTTGTGATGTAGAGCAGGGTGGAGGTTAACAACACAAATTCAATTTAACAAACTTTTCAACTTTGGAACCCTAACTTGGTGGGTTTCTCACAAACTCTTTAATTTTCCCTAGTAGTACTCCAAACAGGGGTTTTTCACCATAACATTCAGAGAAGGCCTCAAACCTAGAAATAAAACACCATTAAAGATACCCTTTATGCCATTTGAAGACATCAAATTTGTAGATATGTTTGTTTTGTAACTAAAACCATCTAATTTGGACTGCTACGCTCTAATTATGCCTAATTAGGCTTGTTTTACAAAGCAACTTTGAGTTCTACAATCTCCAACCTTTGATTCTTCATTCCACAACCTTTAACATGTCACATGGGGTCCATACATGCAAATTTCATCAACTAGAACAATCACAAATTCACCTTTCAACAAAACCCTACCTCTACCTAATCACCTAAGCCTAATACATGGTGATATTAGGCTAGGGCAATACCAAACTTGTCCCTAACTCCATCCCCTACTCCTGCAAACACCAAAAACATTAAAGGCATCCTAACTATCTCCATTCTACTGATTATCAGATTTTTTCACCAGTGGAATGGGTCAAAAACTCATTTTCTTCAATCAAACCCTCACTAACTAGGGTTTCCTGGCAGTTTACAACAAATTAGCTCTAACTAAATCCAAATTTAATGAAAACAAATCAAATCAAAACCAAATGATAGTTAATTCACTCCTTTAACAATTCCAATCCAATTTAGTTCATTTGTAGGCCATATTGGGTCATACCATTCACTATAACAACAAGAAATCAATGTAAAATGTAGAAAAATAGAGTTTATCTTATTGCTTGAACATCCAAAACATCACCAGAACCTTGCCTCAAAAAAAAAAGGCATATTCAACCACTTCCAACAATGTCCAACAATTTCCAATTAACTTTTGAACTCCCAACGGGTCACCTTCCACAAAAGACCAAAAATGCAAAAGTTGCTTGAGCAACTTTGCAACTTTTTGCAAAATTTTACAACTTTTCCCACAATTGACCCCACATGACTTAAAACATCACACATGGTCTAAATAGACCTTATTACAACAAAAAACATGATGCAAACACAAAAACCCAACATTTACCCATCTTTTACATTATGAAGACTAGGTGCCCCTACACTAATCTGCCACGTAGAGTTCATGGATTCTTGTAGTGTTAACAAGTGATCCTCATCCCCAACTAGAACCTATGTTGGCACTATCTTTAGTTCTCCATATCATGCACACTTAAATTTGTATGATAGTTTTCCACTTGTCACCAAATGGCAATGGCAAACCCAATCTTCTACCTATATGGCAATGTGCTTCTTATAGTGGCCTATTCACAAGTTTCATGTGGCACTTGTTTGAAGAACATGGTGGTTCCTAGGCATGTGTGGCCCAATGGTGCAGGGCACCATAGGTCTTATTGAAGAAAATTGCTAAGTGTTAGTATTTTGGTAGGATGAAGTCATGTTTTTGTTTGTAATAAGTGTGTATGAGGAAAAATTGATTTAATCTAAACTAAATAAAACTAAAAACCAATCACATAAAGTGAACCAATCTAAGTAAAAGCCATTATCATAAAATAAAAGACAAATGAAAGCTCTTACCAAAACCTGTATTGTTCCCTTTTGGAGAAGTGTAGATTGCTCAATCAAGTTGTGAAACCATAGCTATAACAAGCAAGTAGTGTGCTCAATGTGCTCAAAGATCAATGTTAAGAGATCGTAAGGTTGCTCAATCGAATCGATGTATGCTCCAAGCATTGTTAAGTATGCCTGAGAATAAAATTGAAGAGAGAGGCTCAATGAAGGAGATGAGGGGGGTTTATATAGATTTCAAGGAAGATCCATCAATGGTCCAGATAATTCAGAAGAATCAACGGAGGAGAACAGTTGAGGAACGTGCAACGAATGAGAAGAAACCAAGTGTCTTGCTTTCTTTTGCATGAGAGGAGTTATCAAGAATAGAAGAATAAGTTAACTGAAGAGATAAATCAATTAAAAGAATAAAACAATCAGTTAAGTGATTTAAAACAAGAAAAAGAGATTTGCATGAGAATTAGAAGATATTTTGCTTTATTAAATATATAAAGCTTGAGTTATTTTAGAGATAACTCAAATTAGAAGAAAAAGCAACTTAAATAAATATTTGATTTATTTAAATTTAGAGAAGATATTTTGGAAGAAATAATTAAATAATTGGAATTATTTAATTTAGAAGATTTGAAAACAAATTAAATAAATAAATTTATTTAATTGTTTGTGCATGATTTTAGAAGAATAAATTTTGACTTAATTAAATAATTTAAGAATTATTTAATTTCAGATAAGAGGGAATTTGTTGAATTAATTAAATAATTGGATTTATTTAATTAATGTGGATTTGATTTTTGGAAAGAGGATAATGATTTAATTAAATAATTGACATTATTTAATTTTGGAAGAATATTAAAGGAATTTAATTAAATTAATTAAATAAAGAGAATTTATTCAATTAATGTCAAAATTATGTGATGTAGAAGAAATAGATGAAATTAATTAAATAATTAGATTATTTAATTAATGTGAGAAATACAGGTGATTAGACAGATGACGAAATGCAAGTGATTCGACGACACGGTCATTTTAGGGTGTCTACATTTTGCCCCTCTTTGATGCAATGCAGCGTGTAGCGTTGCGTCAAAGAAAATAATTATTGAATGTGTTACAACTTTGATGCCCCAGTGTATGCCTCCTCGAGCGGGAAGATGGGAAAGTGGTAGAAGCACTATGTTGACGCTCGATGAGAAGATGACGCAACCAGGTAGGAGAAAAAGCAGCAAGGGTGGGAAGAAAAACTAAGGGTGGGACACTATAAATAGGTCCCATGGGGACCACAATCCTCATTTGCACCCTAGGAGATTCTAACTTTAGAGAGGAGAGCTTCCAACCTAGGTGGAGTGAGTTGAGTAGCTAGCGAGGAGAGATGCCTATTCCAGTGCACAGACATTGGGCGGAGCTGGTGCGGACCTACAGCAGGCCAGTAGGAGCTTCGGCAGCGGTAAGTGATCGAAAACCCCTTAGTAATTTGTCATTTTGAGGGTAGATTAGGGCTAAGTTTAGGGAGAATTTGCATGTCAGTCAAAAGCACTGTAGTGTTTCACGACGCGGTTGGTAGTCGTTTGTGGCGCTTTTGGCGTGCCGCAGCGCGCTTGGTAGGTGGGTGCAGCGCGATTGGCAAAATCGTAGCGCAAATGGGGTATTTAATAGCATCGCAGCACCTTTGGCAGTATGCCGCAGTGCGAATGGTTAGGTAGGGCAGCGCGTTGGGTATGGTAGAGTAGCGCGGGTGGTTGGGGATAAGAAAAATTGAAGCGCCTCTGGTAGGACAGAGCGGCACGATTGGTAGCCTAGAGCGGCGCTAGTGGAAAACAAGGTGCCTCTGGGAGAAAAAATGCAGCGCGTCTGGATAGATAGTGTAGCGCGGATGGCATGGAAAGACAGCGCTATTGTATAAAACAAAGCACTTTTGGTTAAGTAGCAGAAAAGTTAGGTTTTTAAGTAGAAAGGGGGGTTTAGAATAGGGATGCCTATCCTAGCTGACAAGAGGGGAAAGGGATGGTTGGGGGTTGCATAGCATAGCATAGATGTAGATAGGATTTGAGGGATTGGTTATAGAAGAACTGACAAGAGGTTTGCTTATGGATGCAAAGGATTTTGCAACCACTGATGTCGCAAGAGCGACATCACGCGATAGCGCATGAGGTTGTACAGTTGACATGGGAGTGTTGTGATGTTCACAACACGCCCCATTATGCTCCTTAGCAAAATGGGGACCCCTGCTGATGTTTTGCTTTTTGCTTCTGCTTGTGTTTGTCTGCTTTCTGGCGGTTTGGTAAAAATGAGTCAGGTGCATCATCATCATGAAGGTCAGGATGAGGTAGGTCACCATCATGAGGTCAGTTTGTCAAAATTCATATTTTGTTTCTGTGACCTCATATTTAGAAAGAGCTTGAAATTCCATGCAGGTTTGCCTTTTACATCACCTGAAAATTCGTCCATATGAGGGAGTTATGAGCAGTCAAAGTTTTGGTCAAACCTGATAATCACAAGTGATCATCATATTTTTATCCTAAGTCATGTTGTCAAGGTCATCCTGATCTTGGTCTATCACCCGATAAAAATCATGCAGTCGCAATATCTGGACGTCAATCTTAGGTGGTAGTGCCCTTTACCCGTCAAATGGCCTTATGCGCATCGTGAGCATCATGATTTTTAGGAGGGTCATATTTTATAAACTCGGTTTTGCTGTATGAAGAACATCATCATCATATTTGAAATGCCCCCTGATAATATCCTGAGGTTCAAATATCCAGACGTCAACTTTAAGTCATGGTAAGTTTTCCCCGTCGAGCGGTCTTTTGTATCGCGAGCATCATGCTGATATTTTAACACTACCTGATCTTATAATATCATGCTGATATTATAAGATCACCCTGACTTAGAAAATCCACCATCTGCATATTTGCATGCGCACGACAAAATCCTATCGGAGGGTCATCATCCTGATCTTTCAAGGGAGGATCATATTTACTGATATTCACCAACATGATGAAGATGTCTTCATATCCTCCTGATCTCCTTTCGCATGATCATGATGATCAACCTATCTTTTAAGGGAGGGTGATATTCCATTCCTCAACAGCATGATCATATTTTAAATATCACCCTAGCGCTAACCTGATGATGACCTCAACTCATCCTCATGCTTCGAAGATGGAAAATGATGAAAACGTCATCATGATATTCGATGAGGAAGATCATCATATTTTTATCCTGTCATGTTGTCAAGATCATCATGATCTTGTTTGTCTACCCTATATTTCGTAAAGTCCTCCTGCCGAGAAGTAAGACCTTTTGCAAATATCCTGATGATCATCCTCATCATCCTGATTTCCCTTCGGCAGGGTATTTTCCAAAAACATGATCCGGTTCGCGAATATGATGATGACGTCATATTCTAAGTTTAACATAAGCCCCAGATATCATGATGACATCATCCCGATCTGATAAATGAAGAAGCAAATATCCTGATGATCATCATCTTCACATTTCCCTTCGGCAGGATATTTCCCAAGGCATGGTCATATTTCTAGAATATCATGATGACGTCATATTCCCAGTTCAACACAGGCCCCGGATATCCTAATGATCATCATCATCCTGATCTTTCGAGAGGGTTACCTTGGCCGCAAAGGGGTCATATTACAAACATCATCCTGATCATGCTCCTTAGGTGACCCGATATTGCATTTATCCCCTGATCTTAACTAAACATGACGGTGACGTCATCTTTTGCATTTTAATGAAGCCCGGATATGACGATGATGTCACCATCATATTCCTTTCTTCAGCAGCAGGATCATATTTCATATCCTCCTATTTTCCTTCAACATGAAGATGATGATGATGTTATTCTTTTCCCCAATATGCAGAAGCGAAATATCATGATAACATTATCTGGACCTTCGGAAGGGTGAGCATCATATTTCCAGAATATCATGATGGCGATAGTCACGCCGATGGGCGGGAATGTGCAAAGCGGTGGAATTTTAAACTATTTTTTTGGCGCCTGTGGCATTTTCCCGGTCAGCGATGGTTGACCCAATGGGTTTTAAGCGGTCTGAATGCGTTTTGAGCGCGTTTTTGGAGTATTCTGGATCCGATTTCCACGATTTTGCAGAGTCACCTGGGTTTAAACGATTATTTTAATTTCCTGCTGTTTATGTGATGAATGAAATACTTATTGCTTGTCTTGTCTTGCAGGCTTGCAGTTGAGGAAGCAGCTGGAACTTCAACGCAGTGACCTCATGGAGGAAGAAAATCTGATCTCATGAGCAAGAAGATAAAGACGAAGTGCGAAAAAGTCAAGGCCATTCAAGTGAAGAACAAAGTTGCAGCTGAGGGTATTACTACAACAGACAAACAAGAGTTATTGCTGAGCTGCCAGAACTTCTTAGAAGGGGCAATATTTCGCCCAGATTTGACACTGCTCAGAGATATTTTGAAGAGCTGGTTCACCTGTATTTATTGCTGTAACCAGGGGTTTGAACCAGGGGTTCAGTTAGGTTTTTGCTGTAGTGCGGACAATCAGAATGTCTTTATATTGTGCCTCTCTACACTGTAATAAGGGGACAACAGGGATTTTAGGATTTTGCCAGAATTGTAGAGCCTTTCTGGGCATAGTTTAGAAGTAGAAGAAGGAGGTCGCCTGTTTGTCTGCAGTAAGGTGCGCGTGGAATGTCTGGCTGCCTTACTGTATCTGTAAAGCTTGTAAGTTCTCTGTAGTATGATCAATGAAACTAAGAGTCATTCCTACATTGTAAATCACATATGACTATTCATTTCTAATACAATAGAATCTGGAGTTCTGCATCTATCTTCTGAGTGTTCTCCTGCTCTTCTTTGTGTTTGAAATATTTCCTTTGAGAGCTTGCAATTTTAAATGTATGTTTGTGAAAATGCTCAGAACTTACATTTAAGGTTTTTACTATGGATTTGATCAAATTACTGTGGTATTTACATAGTGCATAACAGAAACAATTAGATCCTTCGGTAGATTAAATGAGGTATAGATTAGATCTTTCTAACTTTTCCCAACCCATCTGAATATTTAACTGAAAACGTAGAAATCTAAAGGGAGTTGTCTCAAATTTGAAGAAGCATGCATAACAAAGCTATAAGTAGACAATTTTCATAAATAGATAAGGAAGAACGCTGCAAAAATTCAAGAAAACCATCTAAAACTTGCAGCACAGTAGCACTTTTATGCAAAGGAATGAAAAATACTGACATATCTCATGATCTTTTTGTATATTCTTAGTCCAGTAAACCACCAAACAAACCTAAACTATGTAAGGCCCCTTGAACATTACAGCTTCACATTGACCAACTGAACTTGACCAACCGAACCATTGTAGACTTGGGATTAGCTGAATCTCAAATGATTCCTTCTTATCTTTCAAGTATAGTTTCAGTTCATTTTATGTGAATTTTAACTTATTGTTATGATTGCATCAAAACGATCATCAATAGTTTTCTAGCGCTAGAAGGAGGGCCTTCTTGAGTTAGGTTTCATTTCAAACTGGCTAACGACAGTAATAGAGTGACTAGGTCTAGAGCTAGTTCAGGAGATATATTTGTGCAACTACCTGATACAAGGCGAAGTAAAAAACCTTTAATTTGGAAT
This sequence comes from Cunninghamia lanceolata, assembly GCA_027924645.1. Taxonomy (NCBI): domain Eukaryota; kingdom Viridiplantae; phylum Streptophyta; class Pinopsida; order Cupressales; family Cupressaceae; genus Cunninghamia; species Cunninghamia lanceolata. The sequence goes on along the minus strand of BSBN01001185.1, from coordinate 7,100,000 downwards.
CCAAAAATATCACAAGCAGGAAGTTCATCTGGAACACCTCCTGGGTCACCTTTTAACATCCGTAGTATTGTAAGTCCTGATAGATCACTATTCAGATCTTTAAATCTTGGTTCAGGCACTCCTGGGGGTCTCAATCCTCCTCTAAATCCTAATCCACCAATCAATCCAGATATCCCTGCAAGTTCAAGTCAAGCTCAAACACCTGCAATGGCTTATTTCGATGTCAATTCTCCCATACTCTTCAATGATTATCATGAGATGCCCAAAAATCTGGAAAAGATATGTCCCAAATACCAGTTTCATCAAGACCCAGAAGATCATATTAGAATATTTAAGGAAGCATGTTTTAGGGCTATGTTAGAGCACGAGGATGTTGTGTGTAGATTGTTTCCTTACACCTTTAATGAGCAGGCCTCTAGCTGGTACGTAAACTTACCCAATGGTTACATTTCTTCCTGGGCACTTATAGAAGAAGCATTTCTGTCAAGATTTAGAGGACCCATTGATCCTTGCGCTTTGTATCATAAATTGGCTGCTATAAAACGAGGTGAGGGAGAGCTAATTGATAATTTCAATGACAGATTTCAAAAGGCCTATTCTAGGCTGGTAGCCCCTTATACCATAGATGATGCTCCCTTGTTGGCTATGTACTATGCTGCCTTGGATCCTTTAACTGCCATGTTTGTCAAAAGAAAACCTGACATAGATTCAATATCCAAAGCCTACAAAGAGGCAGCCTCAGTGAACCAAGAAATGAGGCATACAACTTATAGTCCATTTGTCAATGGAGGAAATCTTGGGGTGCAAAATCAGGCACACCCATGGAATGGAGTCCCTGTGCAGCATGCTCCACTAGTAAATCCGGTTCCTTCTTACACACCTGTGTATAATCCTACTCCAATCCAAGCTATAACTCCTTACACGGCTAGTACTTCTAATAACAGTCAAAATAATGGTCAGCCTCTCTTCCAACTTCCTAGGGATGTAACTGTGGCAAAAGCACAAGAGTATAGGGAAGAAATCAAAGAGATTACTGCACATTTGAAAAGATTAACAACTGAAGTAACACAACTAAGAAATGAGAACCTCTATGGAAGAAGCAACCAAAACTACAATCCACATCAAAATCACAACCAAGGCCAAAATCACAATTATAGTCTCAATCAAAATCAGCAGTACAATCAGAACCAAAGCTACAATCAGCATCAAGGCCCTAGTCAGGGGCAACCAATGCAAAATAGGGGGCCAGTGATAGATAATAGGACCTGGGGCAATAATAACAAAAATCAGAATCAACCTAGGCCACCCAAGACATGGAACACTGGGCCCAACAACGGTACTCTGGCTTCTCCTTTTGAGAATATAGATAATCATGGTGCAAAACAAATGACTAGCATACAAATGGCCAGTACAGCACCCAAAAATTGGTGCAGATTTCACAATACCAATGCCCATGCTGAGCACGACTGTCCACAGTTCCACTTGGCAGCAAGTATTTTCAACGTAGGTGTACAGCCTCCTACCTCTGAATTTCTCATTCCCAAGGGTAATGAGGTAGTACCCTCAGAATATGACACAACATTAGTCGTAGAAACGTTTACCTTTGCAACTGTAGAAGAGAAGGAGGATGAATTACTAGAGGATGAATCATACTGTTGTGAAAGTCTTTATCCTGAATCAACCTTTGTGTTAAATGCTTTTCAGTTTCCTTTTGAATCTGAAAATGAGATATTAAATGAAACAGAAGAGGTGCAGGCCTTTCAACAAACAAACAAAAGCCACACCTACAATTTGAGGAACAACCCTAGGCCAGGAGGACCTTTCACCACTTCCACTCCTCCGAATAACATTAATACACCCCCAGATCAGAATGCTAGCAACAATCCTGCCATACTTAAAGCTAGTCAGCACACAAATAATGAAACAACAGTGCAAAAGGATCAAACAAGTAAGACAGAAGCAATAGAGACAACAAGATTAGTGAATTACTTATCAGAGGAAATAAAGAAAATTAAGGTCAGTATACCTCTAAATGAATTATTGAAGACCCCAGGGATCAGAAATGCTTTTTTTAAATCCCTGGATACATCCATAGCAAACAAGGTGTCTGCTGATATAACTGTTCCTAATAGTGATTCACCACCTAAGGAGAAAGGTAAGAAAGTTGAGCAGCCTTCCAATACAAATGTGGTAATACATGCGGATAAGAGGGATACTCAACCTTTCTTGTTAACTGTCAGGTTGTGTGGGAAGAATATACACAATTGCATGGTAGATTCTGGTGCTTCAGCGAACGTAATGCCCTTAGGAATATGTAAAACTCTCGAGCTGACTCCCACCAAATCTGCCAAGGTTGTCACGCAACTATATAAGACCGAGGTTAGCGTGATAGGAGAACTCATGAACATTCAAGTGCAATTAGCTTCAGACCCTAGGGTAAGCCAAATCATTGACATTCAAGTAGTGGATATACCCGTAAATTATGGAATGTTGCTAAGTAGGGATTGGTCCAAGACATTAAACGGATATATGACTACTGACTTTTCACACATGTGGTTACCTTGGAGAGGCATCCCAAACCAGATCAGAATAGAGGCAGAGCCCAGAATGAAACATATGATAACAGAGTATAATCGAACTAATGAAATATTATATGCTGCTGTTGAACCAGGTGTCTATAGAATTACCAACAATGGGATGCAGATTGAAGAGATTATGATGTTAAACATTAGAAAGAAGTGTGTCAGCAATAGAACGGCACTATTCATTGAGTCTAACGGAAATTCTTCAGATGAGGAAAACAATGCCATAGACAAATTTGGTCATGCCATTAGACGAGAGGTGGAAGAGTGCGTTACACACAATCTCCCAGTCCAATGCAAGTTATATAAAAATAGGTGTAGAGTCCATGATAGGCAGCATTCTGAGGAGAATTGTGAAATATGCAAAGACATCATTGAATATGAATACAAAAGGTGCATAGGGAGGGTAGAGTCACAAGAGAAAAATGAGAATCTTGATCCAACACAGAGATATGTTCAGGATAATATAGATGCCTTGATTCCAGATTTAGGAAAAGAAATAGAGGACAAGGGTAGTTATCTTTCTGAGTTGCAAACTAAAAACACACATATGCAAGGTAACCAAACGGAAAAACCCATGAATAAACAAGACAACACCCCATAGGCAATAAAAGGGACATAGTATGCCAAGGTGAAAGATCAGAAAAGTAAAGATGGCATGTGGACGTTAAAATGTGATGGGTCCAAATCAAAACAAGGCGCAGGTGCGGGTATTGAACTCATAAATCCTCAAGGTAAATCACATTTGGCAGCATATAGATTACAATTTTCCTGCACTAACAATATTGCTAAATATGAGGCCCTAATTTTAGGACTTGTCATGGCCATCAAGAAAGGGGTAAAAACCATCAGAGTATTTTCAGACTCTGAATTAGTAGTCAGACAAGTGAGGAAACTATATGCCTGCAATTATAAGAAAATGATTAGTTACAGACATAGAGTATGGAGTTTAATGGATTCGTTTGATGCTTTTAACATAGAGCACATTCCTAGAGAGCTGAACCACAGGCCAGATGCGTTAGCAGTTGCTGCTAGTACATTAGAACCATTGACACTGTCAGGATTAAGACGATTTGCTGTTGAGCTAGTTAACGTGCCCAGTATACCAGACAACGTTACACACTTTCAGGTATTTGGAAAGGATCAGCAAATTATTAATTTTCTGACTTGTAATGAGGCATTTGAGGCCCAAATCATTGATGAACAAGAAAGGCCTGAAGTGACATGGGACGAAGAAGATATGATCAACTTGAAGAGCAACTTCTTGCCAAAAGGAGTGATTGAATTAGAACACATCTTTGACTTCGACGGAGTAATAAGACAGAAAGACTTACCCAAAACAGAAGGGGGTAGGTGTGATTTACATAACTTAGGGACTGAGCTAAATCCACAAAGTGTACTAATTGGGAAAGCTTGCTCTGAGAAAATCAGAAAAGAGGTTCTGGACGTTCTAAAAGAATATAAACATGTCATAGCATGGACTTATGAAGACTTGAAAACATTTGATGAGTCCATCATAACTCACGTAATACCTTTAAGAAAAGAAGTCAAACCATTTAGGCAGAAACAGAGGCCTGTAAACGCCATTCTAGAGCCTTTAATCTTTGAGGAAGTTAGAAAATTACTGTCCGCTGGAATAATTTTCCCAGTCAGACATTCTGTCTGGGTAGCTAACTTAGTACCAGTGAGGAAGAAAAATGGAGACATCAGGTTGTGCGTAGACTTTAGAAATTTAAACAAGGCATCTGAAAAGGATAATTATCCTTTGCCCCCAATAGACGAAGTACTGCAAGCAGTAAATGGCACAAAGATGATGTCTTTTTTAGATGGTTTTTCAGGTTATAATCAGGTCTTAATTGATAGGGAAGATAGACTAAAAACCACCTTCACTTGCAAATGGGGAAATTATGCGTATAGAAGAATGCCTTTTGGTCTGATCAATGCAGGTGCCACTTTTCAGAGGGCCATGGATGTTGCATTCCGCGGATTATCAGGTAAGTGCATTGTTGTGTATATGGATGATTTAACTGTGTATTCCAAGGATGCATCCACCCACGCTGAAGACCTCAGAAAAGTACTCTAGCGATGTGAAAGGTATGGGATTTCCCTTAATCCTAGGAAATGTATATTTGGCGTAACTGAAGGTAAATTATTAGGCCATGTCATTTCTGAAAATGGAATTGCAATTGATCCAGATAGAATAGAATCCATAAAAAATTTGTAAACACCAAACAGTAGGAAAGAGTTGAAATCATTTTTTGGTAAAATTAACTTTGTTCGGAAGTTTATAACAGGTTTTGCAGAGATCGTGCAGCCGTTGAATGCTATGTTGAAGAAAGATGCACAGATGGAATGGACGCCAGTGGCCAAAGCCGCATTTGAAGATATCAAGGAAGTAATTTCTAATGCTCCTGTATTAGCAAGTCCAGACTACACAAGCCCGTTTTACATCTACTCCTTTGCATCTTCTCATTCTGTCGTGGCTGCCTTGACATAGAAAGGTGAAAATAATGGAGAGAGGCCCATAGCATTTATGAGTGCACCTCTGAAGGATGCACAGCTGAGATATCTAGATATCGAAAGACAGGCATTCGCATTAGTAAAGGCTGTGAAAAAATTTAGACACTACATCCTGCGCAGCCAGATTAAAGCCATAGTACCAGACGCAGCAGTAAAGATGTTGCTGATGCAAAATGAGCCTGGAGAAAAAAGAGCCAAATCGATCACCACACTGCAAGAATTCGACATGGAGATCATTCCCGCAAAGCTGGTCAGAGGGCAGGCGTTGGTGCAGACAATAGCAAACATGGATCCAAATCTGATAAAACAGCAATATGTATTGAATTCCCAAGACGCATCAGGCTGGTACGATGATTTAAGCACCTTCCTGATAGCTGGAAAGTACCCAAGCAAGATGAAGGCTTCTCAGAGGAGAGCTTTGAAGATTAAGGCACAGAATTATATGGTGCAAGGAGGTCTTCTATTTAGGAAGAACCATGATGGAATTTATCTGAGATGCATAAACAGAACTGAAGCCGATAGAGTGTTGACAGAACTACATGACAAGTACGGAACCGGCCATGGTTCCCATTTAGCTACAACACACAAAATACTGAGGGCGGGCTATTACTAGCCCACTATGTTCAAAGATACTAAGAGTCACATCAGAAGTTGCCACACCTGTCAGACTGCAGCAGACAAAGGGAGAAATCCAGCCAATCCACTACAACCTGTGATCGAATCCAGACCGTTTGCACAGTGGGGCTTGGATTTTATCGGAGTCATCAATCCCCCATCTTCTACATGACACAAATTTATATTGACGGTAACAGACTATTGTACAAGGTGGACTGAGGCCACCTGCTGCAAATTTTCCACAACTGAGGTAGTTATCAAGTTCCTTGAAGAAAACATTATCACCAGGTTTGGAACGCCCTATTCATTGGTATGTGATAACGGCCCTGCTTTCTCTTCTTTAAAATTTTCTAAATGGGCATTTGAATATGGGATTATTCTAAGGTTTTCTTCAAATTATTACCCTCAAGGTAATGGACTGGCTGAATCAACAAACAAAATTTTATTAGACATAATCAAGAGGTTAATTGCCAAAAGTCCTAGAGAGTGGAATACTCTGTTAAGATATGCATTATGGGTAGACAGGACCAAGTTCAAAACAGCTTTAGGTAGCACACCTTATCACTTAGTTTATGGGACTGATCCCATACTTCCGGTTAATCTGAGAATACCAACCTGGAAGTTTGCCAATGAATATCTAGGCTTTGATAACCATAGGGAAGCCAGAATAGTGCAAATGTTACAACTAGAGGAGAAAAGAGGTCAAGCCTCGAGAAGTTTGCCAAACACCAAGCGGTTGTTAAGAGGTGGTTTGACAAAAGGGCAAGAGTCAAAACATTTAGGATATCAGACTTAGTGTTGTGCTGGGACAAAGCACATGAAAAGAAAGGAAGCCATGGAAAATTCGATAAATTATGGCTAGGTCCATTACAAGTCTTAGAAATAATAGGAGATAACACCTTCAGACTTAAGACCTTGACTGGAGAGGATATGCCATTACCAGTTAATGGCCAGCATTTGAAACACTACTTCCAGGCTTGAGGTAAAAGGGGGGCAGTCCTTTTTTCTTAATGTAAAGTGCTGTGGATAATGTACAGTTCTTCTTTTGATGTTTTCTTTTGGGGTTGGCTGTTTGTTTAGCTTGCCTTCTGTTTGTTTTTGCTTTTGTTTCTTTCTGTTTGTACAATTTTTTCTTTTGTTGTGTTGTTTGTACAGCCTGTTTGTTTGGTTTGTTTGTTGTCTCCTCAGCAGGGATCTTTATTTTACTTTAGGGTATTAAGGAGAAAAACTAGCAACCATTCAAAATAGTATAAAATTTAGGGTATTCAAGTTAATCATTTACAATTTACACATAACTTGTTACTATCATGAATGTAGAGAGTTGTTCACCTTCTGAAGTTTTGTATTCAATAAATGTGATTAAGAATTCAAAGCAGGTTTCTCATGATGACACACCTAAAATCCTTGGGTTTGTTGAACTTACCAGTGTAGATATTAGGTGAAAAATCAGAGGTCACCCTTGCTACCATTACAATTCTCAGCTTAATTTCAGCAAGTGTCCACTCCTTGCATCATGAAGTTACAAATTGCTATATCTTATGAAATCTTTCAAAATTAGAAAACAAGAAAATAAAATAAATAAATAAATAAATAAAGCGGATTATACTGAAAATCTAGATTAAGCCATCTAAGTAACTCTACCGGGGCTATAGACGCTCGCTGGCAGTGGGGCTCTACTTAGGAGAATTGTAACGATAACCTTGCCGGGGCTATGGACGCTCGCTGGCAGCAAGGCTCTATCCAGTCGGCTATGAGGGAATATCCTCACCTACGTAGGCTAATGTTAGTCACTGGTTTGTTCAACCGATCTTCAAGATGAGGATAATTAATCATGCGCACACAACTAAACTGAAAATGGAAATTCATGCATCTTTATTGAACACTTTGAGTCTCAAGCTGAATAGTAATTTGCAGGAAAGATAGTCGGAAGTTATGAGTTCATTTCATCTAGTTTCCTTGAACACTCTGAATTTAATTGTTTTGTTTTGGTTGCTAGTTGTTGTGATGTTCACAACACGCCCCATTATGCTCCTTAGCAAAATGGGGACCCCTGCTGATGTTTTGCTTTTTGCTTCTGCTTGTGTTTGTCTGCTTTCTGGCGGTTTGGTAAAAGTGAGTCAGGTGCATCATCATCATGAAGGTCAGGATGAGGTAGGTCACCATCATGAGGTCAGTTTGTCAAAATTCATATTTTGTTTCTATGACCTCATATTTAGAAAGAGCTTGAAATTCCATGCAGGTTTGCCTTTTACATCACCTGAAAATTCGTCCATATGAGGGAGTTATGAGCAGTCAAAGTTTTGGTCAAACCTGATAATCACAAGTGATCATCATATTTTTATCCTAAGTCATGTTGTCAAGGTCATCCTGATCTTGGTCTATCACCTGATAAAAATCATGCAGTCGCAATATCCGGACGTCAATCTTAGGTGGTAGTGCCCTTTACCCGTCAAATGGCCTTATGCGCATCGTGAGCATCATGATTTTTAGGAGGGTCATATTTTATAAACTTGGTTTTGCTGTATGAAGAACATCATCATCATATTTGAAACGCCCCCTGATAATATCCTGAGGTTCAAATATCCAGACGTCAACTTTAAGTCATGGTAAGTTTTCCCCGTCGAGCGGTCTTTTGTATCGCGAGCATCATGCTGATATTTTAACACTACCTGATCTTATAATATCATGCTGATATTATAAGATCACCCTGACTTAGAAAATCCACCATCTGCATATTTGCATGCGCACGACAAAATCCTATCGGAGGGTCATCATCCTGATCTTTCAAGGGAGGATCATATTTACTGATATTCGCCAACATGATGAAGACATCTTCATATCCTCCTGATCTCCTTTCGCATGATCATGATGATCACCCTATCTTTTAAGGGAGGGTGATATTCCATTCCTCAACAGCATGATCATATTTTAAATATCACCCTAGCGCTAACCTGATGATGACCTCAACTCATCCTCATGCTTCGAAGATGGAAAATGATGAAAACATCATCATGATATTCGATGAGGAAGATCATCATATTTTTATCCTGTCATGTTGTCAAGATCATCATGATCTTGTTTGTCTACCCTATATTTCGTAAAGTCCTCCTGCCGAGAAGTAAGACCTTTTGCAAATATCCTGATGATCATCCTCATCATCCTGATTTCCCTTCGGCAGGATATTTTCCAAAAACATGATCCGGTTCGCGAATATGATGATGACATCATATTCTAAGTTTAACATAAGCCCCGGATATCATGATGACGTCATCCCGATCTGATAAACGAAGAAGCAAATATCCTGATGATCATCATCTTCACATTTCCCTTCGGCAGGATATTTCCCAAGGCATGGTCATATTTCCAGAATATCATGATGACGTCATATTCCCAGTTCAACACAGGCCCCGGATATCCTGATGATCATCATCATCCTGATCTTTCGAGAGGGTTACCTTGGCCGCAAAGGGGTCATATTACAAACATCATCCTGATCATGCTCCTTAGGTGACCCGATATTGCATTTATCCCCTGATCTTAACTAAACATGACGGTGACGTCATCTTTTGCATTTTAATGAAGCCCGGATATGACGATGATGTCACCATCATATTCCTTTCTTCAGCAGCAGGATCATATTTCATATCCTCCTATTTTCCTTCGACATGAAGATGATGATGATGTTATTCTTTTCCCCAATATGCAGAAGCGAAATATCATGATAACATTATCTAGACCTTCGGAAGGGTGAGCATCATATTTCCAGAATATCATGATGGCGATAGTCACGCCGATGGGCGGGAATGTGCAAAGCGGTGGAATTTTAAACTATTTTTTTGGCGCCTGTGGCATTTTCCCGGTCAGCGATGGTTGACCCGATGGGTTTTAAGCGGTCTGAATGCGTTTTGAGCGTATTTTTGGAGTATTCTGGATCCAATTTCCACGATTTTGTAGAGTCACCTGGGTTTAAACGATTATTTTAATTTCCTGCTATTTATGTGATGAATGAAATACTTATTGCTTGTCTTGTCTTGCAGGCTTGCAGTTGAGGAAGCAGCTAGAACTTCAATGCAGTGACCTCATGGAGGAAGAAAATCTGATCTCATGAGCAGGAAGATAAAGATGAAGTGCGAAAAAGTCAAGGCCATTCAAGTGAAGAACAAAGTTGCAGCTGAGGGTATTACTACAACAGACAAACAAGAGTTATTGCTGAGCTGCCAGAACTTCTTAGAAGGGGCAATATTTCCCCTAGATTTGACACTGCTCAGAGATATTTTGAAGAGCTGGTTCACCTGTATTTATTACTGTAACCAGGGGTTTGAACCAAGGGTTCAGTTAGGTTTTTGCTGTAGTGAGGACAATCAAAATGTCTTTATATTGTGCCTCTCTACACTGTAATAAGGGGACAACAGGGATTTTAGGATTTTGCCAGAATTGTAGAGCCTTTCTGGGCATAGTTTAGAAGTAGAAGAAGGAGGTCGCCTGTTTGTCTGCAGTAAGGTGCGCGTGGAATGTCTGGCTGCCTTACTGTATCTGTAAAGCTTGTAAGTTCTCTGTAGTATGATCAATGAAACTAAGAGTCATTCCTACATTGTAAATCACGTATGACTATTCATTTCTAATACAATAGAATCTGGAGTTTTGCATCTATCTTCTGAGTGTTCTCCTGCTCTTCTTTGTGTTTGAAATATTTCCTTTGAGAGCTTGCAATTTTAAATGTATGTTTGTGAAAATGCTCAGAACTTACGTTTAAGGTTTTTACTGTGGATTTGATCAAATTACTGTGGTATTTACATAGTGCATAACAGAAACAATTAGATCCTTCGGTAGATTAAATGAGGTATAGATTAGATCTTTCTAACTTTTCCCAACCCATCTGAATATTTAGCTGAAAACGTAGAAATCTAAAGGAAGTTGTCTCAAATTTGAAGAAGCATGCATAACAGAGCTATAAGTAGACAGTTTTCATAAATAGATAAGGAAGAAAGCTGCAAAAATTCAAGAAAACCATCTAAAACTTGCAGCACAGTAGCACTTTTATGCAAAGGAATGAAAAATACTGACATATTTCATGATCTTTTTGTATATTCTTAGTCCAGTAAACCACCAAACAAACCTAAACTACGTAAGGCCCCTTGAACATTACAGCTTCATATTGACCAACTGAACTTGACCAACCGAACCATTGTAGACTTGGGATTAGCTGAATCTCAAATGATTCCTTCTTATCTTTCAAGTATAGTTTTAGTTCATTTTATGTGAATTTTAACTTATTGTTATGATTGCATCAAAACGATCATCAACAGGGAGGAGGACGCATTCTTAGAGCATGCGGGACTATGGCATGTGGCCCACTTGACACATATTAGGGAGAATCTCGCCCTAGTGACAGTAGTTGTGGAGAGATATCATAGCAAGACCTCATCATTCCACTTTTCAACGGGGGAGGCTACAGTGACACTGGAGGATGTATATCGCATCCTGAGGATTCAGATAGATGGAGAGATAGTGGACTTTAACCCGGCACGGGGCGAGGCAGGCATGGTAGAGGTCTTCTGCACAGATGATCTTCGGATAGATGATGGGGAGATTTGATGGGCAGACGTCCCGAGACTCTGCGATAGGATCAGATGGATAGTGGCGTCATTGATTGGTGGCTTCCTATGTCTAGATAGGAGATCCAGAGGTTTATCAGTTGGCTGGGGGACAGTGCTATCAGGGATGTTCACACATGGCAGACAGTACGCGTGGGCCCCTATGTTTTGTGATAGTTATATCATGACCTGCACCACTGCGTGTACAGGAGAGGCAGGAGCCTCTCAGCAGGGGTGACCTTGTTACAGGTATGGGCATGGGAGCATATCCCAGTGATCCAACCCATGGCATAGCAGCATTAAGACAGAGGTGAGCCATATGCATTTTTATATGATGGAGTGATCACACATCAGAGGATGGGGTCGGTGAGCCACTGGAGGCGGCAGATTGATGAGATGGACTTGTTCATATGGAGGCCTTGGCTATTATGTGAGGAGTGGGATGACGAGCATGAGCAGCTCATGTATTGTAGACAGGCTCGCTAGCTATTTGGGTGGTGGACAGATATGATAGAGAGGTACCTACCTGAGCGAGTTCTCAGACAGTTTGGATTGCCACAGGGACTACCCGTGGGGGAGACCACAAATGCTAGGACACGGAGGGAGGTTGGAGACTGGGATGCAGAGATCCCAGTGGCCACAGCCTTGGCAGATGTACGGGGACTTGTCCCCGTGAGATGGGATTGGGACTCTGGGCTGGCAGACCTAGGGACGCTGCCAGGGTATGATCAGTATTGGTAGACTCACAGGCTGATCAGATTGACTACACCAGGTGTAGCAGGGGCAGTGGGAGAGGTACTAGTCCTCGGAGGGGAGGCTAGGATGAGACAGCAGGCCCGAGCAGCTAGGCAGCGGGCAGTGGGAGAGGGCAGAGGTCAGCAGGTAGGTGGAGAGGGTAGCAGCCAGTAGGCGATGTGGAGATGGCTGAGGCAGTGGGTCTGATCGCAGAGACTAATTTGTAGAGAGCTGAGCGACTGCTGCAGGAGGAGATAGCCTGGAGGACTCGTTTAGAGCTCTGGATGGTACGACTGAGGAGGGATAGAGATGCAACCCGAGCAGAGGCGAGGCAAGCCGAGGCCACAGCTCAGACATAGACACAGGCAGCCTCAGCAGCACAAACAGCCCTGGCACAGCTACAGGCCAGTATGCAGGCACAGGTATAGGCCCAGGTGCAGGCACAAGTACAGGCAACAGTACAGGTAGCACTACAGGCATAGGCACAGGCAGCACCAGCACCGGCAGGGGATGATGGGCAGCTAGCCCAGACTAGACGGGAGAGGGATGTGGAGGTGCAATTGCGGTTGGCAACAGAGGCCACACTCTTTAGAGTGAGGCAGGAGAGAGAGGAGGCACGCCGTGCACTGGGGGCAGATCAGAGGACCCTATACACCAAGCTCGTCTGAGTGCAGGGTGAGCTAGTATCAGCTGGCCGGGAGGCAGAGTATTACAGGGGTCTATATGTGGGTGCGGTGCCAGCAGCTCAGTAGGCACCGAGCTACAGAGACAGGAGCAGATCTGGGGCATCTAGATCTCATAGGACAGGGCAGTTAGTGTCCTCAGTTAGAGGACCTCTTTTGCCACCAAGGGGAGGAGGAGGAGTAGCAGGGGGACCTCCACCGACCACAGGGGGAGGACAGGGGCCACAGCAGGAGGGCAGCTCTACCCACTAGGGCAGGCACATTTGTATCATTTTGGACAGATGCCTGCGTGCATTCTGATGTATATTTTGCGGGCTCTTGATAGCCTTGATGTACTATTTTGATGTATATGTGGATGTATACACATTTTGTATTATTTATGTAGACATAGACATTTTGTAGTATGATGACCATTCCATGATATATATGATGATCTATTCGGCTCATTGTTGTTCATGCTTTTGTGTATGCATTCCTTGATGTGATGGATGTGATGATATGTATGTATGATTATGGATTCACGTGATGACATATGTTGCTTATATGATGCTTATAGATGTATGATGATAGAGATATACCATGATATAGATGTGATGACTAGTGATATCTGACATGTGGGTTTTGCAGATATGCACCAGAGAGGAGAATAGGAGGAGATGGGAGATAGAGACTATTGATCGATCTTTGTAGTGAAAGTGATATAAAGGTTGTGGGAATGGATGAATGAGCTTGTTGCAATAGTTTCACATTTGTATATAAAGAGAAATCCTTATTTTGATATAGCACGTGGATAGTTCGCCACCAAGGTATAAGAGACCAAGGTGTAGTAATATCTAAGTGCATGGACATTGACTCTGCAAGCAAGCAGTTTGAACTTAGATCTTGTTAGACACAATATAACCTTGTTGGAACATGTGAATAAGCCATAGTCTTGAACATAAAATACACTTCAATACATGTAAATGCACGAAGAATATTAATATGTAAGATGCTAGGTCTTAACACACACAAGATAAATAGAATGTCAAGAAAGATACTAAAGATCATTCCTCAAACACGGCACACAAAAAGCAATGATGATGCCCCCAATCCATACTGCATCACAACATACCAAGATTATAGATAAATCAAGGTAGTCTTGAGTAGGTAATGGATAAAGGAATAAAAGATAAACCATAACACAAATTGACTAACTTACAAAGTAAACATACAGCCAACATATTCTCTTGCCAAAGAGGTTGCTCAGGATAGATTGGATAGGAAAGATAACAGCCTTATCATAGGAATTCTGTGTCTGTTCAAGGGTGCTATCTACCTAAAAAGACAATATCTTGCTGCAGGAAATGCCACATGTCGCAGGAGACGCGTGTGTTGGTCTCGACAATGGAACACTGCACAGAAGACAAGCTTTTTGATCTAGGGCTTGGGTTAAGCGAGACTTAGCTGATGTTGGCAATCGGTATGCAGGACAGTAGATGACTCTGGAAGTAGGGCTCTTTGCTTCAGGTTTGTTAAGGATGTTTGCTTTGAAAGGATGCGCTAGCTGGTTGCTTGAGTTAGTCAAGTCGTAATGGATTTTGACAAACGGTAGACTAGAAAGGTGACAGTGCCAATGGATTGGGGTGGGTGGAGAATGATGGATCGTGTGTGCCTGAGTACTGGATACATCCTTTGTATTTCAGACTACCTACATACCCTGTATCCACAGGATCAAGGCACATGACGATGAAAGATGAACGTGATAAAATATGTAGTTCTGGATAGAGTGATGAAATGGATTGAGGTGGAGAGAAGGGGATCTTATGTACCTGAGTACTGGATACTTCCTTCATATGCCAGATTGCCTACATACCCATATCCATGGGATCAAGGTACTTTAAGATTGAGAAGAGATAATATGTAGTTCTGGTTGATGTGATGAGGTGGGAAAGAGTGTTTTGAGAAGATAATAGCCTTATCGTAGGAGCGATGTGTCCGTTAAAGGGTGTTACCTGTGGAAATGAGCAAAGATTGAAGTATGCGTTGCGAACCACGAACAAGGAACCAATCCTAGACCTAAGGTAAGGAAAGAGTTGCCCCAATTATGGTAGAGGAAATTATATGGATGACTGACGAAGACAACACAGAAAGACTTGACCTAGGACAAGACAGTGTTAACTGTAGACACAGATCAAGATGTGGGATGACGACGCGGGACATTGACAAATTTCCAAGCTATACTAGATAGGGAGATGGAAATGTAAACAAAGTCAATGGGAAAATGCGCTGCAAATTGGACAAGGAGTGGACAGGACTCGATAGATGATGGATGTTGACTCTACACATAGCGCCTGTTTGCCAGGTTTTCACTAGAGGACAGATTTTTTTGGATTTTTTTTGTTTTTTTATTTTTTTATTTTTTTGTGTGGTTTTTTTTTGGAATACTCTGAGGATCAAGCATAGAACTTCTTGAGATGGACACTGTTAAGTGGCTCATCTAGAGGAATGCCATCAAGTGTAGCTGAAGTATAAGCTCCTGATCCATATGCTGCGGTGAGAATGAAGGGACCTAACCAGTTAGGCTCAAACTTGCCCTTCTTTTCTCAATCTGCTTGATTTCTCTGATTTTCTTTTAGTACAAGATCACCAATTTAAAACCATCTTTCTTTGATCTTTTTGTTGTAATTACGCCGGAGGTAGTTTTGATAGACATGGAGATGATTAAGTACGGCAAGGCGCCTCTCATCTGGTAGTTCAAGCTCAGCTAATCTGGAAGTGTGATACTCATCTCCACCGATCAGGTCCTGCATGGATACTCTGAGGGATGGGATCTCGACCTCTATAGGTAGGATGGCTTCAGAGCCATAGACCAAGGCATAAGGTGTGGCACCAGTTGGTGTTCTGATACTAGTGCGATAGGCCCATAGGGCGGGATTGAGTTGCAAGTGCCAATCGCGACCAGCTTCATTGACTGTTTTCTTGAGGATTTTGAGAATGGTCTTATTGGAAGCCTCAGCTTGGCCATTACTCTACGGATAGTAGGGAGTGGAAAAGCGATGTTGGATATTGTATTGTGTGCACAAGGCACGGACATCTTGGTTCTTGAATGGTCTCCCATTATCAGTGACAATGGCTTGGGGAATACCATATCGGCATATGAGGTAGTTTAGGATAAACTTGGCTATTTGCTTACCGGTGATATAGGTCATAGGAATGGCTTCTACCCACTTCGTGAAATACTTAGTGGCAGTAATGATAAACTTGTGGCCATTGGAGGAGGAAGGGTGGATTTGTCCTACGAGGTCGAGACCCCATTGAGAAAAAGGCCATGGAGTTGTCACAGGTTGTAATTCATGAGCTGGTGCGTGAATCAAATCTCCATGCTATTGGCATTGTAGACACTTCTTAGCGAACTGTGCAGCATCTTGCTCTATTGAGGCTAGTAATAACCTATTCTAAGTATCTTCTTAGCAAGATTAGGACTGGTAGAATGTGAGCCATAGACACCTTCGTGTATGTCTCGTAAGGTAGCTTCAGCTTCTTTCATGTTAAGACATCGTAAGAGGATACCATCGAGACTCCAACGATATAGTGTATCACCCAGAATGATGTAACGTGAGGATCAATGGATAAAGGTTTTGCGTTGGGTGGATGATAGGTCAGGGGGAAAGGTTTTGTTCTTGAGGTATTCATAGATATCTTCATACCATGGGGAATTGGGACCAACAAGTTCGCAGATGATTTCAGTAACAGGAACATCGACGGCTGGTATCAACAATTGCTTAATCAAGAATTCACACTTCTATGTATTTGCAGGCATGTCAATCAGTGACCCTACAGAAGCCATAGAATCTCCAGCTTTGTTATGCTCTCTTGGAATTTACTCAAATGTGATGGTAGCAAAATGTGGTTTGTAGGCATCCACTAGTTACTTGTAGGGGACCAGCTTTTCATCCTTTGTTTGGTATTCATCCGTGACTTGGTGAATGACTAGCTGTGAGTCTCCATATACTTGTAATTTTGTGATGTCCCATTGAACTGCTGTATTGAGACCTATAAGGAGTGCTTCATACTCAGCTATATTGTTGGTGCAAGGGAATGCCAGCCAATATGACTTTGGAATATAGTCATTTTGAGGTGTAACAAATAAGATGCCGACTCCTGATCCATGCTGTGTGTAAGAACCATCAAAATATAGCTTCCACATTATGGAGTTGGAAAGAGTGAAGAGATTTTCATTAGGAAAGTCAGCTACCATAGGATGTGTATCTTTCATAGGTGCTTCGGCTAGTTGATCCGCGAGGGCTTGTCCTTTGATGGCTTTACGATCCATGTACTCAATATCGAACTCACTGAGGATCATGACCCACTTAGCTAGTCTGCCTGTAAGAGCTGCTTTTGCTAGTAGATATTTCAAGGGATCAATTTTGGCTATCAGATTTGTGTGTTGGTTCAGCATGTAATGCCACAACTTTTGGGAGGAGAACACTCCTGCTAAACAAGCCCTTTCCATTGGTGAATAATTGAGTTCATATCCCACCAAGGTTCTACTAATATAGTAAATTGCATGCTCTTTTCCTGTTTCATCATTTTGTGCTAGAAGGGCCCCTAGGGCCGAATTTGTAGTGAAGATATATAATATCAAAGGTTTGTCTGTGACTGGTGGAACCAATACAGGAGGTGTAGCCAAATACTCTTTAAGTTGATCAAACACTACCTGACACTTGTTGTCCCATCGAAATGAGACATCATTTCAGAGCAAGTGTTGAAAGGGTTTACATTTATCTGCTAGCTGTGAGATGAACCGCCGAATGGACTGCAACCTTCCTTGAAGGCTCCTTAATGCTTTAAGGTTCTTGGGTGGAGGCATCTCCACTATAGCCTTTACTTTCGCTAGATCAACTTCAATGCCTCTATGAGATACAATGTATCCCAACAACTTCCCTGATGTTACACCGAATACACACTTCTTTGGATTGAGTCTTACTTGGTATTTTTCAAGCCTGTCGAAGATCTGTCCTAGAACCTATATGTGATCCACCCTAGAAGATTTATCCAATATATCATCAACATAGTCTTCCATGATGTGATGAAATAGATCATGGAAGATCACTATCATTGCTCTCTGATAGGTTGCTCCTGCATTCTTCAGACCAAATGGCATGACACACCAACAATAATTGCCCCAAGGACAAGTAAAGGTTGTTTTATGTTGATCTTCCTCTGCTATCCTTATCTGATTATAGCCAGAGAATCCATCCATGAGAGAAAACATCTCGTGACCTGCTGTCAAGTCCACTATAATGTCAATGTTTGGTAGTGGAAAGTCATCTTTGGGACATGCCTTGTTGAGATCTTTGAAATCATTACACATATGAATGTGCCCATTGGGTTTAGACATAGGTATAATGTTTGAGACCCAATCTGAATAGTCGATTGGTCATATGAATTTTGCATCTAATAATTTCTGTATTTCCACTTTCACCAAGAGGGCTATCTGTGGGTGCATCTTTCTCAACTTTTGCTTGACTAGTTTCACCTTGGGATCAACTGTGAGATAATGAACTACTAGCTTATGGTCTAACCCTGGCATATTGGCATAGGTCCATGCAAAGTTGATGGTTCGTTGCAAGAAAAAGTTGTTAAGATTTCTGTGCTCTGTTTCAGATAATGATGCTGCTAGGAATGTGGTCTTTAGATTTTGTTTTGTGCCAAGGTTTATCTCTGTAGAATCTTCCACTAGGAGAGCTGACTTCTCTTGATACTTAGATGGTAGGGGAAGGTCAAATCCTCCACCCTCAAGTGCCACAGTTGGGTTTTCACCTTTGGATACGTCCTTTGTTTTTACTATTTTATGATCAAGAGGTGCCACAGTGCAGTTTTCACCTAGAGATCTTTCTTTATTTGTACTTTTGCAACTGGAGGATTTGGCATTCTCACCAAAATAAGCCGTTGGCTCTAGTTCCATTACAAAACCTGCTTTATGATCACCAAGAGGGATACCTTCCCGACGTCCCATGAACTCAGCTAAAGCTTCATCATTCTGAAATACATCTATAACAGGGGACCCTTATTGGTCCCAATCGATAAGTTCAGGGTAGACAAGTGTGACATTCTAGGTGCTGGTGGTGGAAGTTAAGGATATAGAGGATAGCGTAAAAATGGAGGATTCTGCGAATAGGTTGGTCATGTGGAGGGAAGAGTCATCAATGATATCCTTTGTAGACATAGAATCGGCGGGAAAAGTGTCAGCTACCTCATCAAGGATATACTCGATGTCCAAGGCGCGTGGTACCTTCTTACCAAATCCTAATCCCTTCTTGTCTAGCTTCTTTGTTACAACAATGGGTTCCATAGTTCCTTGATTCTGTTTCCCAAGGCCACCTTTGCCTTTATAGCCCATGTTTTTTACTATTCTTAAGCCATTGCCATATTGCTTGATTGGTATTGTGACTGGTTCTGTCTCCTTATAGAGCCAAGAAGAAATATCCTCAATAGTTTCCTCTTCCAATAACCGTCCATGTTGGAATTGGGTTAGGAATGTTGGGGGAGGAATAGCTACTTTTTTGGTTACTTTGGCAATGGGTGGTTTGCCGTAAGATTTTGAAGATAAAGGCATCCGCCCTACACAACAAAATTTTGAGATATCATAAGTGCCAAAGCCTATATCCCGGATGCGAGCTATGATTTTGGGGAGGGGTGTAGATTCACTTGTAGAGGCTTGCGTCAGAGTTTCAGGATCAACATATAGTGGGGATTCAAGGGCTTTTTCATTTTTAGGCACTTGGTTGCAATTCTTATAGCTTCCTTACAAGACACGATAGAATTCAAAAGGATTAGGATCTCCTGGGATGGTGATCTCTGTACCATTGTATGGGAACTTTAGAGACTGATGGTACATGGAGGGAACAGCTTTCATTGCATGGATCCATGGGCAGCCTAGGATAATGTTGTAAGGCAGCTCAATATCAAGGACTTGGCACCTAGTTTCAAGCATGACAGGGCCTAGTTGTATAGGCAAGTGAATAACACCTTCTGAACGGTGTTCTGCATCATCATACCCCTTGATTGTAATACTATGATCAGTGTTGACATGATCCTTAGAGTATCCCAATTGCTTTAGTAACTTTAAAGAACAGATGTAGAGACCAACACCACCATCTATGAGTATACGTTTGATTTTGTGCTTATGGATGAGAACTTCAATATGCAGGGCATCATTGTGACATGGATCATGGGAGGGGAGGTCTTTCTTAGAGAAGACCACGTTATAGGGTGAAGCAATGTTACCTACTCTAGCTTTGAAATCTGCGACCGCTATGTTGTTAGGAACGGAAGACTCTTGGAGGGCTTTTTCTAGCACCACTCTATGTGCAGGTGATGACCGTAGAAGGTCCAAAATAGAGATCTATGCTAGTGTTCTCCCTAGATGTTTGACAAGATTATAATCAGATTAAACCGGAAGCCTAGGTGTAGGAGCATGAATGGTGACATGACCACGATGAGTAGTAACAGCACAATCCGTAGATTTACCTTTGATTGTGAGGGTAGACACTCAACTCTCTTCAAAATGACCTACAATGGAATCGAAGGACGTGGAAGCATGATTGATACCTTTACCTCTATCCTGAGGAGGAGGTGGACCATGATGAGGGAACGGTTCTTTATACATATCTAGATCCTTGTTCGTGTGTTGAGCCGCTTGTTCATCCTCAAAAGTGATTTGATTACCGTTGATGAGGTTTTGGATAAGGTGCTTGAGTTTCATAAAAGATGCGGTTCGATGCCCTTTGCTCCTATGGAACTCACAATATTCATTATCTCTATAATGTGCCATTTTGAAAACAGGCTCGCCATATGGGGGAGCATTAGGTAAAGTGATGAGCCTTTTCTGCAAAGCTTGTTGTAAGACTGATTCGATGGGCACTCCCAAGGGAGTGAATTGACGTCGCAGAGGGTAATCTTGTTGAGGCTGCTCTTGTTGTCATTGCTGTTGGTTTTGATAAGGCTGCCTTTGTTGCTGCTGTTGTTGAGGTGGAGCTTGACTTGGTTTGGAGAGCTGCAGTGGTGTTTGCAATGTTTGGACATGTTTAGTATCGACCACCCCATCGTTGACCACGTTTTTGTTTTTGTTCCAATATTTGGGTTTATCGTTCGATTGTTGATGAGGAGCGCTATCTTTCATTTCTTTAAAGATTTTGACCACACCCTTAGCAATGAGGGCCTTCTCAATGTTGATACCCTTGTATGTGATTTCATCGAAGGTTGTAGCACTAAGAATTTGCAAATGGAAACCTAACTCTTGGTTGAGGTTCTGCACAAATATGCTAACAAGCTGTTTCTCTGGAATCCTGAAAGGGAATTTGCTAGCCATTTGTCTCCATCTTTGAAGGAAAGAAATGAAAGTTTCACCATTTTTTTGTTTATTGTTGCATAGATCAGTCATGGAAATCTCATGCTCCGCGTTGTAAGAAAAGTGGGTGGCAAACTTCTCTGCTAGCTCATTGAAAGACTTGATACCCATGGGTAAGTGTGAGAACCATTCTATAGCTTGACCTCCAAGACTGCGAGGAAAGAGACGCATAAGATATGTGTCGTTATGTGAGACCTCGAAGCAAGCAAGATAGAATTCCCTAAGATGGTCTTTTGGGTCACCTTTTCCTTTGTATTTATCAAACTTGGGAATAGTGAAATTTTGAGGAAAAGGGATCATTGGTAATGACCGATCAAAAGGATAAGGACACACTTCCTCTAAAGAGAAGGTTTTCTTGGTGTGGCCAAATGTAAGATCAGATAGCTGCTGTTGAACTTTTGTGATCTTTAGCTCCATAGTCGTGGGAGGGGTTGGTAACATCTCCTGTTGTCCAAAAAGTGGTTGGTGTTGCCCATACGGAAGATTATAATGTAATCCATGCACACTGGTGTTATAAGGGTCATAAGATTGATTGGGATCATATGGGTTGTACATTTGGTTCAGACTGGGTTAGAATTGGAGGTTTTGATTGGGCAGAGGTGGAGGTGGCGCTAGGTAAGAATGTTGGCTTTGTGATGGTTGAAGAAAAGAATGGGGTGGAGGAAAGCTAAAGTGCGTTTGATTGGGTTGTGAGGGCAGCACATAGCTTTGGGAAACTTGATGTTGGGCATGTTGAGAGTGGCTAGGCAATGTGTGAAAGAAGTTGAGTGAGGATGAACGTTGTGGAGGGACATAGGTAGACATGATTTGCGATGGTTAGGGTTGATTGAGGATGAGAGTAGAAGAATGCTGTGGTTGGGGTTGCTTAAGAACAAGAGTAGAAGAATGCTGTGGTAGGGGTTGCATGACTCTAATTGGTTGAGAGACATGAAGGTGTGATGATATAGGAGGTGGTATTTGTTGAGACCCTTGTTGCATGGCTACATAATTGTTCCCCGGATTGTAATTTGGTGGGAAACCTTCACGTGATGGGGTAACCAAGATTCCACTTGCAATTGGTGTGGACACTTTAGGAGGTGGTTGTGTATTCGATCGAGCTAAGGTGGCTTGCTTAGCTAACTCTGCTTGACGTTGGAGATTTTCTTGTTGGTTTTTATAGACCTCCATAGGAGTCAGAAGTGGTGATATGGGTCTTGTTGACATTTCTTCTGAATCAGCATTAGGGTTTGCCACTTCTAATGCACAGGCAGATTCAGGCCAACTGAATACAGGAGGTTGCGTGAGCTCCTCCCCTTCACTTCTGGTTCTGCCGCACCAAGGGGGGTATCCCTATAACTTAAGATGTAACCTTGACTGGCTCAAAGATAGAAAGATCTGACTTGACAACAGCAGGCAGAATGCTCTCATGTATGGACCAAGATCTGTATGATAGATCACAAGGCTGGCAACATTCTTGGACATGATGTCTGGTTGGGTATGAGAGCATGCAGGGGGTTCCTAATCCTACTCCTACAACTAACAGGTGGAAGTATGAAGTGTTTTAGTTTGAATTTGGATGCAAAGCTGGACATGGTGTATAACACAAGAACACAGCATGACTGGTGCCTATCCAGGGCTTGGAGTCAGTAGACATACACCTGTGAATGATCAGCATAAATAGCTAAAACTGGATTTCAGGGGGATACACATGATATCTGCCTTACAGATATCTCCCAATATAGAGTGTTGAGCTATCTCTACTTATGGCATCCCTACTGCAGTATACCCTTCCCAATGTTCAACCTGAAAACAGTTTAATCTGCCCCTTGAGCAGAGGTTAAAAGATCAGACATTCAACATAGGAATTCTATGCTCTAGAATCTAAACATAAGCAAACATCCAGATCCAGAAGAAGGATACATGCAATACTGGAGACAGAATTAACACAACACATGCTAAGGTAGCATTACTCATATAAGATCAACCATGAAACCAGTGGATTCATGCCAAGTCCTACAACAGGAGATACATAAACTCACAAGAAAAACTGTACAGAGCAACCAGATCAGCTGGTTTTGGATTACAGAGCCAAAAATCTACAACTTTCAACAACCTTGAATGATCAACACCATCTGCATTATATAGCAGGAGGGTGTCTTCAGCATTAACTACCAGGTTGACCAAAATTCCCGCCAGATATACAGTACCATAGAAATGGCGCTCAAACTTGAATGCAGCAGGTAGGGGAGGAGACAGGAAGATTTTTCGAGCCTTGCGCCGCCGCCTAGGGATTCAGATCTTCAATCAGGTACAACATTCGTCCACGCCATCGCCCATACCTCTGCAACAATCGCCATTGATGGCGCACCAACCCGCGGCCTCGGGAAGAACATCAAACAGACAGTCGCAACCGCTTCCCGCCGAGATTCATCATCATGATATTTCGAATATGCAGGATAACATTATCCCACATGCACCCCGCAGCAACCTCCTTTGCACTTTATATACTAGGTCATGAGCATATATCATGTCGGCGCTTTTGCTCCTGACGACACTAGTATAGACTTCATCATCATCATCCTCCAGCAGCATGATATCCTGTTGTTCGAAATATCACCCTGACGTCATCATGATATTTGAAACATAACCTTCATGATAATCGGCACAACCTGATCCTTCGGAGGAACATCCTCCTGCTGAGCTTATAACAAAAGTCTGGCCGATGAACATCCTGATGACGTCATCATCATATCCTGCTGACGTCATCATCATATCTGCCTACTGCACACCTCCTCATATCCGGATGACGTCATCATCATGTTTGCAAATATCAGGAGGTCTCTTCAAGATGATCAGTGTTAGAAATATGACCCCCGCGGGACCTTGATGACGACATCATCATATTAACATCATCATGATATTCGGAAGACAACCGGATATTTGGAAATATCCTCCTGATGTTCAAATATCAGGTTGCACTGTAGCTCCTCTATAAGATCGGGGCGATAACTGAATATGATGATGCTGCTTGAAAAGATCACCCCCCGGAGATAATGCGCGAAGCCAACAGGCGGATATCTCCTTGATATTAGCATCATCATGATGCTCGAACAAACAAACTTATATCCGGGTGATATGAAAATATCACCCCTTCCTTCGGAATATCATGATGCAGTTAGGCAGAAAGAAAAATATCACCCTGATATACGGATGACGTCAGCATCATCAGGATGAGAAACAAAGAACAAGAAGTGATACAACATCATCAGGATGATATTGACTAAGATCATCCTGACGTTCGAAATATGATGACCCTAGTGAATATCGGGTCGTACTTGAAACTCTTCAACATCATCATCAGGATGATCATAACCAAGATCACCCGATGATAGAAATATCACCCCGGCGAAATATCATGAAGGCAGAAAATATGATGACCTCCACAAGCAGCAGGATGACAACTGAAAAAATGATGATGATGACGACCCTTAGGATAAAACAAGTTAGGTCGAGCAACTCAAAGAATAAGCAACATCATCATCATGCTCGCGCAAGGTGATAAATGGAAGATCACCGGAGACTTTGAAACATCACCCTCGCAAGCAGATAAGGGCGCACTGTAGCTCGTCAGCATCATCAGGATAAAACCCGAACATCACCCGACAGCGAAATATGATGATGACGATGAGAAACCGGTCGACGAAGAACATGATGATGCTGACCCTCATGGAAACAAACATGATGATGATGACCTCCTCCTCAAGAAAATATGATGATGCAGCTGAAAAATACTGAGGAGGTCCGTTACTTAGAGCATTTTTTGGATACTTAGGGAGAGTGCCTGAATGAAAATTGCTCAGAAAACCACCAGTCAATTCAGGCGTCAACAGGTCTTTCCCCTGTTGGATTTTGAAAAATGGGATTCCTATACTGCGGGCCTTGTGTAGGCAAAGGCGTAGTCACTGTTGACATGGTTTGCACCGCTTGTATGGTATCTTGGGCATTGTTATTCTCCTTGAGAGTGGATAAATCAAAATCTTGAGTTAACTTGGCGCCTTGCTCTACAAGCAAGCGAAAAAAATGATCTTGGTTTTCACTAAGGATTTTGTCAAAGAAGGCCATGACTCTAGGCTCCTGTATGATTTCATCAAGATCTTGCCCATCTACTTGAGAGGATTGACCTATTTCAAAGTGTCACTCTTCTTGAGATGGGACTAAATCTATAGTATAACCTTGAGGGACAAAATCTTGAGGCAAGCCAGTGGTGTACTGAGGTGTACTTCTCAAAGGGATCCTATCCTCTTGAGGATTGCTTGGTTCATCAATGTGCGGCATGTTCAGAGAACTGATTGGTTTTGCCGCGGGTGTACTAGGAGTAACCTTGGGAGTAATGTTGAGATGACCTGATTGCAGTGTGTGAGGAGGTGACTTGCGCTTCTTAGGGACAACTTGCTTGGACTTCATAGTTTACTGGAGCCTAGTGATTACCATGGAATACACTAGGACAAGATAGGTAATGCTGGGTTTCTGTGAGATGCTTTGAGAAACGGACAAACTCTGATGCACAAAGTACTAAACCAAAAGCGCTATACTGTTTGACCAGAGGCACAGGACTGTGCAACCAAAAGTGTGCTACTGTGATGCCAAAGGCGATGGACTGAGCTACCAGAAGTGAGTTACTGCTATGCCAAAGGTGAGCTATAGTGACCAAAAGTGAGCTACTGTTATACCAAGGGCGTTGAAGTAGAGTTTTACCAGAGGTGAGTTACTGCTATGCCAAAGGTGATCTATTGTACTACCAAAGGTGAGCTGCATAATACCAGGGGCGCTGAAGTAGTGTCTGATGTTTCTAAAAGGCAAAATTTTTGATAGATTGTTTCTGTTTCTGATTGGATTTGTTTGGCAAGAGAAAACACAGCAAATAATGTTGGCACACACAAGGGACTGACACAATAGATAGTGTATGTTCGAGGCTCCAAACAAGCCCAATGTTTCCACAGGTATAAGACAATTACAATCAATAACAAGCACTTTTTATCCCTAGAGACAAGGTTTCATTGCAGTAGATCAGCTCACAGCTTAATACTCCATTGATAAAAATATCATTCCATAAAGGTGTTGGTTATTTAGTATCTTTGCGAGAGACGATAGGTAGGGATATCTCACCCTCCCCTTGGAAAGATCAAGTAGGTCACAAGAGCTTTATATCCAAGGGAATACTATCTCTTCTCAAGGGAGCCAATGGTGAGTATCTTAAGGGCTTAAATTGATTCCCCTTGCACTGATGATTACCGCAATGTTCGGAGGTAGGTCAGGTAGTCTCTATCTAAAATGGTTCTTAGTGACTTTGAGGGACCAACGCCTTATGAGCAATACGACAAGCTACTAAAAGCTTTAACCAATCCTACTAAGAGTATCAAACACTTCGCTCAATGTGAAAATTGTTTCCACAAAGAGCTAGTACACCTCTTTTTAGTTTGGCACCACAAGGTAAGGCTGACGTCGGTTAGGACTTGGCTTTCACCTTATCCCTCTTATATAGCAGTTCAAGGAAAACTTCGCTTAGGGTCGTCCCTTTTGGATGAAGCGCAATCCAAAAGTAGGCCCTTCTAAAGGAAGTACAAAAAGTAAGAGCAAGCACGTCAAACAAAGGTTCAATTGTCCCGTTATAAGAAAAATAAGGTGCAACTAAACTAGGCACACACACGCTTGTAGTTGTCAGTTGTCCCTTATGAAATTGAAGTGTTTGGCATTCATGTCCATTGTCCCTTAGAAAATTGAGGTGTTTGTTCATACATGTCCATTGTCCCTTAAGAAAATCAGTATGTTCCTAAGACTTAGATTTGCAAAACAGATTTGTTCAATTATCCTTTTAAGCATGCAATGTGTTTCTAAGACTTAGTGAGATAAATCAAAAAGTTCTTCAATGCTCGTCATTCTGAAGTCAATGAATTTAAGGAAAGACTTAAATAGGCTGATGAATTCATAAATGAGTTAAAAGGGAAACTGAGCATCTCTATGAAAAAGAGAAAGGAATTAGCAAGTCAAGGTGAAACCAATGATACAAATGAAGACCTAAAAGAGAAAACCAAGCTATGTGAAAAGTTATCAAAAGAGGTCATTATGGTAAGACATGAAATGGAATTAGGAGTTATAAAGTTCACCCAAGAAATTAAAGAAAAAAGAAAAACTGAAGATGATCTAAGACAATCTCTCAAGGAAAAATCAGAAGACTACCATAAAATGAATAGAATAATCAGACATCTGGAATCTAATCTTGAAGATGCTAGAGATAATGAAGAAAAACTTGAGGATCAAATAGACATTCTTAAAAAGGATCTACAAACAACAAATGAATACAAAGAAAAATTCAAGATAAGCTTTGCTTAACTTGAAGTTCTTCTTAAAAGTCAAAAGAGGGTACATGACAAGCATGGCTTGGGATATGAGAAAGGTGAAAGCTCTGGATCTGGTCAGAAGAACTCTAGATTAGGAAATCCATGGAACAGACCTAGAAGACCTCTGGTAAGGCAACCAAATGCTCAAAGATATCCATCCTTCAATGGATATTGCCACAACTGCAATAACTTTGGTCATAAAGCAAATCAGTGCAGAAGAAGAATGAATCAAACTAATTCATCCTTCTTCGGATAGTGTTTCAATTGCAAAAGGTATGGTCACAAATCTCATGAGTGTAGAAATATGCAAATGAACAATTCATTCAATGGTAGATGTTTTGGATGCAATAAAATGGAACATATGGCTAATCAGTGTAGATCAAGAGGATATCAGTCAAATATGCAAAGAAATGTTGTTTGCTACAATTGCAATAGATCTGGTCATATTGCCAAATTCTATAGAAGTAAGAATCAAGACAAAAGGGGTCCGGAACAGTATAATCATAGCCAAGACAAAGGAAAGGGAAAAGTGAATGTGAATGAAATTCAAAGGGAGATGAATAAGATCTGGGTGAAGAGAAGTACAGAGAATGTTGGGGATGGATCCGCACCAGAATTTGGTGCTGATAATCCTTCTGGAAATTGAGTAGATGAGCTCTGGCTCAGGGGGAGTCACTAAGAAAAACAAATCCCCCAGCCAGTCAATTGGTGCCTGAAATTGGCACATGGGAAGTTGTGGATTAAAGAATTCTCAGACAAACATCTAAAGAAATCTTGGTAAAGATATGGAAGACCCGCAGGAAGATTTGAAGAGTCTAATCTTCCAAGATTGATTAGGTTTAATAGTCATCTGATAAAATAGAACTATCACAGTTAGATCCTGTATGATTCAAATTCAAGGCATCTTGATCTGCAGATAGATCAAATGTTTGGGGAAAGTAAGATAGTTTGTTATTAACCACCAAGGATAAATCTAAGTATATCTTAGTGATCTAGAAAAAGATCTTTCTCAAAATAAGAAGAACCAGGCAACCAGAATGACTTAAGTTGCATATTTATTGTAGTGTGGATTTAGGGTTTTTCTCAGAAATAAAAGGGTTCATTCGGTCGTTATTTGCACATTTGCATTCAAGAAGAAAAGAAAAGGAGCTATGTAACAATGTTTCAAATTTCTCAAAGATCAACCGTTGAAGTCGATTCATCTAGCAAATCAATCCGGCTCACTCCGTAAACCCTAGAAGCACAAAAGGTATTTTCTGTTATTGATTTTTTCTCTGTAAATCTTTTTGAAGATGGCTACACAGAATGTTGTAATGATCACTGATAGGCCATGTCCTAAACTCAAGAAACATCCATATAAATCCCTAGAAGTTGATCCCCTAGGCACCTTTTCAAGCATTCTGCATGGGGTTCTACATGTAGAAGATGTTAGGGCATATATTCATGCGAATATTGAAGAATTTGGGGAATCTAAGCTGGTTGATATCTATCACAAGCATTTGATAGATGGCTCATTTGAACTCAAAACTCAGTATAAATCCATCCGGGACAAGCATTTTGCACAATGCATTCATTTCCCCTATTTTGTAGAAGAAGAATGGGTCTGGTATATTTTGAGTAGAGTGCATGATAACTTCATATGGTTGAATGGACCATTCAAGATCACAAAAGATGCTATTAGGATGGTAACTGGTTGACACTCATCCAGAAAGCTGCCTATTCTCAAATCTATCAAAAACCAAACTATGAGTGAGGCTACCAGATCAAAGTTTGACAAGAGGGCAATGACAATTGAAGATATCATTGATCTGTATATCAAATTTGCATCCATGATAATTGGTTACAAGATTTATCACTCCAGCAGGGAAAATTTAGTACTTGGAACAATAATCTACACAGCATATCAGATGCTAAAAGAAAATGCTAACTATGACCATTGTGAGCTTCTCCTAAACCAACTTTTGGAGAATCTATAGTAGATAAAGAAGGACAAGAAGAATTCCTTCAAATATGGTGGCCTGATACTCTGTCTGTTCTTCTACTACATGAATGAGCTACCTGAATCTAGTGGCTGGATGTGGCAAAATGATAGACCGGTTGCCATACAAATCAAGGATTACTTGCATGGGCTTGGTGATGCCAAGGCATAAAACACAACACTATGGGGTTGCTTCAAAAACTTCCAAAGCATGATGCAGGCTAGAGAAATAATTCCCCAATCCCTAGTTGAAAAATATAAAGATATAGTATGCTTTATGGTAGAAACTGATCAGTGCCTTATGGAGGTAGCAGAACCAAGAACAGTGTGGATCATGCCAATGGGGTATGAAGTTGATAAGAAAATTGTAGAGCTGCATGTTCAACACATGCTAAGTCAGCCCAAGGATCCTAAGCAGAAAGGTTTGGAACCTTTGAAGCATTAAGTGTCAAAATCCATGTGGAGTTCAGATAACTAGAGATGAAGAGAAAAGTGAGAAAAGAGGTAGAAGAATTTGCCAAGAGGCATGGATTCTCAAAAGAGGCACTTGATGCCAACAGCGAGAAAATTGAAAGGGCAGAGAAAGAAAAGCAAGAAACTAGAAAAGAAAGTGCTCTGGTTCAAGCCCACTCCCAGACTAGATCAACCAAAAGCTCTACACCTGCCACTTCCAAGGGTCAAAAGGCTTCAAAACTGGAAGCTCAAACATCTAGAAAAGGAGAGAAGAGAACCAAGAAAAAGGCAACAAGGTCTTACACAAGCCAAAAGGATGAAGAAGAGACAGAATCAGATGAGGAAGTAAAGAAAATGAAGAAGAAAAGGAAAACATCCGGTGAACCCTCTACTGAAGAAGTAATAGAAGAATTTGTTGAGAAGCCTACTCTGTGCATTGATGACATCATAAAATCAGTTACTGTGGATGGGAACCTTCAACCAATGGCTGAATTCTATTATGATTACAATGAAGCTAACCAAAAGATCTTGCAAGAAGTCACAGTCAGGTATCTAAATATCTACAACAAGGATTTTATTGAAATTATATCTCTTATTCCCAAAAGCCTAGAAAAGGAATTAGAAATAATAAAAAATAATGCTATGGCAAAGGATCTTGAGATCCGAGAATAGATAGCTATTTAGCTATATCCTTCAATCACTCCTAAGAAGAAGAATATGATCTTCAAAGATTGTAAGGATGAGTTCCGGAGCAAAGCTAGAATGAATCATCTTATGCTTGGAGAAACTGACAAAGTAGCAAAAGAGACAGAAGAGATCCCCAGAAATGCATACAAA
Source organism: Cunninghamia lanceolata (assembly GCA_027924645.1). Taxonomy (NCBI): domain Eukaryota; kingdom Viridiplantae; phylum Streptophyta; class Pinopsida; order Cupressales; family Cupressaceae; genus Cunninghamia; species Cunninghamia lanceolata. Next base: position 7,069,234 of record BSBN01001185.1, on the reverse strand, counting down.
AGATTCAACATTCCTATTATAGAGGACTTAGGTGATGATCCCTCGGCTATAGATGTTGAAGAAGAATCTACTAAGATAGTGGCATAAGAGGTAAAGGAGACAGGTGAAGAAAAAGGTAAGGAAAAAGAAGATGACAGTAATAAGGGTGCAGAAGGAGAGAAAACTCCAATAGAAAAGACCACAGATGATAGTGGTAAGGCTGCAAAAGGGGACAAAACCTTATGACCGGTAAGAGACATAGTAGAAGCAGTCAAGGAATTCTTAACCAAGGAGATGATGGAATTTGATGAACTGGCACTTCTTCAAGGACCATTCAATTTTGACTCCCTCTCCCTGGTTCAAACCATGAAGCTAGCATCCTTTACTTTAGCAAAGGCAAAAGAAAAACTTTTGAAGTCTCACCTGGAAGACTGCAAGCTCATAGAAACTACATCCAGTGTATTAGAGAAGATCATGCCATCTTTTCAGAAGGATCCCTCAGTCTCTTCATTCGGTAATCTCAAATCTCTAGTAAATAGTGTAAGCACACATTTTGATTCCTTAGAGAAGTTAGCAGAAAATAAAGTCTGGAAGGAGTTTGTGGAAAAGAGATTCTCTGAAGTACAAGGACTAATAACCAATGATAGGAGAAATATGGATATAGGGATAAAGAGCTTAGAAAATGCTCTTAAAGATGGTAGGGAAATGTATAAATTTTCTCTATTATGGTCCAAAGTAACAGTGGAGATTGAGAAGAAAGTGAAAGAATAGGAGGATAAACTAACAAGACTATCTCATAATTTTGATCCTCTTACCACTCCCATAATAAATCAACAATGTCAAACTATTGCAGTCTTGAATGAAATTAAGGAGCTTGAGAAGGAAAAGAAAAATAGAATAAGTAGGTTGAGTGAGCTTAGAGGGATAATTATCCCTAAGTTAGAGGCCATGCATGAAGCCTTAAATGATGCTCAAACCACAGCCCGGACAAGTGATCCGACAGACCTGAAGAGGGCAGAAGTTTTTGCATTCCTTTTGAGTGGTTACATCTCAATTTTGGACAGAATGAAGCTGAGCTGGGCAACATAAGTTGTACAATTGAAGAATACTTTTGCAGATATACTAAAGTATATGTAAAGTATAATCGGATAATATACTTATGCGATAAATTGAGTTTTAAAAATTTTGGTGTGTGGATCCCACCCTTTTCCATTGATGTCAAAGGAGGAGTGAGGAGCAGTGAAAAATGAGGAATCCAGCTAAGGGGGAGCTCCGGAAAAGGTACATAAGAATAGAGCATTAGCCAAGGGGGAGTATAGTATGACACTTAGTCATTTTTCACTAAGTATTTCCATCAATGCCAAAGGGGGAGATTATTGGCAAGAGACACATTGTAGCTTCATGAATGTTGTCATTGATGGTAACAAAGTTCATCCCATCCATCCGTGGGACATGGCGTGTCTATATCGAAAGTCAGATTGTAGAGTAACTTGGTCTAGTGACCAAGAACTGAGTATGCAGCAATGTCCAACAATCAGGTCTGGATCTCTCAAAGGAAGTATCTATGTAAAGTACAGAATTGGGGAAGTCAAGAGGAGTACCTTGACTGATAGATTCCATGGATTGAGCCTCTGGTGATGAAAGAATGAAGAGATATAAGCACCTAAGTATTGGGTTCCTATTTGGCAGAGTAAAATAGAGGAAGACCTGATTGGCAGAGCATTAGACCTTGATCCAGATGAGATATTGATGGTGATCAAGCTTACTAAGGTATCATCCATGATTGGCCAACATGATTGGTGACTTCTATAAGCATCTCTTTGATCCGCATTACCTGGTATGCAAAGATTCAACTAATAGATCAGAGTTTGGGAAAATATTGATTATTCCGGATGCCAACTAGAAAGTGGATGAAATCCTTGGTGTGGATATATATACCAGATGAATTTAGATATCAATGTGTGTTTTATGTGTGTGGTTGTGCAAAGAATAGTAGAAGAGCAGTGTGAAGGCAGTAAGATAGGTCCAGAACGTAATAGGACAGCAGCACCTAAGGAGAGTAAGAATGAAGTGTTGCAGATTAGTATATTGGGCTTAACCAGAACTAAACTTTAGCATGTGTGGATGCTTCTCACCGGTTCAAGTATTTTGTTACCTTATTTTCTTGTAGACAGTGAGTCTCTTGTAGGCAGTAAGCCTCTTGTGAGTAGTGTACTCGGGTAGTGAGCCCTAATTGGCAAGTGCCATTTTGTACTATTCTATTCTTCTAACAGAGAATACAATCTTGGGTTAATCACCCCATGGTTTTTCCCTTAACCGGGTTTTCCATGTCAAAATCATTGTGTCATGTGTACTAATGTTATTTCTTCTTCCATGGTAATGCTTGCTTGTATGATTTGATTCTGCACTAATTGTTAAAGAAGGACTGAAAGTCAAAATAATTAAGATAACTGATTCACCCCCCACTCTGAGTTATCAACAACAGGAGATAGTATGGACTTGTATGGCTTGCAAGTGGTCTAAAATTCATTGGAGTTGATGTGAAATTGAATATACTCTCTGACAAACTTGGTTTCATTGAATTTCATTCCAATTTGAGTATTTTAGAGGCAAATTATTCTAGACTATTCTGAAACCCTAGGTTTTAGTGTTTTGAGTGAAGAAAATAAGTTTTTGAGCCATTCGACCGATGAAAAAGGCCTGAGAATCAGTGAAATAGAAGTAGTTAGGTTGTGTTTTGTGTTCATGTTGTTTGCAGGAGAAGTTGAGGGAGATTGATGATAGTTTGTTGATGCCCTAGGCTGAAAACTCATGTTTTTCAAGCAATTAAGTTGGATAACGGTTAGGATTTGTAGAGAAACTCTTTGGAAGGTGTTTGTAATGCTTGAAAAGGTTGAGGCATACCCAATTTGACATGTTTGGAGTTTTGGCTTGAAGATTGGAAGCCTAGAGATCAAAAACCCTGTAGTGACCTATTTGCACAAGCCTAATTAGGCCTCTGGTCAAGCGAGATAGTCAATTTTAAGGTCTTGTGTTACAAAAAAGCACCCTTAAATTTTGGATATGTTTTTTAAAACATATCCAAAATTTAAGGGTGGTTGTTTTGTAACACAAGTGGCCACAATTGGTGGGTGATTTCAATATTCTCCTTGTGTGATGGTCCAAGGACTCATTTTGGTTTGCTATTATATGTAGTGGAGTGTTGCAGTGGCCATTCCTTGGTAACTATGCTTGGTGCTAGTTGCAGAGAGATTAATGCCCAATATGGTCATTATGGTTGTCTTTGCTCATGTCTTAGCCTTCATTATGTGGTTCCACTCTAGATCTTAATGTTGACTAAGATCCCAATGTGAGAGTATGGTATGCAAGTCCTTTGAACTTGTTCATGAGGGCATTCTTGCCCTCTTTTTGTTAGAGTCAACTATTTCAGGGATTCCCTTTGGATTGTGCTGTCATATGTAATTCTTCCAATTTTGGTTTTGAATTGGTATTGTAAATACTTTGGTGTTCCAAATGTTGATGCTTGGATTGATTTCTTATCCTTAGAGCTACCCTTAGTGGCATATATGTATAATTTTTCTATACTAAGGGGATTGGTTGGTTTTGGTCTATGCCTTGTTGTAGAGTTGTTCTCCATTTTGATCACGCATGTTCTAGGGCATCAACTAATGTAGATCAAGCCCAGTTTCTTCATGTCAAAATATGCTATAGGTCAAGAGAAGATGCCAGATTGTAGAGTCTATTCATAACACAAGTGTCTTCATGTGTGTCTAGGTGAATTTAGGGCATTGGTATGTTGTACTTGTTCCTAAGGCAATATTTTCTTGCTTGGTGTTGTATTAGTTATTTGATGCATGCAACAATTGCAAAACATTATCAAATTGTATTTGATTGTAATATTTCTAATGCAATATATGGGCTCACTTTGTTTATTCATGGATTACTAAAGTATGCTTTGCTATGTATGATTTTGGTTATATAAATGAATATTTTTGTTCAATCATTGGCCCTAGATTATGATTGATGAATGCATTTTTAGTTCCTACATTGTATAATGCACATGTGTTTGTATGTGAGGCATGATGCTTCACTCATTTATCCAACTGATCAAGGCATCAGTCTACTGCTACTTGTCCACAACCACCACATTTAAACAACAAAAAAACATATTTTCACTTATGTTCTAGTGCACTTGCAAGTATAAATAATTTACCAAAGAAATAAGTGTCCAAATGAGATTATTAAATGGAAAGCATTCAAAGAAGAAGCATTAGAGACATTCAGAAGGTAAGAGAAAAGAAATGAGTTTTCAAACCCAAGAAAACCACTAGTGGAAAAAGTAGAACTAAAGCATGGGAGCTGGCAATGCCTAGAAGAACCGAAGAAAGCTTTAGTAGATTAGTGGATGAGAGTTGTACATACTTCAATCAAATTTGTAACCCTTATTGCATTACACCTATAGTTGATCATTATGTGTGCATGGTTGACCTCCTTGCTCATGTTGGCTATCTTGAAAACACCCTAAACATTATCATTGAGATACATGTTAAATCTGTTGAAAAGGCATGTGAGCTGTTTGACAAAATCCCTGAAAGAAATGTGGTCTAATAGACTACTATGATTGCATGATATGCACAAAATGGATTTGTTGAAAAGGCACTGCAAGGATGCTCTCAAAATATTTCAATTAATTAAGCACTCTAGAAAATATCCTAACATTGTAAGCTTTGCTTGTATTCTAGGTGCATGTAGCCATGCAAGTTTAGTGGATGAGAGATGTACATACTTCAATCACATTTGTAACCCTTATTGTATTACATCTATAGTTGATCATTATGTGTGCATGGTTGGCCTCCTTTCTCATGCTAGCTATCTTGAAGACACTCTAAACTTTATCATTGAGATACCTGTTAAATCTATTGAAAAGGCATGAAAACTATTTGACAAAATCCCTGAAATAAATGTGGTCTAATAGACTACAATGATTTCATGATATGCACAAAATGGATTTGTTGAAAAGGCTTTAGAATTTTTAAAGAAAATGCAAATTACTAGTGTAAAGCCAAATTCCACAACCTTTTGTAGCATCCTCCCTACCTGTGTCAAAATAGGAGCTTTGGAATATGGTATGGACATCCATCAAAACATACAGAATAGAGGAATTTTTTCAGATGTAGTTACAACTTCCCTGTTAGACATGTATGCAAAATGTGGAAGCATAGACAAGGCACACGAACTGTTTGACAAAATGCCTCAAAGAAACATGGTCTCATGGATTGCAATGATTGCAGGATATGCACAAAATGGATTTGTTGAAAAGGCTTTAGAAATTTTGAAACAAATGTAATTGGCTAGTGTAAAGCCAAATTCCACAACCTTTGCCAGTAGCCCCCTGCCTGTGTCAAAATGGGAGCTTTGGAATATGGTACGGACATCCATCAATACATAAAGGATAGAGGAATTTTGTCAGATGTTGTAGTTGCAACTGCCCCATTAGACATGTATGCAAAATGTGGAAGCATATACAAGGCACGTGAATTGTTTGGTAAAATGCCTCAAAGAAACATGGTCTCATAGATTGCAATGATTGTAGGATATGCACAAAATGGATTTGTTGAAAAGGCTTTAGAAATTTTAAAGAAAATGCAATTGGCTAGTGTAAAGACAAATTCCACAACCTTTACCAGCATCCCCCCTACCTGTGTAAAAATGGGAGCTTTGAAATATGGTATGGACATCCATCAATACATAAAGGATAGAGGAAGTTTGTTAGATGTTGTAGTTGCAACTGCCCTGTTATACACATATGCAAAATGTGGAAGCATAGACATGACATGTGAACTGTTTGGCATAATGCCTCAAAGAAATGTGGTCTCATGGATTGCAATGATTGTAGGATATGCACAAAATGGATTTGTTGAAAAGGCTTTAGAAATTTTAAAGCAAATGCAATTGTCTAGTGTAAAGCCAAATTCCACAACCTTTTCCAGCATCCTCCCTACCTATGTCAAATGGGATCTTTGGAATAGGGTATGGACATCCATAAAAACATAAAGGATAGAGGAATTTTGTCAGATGTTGTAGTTACAACGGCCTTGTTAGACATGTATGCAAAATGTGGAAGCATAGATAAGGCACATGAACTATTTGACAGAATTCCTCAAAGAAATGTGGTCTCATGGACTGCAATAATTGTAGGATATGCACAAAATGGATTTGTTGAAAAGGCTTTAGAAATTTTAAAGAAAATGCAATTGGTAGGTGTAAAGATGGAAACATGAAAGAAAACAAATGCAAAGTCTTTCCTAGTTTAACTGGTGGCATCATGGTAGGGGGCTTCTTGTGAGATATTATAGTTTGAAATGCTCTCATAGACATGTAAGAAAAATATGGAATCATAGACAAAAAACGTGAAATGTTTGACATAATTCCTCAAAGAGATGTCATCTCATAGAATGCAATGATTACAAGATATGCACAAAATGGATTTTGCAAGGATGCTCTAAAAATCTTTGAATTAATTAAGCACTCTAGAACATATCATAACATTGTAAGCTTTGCTTGTATTCTAGGTACATGCAGCCATACAGGTTTAGTGGATGAGAGTTGTACATACTTCAATCACATTTGTAACCCTTATTGAATTACACCTACAATTGATCATTATGTGTGCATGGTTGACCTCCTTTCCTATGATGGCTATCTTGAAGACACCCTAAACTTTATCATTGAGATACCTGTTAAATCTGTGTTGGTTGTATGGATGTGTTTTCTTGGTGCCTGTAGATCACATATGAATATAGGCTTAGGAGTATTTACAACAACACTACTTTTTGATTTGGATCCTAAAAATGCTACACAACTGATGTTCTTCTCTCAAACACCTATCTGGAAGTGGGTAGGTGTGGTGAGGTAAGGAGATTGATGAAAGATAGAGCAATTAAAAAAAATCCCTGGATGCAATTGGATTGAAGGGCATAAAATGGTACATGCTTTTTGTGTAGGAGATAGATCACATCCATAGACAAAGGAAACCTATGCAAAGTTGGAGAAATTGGCTTGGAAGATGAAGGCGGCAAGGTATTTTCTAGATTCAAGAATTTACTTAATGTTGTGGAAGGATGGGAAAAAGAATTATTTCTCTACCACCATGGTGAAAAGTTGGCAAATGCATTTGGTTTGTTAAACATGCCCCATGGAACAACTATTAGAGTTGTTAAGAACCTTTGAGTATGTTCTAATTTCCACACTATAACAAAATTTATCTCCAAGATTGTCACAAGAGAAATTATTGTGAGATGCGAACCCTTTCCATCATTTCAAACAGGGACAATATTCTTGTGGAGATTATTGATGATGCTAAATGAAGCAATCTGAAAAATAGGCTTACACTATAACAATGTGCATCGTGTCAGATTTCCAACTGGTGGGTGTAAAGCCCAACTCCTCAACCTTTGCCAGCATCATCCTTGCCTGTGCACAAATTGAATCTTTGGATGAGAATATGGACATCCATCAAAGCATAATTGGAAGTGGATTTTTGTCAGATGTTTAGTTGCAAGTGCCACTTCTGATCATGAAAGCCTTCACAAAGACTTATGCACAAAATTCAATAAAGAAGAATAGAATTTATACACAAATTCTCTTGTGGATGATTTCAAATTGTAATCAATTTATTTGTAGCTTATGATGTGTGGATAAGAATTGACGTTCCTCGTAGTTGTCTATGCCCTTAACTAAAAGGAATCTAGATCTACACATTCATCTTAGATGTATTTCCACAGTTGAAGCCTGTTGTTTTAAATCCTTTACACAAGTTTTCCATGGGTTAACCTATGATAACATGTCTCCTAGCAACATAACGACAATCCTCTCAAGGGGTCCTTAAATACCACAAATCTAGGTTAATTTATGCTGCGTTGTGTGCATAAAATAGATTACATCCCTCAAAGAAATGTGGTCTCATGGACTGAAATGATTGTACGATATGCACAAAATGGATTTGTTGATAAGGCATTAAAAACTTTCAAGAAAATGCAATTGAATATACATATACAGAGAGAGAGATGCATGTGGAAGCATAGAGAAGGTATGTGAACTGTTTGACAAAATCCCTAAAATAAATGTGGTCTAATAGACTGCAATGATTGCATGATATGCACAAAATGGATTTGTTGAAAAGGCTTTAGAAACTTTCATGCAAATGAAATTGGCAGGTGTAAAGCTAGATTCCACAACCTTTGCCAGCATCCTCTCTGCCTGTATCAAAATGCTAAGCTTTGGAACAGTGTATGGACATCCATCAAGGCATAATAGAAGGCAGATTTTTGTCAGATATTATAGTTGGAAATGCTCTGATAGACATATATGAAAAATGTGGAAGCACAGACAAGCCACACAAAATATTTGACATAATGCCTCAAAGAGATGTCATCTCATGGAATGCAAGGATTGTAGGATTGTACAAAATGGATTTGTTGAACAAGCTTTAGAAACTTTCAAGCAAATGCAATTGTCAGTTGTAAATCCAAATTCTATGACCTTTGGCAACATCCTCCCTGATTTTGCCCAAATGGGAGCTTTGGAACATGGTATGGACATCCTTCAAAGCATAAAGGTAGGGGGATTCATGTGAGATATTATATTTTGAAATGCTCTCATAGACATGTATGCAAAATATGGAATCATAGACAAAAAACGTAAACTGTTTGACAGAATTCCTTAAAGAGATGTCATCTCATGGAATGGAATGATTGCAGGATATGCACAAAATGGATTTTGCAAGGACACTCTCAAAATATTTGAATTAATTAAGCACTCAGGAACATATCCTCACATTGTAAGCTTTTATTGTATTCTAGGTGCATGCAGCCATGTAGGTTTAGTGGATGAGAGTTGTACATACTTCAATCACATTTGTAACCCTTATTGCATTACACCTACAGTTGATCATTATGTGTGCATGGTTGACCTCCTTGGCCATGTTGGCTATCTTGAAGACACCCTAAACTTTACCTTTCTTTCTATATCCCCAAATTTGCCCTATTCCTGCTCACATTGAAGACCTGTGAGTGGGAATAGGACTAACATTTTTTCTTTCTAAAATCAGTCAGATAAAGCCATATTGTTAACTTCATTTTTTTTTCAAACAAAATAGACCTTTATATTAAGGTTACTCATTAACCTTAAGATACATAATTATTGAAAAAAACTGTGCATTCCTTAATGACATGTAATAGAATTTAATCAACTGCTACTTAAAAATTCTTTAATGTTTCTGTCTAATGTAGGTTATTAGATTAATAGTGAAAAATAACATACATGGACCAAGCAATTTGTGGCACTTAAGGTTATGTAATAGAATTTACAGTTGATAGTTAAATTGTATAACAAATTTTTTTATGATCTTTACTAACATTTGTTAGAATTGTTGCATGTTTTACATCATTGGAATGACATATTAGCTGTAACTTTTTTGAAATTTTATGATGGTTTGTGCACTTTGATATGATGTAATATGATTATGGTTTCATTTCATATGTTGTAATATTAGATATATAATAGAAAAATAAAATATTGCATGAAATAAATAATAAATTTTCATTTTAAATGTTTTTTTTTTTGTAGAACATGGGTCTTCAAGAAGATCAAGATGATCCTTATGATACAAATCCAGAATATGTTGGTTCTGGTATAGATCACATGGTAGAGGATGATCATGATGCAGATATAGAAGACATTGAGGCTGATGATGATGATGATGATGATGATGATGATGATGACAATGATGATCATGATGATCATGATCATGATGATGATGATGAGGTAGTTGCTGGTAGTAGCCAGTGACATTCATGATCATAGACTATATCATGGATCATTGTTGATATATCATTATGATGCCTCTTTCATTGTTACTATCATATGTATCATTATCACGGCCTGCAGTACCATATTATTGAGTTGCATCATTTTGACTTATATCATTTGGACATGTATCATCTTGACATGTATCATTTTGAGTTACATAATTTATCATTTTTACTTATATCATTTGTACATGTATCATTTTGACTTATGTCAACTATTGGACATGTATCATTTTGACATGTTATTGATCTACTAGCATATTTAACTTTCACTTGTTTTAGTTATATATGATGATGATCTTATCAGTATTGACTTGTCAATTTATATATATTGAAAGTGGTTGATAATTTTTGGATGGATATTTATTATGTTTGATGATTTTAATTTACTGCTTAGGATGGATGTTGTCAAATTCAATTTAATTATAGATATTTGACTCACTTGTTTTAATTATAGATGATGATCATGTTATAATAATTATCTTGTTATTTTATATATACTGGATATTGTTGTAAATTTTATTTTGATGGAGATTTAATAAGTATAATGATGTTGTTAATTTGTATGGATGTCCATTTCCCTAAAAATTCTTTATAAATGTTATCCTATAAAATATTTCAAATGCTTTCAAGGTCTTTAGGTGGATGGAGCACAGATCAGTGAGTTAGAGAGTATTCTATCAAACAGGTCTATGAGCTTGTCTCACAAAGAGGATAGAATTAGATGGAGCTACTCAAAAACTAGGAAGTATTAGGTTAAGCTAGGCTATAAGGTGAAAGATGGGGTGGTTAGAAAGTAAGATTGGCCAACTCACCTTTTTTGGAACAAAGACACAAAATGGAAGCAAAGCTAGATGCAACAAGAGACATTATATCGGAAGCAAAATTGGAAGTAAATCTGGAAGAAAAATTGGAAGCAAAACTGGAAGAAAAATTGGAAGCAAAACCGGAAGCAACCCTAGAAGAAAAACTGGAAACAATCCTGGAAGCAACACAAGAAGCAAAACCAGAAGCAAAATTGGAAGCCAAACTAGAAACAATAAAGGATGTCATAATGGAAGTAAAACTGGAAGCAACAAAGGATGTCACAATGGAAGCAAAACTTGGCATCAATTAGGAAGCCAAAAAAGAAGTTGTTTTCGACACCATACTAGAAGTAAAACAAGAAGCATGACTGGGAGCAAAACTAGAAGCAAAAATGGGAGCAGACATGGAAGCAAAACTAGAAGCCAAAGTCAATGCAAAAGTTGGTGCAAAAGTCAGTGCTATTGCCTGTGCTACTTTTCCAGTGCAAAAGTCAACGCTAAAGTTGGTGCTAAAGTCGGCACAAAAAATCTAGTGCCGAAGAGAACATGCAGTTTGACGCTGAGTTTTATACTAGTAGAAGTGTCCAATTCATAAACTCAAATGCACTAAATTCTGGCACTATTTTAGGCACTAATTGCCTATTTTGTTGTACTTCCAAGGTAGGATATCCTTCAAGATATTAGGACTTCTTCCAATGTTTATTATCGCTATAACAAACATTTCTATGTTTGCAACATCAGAGGACACTACCACTAGCATCCTTATCTTGAAAGTGCACCAGGTTGATTCTTTCTACCAGATATGGAATCCTTATCTTCTACACCCTTCCTCTGTAATGGAACTCCATGAAATCTTATACCTGTAACCTACAATCACAAGGAGTGTGGTTTGGGGTTGAGGTGTTTAGGAGCTTTCCTCATTCAAGCCTCAGAAGGACATTCAAGTCTTCCAAACACTATTGTTAGATAAAGAATGTGTATCCCTATGGGATAGAGAAAAAAACAAATTGATAAATGATTCAAACATAAATAGATATCACCTCGGAGATGTAGGTCACATGTAGATGAAAATCCTTCAACATATGAGAAGATGAAGCTAAATCTATAACCACAAACACAACAACAATATTCTGCTCTACAACAATTAATATCTTGATGCTCTAAAATCATATGTTCTCCAAAAGTTTGTAATCATCTTCTAGTTTACAAATGAAACCCTAAACATGCTTATATATGCATTTGTACTACAAATTTTGTAATTCAAACTTAAGATGGTGGCAACAGAACCTTCTAACAGTCACATAACTGACATTCAAATTTGGGACCTGCCTGAAATAGGGTAGGACAAGGCCATGAGCACCCATGTCGTCATATCCTATTTGAGGGCAGGGTCAAATGCAACAGTGTCCCTCAAGCCCCATTTCACATGGCTTTCAGGTCATTTTGTCTCGGGAGTTAAAATGATCATGCAAGATGCAAAACAAGGGACTTGAGAGCTAAACTTAGGAGGTAAAAGTCTTAGGAGACATTTGACGATATAAGAATATATATATATATATATATATATATATATGTATGTATGTGCTGAAAAATTTATACATTCTAAAGTTTCAAGCAATAAATTCTACCATTTTAGGGTTTGTTTTGCGTAGACGAAACTTAGTGGGCTCATCCACGACTCATTTTATACGGGACTTTAGTCCTACATCTACTAGATAGTGGTGTTATTTAGGCTTTATATAGCCCAATTCTCATGTTATAAGTGCGAGCACTCTCCAAAGGCTCACATTGTAGGAATAACTCTGTCCATGCATACACATGGTAACTTGGCTCTTGGAGTGGTGACTTAGCACCTATGTGGCAAGGGTCACCCGCTACCTAATCATGCAATTGCACAAAAGGGATTTATTTTTACGCCAACAAGCCCTATCTGGGCCCTCTCTTTTTTTCTCTCATTAGCTACAGGTGGTCATGTGGGTGGCCAAGGGTAAATCTACCCTAGGGCTCAATCTGGCACCCTATTGCAGGGGCACCAAGACAACAAGACATAAATTTTGATTTTTAGGTCTTAATAACAGCCTACGTGGAATTTTCCCACTTAACTAATGTAATAAAGCCCATTAGAGGCATTTTCATGTAGTGGAGGATGAGAATCTTTAATATTGCCTAATAGTAGGCCTTCTATTTGGAGCAGTTTTAGTGATAGACTATTTTAGGACTTCCTTTTTTACTTTTCCATGAAGAGAGAATGATGGATAATGTAGAGTTTTAATTTATGCATTCTATTTAGGCCTCACACATTTCGAGACAGAGGGGAGATAAAGTTTGGAGTGAAGAAATGCAAAGATTTTCTAGTTTCTGCATCTTTTTTATTTTTTCTACTGTTTCAACGTCCTGTACATTTCCCTACATGACTGTCATGACTTCTAATGACTAAAATATTGTAAGGATTTTTGTTGTGTTTGAAGCATTTTATAGGCATTTTTTTGAAATCAGTCTTAAACCCTAGGGTTTAAGGGTTTTGAGTAGCCCAAAGGGTTTTTGACCCATTCCACCTATATTAGATCCCAAAAAAGGGTGGAATAGCTTTATTTAGGTTGATTTTCAATTGGGTTTTCATTACAGGAGCAGGGAGCAAGTTTGGGGTGACTATTGAGGCCATTGAAGCCTAATATCTTCATGTATATTAGTGAGTTGATGCATGGTTGACTTGGGATGACTCAAGATCCTTGAAATTGACATATTTAGACTATTTAAAACCCTATTTATGCCATGGAGTAGGTTTGGGGAGTTGGGAGCAAGTTTGTCTTATAGTTGCCTTGTAAAAGAGGCCTAATTAGGCGTAAGAACAACAGGTACAATCCATTTTTGAGGCCTTTGTTCCAAAAGAACCCATACTACATGTTTGATATGTTATGTAGGAGCCAAATGGGTATCTAGAAAGTCAATTTATTCTTTGGTTTGATAAGTATTTTGTAAGTTATGACAAAAGAACCCTATTCCTAGGGCTACAAGCGAATAGGGCTAATTACAAGGGAGCGACTAGAAGGGCATGATGCCATGGGTCTTTGTGACCTTGAGTGATCTTAGTCTACCAAAACAGAGTGTTGCAAGGTGTGATAGGACTGTAGTAGGTTGGTTAACCCATTGGTCCTTCATTTGGGCATGTATCAACCTCTGGCAACCATGCTAAGGGAAGAGGAAACTTGTCAATTTGGGACAGTCAATTTAGTGAGTCTCAAGAATCCTTTTAATTGTCTTTGAGGAGCCTTCCCTACTTTGTATTAAGTGGTATTAGAGATAGGTTCAATTTCTAACTGAGAAGAAAGAAGAAAGTTGAAGTGTGAAGGAGGAATAGTTGCAAGATGCCTCCTAGAAACAATCCAGTCCTCACTAGAGAAGTGAAAATGATGAAGGAATCTCAAGATGGAGTCCTAGCTAGACTTGCAGCCATTGAAGCAAATCTAATAAGAGGTAGAGTCACTAAGGAAGAGAGTGACCAAGAGGAAGAGAATGAGGGTGAGAGTCCAGGCCCTCAATGGGGATCCAATGAGGAAGAGATGGATCTAGATGATAGAAGGTTTATGAAGATGCTGTAGGTTGTGAAAGGGGAAAGCCTTGATGTCAAAATGGAGTTACCCATGTATGAAGGAAAATGAACAGTGAGGAAGTATTAGATTGGATTGATTCCTTAGATAACTACTTTGAGCACAAAGAGATGGTAGAAGAGCAAAAGGTCAACTTGGCAAAGACCAAGTTGAAGGGACCAACATTGACATAGTGGAACTATGTTCAATTAGAGAGGTTGAGTAAAGTAAAATAAAAAATCAGTTCATGGGACCAGATGGTGTCCAAAGTGAAGAGCCAATTCCTACCAAGGGATCATGCAATTCAAACCTTTAGAAGGTTGTAAAATTTAAAACAAAAGGAAATGGATGTTATGACCTATACTGAAGAATTCCATAAGCTAACTATGAGGACAGGACACAATGAAGATGAGGTTGAGAAAATTTCTAGGTATATTAATGGGCTTAGGATCAATATTCAGGATGAAATAAGCCTTGCCACCCCTAGAAATGTGGAAGAATGTTTCCAACTGGTAGTAAGGGCAGAAGAGAAGATCAAAAGAAGATAAGAACAACAGGCTAGGGGTAGAGGAAAGAATAATAGAGGTAGAGGTAACTTTGGGGGAAAGACACAATTCCAAAAGCAACAAGGAGAATCAAGTGGACAACAAGAGCAAAAAGGGGAATCAAGTGATAGGAGTAGTTTTAGAGGTAGGAAACCTAACACTAGAGAAAGATTTAGTGGCCAAGGAAGAGGGTCAAGCACCTTCTTTGGTAAATGTTACAACTATAATTGGTTTGGACATCCTTCATTCAAGTTCCTAGACAAGCAAGCCTCAAGTTCTCATGGAGGTGAACACAGAACCCAAATAGTGCATGAAGAAGACAATGAAAGTGTCAATTCACCACTTTAGCCTACTACTCTTGAGGTAGGTGATACATTGATGATAAGGAGGACACTCATCAAAGTGTCAAGAACTAGGGAGCCTTCACAAAGGAAATCATTGTTAGTACAACTTGCAAGTCACATTGAAAGGTATGTAAAGTAGTTGTTGATTTTGGTTCTACTGATAATCTGGTTTCATTAGAAATGGTAGAGAAGTTGAACCTAAAGAGAATTCCTCACCCCACACCCTACAAAGTGTCATGGTTGAACAAAGGTCAACAAGTCTTGGTAAATGAATAGTCATGCATAGAGTTTAACATTGGAGATTATAGAGATAAGATCCTTTGTGACATCATTCATATGGATGTTTGTCACTTGTTGCTAGGAAGACTCTAGAAACATGACAGAAAGACCATACATGATGGTCAGGAAAACACTTATGTGATAAAGAGGGATGGAGTCTCATTCTCATTGACTCTACTTTAAGAGGAAGAGCCTGCTAAATAGGTTGGGTCTAGCATTATGGTAGTAGGAGAGAAAGAGTTTTTGCAGACAATGAAGGAAGAAGGTGGACAAGGATTTGAAGTAGTAATCAAACCTAAGACCAAGTCTGTTTTAGTAGCAAATAAGGTGGGAGACATACCTAGTGAAGTTTAGTCTTTGTTGAACAAGTACAAGGATATTGTGGTAGATGATTTGCCAAGTTACTTACCTCCCATGATAGACATCAGCCATCACATAGACTTGATCCCTAGTGGTAATTTACCTAAAAAGGATGCATACAAACTAACCCCACAACATAATGAATAAATCAAGGCACAAGTCCAAGAATTATTAGACAAGGGTTTCATTAGAAAAATCTTAAGTCCATGTGTTGTCCCTACCATTTTAGTACCCAAGAAAGGTGCAGAGTGGAGGATGTGTATTAATGCAAGGACAATAAACAAAATCACAATCAGATATAGGTTCCCAATGACTAGAATGGAGGACCTAATGGACTATTTAGGAGGTGCATGTTACTTCTCAAAGATTGATCTCAAAAGTGGATACCACCAAATTAGGATAAGAGAAGGAGATGAATGGAAAACTATCTTTAAAACCAATGAAGGACTATATGAATGGATGGTAATGCCCTTTAGATTATCAAATGCTCCTAGTACATTTATGATATTAATGAATGAGGTCTTGAAACCTTTTATTGGAAAGTTTGTCGTTGTCTATTTAGATGATATTCTTGTGTTCAGCAAGACAAAGGAGGAGCACTTGCAACATCTTGACATGGTTTTGTAGAGATTGAATAAAAAGTTGATGATCAACCTCAAAAAGTGTGAGTTTATGAAGGAAGAACTAGTATACCTTGGTTTTGTGATCTCCAAAGGCATGTTGAAGATGGATCCTTCCAAGGTTGAAGCCATTCTCAGTTGGCTAGCTCCAAAATCAGTAGGAGAGGTAAGAAGCTTTCATGGTTTTGCTACCTTCTATAGGAAATTTATTAAGAATTTCATTCATATTTGTTCTCCCATCCTTGACACCATCAAAGGAGATAAGAAGAGGAAATTTCAATGGACTGAGGAGGCAACAAAGATCTTTGAATACCTAAAAAATAGAGTGGCACAGCAACCCATCCTTGCTTTACCTGACTTCAATAAGATCTTCATAGTGGAGTGTGATGCTAGTGGATTTGCAGTGGGTGCAGTCTTGTGCCAAGAAGGTAGATGAGTGGATCTCTTTAGTGAAATGGTCAATGAGGCCAAAAGAAGATATTGTTCATATGAGTTAGAACACTATGCATTAGTGCAGTCCCTAAGGAAGTGGAGACATTACCTCTTGCCCAAGGAATTTATTGTTTTCACATATAACCATGCTTTGAGTTCTTGAACAGTTAAGACAAGTTTAGTCATAGGCATATAAAGTGGGTTGAGTACTTGCAAAGTTATACATTCACCATCAAGCACAAGAAAGGCCAAGCTAATAAGGTAGCAGATGCCTTAAGTAGGAGATCAGTCCCAGTGCATGAAATACAACTCCAAAGTGTGGGATTAGAAGCATTGAAAGACATGTATGCTGCTAATATAGACTTCAAAGAGGTATACTCTATTTACCAATAGTTTTAAGGTACTTTTCATGATCAATTTCTTGATTTTTTATTGCAAGATGAACTACTATTCAAGGGAGCTCAGTTATGCATTCATAAGTGCTTTATGAGGACAAATCTCATTAGGGAGAAGTATTGTGGGAGTCTTGGAGGACATTTTTGGATTGACAAGACACTAGATCGGGTAAGAAGATTTTATTTTTCGCCTAAGATGCAAGTAGATATCAAAAAGTTTGTTGAAACTTGTGGAGTTTGTGAAAGAGCCAAGGGCTCTAGTTCAAATGCAAGCCTATATCAGCCTCTCCCAATACCTAGCAGACCTTGGGAATATCTTAGTATGGACTTTGTACTACGCTTACCCAAAACTCAGAGGGGAGTAGACATTGTGTTTATAGTTGTTGACAGATTTAGTAAAACAACACATTTTGTTACTTGCAAATGTACAGGTGATGCCTCAAACATTGCAGCCCTATTCTTCAAAGAGATAGTTAGAATTCATGGACTGCCCTTCACTATTTTTTTAGACAGAGACTCAAAATTTATAGTTCACTTTTGGAGGACCTTATGCAGGAAATTAGGAACAAATTTGACTTTCAGCTCTACCTATCACCCACAAATAGATGGGCATACTGAAGTGGTCAATAGGTCATTGGGGAATCTACTCAGGTGTCTCACAAAAGAGCATGGACAGCAATGGGATCTTGTTCTGCCTTAGGCAGAATATGCTTACAATGACTCCATTAACAGGAGCATAGGAAATAGTCCTTTTAAAGTAGTGTAGGGATTGAACCCAAGAGGTATATTTGAACTCAGAGATTTGAGAGGGTTAGAGAAGAGAAGTGCTGAAGGAGAGGAGTTTGCAATGGCCATGAAAGGCATACATGATCAAGTCAAAGAATACCTCAAGAAGAGTGTGGAGATTTACAAGAAGCATGCAGACTTGAAGAGGAGGAATGTTCAGTTCAAAATGGGGGATTTAGTACTTGCACATCTATGAAAAGAGAGGTTACCTAAGGGAAGATACACTAAGTTGCTGATGAAGAAGATTGGGCCATGCAAGGTGGTCCACAAGTTTGGTGAAAATACATATGAGATAGAACTCCCTCCTAGAGTTGCTATCTCACCAATCTTTAACATTGCTGACTTATATCCTTTCAAGGAATCTTTGGATGTAGGTACTAATGATGATGAAGGTATTGTTGATGATGATTGGACAAGAGATCTTCCTCCTGCTGCACCAGTCAAACTTGAAGCCATTTTAGACACCAAGGAGGTAAAGAGAACAAGGTATAAAGTGTACAATGAATATCTTGTGAAGTGGTAGGGACTACCTCATGAAGATACAACATGGATGATAGCTGAAGACTGCCAAACATGCAACCACAGTCCATGATCTGATCTCAGGTGGAGACTGAGATCCTTTCTCCTTGGGTGTATGGTGCAGGGGCACCAAGACACCAAGACATAAATTTTGATTTTTTCATCTCAATAAGATCCTAGGTAGAATTTTCCCACTTAACTGATGTAATAAAGCCCATTAGAGGCATTTTCATGTAGTGGAGGATGTGAATCTTCAATATTGCCTGATATTAGGCCTTCTATTTGGAGCAGTTTTAGTGACAGGTTGTTTGAAGCCTTCCTTTTTATCTTTTCCATGAAGAGAGAGTGATTAAGAACATTAGGTTTTAATCTATGCATGCTATTTAGGCCTCACACATTTCAAGGTAGAGGAGAGATAAAGTTTGGAGTGAAGAAATACAAAGATTTTCTAGTTTCTGCATCTTTTTCTGCTTTTTATGTTGTTTCAACATCCTATACATTTCTGTACATCACTGTCATGACTTATAATGATTCAAATCTTGTAAGGAGCTAATTTACCTTTGATTTTCATTATGTTGGAAGGATTTTGTTGGGTTTGAAGCATTTTATAGGCATTTTTCTAAAATTAGTCTTAAACCCTAGGGTTTAAGGGTTTTGAGTAGCCCGATGGGTTTTTAACCCATTCCACCTATATTAGATCCTCAAAATGGGTGGAATAGATTTATTTAGGTTGATTTTCAATTGATTTTTCATTACAAGAGGAGGGAGAAAGTTTGGGGTGACTATTGAGGCCATTGAAGCCTAATATCTTCATGTATTAGGTCTTCTATCTTTGGTAGATTAGTGAGTTGATGCATGGTTGACTTGGGATGACTCAAGATCCTTGAAATTGGCATATTCAAACTATTTTCAACCCTATTGATGCCCTAGAGTAGGTTTGGGGAGTTGGGAGCAAGTTTGTCTTATAGTTGCCTTGTAAAAGAGGCCTAATTAGGCGTAAGAACAACAGGTACAGTCAATGTTTTAGGCCTTTGGTCCAAAAGAACCCATAGTGCATGTTTTATATGTTATGTAGGAGCCAAATGGGTATCTATAAAGTCAATTTGTTCTTTGTTTTGTTAAGTATTTTGTAAGTTATGACAAAAGAACCCTATTCCAAGGGCTACAAGCAAATAGGGCTAATTACAAGGGAGCGACTAGAAGGGCATGGTACCATGGGTCTTTGTGACCTTGAGTGATCTTAGTATGCCAAAATAGAGTGGGTTAGGGTGTGATAGGACTGTAGTAGGTTGGTTAACCCATTGCTCCTTCATTTGGGTATGTATCAACCTCTGGCAACCATGCTAAGTGAAGGGAAAACTTGTCAAGTTGGGATAGTCAGTTTAGTGAGTCTCAAGAATCCTTTTAAGTGTCTTTGAGGAGACTCCCCTCCTCTACATCACACCCTCTTTTATTTAGTGGGCTCCATATATGCATTTTTTCCATGGAGTATATCCTGGGCATTCAAAGTCAGAATTTCAAGTTCCATATATTGAATTGGAAATCTAATTTCACCAACCTCATAGTGGTGTAGGTGAATTTGCCTGATTTCATAGTTTATCAGTATTTATTGCAGCTTGAAGTCAACACTTGTTTTGGACTCTTGAGCTCATAACTTCGTGTCTCACATGGATGAACTAGGTGTTAGGGTTAGCCGATAGAAGATATCAATTAAATGCAAATAAAGATTAAACAGAGGAAAGGAAATACACAAATAATAACAACGAGAGACAAGTTTTAATGTGGTTCACCCAAAATCGGGCTACATCCACCAAATAGAGAGTCCAATATTATTATCTAGTAAATCAAACCGATTCCAATCAGCAATCCTTGCAACTCAATACCGTTGCGAATGCTACAATACAATGTCTCAAAACCTCAACCCTTAGCCACTTTTATCAAGCCTTTTTGTCAGTTATAAAAATTAGGGTTTTCTTATGTTGGTCATAAAAAATAGGATTTTTTATGTCAGCACTAAAAAAAAATTTCTCGAGGGTTGCCGCCCCTGAACCCCCGCTCAGGGCCCGGCCCAGCCCCGAACCCCAGCGAGGATACATGGCTAGTGTACAATACTTTCCTGATCAGTTGCCACCTACCAACAATCTCCCACTTGGAGATTGATCAAGCTCCACACCAAACAATCTCCCACTTGGAGACTAAGCCTGGACGACACCGCTGTGCATGCAGCTCCCACTGGAAATAAGCACCCTGGACTCTACTATTCTATTTTTATTATTTTCATTCTAGAAGACCAATCAAAGTTGAAGAGTAGCTTAGCTTCTCCCTTGTCACTACATTTGTAAACATATCTGCTGGATTTTCATCTGTATGTATCTTTTCCAGCCTTAATTGTCCATTATCCAACACCGACCGAATAAAGTGATACCTCAACTGTATGTGTTTGGTCTTTGAATGCAAGGCAGAATTCTTTGCAAGATGTATGGCACTCTGACTGTCTGTATACAAAGAACTATTACCCTGTTGTTTACCCAATTCTTCCATGAAAGATTACATCCATATCATCTCCTTGCTTGCCTCTGTTGCAGCTACATATTCTGCCTTTGTGGTGAATAAAGTAACCACCTTTTGCAACCTAGAAATCCAACTCACCGATGTTCCACCTACAGTAAAGACATAACCTGTAGTACTCCGCCTAGTATCAATATCCCCTACCAAATCTGAGTCTACATAACCTGCTAAATCAGTATTAGAGCCCCCAAAACATAAGTGTTTATTAGATGTACCTCTCAAATATCTGAGAATCCACTTTACCGCATTCCAATGCTCAAATCTGGGATGACTCATATACCTGCTAATGACTCTAACAACATGTACAATATCTGGTCTCGTGCATACCATGGCATAAATTAAACTTCCTATAGCTGAAGCATATGGTACCTTGGACATTTTTTCTTCCTCCTCTTGTGTCTTTGGACACATCTCCTTAGTCAATTTCAAATGACTAGGCAAAGGTGTGCTGACAGCTTTTGCATTCTCCATATGGAATCTCTGCAACACCTTTTCAACATAAGCAGCCTGAGATAGAGTCAATTTTCTATTCTTCCTATCTCTGCAAATTTTCATACGAAGGATTTGTTTTGTTGCCCCCAAATCCTTCATATCAAATGACTATGATAACTGATGTTTTAACTCTTTGATGTGATCCATGTTAGACCCAGCTACAAGCATGCCATCAACATATAAACATAAAATAATGTAGCTGTCATTATCCAACCTCTTAAAATAAACACAATGGTCAGAATTACACCTGTTGTAGCCTTGCTCAGCCATAAAACTATCAAATTTCAAATACCATTGCCGATGTGCTTGTTTCAGGTCATACAAACTCTTCTTCAATCTGCACACTTGTTTCTCCTTACCTTTGACCTCAAATCCCTATGGTTGTGCCATGTATATCTCCTCCTCCAAATCACCATGGAGAAAGGCAGTTTTCACATCTAGCTATTCTAAATGTAAATCTTCAGCAGCCACAATACTTAAAACAATACGAATGGAAGTCGTCTTAACAACCAGAGAAAATATCTCATCAAAATCAATGCCCTGTTTCTGTACAAATCTTTTTACAACTAACCTGGCCTTAAATCTTTTCTTACCTCCATCTTCCTCTTTCAGCCTGTAAACCCATTTGTTTGGTAAAGCCTTTTTACCTATAGGTAACTTACATAATTCCCAGGTCTGATTTTCCAGCAAGGATTCCATTTCTTCTTTCATGGCAAGCTCCCACTGAACCTGTGTATTCACTTGCATAACTTCATCATACCCTTCTGGTTCACCAGCATCTGTTAACAAAATAGAATACAAAGAGGGAGAAAACATTTTAGGAGGTCTACTTATCCTTGTTGACTGTCTAACATTCACTAGAGTTTGTGGTATATTGGTTGCTGTTGCGGAGCATGAGGAACCACTAGAACATCACTATTTGGAGTATCATCCAGCACCACATAATCTTTTTCTTTCTTCTTATGCTGCTGCAACTGATCTTTGTACAACACCTTCTCATTGAATATAACATCCCTACTTCTCACAATTTTCTGATTTTCAAAATCCCAAAGCCTATAACCAAATTCATTAATGCCATATCCAACAAAGGTACATTTTTTTGATTTTGTATCCAATTTGGTCCTATTTTTAGAATCTATATGTGCAAAAGCTTCACAGCTGAAGGTTTTTAGAAAACAATAACTCACCTTCTTACCTGTCCATGCTTCCTCTGGAATACCACAGCCCAAAGGAACTGAAGGACCTCTATTACTTAAATATACAGCAGTGTTGATAGCCTTTGCCCACATATTTAAGGGCAGCCTAGCATGCAATCTCATGGTCCTTGCATGCTCCATTATTGTCCTATTCATGCATTCAGCCACTCCATTTTCCTGTGGAGTCCCTAGAACCATTTTTTGCCTACGAATTCTATTAAAGGAACAATAATCTTCAAATTCTTTGCTGCAATACTCACCACCATTATTAGATCTGAGACATTTTAATCTTTTACCTGTCTCATTGTCAACCAAGCTTCTCCATTTTTTAAATGTTTCAAAAACATCAGATTTCTACCTAAGGAAATAAATCCATACCTTCCTAGTTGCATCATCTATGAATGTAACATAATATCGAGAGC
Organism: Cunninghamia lanceolata; assembly: GCA_027924645.1. Lineage (NCBI taxonomy): Eukaryota > Viridiplantae > Streptophyta > Pinopsida > Cupressales > Cupressaceae > Cunninghamia > Cunninghamia lanceolata. The sequence goes on along the minus strand of BSBN01001185.1, from coordinate 7,046,035 downwards.
CACCAAGAGAAGATACCTAAGCCGGTCCCCATACATCGGTATGCACAAGCTCCATTTTTTTATTTTTCTTTTGCTTCCCATCCTTGAAAAAACTAACTCTCTTTTATTTTCCATACACACAACTTTCACAGAAATCCATACTAATACATTTCAGACCTGGTAAAACTTTCTTAGAATGAAGTACCTTCATACCTTTTTCACTCATATGCCCAAGTCTGTTATGCCACAATGTTGTTTCAGAACCTGCAACAACTTTTCTAGTCTCTTCCTGCAAACCTGCAGCAACTGTTCCTAAACCTATTTGTTTTTCCTCTATAACATCTAAAGTAGAAGGAACAGTATGACCTGTACAAAGATATAAGGTGCCTACCTTCACACCTTTTGCTACTACTAAGGCACCTTTTGAAACCTTTCAATTTTTATCAGTAAATGTAACAGTGCAACCTTGTTTAGTTAGCTGCCCTACTGAAATTAAATTCCTATTGAGCCTTGGAACATGCCTTACCTCTTGTAGTAGACAATGATTCCCATTCTCCAACTTAATCTTGATTCTTCCCTTTCCAACAATCTGACAGGGTTCGTTATCTCCCAAATAAACCAACCCAAAATCCCCTTGGACATAAACAAGAAAATAAATTCTATGGGGTGTAGCATGAAATGAGGCCCTTGAATCTAAAACCCATGAAACATCAACATTATCTAGGGAAAGAATCAAAGCATCATCTTTAGATTTATTACTTACCACATTTGCTTCTTTATTGCCTTCTTGTTTGTCTCCTTCTTTATTTTTCTGAGACCAGCAATCTTTCTTCAAATGACTTGGTTTCCCACAGTACCAGCAATCCTTCTATCCCCTAGTTTGGGATCTTTTGTCCCTTGATTTTCCCCATGACTTCCCATGACCTCTAGAACCTTTTCCTCTCTCCTTTGATCTGCCCCTGCTTTTTGCATTCAAAATACTGCCTGATGTGGATCCACTTGAGCTTTTCTTATGAATTTCCTCACTCAGAATAACACCAATAACATCATCAAATTTCAGGGTATTTGAACTAGAAATAGAGTTACTAACCACCATTACCAAACTATCCCAGCTTTCAGGCAATGAACATAATATCAAGAGAGCTCTAACTTCTTCATCAAATTTTACATTTAAAGAAGTCAATTGACTGACAATCATATTAAATTCATTTAAATGACCTGTCATAGATCCACCTTCAACCATTTTCAAATTAAACAAATGCTTCATGAGAAATACCTTATTTGAGGCTGAGGGTTTTTCATACAGTTTTGCCAAAGCTTTCATTAGACCATCTGTTGTCTTTGCTTCCGTTATATTGAATTCCACCGATGGTGCCAGGCATAACCAAATGGTTCCCAGTGCCTTTCTATCAAGAAGATTCTAATCCTCATTAGACATTGTTGCCAGTTTCTTGGCTTCTCCTTCCAACGGCATCCATAAATCCTTTTGATAGAGGTAATCCTCCATCTGTATCTTCCATAACTGATAGTTCTACCCATTGAATTTATCAACCTTCAATTTACCCTCGTCCGCCATTGCTCCCACTCAACCGTGAGACCTTCTTGCAGATGATAATTGAACACAACCCGCTCTGATACCACTTGTTAGGGTTCGCCGGTAGAAGATATCAATTAAATGTAAATAAAGATTAAACAGAGGAATGGAAATACATAGAAATAATAACAACAAGAGACAAGTTTTAACGCGGTTCACCCAAACTTGGGCTACATCCACCAAATAGAGAGTCCAATATTATTATCCAGTAAATCAAACTGATTACAATCAGCAATCCCTGCAACTCAATACCGTTGCAAATGCTACAATATAATGTCTCAAAACCCTAACCCTTAGCCGCTTTTATCAAGCCTTTTTATCGGTTACAAAAATTAGGGTTTTCTTATGTCGGTCATAAAAAATAGGATTTTTTATGTCGGCCCTAAAAAATTTTTTCTTGAGGGCTACCACCCCCGAACCCCCACTCGGGGCCCGGCCCAGCCCCCAACCCCGGCAAGGATACATGGCTAGTGTACAGTACTTTCCTGATCAGTCGCCACCTACCAACACTAGGATATGAGGTTCTTACTCCTCATAATTATCATACATCGAAGGTGAGAATGCAACGATTACTTTGGTATGAGGGATTATGGTCTACCGTGAATGAAGAACAACCAAATCTTACTAAGGAGTTTGAGAAGTTTACACATCAAAATAATTGTGATAAGGTGATGGGCTTGATTTTACTACATATTTCAAATTCCTTATTCTTCCACATTGAGGGGTACAATACAGCATGAGAGGTATGGAATAAGCGTAAGGATCTCTTTGGTTCAATTAGTTATAAATTAAAGCTATATAGTTAGAAACAAAAATTCCATCTCTTTCTATTGATACATTTCCTTCTATTGAGGATTATTTAGTTAAATTCAAGTCTTTATGTTCTCAGTTGATGGGTTATGGGAAGGAGAAAACTGATAAGGAATGCATATTCTTGATTTTGTCTAAATTGATAGGTCTCTTTTCATATTTTGCCACTTCCTTTTTTTTCCACTATGGATGGGTTGGGCGACAAATTTGTTATGCCATCTTTTGAGACATGTTGTGAGAGGTTGACTAGGGAACAATTAAAACTTTGTCAAAATTATGTCACTAAGTCACATGCATTGGTTGCCACTTCACGCAAAGGGAAAGGGAATAAAAGGAATAAACCCTAGATAGAATCTAGTGAGACTTCCACCACCTCTTCTAAAGAGGATAATCCTAAGGAGAGACCCAAATGTACCTTTTGTAAGAAAGATGGGCATAGTGAACAAAGTTTCTACAGGAAGGAAATTCATGAGTTGAAACAATTACTCAAGGAACATCATATTGCCATTCCTTCTTCATCTAGTTCATCTTCTTCTCCTTCTACCCAACATGAAGATACATTCCCTAGTTACAAAGGAAAGGGTCATGCATTGATTACTATTCATGCACCTAGGGGTGTCAGATGGATTATTGATTCAGGAGCTTCAGTTCATATTACTCCTTCACCTGATCTTACGGTTCTAGGTACTCTTAGAGAGCCATATTATGTGTAACATTGGAAAATGTCCCCTTGGGGGATTTTCCCTCATAAGGTTTAGCTCCCAGGTCTTTACCATGCATTTAGGACATCTTAGTTCATATTTTGGCATCTTGATGGAATGAGACCTAGGCTCTATGGAAAATTGGATCTAGGTGGACCCCTTGAGTTGTACCCTACCCAAAATAGGGGGAGGACTTGGGCACCCATGCCCTAGTCCTGCCCTATTTTAGGGCAGCCCTAATTTTTGGGTGTCAGTTTGTGACCATTATTTGGTCCTTTTACTGACACGGTAAGTTTTGATTTCTAAAATCTTAGCGGGAGTGCTTTTAGTTGCATATATAAGCATGTTTAAGCATTCATTTGTAAAATAGATTTTCACCTAGATGATCACTAGTAAGCTATTATGTTCTCAAGGTGATTGAAGGATTTCATTACATTAGAAGAGCAGACTTGTGTGTTTTATGTGTTGATATTTACAGATTTGATCATCAATTTCCTCATGGAATGAAGAACACCTTCCTCCCATGAGAGCTTCACTAAAAGGTGACATTATATTGTGATTTCATCATTGATTCCTTTGGTTTTTGCCTCTGTATCACAAGAGAATGAATTCTTTATCTGACAATGGTGCTCAAAGACTTAAGTGTCCTCTGGGGCTTGACTGAGGCAAGCCTCTAAACACTACAACCCCAAAACCAAGTCTTGTGATTATAGGTTATAGGTGCCATATTTGGGAAAAGTGGAGTTATAGGAAGGATTGGTAGGCATCAAGGATTCAAGATCTAAAGAAAAGTAGGACACAGGAGCACTTTGAGGACGTGTGTGCTTTCTCTAGTGTCCTCCGCATCTAAGTTTTAGGAAAAAGAAGTTACAGGGATGATTAGTGTCAGAAGGAGGTCCGGATCCCACAAAAAAATTGGTACCTTGGACTTGGGCACCTACTCTAGTGTCCTCGACTATTCTACTTTGGAACCCTGAAAATAGGTACTTTGTGATTTGGTATTTTACTCCTATCTGCAAGAGCTTTTTCTGTTATTCATCAATTTGTTGTCGTATTTGCATAATTAGGGTTTTAATGGTCAATTGGGCACAAGAGAAGGAAAATTGATAAGAAAAATTGCTAATCTAAGTTTCCCTACATTTGCAAGTGACCTAGGGTATGATGGTGCTTATCACTCGACCCTAGATCCTTGAATGTATAGTGGAGAGGCGTATTTAAACATATAAAATCTAAAACATTAACAAATCAAATTTTCCCCTAAACATTTTGGTGAACCCATGTTTTGGAATTAAATTGCAACTTTCTAAGTGTTTGTCTTCATATTTGGATTGATTTCATTCATTCATATAGTCATTCATTTTATTGCTTTGAGAAAAATTCAAAAAAATTGAAAATTTTGAAAGACAAAAAATTTGCATTGTTTGGCTTACTAAATTGCATCACTTCTTTCTAATTTTTCCTAATTCAATATTTTTGCATCATATCTCATATAAACTATAGAAAAATCCAAAAATTCAAAAATTTTCATTGCATTTTCATTATTAATTTGCTAGGTTTTTGTAGAAATTTTGACAATTTTCATATAACCTAGTAATTCCAAAATCTAGGGTTAGTAAGAAAAATCTTTTCTCTAAATTTTCTACTAATCTTATAGGATCATTCAAATTAACATTCATCTGTAGTCTTTCATTTTAGTGTAAATTTGTATTTAGATTTAAAATATTTGCATTTTTGCATAGAAAATTTCAACAAAAAACTAGCAATTTTGATGCATTTTCATTAAATTTGCATGAGAATTTCGTATGATAAATCTTGAAAATCATTTTCAGATCTTAGAGTAAGTCAATTTCATCATAAATCAGACTTCAAAATATTCGCATAGCATTGTGTCTCAAGATCTCAAACCTAGGGCTTCAAAAGCAACGATTTTCACTAAAGTTGGCCTTATCGACTTTATAAACTTGCACCATAGGTGTGTTGTGAAAGGTATTATAGCATTAGTTTTATGTTATCAGGGTAATCATTTTCTTTCCCTCATAAAAATCTTCACAACACCCTTTTAACGGGTTCTTGTAGTGAAAATTTGGTGAAAAACTACACATTTTGGCTATTTTTGCCCTAGGGTTTGACCTAGTTTGCACTTCAAGAGTGTTTGATCAATTTTACAGATTGAAGTGACTAATATTATTGATATTATTTGCTTTACCTCCTAAAATTCATTACAACACCCTTCTTGTTAGGTCTTGGAGTTGAAAAACTGTGAAAAATAGCCCATTTTTGCTATATTTTCACTAGGGTTTGACCTTAAGTGGCACTAAAACATGTTGTGTTGGGTATTTTGGCACCAATTGGCTGTTATTACTGATATTATTTTCTTTCCATCATCACTTTCCTCACAACACCCTTTGTTATTCTCTCTTGCATTGAATTTTGGTGAAAAAAGTGCTTATTTTGACATATTTTCACTATATTTTGACTTGGCATTATCTTGGATTCGCATCAAGATTGTGTTGAGAAGGATGATTTTTCCATTTTGGACTAATATTAGACATATAACTTGCTGCCCTTGACTGAAATCCTTACACTACCCTTTGTTTCATTCATTTGCATTAAAAAAGTACAAAATTCCAAGCATTTTTGGCCGTCAATCATATCCTTCTCCTAGGACTTGTTCTATTAGTTTGTGCGTTGTATGCTTTTATAAGCTTTATGACAGACTGTCCTAAAAACAATATGCCTTTGAGAAGAAGTAAAATATTAATGGGGTCTAGTGCTCTTGAAGAAGTTGATACTTTGGACACCTTCTTTACAAAGGGAGAAACTCAAATTGTGCAAGATATTATACATCCTCCAACCACAATGGAAGAACAAACTTTCCATGATGCTTATAATACTATTGAGGCAACAGGATATGTATCTGATTAGCAAATAGAAAAATTGGATAAGGAGCTAGCCGAATATCAATCATTTATGGAAAATGAGAGAATAGCTGAAGAAGTTGTCCCTACAATTCACAATATAAAAGAATTGATAAAAGAGGGACAAGATGGTGTAAATACAATTCATGGTCTAGCACATATTGTACAAACCAATATCATGCCAATGACCGAATGTACACAAGTGATAAATAACACTTTATCACCATCTCATACTCAAGTATCCATACCTATACCAACTATGGGAATATTGACTTTTACATCAACAATCTTAACAACTAATGCGAATGCTTGTAGTAATGATACCACTAGTATTGGAGTATCTAATGGCACTAATTACAAAGTTGTGGGATTTGATTATCAAAATTTGTTTCCTAAAGGGACCTCCTCTATGCATAATTGTTCTCAACCACCTATCTATTCCACTCATTTCCAGCCACCTATTACATACTCGCAACCATCTTCCACCTATCATTATGGCCAACTACAGTTAACATATTCTTAGCCTCCACCTATTATATCTCAAGCTCATTCACCTCCTCACTTTGGTTCCAATTCCTCACAACAAGTCGCGTCTCCAAATGAGGCCATCTTAAACCAACTTTACAGGGCATGACTGCTTTCCAACAAAAGGTAATAAATTTGACAAATTCTTCACAACCTAGTCTACCAACATATCATGCCTGTAATCCATTATCCTATGCAATCTTGAGAACCCCTATGCTTGAGAGGTTTGAGACTCCTCTCTTTGAAAAATATGGTGTAAAAGGAGATCCCAATATTCATGTGGTAGCATTTACAACTATGTGTAGTGATTTTTATTTTGAAGAGGATTTGTTGGCAAAACTTTTCCCACGATCTCTCAAAGTTACTGCTTTAGAATGGTTTTGCTCTTTGCCTCCAAATTCAATACACTCCTTTTCACAATTGATTGATCAATTTTTACAACATTTTCAAGAAAATATCAGACCCCAAGTCACCCTTATTGACTTGGTTCAATGCAAACAAGGTCCCAAAGAAAAGTTGACTAAATTCATTAGTCGATATCAAGGACTTTATGCACAGATTCAATATTAGGTGAAAGATGGAGATGTTCAGAAGATATCTATTACAAATCTACAACCAAATATTTGTGATAAGATCCTCTTGATGAAATATAACTCCTTCCAACATTTATGCACTGCCCTTCGTGATTATCAACTTTCATCTAGTCAGTAATGAAAACCAAAACTCATCGGCTCAAGTTGGTCAATCCATAGGTGGATCGTCACAAAATAATTTTAAGAGGAATAATAATAGGAGTTTCATAAAGATCAATGGACCAAATATGAATGTGTATGCTATAAATAATCCAAAAAAAGCATTGTATCAACCAAGAAAGTTTACTCCAATATCTAAGTCCTATCATTCTATCATGAACCAAGCTATGAGTAATAACATTCTGAAGCTTCCCCCGATCAAGCCTGAAGATCCTAGTAATCAAGGACATTACTTCAATACTAATGCCTTTTGTCGCTATCACCGAACACAAGGACATGACATTGAATGATGTATGATTCTTAAACATGAGATACATGACATTATTGATTCAAATGTCATCTAGGTATCTAGTGTGATTGATAATGGAAATAAGTTGGTTGCTCCACCGAATTAGAATTTACAAATCTTCACTAATCCTTTCCCTTAACATACTGAAAACAATATGGTGGAACAGGGTTTAATGGAAGTAGGCAAGGATGATTACTTGGACTATGATAGTATCGTCAGAATGATTGAAGTGGATAAGAAATAAGTGGATAATTCACCTCATCCATGAAGAAACAAAATTTATGCTGAGGTTCCTCTCCTGTTATCTTTGTATGGATTGGGAGACAATCAAAATGCATCAGAAAAGAAAGAACAACAACCGATACAGATGAGTAAGATGATACAGGATGATTCCCGTTAATATTCTAGAAAGATTCAACAATGGAAACTTGCTAAAAATTGGAAAAGAGAAAGAAGACAATCAATAGTTGGAAATAATAGTGGTTCTCCCCCTCATAAGCACCAAAAAGTCTCATTTACACAAGAATTTAAGGAACAAACATTATATGATAACAAACAAGACTTTCATAAGAACCACTCAAATTTTCCATTAAACATGATCGAATACCTCTACAAGAGGTTCATGATCTCTAACATATAATATGAAGACCCTACATGTAAGTATATCTAACCCTTTATCTCTCTAGTGACGTGCTTCCCCCGTGATGTGTTATGTGTTGTTTAGGCCTCCTGGGATGACTTTGGATTCTCCCATAATGTTTGGGATACTAGGAGACTACCTCTGTTGTGACTTTCTTCTATTTGTATCATCATTCTTCTAAAATTGCCTCTCTCTGATTTCATTGTTGTGTGTTGTGTCTTACAGACATAGCATCATGGTTGGTGACCTTGGGGCATCCTCCTACGTGACTATCCCTAAGACACTTGTTTCTCCTCTCTTATTTATTGTTTCCCTTCCTCTAGTGTTTCCATCTAGCAGGTGGATGATGATAAAAATTTATATTGATGCAGACCTAGTGTCCCTTTCGAGAGCAATCAACAAATGGACTTAGTTCCTAATATGATGGTGGGGTTATATATCTTATCTGACGCTTGGCTAGTGGAAGCACTTGTGCTTTCCACGTAGTGAATTTTATTATGTTTCTATTGAATTTACAAACCTTAACAATACTGTTGCTCCATGCACCTTTGTTTTTCTTTGAATCTAGCCTCGATGGTACTCAATTCAAAGAGCTTCATGATATAGCCCTATGGTTATCCTTGAACTCTAAATTCATTGTATAACCTTGGCTCTTTGTGTGGTTAATCATATGCATTGATGTTATTGTTTATCATGATTTTGTAGACACTAACATGTTTCTTGTAGGGATGTGTTAGTGGGAATATTGGGTGATCATAAAGTACATGTCAGCTCTAGGGGGCATGGCCTTTATAAAAGTCATTGTTTTCTTGTGTGTTTTATTTCTACCTTAACGTGCTTGATATCGATAACTAATATCAACCATCTTAAGGTGGGGGCATGTATAAGGTAAGTTGTCTGTTATAGATGTTAGCAATGTGTTTAACCTTAGATGCAAAGACTTGCACCCTAGAGTAGTGCATCGTGCATCCTGAGTTTGTTTGCAATCATTTAATCAATCATGTAAGCCCTTTATGGAGGCAGGATATCCTATATATCCTTTTTTATCTTAAGCCCTTTGTGGAGGCAAGGATGGTGTATTTCTCAAAGCATATTACATCATCCTGTCATTTTCAAAAGTCCTCTTTGGAGGTGGGGAGCGGTTCTGTGACTAACTCAACCCTTAAGCATGTTTTTGGTGATTGTTGTGGCAAAACCCAATCGTCAGTGTGTGCTTGTAATGTGCCTGAGATGGTGTTTGACCTAAAAATTGGTACATTGTATTGCTTGTCTGTCATGTTTTCTCTATGTCTTCAAGTGTGTGTGTTTTGGTGTGCTTGTTTGTGTGGCATGTTTGTTGCCCCATATGTAGAGACCAGTGCCCTTGAGTAGTGCTTCCTACATTTTGGGAGGTTTTGTGTGTCTTGCGTGTGTGTTGCCCCAAATATACAGAGACCTGTGCCTTAAGGTAGTGCATCATGTATTATGGGAGGTTTGTTTATTTTCTAGTACTTGCATTTGCATTTCATATATATGAGAAAAAGAAAAGAAAAGATATCATTTTTGTATTCCATGCATTAATGTGTCTTCTATGCATTGACTGTATTCTCCATGTTCTGGGTGGCTATAACTATCTTCTCCATGTTTTGCATGCCTATTACTATTTTCTATGTGATTGGCATGTCTTCTCCATGCTTGGTGTGTTTGCTGTGTTTGTGACCTTACTTTAATACATGTATTGGCCTTGCGTTTATACATACATTAAAGTCAGGGCTAAATGTAATGTCAAAAAATGTCCCCTTTGGGGCTTTTCCCTCATAAGGTTTAGCTCTCGGGTCTTTAGCATGCATTTAGGACATCTTAGTTCATATTTTGGCATCTCGACGGAATGAGACATAGGTTCCATGGAAAATTGGATGTAGGTGGACCCCTTGAGCTATACCTTGCCCAAACTAGGGGGGAGGACTTGGGTGCCTGCACCCTAGTCCTGCCCTAATTTCTAGGTGTCAGTTTACGACAGTTATTTTGTCCTTTTGCCGACATGGTAAGTTTTGATTTTTAAAATCTTGGCGAGAGTGCTTGTAGTTGCATATATAAGCATGTTTAAGCATTCATTTATAAACTAGATTTTTAACTAGATGATTACTAGCAAGCTATTGTGTTCTCAAGGTGATTCAAGGCTTTCATTACATTGCAAGAGCAAACTTGTGTGTTTTGTGTGTTGATATTTGCATATTTGAGCATCAATTTCCTCATGGAATGAAGAGCATCTTCCTCCCATGAGAGCTTCACTACAAGGTGACATTATATTGTGATTTCATCATTGATTCCTTTGGTTTTTACCTCTGCCTCAGAAGGGTATGCACTCTTTATCTAACAACAGTGTTCAGAGACTTAAGTGTCCTTTAGGTCTTGATTGAGGTAAGCCTCTAAACACCACAACCCCCAAACCAAGTCTTGTTATTACAGGTTACATGTGTCATATTTGGGAAAAGTGGAGTTGCAAGAAGGATTGGTAGGCATCAAGGATTCAGGATCTGAAGAAAAGGACACAAGAGCACTTCCAGGACTTGGATACTCAGTCTAGTGTCCTCCGCATCTGAGTTTTAAGAAATAAAAGTTACAAGGCTGATCAATGTCAGAAGGAGGTCTGGATCTCGTGAAGAAACTGGTACCTTGGACTTGGGTGCTCACTCCAGTGTCCCTGACTATTCTGCATCAGAACCCCAAAAATAGGTACTCTGTGATTTGGTGTTTTACTCCTATCTGCAAGATCTTTTTTTGTTATTCATCAATTTATTGTCATATTTGCATAATTAGGGTTTTAATGGATAATTGGGCATAAGAGAAGGAAAACTGATAATTAAATTCCCTAATCCAAGTTTCCCTACATTTGCAAGTGACCTAGGGTATTATAGTGCTCATCACTCAAATCTAGATCCTTGAATGTATAGTGGAGAGGCGGATTTAAACATCAAAACACTAAAACATTTACAAATCCAATTTTCCCCTAAACATTTTGATAGACTCTTGATTACAAAAAATTAGGTCATTCATGTTGCTACAATAGGTAATATTGATTTGAGTGATGGTTTGGTGGCTAATGTTCATTGCATTATATTACCCATAATTTACTTTTAGTATATCAGATTACATAGGCATGCAACATAGTTGAGTTTACTTCAGATTCAATGTTCATTCATTGTGCTACAGGAGAGATGTTTGAAGTGGGCAGGGTTGATCATCAGTCTAAGGTATTTACATTTGATCACTTCATTGATGATGATGATCCTTATGTTTACTTAACTTCTCCATCTATTGTGCAGAGTAATTTAGTTCCATCAAATGGGTTTGTGGATCTAATCATGATTCCCCCATTACCTACTACACCAGAGTTGACAATCGACATGGATTCCAGGACTTTGACACAATAGGACTTCATTGATTCTTCAAATTTGTGGCTCTAGGATGGTTTCATTTTAGGCCTATCCAACTTTTCTTCTCATTCTACTACTTTAGATCTAGAGGACATGCTTGAGGAGGTATCACTTCTCTTTGCAGATTTTACATTGGAAGATATTCTTGAGTCTTCTTCATCCATTGTTTCTTCTTTTATTAAGGATATTCCTAGTCTTGACGAAACACTTTTGGAGGCACTTGAATTTTCTTTCGAGATTTCATTTGTGAGAATTCTTCCTTCTCATTTCATCATGGATATGGATTTTCTTCTACATGCACTAGTAGATTTCTTTCTTCCCAAGGGGAAACATGTTGTTTGTCATCATTGGATTGTCTTTTAGCTTCAAACATACTTCAGTGGTTTTGAGGATACTTCATTATGGGGGAAATGTTTTCTCTATCTTTCCCTTTATTGGAAGGGTAATTATATTATATTCTCATGATGGATGTAGTTCTTGGTAGGTATTGTGGAGACCTCCATACATCACAAGATCTATCACTTGCATTATCTCTTTTTTTGGAGAGGAGTTTTGTCCCGCAGGGTTTTCTCCTTATCTCTGTTTGCAAGAGATTTAGTTGCATGATTAGTTGTGCATGGGTACCTAACATGGCCTAGTTGTCGAGACCCATGTATTGTATTCTGCATATATGTCTTGATAATAATTCTTCTCCCTAAGTTGCACTTAAGGCGGGTGTTAGAGTAAATAGGATTTTACTTATTTACTTGCTTAAGTTTACTTAGGCACATAATAATTTATAGTTAGGTTTGGAATGTTATTCCTATAACAAGTTAGAGTAGTTTTGATGCAGAGTGGAACGCAACGGAGGCAACCTAACAGGAAGGAGCTGCCAACAAAACAAACAGCATGATATTCTTCTCTAACGGCTGACCCTCATCATCATATTTCCCACTAACACCAACTGCATCATCATATTTCAACATCATCATCATATTCCTGATGACCGCAAATATCCTCCTGACGACTACTATTCACCTCCTTCAACTGTCGCCTATCATCATCATCATGATAATCAGCGGCGCAAATATCCTCCGGTTGCACTGTTCATCGGGCGCCAAATACAAACGGCATCATCATGATATTCGATATCACCTTCGTCAGCAGGATATCCAAATATCCGGTTGTTCAAATATCCTGATGACGTTCTACTTCAACAACTTGCCTTCGATGCTTCACTGCCCGACGATACAAGCAACAGCATCATGATATTAAACATCCGGTTCTTCGAAACCTCCTGATGATGCTAATACAACTTCCTGCCTACGCCGATACCTTTCCACTTAGCGACAACAGGATAAACCCGCATAGAGGGATTTCTGAATATCCTGATGACGATGACGTCATATCATGATGACGATGACGTCACACTTCATCCTGATGAACTCTTCAACACTTAGCCAAAAACTCAACTTTCACACCCGCATCCGTTAGCGATATGCGGATGATGATCTTCCCCGAGAGATGATCCTGACTGCGATATATACACTGAGTATATATCCAACTCAAAACATCATGATGCACCTGCAACATGCAAATTTCACCAACTTCATGACCCGATCCTGATGACGATGGATTCGTGGATGATGTTGCGGCTCGTTCCGACTGGAAACGCACATGCAGACTCCGGTGTATCCTTCCTCTGCATGAAAAAACTCACGACCGCATAATTTCACAAAGATCATGTGACGACCGGGCCGGATCACCTCCTAACCAAAATCTAACAGTCTATCTTCTAGACCTAGCACATGAGGATGCTAGGCTGACTTACAGCATGCTCCTAACTGATCTCCTGAACAATACAATGCATAAACAGAAAACACAAATGCAATCTAGGCTATGATACAGGACCATTCCACCGATTTGCAGGATCAACCGGTGGAAGGGTTGAAATTAGTCATTAGCTTGCAAAACGGAAATGAAATCAACACAGATGCAAACAGATGATGCAAAAGACGAGATCTTATTCAATTGCAATTCAATGTCCTGAATACAGCTTCACAATGTCTGACCTGCTCTTCCTGAATCTCAACTCAACACCAGTACATCAAATCAAAAGCTATATCACACTATCTCTAAACCCTACAGATCGAAGGTATATATATAACAAATCCTTCGAGTACTACTAACATCACTTCCCAGCGGCTGGGAGCTTCCAAGCGGCTGGGAGAGAGGACAGCACAGACTCTCTTATCCCGATCCCTAACTACCTCTAACTGCCTACACATACTCCTATGCTGAACTATTACATAGCATCGGTCACAGTGGACCTTATTACATGATAAGTCAAACATACTAAAAATAGATTATCCCGTCAGCATGATGATAACTATCCTACATCCTGATCATGTATGTCATCATGCGGACCTATATCCTGATCATGCGGACCTATATCCTGATCATGTGTGGGTGCTCCTGCACCAAGTTTATTTATGGGAAATGTAAGGCTATATAAGCCAAAATAATACATTTGTAAAATATCAATCAAAATCACATTTTTCTAGCTCATAATACAAATTCTTCTATGGCTGATTATTCTTGGTTACATCAAGGAAGACTGCAACTTCTAATGGGCCTTTGATTTATCTTCCTACAGTAGCATAAGAATGAAACAATTATTTTAAAATGAGATATCCTACCTCTACATTGTCTCTCCTTCAACTTATTGTGAACTAAGCTTTGTAATCTCACTATTAACAGTGTTCTTTGTGTCTCACCAAATCCCTTACCCCGCAGTTTCTTTCACAATACTAGGCTCTATAACCAAACATAGTCCTTCCTTTCTCTCTACTTGGAATCACACCAAATAGTCTATATTCCACACATATCATTTCCCTCGATGATATAGCCTTTTAAAAGGCTTCACACTCTCCACAAAACCATGGATTTCTCAAGCATTTAAGCTTGATTTCAATCTAAGTGGCATGGATAAATAATAATAGAGTAGCTGGTCATTATGACCACTCCCTAAACTGATTGATAGCTCTTCCATTCTCTCAAAAATCAACATGGAGTAAGGGGGGTAGAGCATTCATAATTATGATAAAGTGGTTTACATTTAATTTGTAATTTAACCATGTACCCATGAGAAGCTCATCGATAATCAATACAATAAGTTTAAACTAATAATTCATGTTAAATAAATATCTCTATATATAACAACATAATATTGGCGCATACAATGTATACTTACATTATTTCTAACTCTTGACAGGATATGAAAATGGGGTCAAGGCATTCTCCCCCTCTCTAACATGCGTAAAGGTAAAAAAATATAAAATAACATAATAGAATTCCAATATGGAATTTTCCAATAATAAAATAGTTTAATGACTATCAAGCATTTCCTTATCGACTATCATGCTCAAACTTGACTTGGTTTTCAACAATAACTTCAACCTAATAGATCTAAATGACAATTGACAAATTGTGGAGTCAAAACTAAACTCAAACCAATTTGTCAAACACAAGTTACCGAAATCGACAAAGGTTCACTAAATTGTTAAAAAACAAGACTTAGATGGCAACCAATCCATTCTATCCATACATCTATTCTCTCATGTCTGATGATGCTCTCCCTCTCTTTCTCAGAGAGTGAAAAATATGTTTCTTGGTTACAACTTGCAATCACCAAACTGGGATTAGTGCATCTTTAATCAATTCATAAGCCTTATGAATAAATTGAATCATGACATCATATAATCACATGTCTAAATTCTATTCATATAAACATAAACTCATGATATCATTGATTTATCTTGACATTTCCACATAATGTCAAATCATTAATTCATGCATAATTAAATACTAATTACATCCAAGTAAAATGTAAAACATAGTCAAAATTTGGGGTGTGACAACTCACTTCAAATTAGTACTTGTGTCAATATCAAGCATGTGAATTTCTAAGAGCATGGGATTTGGCTCAAAAAATGATCTTTAGTATTAAGATGCTCACTCCTTATATGATCTTTATTTTGCTCTCATGACTCACCATGTGGGAAAATGGGGAAGAAAAATCTAAAAGAAATATAGAAATGAAGTTAATTGAAGCAAACAACCAAGGGCATTGACAAGATAACTAATTGGTTTTTTTAGGATTAAGGTGCCATCAACATTGTAAATCTTATGTAATTTATTCCTATTATTGTTTGTAAACCACCCATAAGGGATGAAAGATTTCACCAGCAGTGATCATTTTTCAACCATATGTTTAAATCTAGTCCCCAACAGTAATTCATCCATGACGTGGGATCACAGGGGGGTTTCCAACCTGTGAGGTGTCTAGGGGGATCATCCCCCTAGTGGGGGGTCTAGGGGTTGCATGCCATGACAGGGGTTCAAGGGCAGTGCCCCCAAAACTACATTTTATTTATATTTTATCATTGTAAATCTGGACCATTCGTTATTCAGTCACAGATTTGATAGTTGATATTATGTTAGTTTTCATGCCCTAGAAGGCAACCCCCTTTTATAATGATACTTGTACTACATTTTTATCAGATTTGAGAGTAACATGCACCATTACATTGAAGACTAAAGAAGGAGAGGAAGTGTATGTATTGTAATCTCATATTTGAAGATAATACAACTTGGAGCCTCTTTTCTTGGTGGATTTTTTACTCGAAAGGGGTTTCTCCATGTTACATACAATGTTATGTGTTTTGTTCTTTATGCTTGTTATTTCTATGTAATGATTTTTATTTTTTTTGCAATCTCCATTAGTCCTACATTGTTTAGAGGGAATAAATAAGGTTTGAATCAAATTTAAGTCATGTGGTTTGTACCTTCATTTTTGACATTTGGTATCAGAGCCTGGCCAGTTTTAATTCTTGGGTGGAAGTGTGAAGGTTGTTTAGCTACAGTGGGAGATTTGGTTGTTGTTTGTTTGGAGATCTTGTGTAGATACAATGGCTTCATCCACTATTTCTTCTACCTCTCGGTTGGATTTTGAAAAGTTCAATGGCACGGGGTAAGAAATGTGGAAGCTAAAATGGAGGATTTATTAGAAGAAAGAAATAAGTGGTTAGCTGTTATGAAAGAGAAGAAACCCAATGGTGTTTCTCTTGATGAGTGGGAAAGACTAGATAAAAAGGCATGAGGTACAATCTGGCCATGTCTTGTACATTCTGTTCTACTAAATGTTGCGAGTGAAAAGTCCACACATATCTTGTGGAAGCGTCTAGGTGAGATCTACCAAGCCAAGAGTAGGGTAAATAAGGTTTATTTAAAGCATAAGTTATTTTCCATGAAAATGAAAGAGGGTGAATCGGTTGTAGAGCATTTGAATTTGTCTAATTTGTTATTAAGTCAACTAGCATCTGTAGATGTTGAGGTGAATGAGGAAGATATACTGCTTCTTTGTTGGGTGAGTGTAGGATCATGATGGGCCAAACACTACCCCTAAGTGGCAATGTAAATGTGAAAACTAGACTTAAGTAACTTCCTATCAACAATTGAATGAGGTATATACAAAATCTAGAAATAAGGTAGTAATGAAAGTTGTAATAAATTGAATGTAGTTTATGGGCTACTACCTTTTTTTTGAAAATTTTAAAAATAGTTTGGTGAAAATTTGATATTTCAATGAAGAACTACTAAATTTTTGAGAAAAACATAAAAAGTAGGTGTCGTTCGGGCCAACCTAAGTATGAGAAAAAGATAATATTTTTCCTCCATGATTTGGATTTAAGTAAAAGACACATGAGTGGATGTGAGACATATTTTTTTGAATTTTTAAGTAAATAAATAATTATTGATGATTTTTTTATGTGACTTTTTTAAAATATTAAAAATTAATTTTCCAACCAACCTAACTTGGTCAAAAATATATGAAACTCAAAAATTTTAAATTTTAATGTATACCCAATAAATCTTAGAATGTGATGAACCTTTTGGAGTTAAAAAATGATTAATATGTTGAAAGTTATGGATGTTTTCAATATGTATATCTATCAGCAAATCAGACATAGCGTATGTAGAAAATTATTAATAACTAGTAAAAGCACCAAAGGTGCTATCAAATGGCCGATAGGCACAAATATTCATAGGCCTATTGCTAAATAGTTTATATTTATATTTTTACTGAAAAAGTCATTACATCTAGTTGGTGGACAAGGCTATAAATACTATGAAAAAATCAATTATTTATTTTGCAAATAAAAAATAATGGAATGGTATTAAATGAATAACCACATGAACTAAATTGTGAATGAACCATTAGAGAGATAAATAATAAATAAACCATCAAAGAATTGTGGCCTCCCTTCAACCATGATACAATCTATTAACTTAATCATAATTAGTGTTGTACTATTAGTAAGTTGTATTTTAGACATGTTTAATTAGTGTGATTAACTATAAAATTTATTTATTGTTTGTGTGGAGTGCAACTTTGGCACTTACTTTAATTTGATATACTTATTTTTTTGTGAAGTATGGATTTGAACTTTGGCATTGACTTATATTTGTTTCACTTTGTATGTTTAAAATTGAATTCACTTTAGAAAGTAATCACATGCCAAAGTTCAAACATGCTTCATGCACAAGCTTGTTTATACCCTATGGATTCAAGCTTATGAGAGAGAGTAAGTAATAGAGTGTGTGATCAAGTGCAAAGAAAAGCAGAGACAAGAGAGAAGGCGGTAATTGAAGCCCAGGATGTGGTAGGAAAGTAATGTTGAGTAGAGGAAGGATTAAATGTGTCAAATCAGTATACTGTACGTAACTAAAACTGAAATCCTGCATGTATAGATGGTGTTCATCAGTTCAAGCACCTAGATATGATCTGTAAGCATTTGTAGATTGTAAGTGTCTTGTAGGCAGTGGGCCTTTTGTGAGAAGTGTGCTCGGGCAGTGAGCCCTAATTAGCAAGTGCTAAATTTGTACTCTTTATTCTTTTAACAGATAATACAATCTTGGGTTAGTCACCCCGTGGTTTTTCCCTTAGTAGGGTTTCCATGTAAAAAATACTTGTGTTATGTGTTAATTCTTTTTGAGCTCTTATGATTACATTGTTTTAAGATAACTGATTCACCCCCCTCTCAATTATCTGCATTGTTTCCAATAGATAGAGTACCCTTGGGTACCCAAAAGCCATGACCATCCGCAGAAGAGGAAACCATCTCTTTTTTTATTCAAGTAGTTTCTAGCTTAATTTTATCAAGTGTGCTATTGCACTCAACAGTGCTTGCATCGAGCTAGTACAAAGTACGCAATCTGCTTCCTCTTTCTATCACCATAGCACCTTTCACCATTTTCACACCTGCTTTAGAAAACTATACATGCACACCTGCATCTATTAGCTTGCTAATAGATAACAAATTTGTTGCTAGTCCTAGGATATGCAAGACACCATCAAATCATCTAACTCTACCATTAAAGAATTTCACATGAATAGTACCATGGCCAACAATATCAAGGAAAGAATCATCACCCAAATACACCTTACCACCATCATAGTTTTCATACTTACTAAACCAATTTATGTTAGGAGTCAAGTGGAAAGATACACTTGAGTTTATCAACCATGCATTATCACCTACATGAGTGGCCAAGGCTGCAATAAAGGCATCTCCATCTTCCTTTTAGGACTCAAAATTAGAATCTTTCTTCTTCTTCTTCTTCTTCTTCTTCTTCTTCTTCTTCTTCTTCTTCTTCTCTCTTCTTTACATTCCTTTAGGAAGTGTATGGATTTGCCATAGTTCTACCATGTTGCCTTGGACTCACCAGGAGATTTTGATCTTCCCTTATTCTTGGACTTGGAATGGCCACGTTGCTTCTCATCTTTGCCTCATTCTTTTGGTCTTCCTTGAACACTCAAACCATTTTTGGCATTCAGAGTGACCTTCCTTCTCATCTCTTTGGAGAGTAGAGAACTAACAACATCCTCCATATTTAAGGTGACTGAAGTGCTCCTAATGGCCATGACTAGGCCATCCCATGAGTCTGGCAGTGAACACAACAAAGTTTGGCACCTTTCTTCTTTGTCCATCTTAACCCAAACTGAGGTCAACTGAGTCACCAACATATTGAATGTTTCCAGATGCTCAGAAATTTGTCTTCCTTTTTCCATTCTCACAAAATACAACTTTTTCCTCATGACTATTATTTATTAGAGATTTAGCTTGGTATATCTCACCCAACTTCTTCCAAAGTTTCTACAAAGTGGATTCTTCGTGGACATTTATCAGAATTGAATCTGTAAGACATAGTCTAATGAGACCTTTAACTTTTCTATCCATTACATCATATTTTGCAGCCAAAGCTAGATTCATAGGCCTCTTAACATTTTCATCCACTACATCCCATAGATCCCGATCAATCAATAGATCTTCCATCTTCAGCTTCCACATTTCAAAGTTGTAATTAAGTCTAGAAGAATTCTGGCATCATTTTGATAGCATAACAGTACATGCAAACTCACACACACAAACTACTCCTCAAGCCTCAAATTTATAGATTTCTAGCTATACAAGAAACCATCTCCAATTTACAAAACCATGTGCTTAACTTCTTAGCCAAGATTCCAGTCTAAAAATAAGATTTCACGTCCAAAATGATATCCCCTATTTTTTACCCTTACAGATGTCATCAAATCTTTCATAATATGCTTAAAAATGGGCCTTCCATGATATACTATCATGTGGGCATATTTTGACAACTGATATTTCAATTTTCAAGGCACTGACATATGGAAAACGTGCCAATTTTAGAGCTCAATAAAAATAATAACTGACAATGGGTAAATATTAAATACAAATAAATGCTATGGGAAATATACAAGGTTGAGACACCTCATTTTCTAACATTCGTACCAACTAAAAGCACTTTGATTTTCAGGACCTTCTTTGTGAGACTTTGTTGTGTCACCATGAGAGGCCAAGGTTAATTCATTTGGTATAACAACAATAGTTCTCATGAATATCACCTCATCACCACCCCTTGTTTGCTTTACAATCTCGTGATGAGGAATGACATCTTAGGACTGTGGAAGAGATCCTACATGTGTCTAAAATCTTTTTTTTCCAATGCCCCTTTCCCATCTGGTCTACACCCATTAAATGAGGTGAGGAGAGCCTTTCCTCATTAATGGCTTAGTAGTCTCTCTCCCATGCCATGGTATAACTCTATCTCCTTCTTTCTCTTGATACATTCAAATCCATCTCCAATGTGGTAGTTGGTGGCTTTGTTGCAAATATGTGCCTGATGTGTTGTCATTGATGTCAACATATCCTTTTGTCAAGAATAGTGAAGACAATACAGAGGAGTGATCAGTATTTCTAGTAAGGTGAAGATCAGAGTTTGCAGATTAAAGGGTTTGTATAGGGCTGTCTATTGTTGGTCCAGTTAAGATTTCTGAGGTCCACATCAATATTTTGCAAATTTATGGCCCTCTGAGTAGAGCAGGTTTTTGCAGTTACTCTGTGATAACAGAATGGCAAGAAGGTGGTCTAGATAACTAGTGATCTTGAAGCTCTTCTTGCCAAAAGATTACCAAGAGGATCCAGTAAGTATGAAGGAAAATTGCCACTCAAATGTTTTTCTTGTAATAAGATTGGTCATTTTGCCTCAAGATGTCTAGAGAGGTTTTCAAAACCAAACGCTAATAGATATCAAAATCAGAACAAATGATATTATGTCCAAGAAACTGGTGAAGAAGGAGTCACAGATGATGAATTTGACCATGGAGGTTCCCCTAAAAATGATTGGGTGTTCATTTCCATTAAAGAAGAAGATCAGGTGTCTACTGAATCTGCTAGGTATGCAAATATGGAAAGTGCATTAGCTTCTCACATTGTTGAGAAAGATGAATGGGTGATTGATAGTGGATGTTCTCATCATATGACTGGAGACAAGAGTAAGTTTGTGAATTTTAAAAATTATGAAGGTGGGCTTGTGAAATTTGGAGATAACTCAACTGGTAGAATCCATGGCAAAGGATCCATCTCTTTTGATGGTAAGAATAGCACCAATGATGTTCTATATGTGGAAGGACTGAAACATAATCTTCTCAGTGTTGGACAGTTGGTTGATAAAGCTTATGATCTTCGATTCAAAGACAGAAAGTGCAGAATCTTGGAAAGTTTCACAACTGAAATTGCATCTGGTACTCAAACTAAAGGTGACATTTTTCATTTAAGTAGCTCTGGCAAAAGCTGTTTGATTTATCATATAGATCAAAGTTGGTTATGGCATAGGAGGATGTGTCATGTGAATTTTGATAATATTGTCAAAATAAGTACCACCTAGGCTGTGAGAGATCTTCCAAAACTTGTGAAACCTAATAGCATGTGTAGAGAATGTCAGTTGGGGAAACAGAACAAAATTTCATTCAAAAGTAAGGAACAAGTCTCAAATGGATGATTGGAATTGGTGCATAGTGATCTCTGTGGTCCTGCTAGAATTAGGACTGTGCAAGGAGATAGATATTTCATGTTGCTGATAGATGACTACTCCAGGATGATGTGGGTAACCTTCCTAAAAGAAAAATTAGAAGCTCTTGAAAAATTTAAGGTGTTCAAAGTGATGGTGGAAAATAAAATTGGTGAAAAATTGAAATGTTTGAGATTTGACAGAGGTGGAGAATTTACTTCTCATGAGTTTGATGCTTTCTATGAAAAGCATGGCATAAAAAGAGAGTTATCTGCTCCTAGGACTGTAATGCCCCGCCATGAACACCTTAGAGAACAACGTATCTATGCTATGCAAAGTAGGATAATTTTTTTTTATATGAATAAGATAACAAAGTAATGTTAACACATCTATACACATCATTTGAACTAACGACTTGTCCTCTAAGATTTCATGGTTGCATTACTTGACAAAACAATTAACATAATCTAACACACATCATGAATTAACATCAGTAACTCATTGTAAGCCTAATGCACTAAAACAATAAATATTTACATCTACATAACATCATATAAGTATTCGTCAGAATCTAGTACATAGTTACAATTTCTCCTCACATATGAGTACAACATTACATTGTTACATTATCACTTTTTGAATACATACATTATGAATCAACTGGTACACCAGACAAGTACATGAATATAGATCACTACCTTCTTAACTGGTACAAGATCTGATGCCTGATACACAAGATATAACCCCCTCGCTCACGAACAATGGCAAGGGAAAACCAATGGATAAAAGCTCTTCCACCTGACCATGTGGAACCCTGAGGTCCACCCCCCGAGCTAGGAGATAACATAACGTCTCACTACAACAGACAGTCAGGTAGACAGTAAACTATAAGACAACACATCACATGCCAATATCAACACCACAGTATTTCCAGAGGCAAACACTTAACAAATGGGGAGAGTACAACTAGGGAATGCTAGGCTACAGTAGGGAGGAGTGTCATCACATGGCTTGTCATGGGTTGTCCTAGTAAGCCTTCCTAGGCCCCGGCCCCCATACAACGCTCATGCGGAATCAACATACCTTTCATGAGGACAAGGTAGTTGATCTTGCCATTTCAGGCCTTCTCATCTCATCCTTAGCCTGAACGAGCACTACAAGCATGAGTGAGGCATCCAATTATCTTGATTAGTGCGAAATCCACCCAACCCCCCCTAAATTTATTAAGTTATCACTGGATTAACAACTTCCAATGGGTTACCCTGACAGCCACTTTGGGCGCCGGCCCCACATTGGAAGCCACTCCCCTACCCGCACCTCGAAACCCTATCCATCAAACATAACAACTATCATCATAGCAACAATTATACATAACAATGCAAGGCATCAACCATCTTGCAACCAATCACAGCATAATAAATCACCAGAGCAAGGCATGGGTCCTCTTGCTCCCAAAATTTCAACCATAACCAAGTGTAATCTAGAGCAGGGCATTATCCTTCTTAAACAGTCGTGAAAATCATATAAGCCATAAGCAAGGGGAAGTCAACATCACATAAAACCAAAACATGCTCATTCTTCAACCAGAATGCAACAATGCAAGGATCAACCCACAACTACCCCTACTGCCCTCTGGAATAAACTTTCATTAGACACCACTGAAACCCAACAATCCCCACATTAACATTTACTCTTAAAAACACAACTCCTTCAAATAGACCAATCCAATAACATATCCTAAGTGCAATATATAATATGACATACTAACCATGGGTCTTCAAAGCAGTACCATACTCATAAGATGCCCATGAATCATTACAACATTCACTTCAATTATTCTACTATTCCTTGCAACAAGACGATATAAACAACAACATAATTTATTATATCAAATGGGATCCATGAATGTGGACTTCATTATGAATGCAACCAACAACTCATCCAAGTCCAAAACACTTATAACAAAGAGTTAGCACTTATTCTCAACATTTAATTCACTACTAGGAAAAGTTAGCAATAACCATTACTCGACAAGACACTTGATGAGCAACGCTTAGAACTAAACTATCTAAAAGAGATCACAAATGATTCTATTCTTAATTCAATAACATGATAAGCATATCACTTTTAAACTAAGATGCGATACTCACTAAGACCTCAAGATCCAAACCCTACATCCTACCATATTTATGATAACTAAAGTTCTCATATTAAACTTTTCTTACACAAGGAGTTCCCAACTAGCTAAATTCTAGTATGGATGCCATTCTAGTAAATCAAAATAAGAATAAGTCACAGTCCAACTCAATACAACATCCTATCTTCAAATGCAATGAAGAACGATTATAACCAAATTAGATACTAAACAACTTTAACATAATACACTTGAATTACCACTTATTCAATCCGAAATACAATTTTTTTTTTATTAGGTAGAATAATTAATTTGAACTCGTATTTAACCACAATTGCAGCATACTATAATGCACTAATAAAGAGTTGAAGAATGTTTCCTCTAATGATAACATTACTATGATGGTACTACAAAAGTCTTATCCTCATTTTTTTTTTGTAACAATAACCCGCAATTAAAAGATTGATTCCCCTACTCATAAAATAATAAACCTAGAATTCTATTAACATCATGATCGATAGGAATTTATTCCTTAAACTATATAAACATAACTCCCTTTTAAAACAGGACAAGGTTATCAACATTACCTAGAGTTAAAGTCTCATGACTATACATTGCCCAAGGTATCTCTCAAGAGAGCACCAAGGTTTAACTATACATAAGGAGGTAATAAGAGGTCTGAGGTAATGAAATTAATAAAATGTAAAATACTAACCATATGAACTTAATGATGATATTCAGCACTAAAGGCTACTACTATTAATTAGCCATGTTTTCCCTACTTAGTAACAAAACATCCACATTCTATACTTCCATTTAGCTAAGCATCGTCAACAAAATAAGAATACAAGATGGGAAGAACCTAAGAGGGAATTTGGTCTATACTTATCTTAATCAAAACCCGAGGTTCACAACATTCTATTTAATTTACGAATAAGACCCAACAATTTAAGGAACCTTCTTAGAAAACATCAGCAATTCTAGAGTACAAAATATGGTTTCTACAACTATTATACATTACTTCCATAACCTTGTTAGAAATATTAATTCTACTTACACAAGATCTGCTTATGCTATGATGATCTAGGTTTATGACATGCAAATAAGGCAACAAATATGCTTCTTTCAAGATTTACATTGAAATGTTTTCTTTTTCCAATTTCACAAGCAACAACCCTCAGAAAAACAACCTTTACATTTAATAAATAAAGGATACATATAATATTTAGAACATACAATATTTACATTTAACCAATAAAGAAAAAAATATAGTATTTATATTTAATCAATAAAGAAAAACATATAAAATTTACATTTAATCAATAAAGAAAACATATAATATTTATATTTAATTACTAAAGAAAACATGATACCTCAATCGCAATATCCCACTAATGGTAGAATCCTTGAATGAAAATCATAAAAATGAGCAAGTCACCCCCACTCCATGAAGAGTTTTTAAAGAGAAGAAAAGAGTAACTTCCTACCCAAAACTAACTCAACCACCCAACTAACTCAACCACCCAACTAATTCAACCACCCAACTAATTCAACCAACCACCTCCCCATTTTCGTCACTTTTGTAAGTGGGGCTTAAAGGAGGGTCTAAAAACCTTTTAAAATATTATAAATGACAAAAATAAACTTCTTACCTATGTACTTTGGACATAAGACAATTTTCCAAACATAAAATACAACTTAGACCTCTTAAAAACACTTAAAAATTATTTTAAAAGTTACAAGGATAAATCCCACACAAGAACATAATCATTTTATCACATAAAACTAAAAATAATATTTCTTAACATCATGGCCAATAGACCTTAGGGCCCCATGCCTAGGTCAGACATCACACAGAAAGACATAAAGTGGCTAAATGACCACCATCATCTATTGACTTAATAATTCTACATGTACACTCAACAAGAAGTGTTAGTACAATATATAGCCAAAATATATCCATCATAAATAACATATTATCACAAATCCATTAGTAACCATAGTGTAATGCTGAATCAATACACTCTTGATCCAATTGTTAGGCTTCATCAATTGGATGATAGGACTATCTCCTCTCTACTCTAGGGTCTGGTTAGTGCGTTTACTAGCATTCAGTGACCTTCCCTTAATTAAATCAATTTAATAGTAGTAATAAAATAATTCATATTCAAACAACTTTAAATAATTATTTGAACTAGGTAATTATCAATTACCAATTTAATCTTATTAAATATTAATAATAATAATAAGAATATTATATGACCTTATTAAATATTAAAGTGGGTCAAATATTAGTATGACTATATAATGAAATATAGGTATACAACATAACCCACCGAGTAGGATAGCCGTCAAAACCCAAATCAAACCTATTCTCAAAAAGACCAAATCAAACATGTTCTCAAGTCAGGCCAAAATGCACTTATCCAACAAGCTCCATCAAATATAAATCAATTGCAAGACCGACATACTAACAGAACTGACAGGTTGACTAGACATGTCATGCATCCTGATTGAGGATAATGACTTGGGATGTGGGACCTTAAGTTATCTCCGAAACAATGTATCCATTGGGTTCAAGGCACGCTCGGACCTGTTAATTCAGGTGGAGTCGATGCCTGGTACTTGCATCCTGCAACAAATGTCACGGTCAAGCATGTATAGATGCATATAAGCTAGCACTAGGTGGAAAAAGGAATCACAACATCGCAGGGCGCTCACAAGTGAGTGATGCGACATCGTCCCTTCCACGTCATATCAATCTAGATTAGCTCAACACATAATCATAACTAAATCAAATCTATTTCTTAATCTGAACATAACTCTACACTTAACATACAGGTGCATGAAATCATAAGTGTTAGAAGTACCATCATAACAATTAAATCTAACAGAATCAGTCACATGAGATCCATTCTAATATATAACAATTGTAGTAAGATCGACATCTTAATCATTGGAATGCAAAACAATACCAAAGCCTGTATTATCAGTGCCACAATAGAGATTATCAATAAAACACATTAACTATCATATGAAACCACACATGAATGAAGCATCTATCTATATTGTACAACATCAATTGTATACCTTACCTTGAATATTCCTATTATTTTACTTTCACCTTCATGCGCCTTGACCAGTTCACCTATACATCCAAGGTGAGAATGGAGGGGCATTACACTCCCAAAAGTATTAACAGAAGCTCTTGTTCCATCCTCATCATCAGGTTCCTTAGCCAAACTACCTGCACATCCAAGGTGAGAATGGAGGGGTGCTACATCCTTCCCCCCTAAAACTTGACTTACTCCTGGAAGTCGCAAACTAGGGTGGAAACATAACACATTAGTACCAACTTCAGAACTGATTCATTATATCAAAATAATATACACTAGTTTGCTTATGAAAATAATTTATCTTGAAAGAACATATACTTATATGGTCCATTTCAAACCTATCTTTTTAGTCTTTAATGTTACAATAATAACACAATCAAGACTTGCATTTCAAAAAATGATTCCATAGTACATAAACGACTCAAAATCTTTCAGTTTCTTTTGAAACAAAGAAAACATTGCACCCACTTAATCCTAACTAAAAGAATTTCTCATATCAGAAACATATAAGGTATTCAATTTCAAATGCATTACCATATCATTTTCTTTACCCTTAAATTACAATTCTCTTTCCAATACACTATTAGGAAATCAATACATCAAAGTGCTACATTTCCATAAATCACAACATAATTAGACCCACAAAGCACCCTAAATATCCATCATTTATAAAAAAGACATTCCTCTTAGTTCATTTTACAACAATAATTCTCATGACATATTCAACTAAGATCATGATTTTACACCTTTTAGAAGCATGTAAACACAATTCATCATTTTATAAGTACTATATTCACAATTTCACATACATTCTTCACATACACACAATTCACATCACTGGGAATCACATCACAAGGCTACATAGGGGTCCATCTAGACACCGGGAAGCAACATACATAATCCATGAGCCAAGAGCCAAAATCCATCTCACATAATCTACACCTCACACGTAGTGGCTTGATGGTGTTAGGCCACACACACATGGTGAGACCATCCAAACAAGACCACAATGACCTATCTCTTGTTGTATAAGGTAGTTAGCCTCCAAGAGATAGTCATCACACATAGGTGGGTAGTGGGTCCTAGCTATGTAACAGCCTCACATACCCCCATCCTCAAGGTTCCCTGCGTCTGCTTCCTCGTATACACTCACCAAGTCCACCTCATATGTCCTTGGAGAGGAATCACAATACGACACATGGCCAACATCGAAAACAATAAGGAAAAAAAAACTAGTTTAGCCACCAATGTTATAAGAAAGATCAAATAAAAATTCAATTTCAACAATAAAGTAGAAAAATGCGCGCAATTTTAATATTAATCAAATGTAACCACAAGGGTTACAACCAAATAGGATCACAAGGTGTGGCTAAACCATCACAATCAAAAAGAAGCAAAGTGCCGGCCTTCACAATCAATAGGAAATCATCAATAACCATAAAGGAAATATTCAATCTTTGAAAGTACACTGTACAACACTATGTGACTAGATACTAGCCACCAAACGAGGAAGGAGGGAACAACGTCAGGCTATAGCAGTAGCCCTCATGTGGTGCGGAGTGAGCACGCCATCCACATGGCTCAAGGTGTACTCCTCAGCTACACCCTACATCGCGTCGTCACGCGGCATGGACTAACCAAGTGGCCCACACACTCCTTGGCTACCCGCATGGAACGTGCACCTCGGCCACATCCCGCATCACATCTCAGTGCGGCATGGTCATACGCCAGCCGGAGAAGGCACGTACTGGCCGTATGCCGCATGGCAGTGTGTCTGTGGCTCCGCGGAAGTAGGCACGCGCAGAACACACCTCGCATAGTGATACCTCATGGAGAAGGCACACGCAGGTACTCACCATAGCCAAAGGTATACATGGCTAGGACCTACTCATATGCTAACCGACCCAACACTGTCAAAAGAAAACATGAGTATCCCTCTACAAGTGTGCGAGGCCCCATTATGCTCATCACACAAGTAGGCTATAACACAATCTCATAGTGCACCTTCACGTGTCTATGCACGTGGCATCGTGTCCTCGATCCTAGCTCGCTACCAACAGCAACACGGCATCATCACCAGCACTGTGTCGGAACATCAGTGGGGGTGTGGCATCGTACCTATCATGTCGGAACATGTGCAGATACGGAATCATCTCAGCATGGGTAACAAATCTCCCTCCACATGCTAGACCTCAAAATATACATGGGGCACATGGTCTCACTTGGGTTACCCACGCAGGTCCTAGACCCCGGCCCCAAGTGACGACTCATGTCATCACATAGTTCCAGTTGGGTCGTCCATGCAGGTCCTAGACCTCGGCCCCCAACTGATAACTCATGTGGCATATCATACCTTTCGTGAAGACAAGGTAAATGATCATCCAAGAAATACCATCCAAATGCTTAGAAACTGTGGGGTTTAGGCTAACACATATGAATCAAGTACCCTGATCCATCATAAGGGGAAGTAGTGAGTACGTTTCCTTAGGATCGATTGAGCGAGGGACCACTCTGCGCCGTCATAAGCGTACGCTATTCACTCCGCCCAAGGAACTTTGTGGCTGCTACTACCCCTTCACAGACTGAGGGACTAGAGAACCAAAAGAAGAGAATCTATGAATCTAACTTTTGGCTACTCTTTTATATATATATTTTCAACCACACAAGGGTTGGCCCTCAATCAGGTAACAAACATACAAACACACATTGTGGTATGGTTAAAGCCACACCAAAATACACTCATTCCCAATGGATGGGTACCCAATATCACCATCTTATGGGCACACAAAGCATGTACGGGGTATTCACAACACTCAACCAATGCACAGTTACTGGTTCCTCACATTTACAGGGGGAAGATTTGCATTTACATACACAATTTTCATTACTACCAAGGATCACATACCAAAAGTACATTTATTTCCATAACCACTGTGATTCCCTTTATAAGATCATATCATTTCATATTATCCATAACCCCTTTTTTTTAAAATCATCTTTTCCATATACCACCTAATGCTAAAAGTCACTGTCATGATCATCACGATTACTTAACAATTCCACTTAACAAATTATACACAAGTTCCATATTCACAAAATAACAATAATGATCCTCTACTTAACTCTTACCACTTCATGTAGGTCTTTCCTAAACACAACAACTCTTACTTCATCACAAGCTATTTAAATTCTCACAGAACCAAAGGATTCACATATTTTCAACATGCAAGACATCCAATGCATAAATCTTTTCTATTTATACAATAGTAAGAAAAGAGAAGGACATTACCTCATGGGTTTTCAGCTACACCTTGCAAACAAGATTTTCAAACAACAAATATAGTCATCGTAATTTTCTAGAGAAGATACCTAGTTCTATGCACTATCATCTTATTTATTCCACAAAAATAGCCCTTTCTAATAAAACATATCACATTATGTAATACAAAACTTAATCACATACATTTACTTCCAAATACATAGATTAAATACCTAGCTACACAAAATAACATCTTATCCTAATGCACCTTTAGTCAAACAAAAGAAATTTACATGCCAACTTAGCTAATTAATCTGAACCTGTACATGCATAAGAGAAGTTACTATAACTAGACATGGGCAACAACATTAACTAGAGATCCCAGTGCAGCAACTTGGCTCTGATACCAGATGTAATGCCCCGCCATGAACACCTTAGAGAACAACGTATCTATGCTATGCAAAGCAGGATAATTTTTTTTTTATATGAATAAGATAACAAAGTAATGTTAACACATCTATACACATCATTTGAACTAACGACTTGTCCTCTAAGATTTCATGGTTGCATTACTTGACAAAACAATTAACATAATCTAACACACATCATGAATTAACATCAGTAACTCATTGTAAGCCTAATGCACTAAAACAATAAATATTTACATCTACATAACATCATATAAGTATTCGTCAGAATCTAGTACATAGTTACAATTTCTCCTCACATATGAGTACAACATTACATTGTTACATTATCACTTTTTGAATACATACATTATGAATCAACTGGTACACCAAACAAGTACATGAATATAGATCACTACCTTCTTAACTGGTACAAGATCTGATGCCTGATACACAAGATATAACCCCCTCGCTCACGAACAACGGCAAGGGAAAACCAATGGATAAAATCTCTTCCACCCGACCATGTGGAACCCTGAGGTCCACCCCCCGAGCTAGGAGATAACATAACGTCTCACTACAACAGACAGTCAGGTAGACAGTAAACTATAAGACAACACATCACATGTCAATATCAACACCACAGTATTTCCAGAGGCAAACACTTAACAAATGGGGAGAGTACAACTAGGGAATGCTAGGCTGCAGTAGGGAGGAGTGTCATCACATGGCTTGTCATGGGTTGTCTTAGTAAGCCTTCCTAGGCCCCAGCCCCCATACAACGCTCATACGGAATCAACATACCTTTCATGAGGACAAGGTAGTTGATCTTGCCATTCCAGGCCTTCTCATCTCATCCTTAGCCTGAATGAGAACTACAGGCATGAGTGAGGCATCCAATTATCTTGATTAGTGTGAAATCCACCCAACCCCCCCTAAATTTATTAAGTTATCACTGGATTAACAACTTCCAATGGGTTACCCTGACAGCCACTTTGGGCGCCGGCCCCACATTGGAAGCCACTCCCCTACCTGAACCTAGAAACCCTATCCATCAAACATAACAACTATCATCATAGCAACAATTATACATAACAATGCAAGGCATCAACCATCTTGCAACCAATCACAGCATAATAAATCACCAGAGCAAGGCATGGGTCCTCTTGCTCCCAAAATTTCAACCATAACCAAGTGTAATCTAGAGCAGGGCATTATCCTTCTTAAACAGTCGTGAAAATCATATAAGCCATAAGCAGGGGGAAGTCAACATCACATAAAACCAAAACATGCTCATTCTTCAACTAGAATGCAACAATGCAAGGATCAACCCACAACTACCCCTACTGCCCTCTGGAATAAACTTTCATTAGACACCACTGAAACCCAACAATCCCCACATTAACATTTACTATTAAAAACACAACTCCTTCAAATAGACCAATCCAATAACATATCCTAAGTGCAATATATAATATGACATACTAACCATGGGTCTTCAAAGTAGTACCATACTCATAAGATGCCCATGAATCATTACAACATTCACTTCAATTATTCTACTATTCCTTGCAACAAGACGATATAAACAACAACATAATTTATTATATCAAATGGGATCCATGAATGTGGACTTCATTATGAATGCAACCAACAACTCATCCAAGTCCAAAACACTTATAACAAAGAGTTAGCACTTATTCTCAACATTTAATTCACTACTAGGAAAAGTTAGCAATAACCATTACTCGACAAGACACTTGATGAGCAACGCTTAGAACTAAACTATCTAAAAGAGATCACAAATGATTCTATTCTTAATTCAATAACATGATAAGCATATCACTTTTAAACTAAGATGTGATACTCACTAAGACCTCAAGATCCAAACCCTACATCCTACCATATTTATGATAACTAAAGTTCTCATATTAAACTTTTCTTACACAAGGAGTTCCCAACTAGCTAAATTCTAGTATGGATGCCATTCTAGTAAATCAAAATAAGAATAAGTCACAGTCCAACTCAATACAACATCCTATCTTCAAATGCAATGAAGAACGATTATAACCAAATTAGATACTAAACAACTTTAACATAATACACTTGAATTACCACTTATTCAATCCGAAATACAATTTTTTTTTATTAGGTAGAATAATTAATTTGAACTCGTATTTAACCACAATTGCAGCATACTATAATGCACTAATAAAGAGTTGAAGAATGTTTCCTCTAATGATAACATTACTATGATGGTACTACAAAAGTCTTATCCTCATTTTTTTTTTTTGTAACAATAACCCGCAATTAAAAGATTGATTCCCCTACTCATAAAATAATAAACCTAGAATTCTATTAACATCATGATCGATAGGAATTTATTCCTTAAACTATATAAACATAACTCCCTTTTAAAACAGGACAAGGTTATCAACATTACCTAGAGTTAAAGTCTCATGACTATACATTGCCCAAGGTATCTCTCAAGAGAGCACCAAGGTTTAACTATGCATAAGGAGGTAATAAGAGGTCTGAGGTAATGAAATTAATAAAATGTAAAATACTAACCATATGAACTTAATGATGATATTCAGCACTAAAGGCTACTACTATTAATTAGCCATGTTTTCCCTACTTAGTAACAAAACATCCACATTCTATACTTCCATTTAGCTAAGCATCATCAACAAAATAAGAATACAAGATGGGAAGAACCTAAGAGGGAATTTGGTCTATACTTATCTTAATCAAAACCCGAGGTTCACAACATTCTATTTAATTTACGAATAAGACCCAACAATTTAAGGAACCTTCTTAGAAAACATCAGCAATTCTAGAGTACAAAATATGGTTTCTACAACTATTATACATTACTTCCATAACCTTATTAGAAATATTAATTCTACTTACACAAGATCTGCTTATGCTATGATGATCTAGGTTTATGACATGCAAATAAGGCAACAAATATGCTTCTTTCAAGATTTGCATTGAAATGTTTTCTTTTTCCAATTTCACAAGCAACAACCCTCAGAAAAACAACCTTTACATTTAATAAATAAAGGATACATATAATATTTAGAACATACAATATTTACATTTAACCAATAAAGAAAAACATATAGTATTTATATTTAATCAATAAAGAAAAACATATAAAATTTAGATTTAATCAATAAAGAAAACATATAATATTTATATTTAATTACTAAAGAAAACATGATACCTCAATCCCAATATCCCACTAATGGTAGAATCCTTGAATGAAAATCATAAAAATGAGCAAGTCACCCCCACTCCATGAAGAGTTTTTAAAGAGAAGAAAAGAGTAACTTCCTACCCAAAACTAACTCAACCACCCAACTAACTCAACCACCCAACTAATTCAACCACCCAACTAATTCAACCAACCACCTCCCCATTTTCGTCACTTTTGTAAGTGGGGCTTAAAGGAGGGTCTAAAAACCTTTTAAAATATTATAAATGACAAAAATAAACTTCTTACCTATGTACTTTGGACATAAGACAATTTTCCAAACATAAAATACAACTTAGACCTCTTAAAAACACTTAAAAATTATTTTAAAAGTTACAAGGATAAATCCCACACAAGAACATAATCATTTTATCACATAAAACTAAAAATAATATTTCTTAACATCATGGCCAATAGACCTTAGGGCCCCATGCCTAGGTCAGACATCACACAGAAAGACATAAAGTGGCTAAATGACCACCATCATCTATTGACATAATAATTCTACATGTACACTCAACAAGAATTGTTAGTACAATATATAGCCAAAATATATCCATCATAAATAACATATTATCACAAATCCATTAGTAACCATAGTGTAATGCTGAATCAATACACTCTTGATCCAATTGTTAGGCTTCATCAATTGGATGATAGGACTATCTCCTCTCTACTCTAGGGTCTGGTTAGTGCGTTTACTAGCATTCAGTGACCTTCCCTTAATTAAATCAATTTAATAGTAGTAATAAAATAATTCATATTCAAACAACTTTAAATAATTATTTGAACTAGGTAATTATCAATTACCAATTTAATCTTATTAAATATTAATAATAATAATAAGAATATTATATGACCTTATTAAATATTAAAGTGGGTCAAATATTAGTATGACTATATAATGAAATATAGGCATACAACATAACCCACCGAGTAGGACAGCCGTCAAAACCCAAATCAAACCTATTCTCAAAAAGACCAAATCAAACATGTTCTCAAGTCAGGCCAAAATGCACTTATCCAACAAGCTCCATCAAATATAAATCAATTGCAAGACCGACATACTAACAGAACTGACAGGTTGACTAGACATGTCATGCATCCTGATTGAGGATAATGACTTGGGATGTGGGACCTTAAGTTATCTCCGAAACAACATATCCATTGGGTTCAAGGCACGCTCGAACCTGTTAATTCAGGTGGAGTCGATGCCTGGTACTTGCATCCTACAACAAATGTCACGGTCAAGCATGTATAGATGCATATAAGCTAGCACTAGGTGGAAAAAGGAATCACAACATCGCAGGGCACTCACAAGTGAGTGATGCGACATCGTCCCTTCCACGTCATATCAATCTAGATTAGCTCAACACATAATCATAACCAAATCAAATCTATTTCTTAATCTGAACATAACTCTACACTTAACATACAGGTGCATGAAATCATAAGTGTTAGAGGTACCATCATAACAATTAAATCTAACAGAATCAGTCACATGAGATCCATTCTAATATATAACAATTGTAGTAAGATCGACATCTTAATCATTGGAATGTAAAACAATACCAAAGCCTGTATTATCAGTGCCACAATAGAGATTATCAATAAAACACATTAACTATCATATGAAACCACACATGAATGAAGCATCTATCTATATTGTACAACATCAATTGTTTACCTTACCTTGAATATTCCTGTTATTTTACTTTCACCTTCATGCGCCTTGAGCAGTTCACCTATACATCCAAGGTGAGAATGGAGGGGCACTACACTCCCAAAAGTATTAACAGAAGCTCTTGTTCCATCCTCATCATCAGGTTCCTTAGCCAAACTACCTGCACATCCAAGGTGAGAATGGAGGGGTGCTACAAGGACTCCTCAACAAAATAGAGTTGTAGAAAGAAAGAACCAAACCATTCAAGAAGCTGCCAGGACCATGATGATGGAAACAAATATTCTTCAAGTTTATTGGAGAGAAGCTATAAGTACTACTGTCTACACTCTTAACCGAGTGTAGATCAAAGGCAATTCTGGTAAGACCCCTTATTAACTATGGTTTGGTCATCCTCCTACTGTGAGATATTTCAGAGTTTCTGGTAGCAAATGCTATATCAAAAGAGATGAGGATTTAGGAAAATTTGAGACAAGAAGTGATGAGGGAATATTCTAGGATACTCTACTCAAAGTAAGGCTTACTGGTACTTTAACAAAAGATTGTTGAAAGTGCTAATGTTAGAGTTGATGAGAGCAAGGAAGGACACTCCAAGTTTTGTGGATATGATTTAGATGATCAAAATGAGAGTCAAAATCAAGGAAGGTTAGTTCAAACTCTGATGCAGACTGATCCAGAAACTCCAGAGACTCAAGGAATTAGTATAGATGTTGAGGAACAAGCTCAAGAAATAGAAGCTCAAGCAATTCTCAAAACCCCCAAGTATGTAAGAACAAATCATCTTGAAGATCAAATCATAGGGGATAGAAATAAAGGTGTTCAAACTAGGAGAAGAGTTGCTAAAGATCAAGAAGAGATTAGTTTGATTTCAAGGATTGAACCTAAATCAGTTGGTAAAGCCAGCACTAATGAAAATTGGATAAAAGCAATGGAAGAAGAATTAATGCAAATTGAAAAGAACCACACTTGGGATCTTGTTCCTAGGCCAAAGGACAAAAATGTAATTGGAACCAAATGGGTCTTCCAGAATAAACTAAATGAAGATGGTGAAGTTCTAAGAAACAAAGAAAGGTTGGTATGCAAAGGCTATGATCAAGTATAAGGAATTGATTTTGAAGAAACTTTTGCTTCAGTGGCAATAATAGAGGCAATTAGATTGTTTCTTGCATTTGTTGCTCTCAAATTTTTTAAAGTGTATCAGATGGATATCAAATCAACATTCTTGAATGGAGATTTGGAGGAAGAAGTCTACATTGAGCAACCGGAAGTATTTCAGTTGTCTGATCGGGGTGACATGGTTTGTAGACTGAGAAAAGCATTGTATGGACTCAAGCAAGCTCTAAGAGCCTAGTATGTAAGATTGGATAAATATTTGCTTAAGATAGGTTTTAGCAAAGGTACAGCTGATAAGTAATCTTTACTTCAAGATTAATCATGAGGACATCCTGATTGTTGAGGTCTTTGTTGATGATATCATTTTTGGTGGAAATGAATGTATGTGCAAAACATTTGCTGACTAAATGAAAAGTGAATTTGAAATGTCTATGTTTGGAGAGATGAATTTCTTCCTAGGTCTGTAAATTGTTCACTCAGATGCAAGTTAAGTAAAGATGATGATTCACCCAAGACAAATCAGAAAAGGTATAGATCAATGATTCAAGGATTGGTCTATCTGACCATGACCAGACCCGACATCATGAACGCTATTGGACTTGTTGCTAGATTTCAATCTGATCCAAAAGAATCCCATGTTGTGGTAGTAAAAAGAATTTTTAGATATCTCAAGGGGACAATTGATTATGGATTGTGGTATCCAAAAGACAATGACTTTACTCTTCATGCATACATAGATGCTGATTGGGCAGGAGATGTGGATGACAGAAAAAGTGCTAGTGGTGGTGCCTTTTTCTTGGGGAAGAGATTGGTCTCCTGGATGAGAAAAAAACAAGAGACAATATCTCTGTCTACTGTAGAAGTAGAATATATAGCAATAACAAATAATTGTACTCAGGTTATGTGGATGAAGCAAATGTTGAAGGACATCAGAGTTGTGTTTGAGGAGCCAATCACAATCTTTCGTGATAATTCTAGTGCAATAAGTATCTCAAAGAATCCAGTGATGCATTCAAAGACAAAGCATATATCTATCAAATTTCATTTCTTGAGAGAGAAGCTAAATGAGAATGAAGTCAAGTCAGAGTTTGTGTCATCCAAAGATCAGATTACAGATATCTTCACTAAGCCTCTTCCTAAGGATAACTTTGAATATCTCAAAGACAAGTTAGGGGTTATTACCCCTCCAAATAAGAACTAAGATGCACTGAGGTGCATCATTTTGGTGGAATTCTCAAACATATCTTGAGATCCAGATTGATGTTGAGAAAATACTACTCTAAGGAGTAGTTAGTATGTAAATGTTGGAGATTAGTCTGAAATAAACAGGGGAAGAGATGATTGCAAATATGCGCCCTTTGCCATTGATGTCAAAGGGGGAGAGAAGTCATGTGAAAAACTTGGAAGTAAGTAGTTGCTAGTGAAAGGGGGAGTAGTGAAGAAAGTAGTTGTAGGTGTGACAAGAGAAAGGGGGATAAATTCTTGTCTTGATGGTTAAATCATTTTTTCACATTATATGTTGCCATCAATGACAAAGGGGGGGATTGCTGCAAATATGTGCCTGATGTGTTGTCATTGATGTCAACATATCCTTCTATCAAGAATAGTGAAGACAGTGTAGAGGAGTGATCAGTATTTCCAGTAAGCTGAAGATCCAAGTTTTTGGATTAAAGGGTTTGTATAGGGCTGTCTATTGTTTTTCTAGTTAAGATTTGAGAGGTCTGTATGAAGGTTTGGTGAAGTTATGGCCCTCTGAGTAGAGTAGGTTTCTACAGTTGCTTTGTGATGATAGAATGTAAGAAGGTGGTCTGGATTGGTCCCGTATGAGAATATTGTGATCTATGGATCTAGAGGCATGACTGGGATGTTGGTGTGTTCCCTGAACTCAAGTGGTTCATGGTTTGGAGATTCAGAAGTAATCTTTCTAGTATGACAGTCATGTCAGTGTGTGTTCTTGAGGTTTGGTGTGAAGATGCTAGTGATTCTAGTGATATGAAGTGGTGTGGTTGTTCCTATTGACTTAATTGTGCTTGTGGTGGTCTCTGGATCATGTGGCTATTGTGTTGGTTGTCTGCATTGACAAAAGATCTTGTGATTGAAGGTTTCCTCTTGGTTGTTATTGTTCTTCCCAGTCTTGGCCGACTAGATGTTCCTAGCGTGTTGTAGATGATCTAAGGATCCTTTTATGAAGCATGGCGTGTTAATAGAGGAAGATTCAAGTCTAAGCTATGATTGGTCGATAGTGAAAAGATTTGCATTAAGTTTAGCTGACCTTGTTGATCATTCCAAGATGGATGAAGTGTATAAATACTTGTTGAAGAGTTGTCAAACATTAACCTTGAGCAAAACAGATTAAATCCAAATAAAGGATCAAAAGTAGAGCAGAGAAGAAAAGGAGCGAGAGCAGTATAGAGTGTAAAGTTAGTAAAAAAGAATCTGGGGCAAAGTAGAAGTTTTTAAGCATTCATTGAAACTGAACCAGGCATGAATTGGATGTTATTTTTTAGTTAATTCATTCTGTTCTAAATTAATTTTATAAGCAATGAGCCGTCTCTTTTGAGTAGTGAGCTCTGGGTAGTACACCCGAAGGCATGTGCCTTCTTATTTTCTAAAGTACTTTTAACATGGTACAAATCTTTGTGGGTTAACCCCCACCGTGGTTTTTCCCTTAACCAGGTTTCCACATCAAAATCTTGGTGTCAAGTGTGTTGATTATGTTTCTTCTCTTATGTTGTTGATTTATGCTTTAATGTTTACATCACTAATCTGGTAGTAAGATAATAAAGGAGGTTAAAAGCAAAAAAAGATAAAATTGTGTGACAACTGATTCATCCCCACCTCTCAGTTGTCCAGTCTAATTCCAACAGGCTTAACCAACACCTCTTTGTTTTCTTTTTATTATTATTTTGTTTTTCATCCTTTTTCATCTACATGGAAGACTCCTTCCACGAGGGATTTGTCTGAATTTGAATAAAAGCATGTGGGGGAAAAGGGAAAATGCTAGATTTTCATCTTGTTGATCTAGGTTGCCACTAACATGAATCTAGGGCTTGACATAGACCATGTGATCTAGATTTCATATAGAGGCTAGAAGATTGACATTAGGAATCACTTGAATCATTTTTGGTAAAATTAGATTAGCACATTAGATTTAAATACATAGGGCCAAATTAGAATATTAAGGCCAAAATTTACAAAGCACAACCTACAGGCAAGAAACAAAACTCCTAATTATGATTTTTTAGATTGAATATCAACACAAAGGACTATAAAATAACATAAAGAACCATATTTAGGTTATTTTAAATCAGGTGTCAACAAATTGAAAATATGTAGCTAGAATTCAATTATCTATAAAGATTGCATTTTGTCTTTAAAGATTGAATAAAGAATGTAGTTAAAGGAAACTAATAATTGAATTTCATGTATATTTTTAGATTAGATGGGAAACAACTTAGAAGTTAGTTTGGAACACTATCCAAGGTTTTAGTTATAACATTTTTATGATGCACCAAAAAAGGTATGTTTTAGAATAATACAAACTTAGGGTTCTTTGACAAAATGATTTTTAATTGTTTTTATTTGTGGGTGTCAAAGATTTTATTTTCTTGCCATTGAAGACCCAATACAGGGAAGTTTATTTTGTAAAATGTATTTATTAAATTCTAATTCAACTCTACAATTGTATATCTCTTCCAAATAAATTGTATTTGAAAATTATCCCATACCTTTATGCATTTTAATTTTATTAATTAAATTATGTTATAGGGCTGATGCAAGAAGTTGGGTCCAGAAAAACTTCAAAAAGTGGAAGTGTGTTTGTTGTTTTCAGAATTTGTCACACTTTGACTAAAAATTGAAGCACTTACATAATGAATCTTGGAAAACATTAGTAATATGAAATTTAGTATTCTGAATCTAGTTTCCAAATATGTAATGTTTTCAAAAACCTAGATGACAGAAATTCAATTTTGATAGGTATTTATAAAACCACTTTTTAAAAGTCATTTTTTTTATCATAGCATGCACGTGTACTAACACCACTTTTTGACCTAAATGAAATTATTTTTCTAATTCCTTTTGGGAAAAGATACCTAACAACATGAAGATTGATGAGGATTTTTGTTTGTAATTTTTTTCTAAATATTTTTTTTATTAAATTTTTATTGACCGTAATTGCTATTTTTAGAAATCAACGTGTACGGATAGCATAATTGGACCTAAACTAAACATTTTTTGAATTTTTTTTTCATTGTGTAGAGAATTGTCTGAAGATTGATGTCATATAATTTTTGTTACAAAAAAATAAACCAAAAAAAAGTTATTAAAAAACTAAAAAAACTTGATATTTCAAGTTTATGGACCAATTTGTTTAGAAATTAATTAAAAAATATCAAACATAAACCAATCTTAACAAAAATTATATATTTCGAAACTAGACATCATGTTCTATAATGGGTTTTATTTTCATAGATTAATTCATAGAAAAGGTCTATCAACTATATCGTCAAAGTTTGACATTTCTCTTGAACTTGCGTTAGTTTTTTAGTTGTAGGTCAAAGGCTAAGGGTTGGGTTGCCAAGCCTTTCCCAAGCCTAAAACTGAGGCTGCATGTGGTATGGGAATTCAAATTTTAAAAAATGCGTACACGTTATGAAATGTGTATGCGTTCCTAAAATAAATGCGTACGCGTTATATGTTTGGTCTTTAGAAAAAAGAAACGCATATGCATTACATAATGCATACACATTTCTGATACATCTGTTATTCCTTGATTTAAGAAAAACCAACTAAGCACTCTTTCCCTGCAACATTCTCTTTTTGCAGTATGGATTGACAGCGTCAGTTTCTGTATATTTTGTTACATTTTTTTCTTGTACAATCTCTTAATAGGTCATATTCTATTCAAATTTTTGGAAGAGACAATAGCAAATTGAATTTTCTAAAGTGGAATTGAAAGTACAAGGACTTTTTACAAGAAGATATTGAAAAAGAGAGTTTTTGAATGTATTGATGATGTTTTTGTACTTCAAAGTTTATAGAACAAAGGATCTCCATATTATATAGTTTTATTTGAATATTTGAAGGAGGTGGCAATTGGAAAATACCTGTTAAGATTCATTTGTATTTTTATCAAGAGGGTTTTCTAATCATGGGATCAAAGATAAGACAAAGAAAAACATGTAGAAAGTTAATGACACCTGAAGAAATTGAAGTAAATAGAGAAATGGAGGCAAAAAGACAAAGGGATAGAAGAGAGAATCTGCCAAATGAAAAATTTGGAAGCATCTAGTTCAGTGAATGTTGAAGAGGAAAAAATGAAGGTTGAGATGAATGTAGATGATGGAAATGTGGAGATGGTGAATATGGAAGAAAATACAATTATGGAGACAAACCCAACTATGCCTTCAACTTCAACTTTAAATGATATGGAAATAGCACCTATGCAAACAACTTCATGTATGTCTTCAAATCCACCTCCCAATGATATGGAAAATATACATATCAAAACAATTTATGCGGGTATGTCTTTAAACTCAAGTACTGATAATATATCACTTAGTTATTTAGTTGAAGCTGGATACACCATTGATGGTATCAATAATTCTATTTTTGAAACAATGCAAAAACAAAATAATGATGAAATTCCTCATATTAATGAAAATAAGAATTAAATCCCCTGTTTGTTTGAAAATTAAAATGAAACCCCTTGCATGTTGAACAATGAAAATGAAAGCCCTTGCATGTTCAATGACAATGAAAACATTTTTTTTACAATTGAAAGAGATGTGTTACATAACCTTCATGGTAAAGTTTCTTGGAGACAAATGAGAACTCATGGAAATAGATTATATAAAATGTTTTTTATAGAAAGAAATTAGGATTCCAATGTCAACTCATGATGCAATTGATAAAAATGTGGAAAATGTGAAAAGTAATGAAAAAATTAGGTATTTTTGTAAAACCAAAAAAGAAAGATGATTCAGTAGAACAAGTCATATCTAGTGTTTCTAATGCTATTGATTCTATAAGAAAGAAAAGTCAATCTAAAGATAAGAATGCAACTCGTCGTGCAATAACAACTGCTCTAGTTAATAAATCAACTTCAA
The DNA here is from genome assembly GCA_027924645.1 of Cunninghamia lanceolata. NCBI lineage: Eukaryota > Viridiplantae > Streptophyta > Pinopsida > Cupressales > Cupressaceae > Cunninghamia > Cunninghamia lanceolata. Next base: position 7,002,919 of record BSBN01001185.1, on the reverse strand, counting down.
ATAAAAGAATGTTAAGTAAGATTAGTAAATATATAAAAGTAAATCCTAAAACTTTGATAAGAGTGGCTAAAAGAAGAGAAAGTATTGAAAAAATCTAATTAATCAATGTTGGAGTATTAGTGGTAGACTCCCAAGGTCAGATATGAAATTAACTAATAAAATCAAATCTTTAATCGAAACTTTTGTGCATGATAATACAAGAGTATCACCTAATATTAGAGATGTTTTAAAATTAAGGATGGGATCAAAATACATGACCCTCATCCAAAGCATCTATTAGACATGACTCAAACTAAATTATATAATTTTTTTTTAGATTATTCAATCTTACCAAATATTAGCATAAGTCAAGGATTATTTGAGAAATGTAAACCTTGGTATGTTATAATTAACAAACAATGAATCTCCTGTTGTTGTAAAACTCATGTACAATTTTGTTATTATTATGATATTTTTTGTTATATACATTGTACTTTGCATGCTAACCAAATTATGCAGGACATTTGTGGTATTAATATGCCACCTGAAACAATCAAAGATTTTATAGCAGATTTGTTTTGTGAACCCCTTAATGGAAATTTATTTTATTTAAATGCATGTATTTCTGGACAATGCGATAGATGTGATAATTTTTCATTGTTAAGAGAATGTATGCATGAAAGTAGTTTACATGGATTTGAACAACAATTAGTGGATGTTAAAAAATTTAAAATGTTGAATATTCTTTAAAAGATGGAAAAATTGGAAAACATTTTGAGTTGATTATGGAAAAATTTAGTGTGCATGCATTTATTAAAGAATTTAAAGATAAGATTGTACCTAAATATGTAAAACACTCTCAAAATGCTCATTAGCTTGATGGTCAATTTAGTACATGTATTTAAATACATTCCCAGTTGGAAGTATATTGTCAGTTGTTGATTTTACTAAAAATTATACTCTTAGTCCACAAGAAGAAATTCAATCACAATATTATAATTCAATGCAAGTAGCCATATTTGTTCATATTGTATATAGACATGCAGATGATAGTAGAGAAGATAATAGAAATTTTTTGAGAGAGTACCATTTTTATATGAGTGATAATCGATTGCATTCACCTGAGTTTGTTCAATATTATTTTGATACATTTTATAAAAATTTAAAAGAGAGGAATTCAAATGAGAGAACATTTCGTATGGTTAGATAATTGCATGGGTCAATTCAAGAATGCTAGAATATTTTATTGGTTATGTAGAGTTCATAAAGAAAATAATATCGAGCACATATGGAGTTTTTTTGAAGCTGGACATGGTAAAGGAGAACATGATGGAGCAGGTGCATGTGTGAAAAGAGCTAACTAAAATTTGAAGATGCAACAAAATTTAGAGATGCACGTACAATTGTAGATTAGTGCAATGCAAAATTATCTACAAGAACAAGTGACAAACCACTAATTCAACGCTTCATTTGGTTAGTTGAAGAAAATGATATTCTTACTCAACAAAATTGTGAAACAACTAATGGACCTGAAAAATGGCATTCATTTAAGAGTTCCAATGTAAACACATGGACACTATGGACAATGGAGCTTGCATGTTTTTGTCAATTTTGTATTGCATGTGATTGGGAGGCATTTGAAAATACAGAATGGGTCGAAGAATGGGAACAAAGAGCCTTAACAGCTACATCGACACACAATCAACATGGAATGACAATTGAAGATAATCAACTGTTTGCATCAAATGATTATGATCATGTTTTAGAGCTTGTACAATAAGGTACATTCAAAATTGAATTCAATTATATTTGTATGCATTTTTATATGTGAATTAAACATATGTCACTCTTTATTGAATTAATATTTTTTCTGCAGGACATGTGTATGTTGTTGTTGCACCTGAGGGGAATGAAGAGGAGACAGAGTATTGGTTAGCTAGATGTGTTGAGAGAAAACATAAGTTGGTACATCCTAGAGTGGATGATGACAACTTTGAGTGTCCAACTAGTTATGTGGTTGTTGTTGGCACCTAGCTTTGAAAATATCTAATAAGAAAGAATGGCTTGCCTGCATTTGAAGACTATGAAAGACACAAGAAGATTATATATTACTTAGATTTGATTTTGGCAACCAATATAAAACTAGTTAGATATAAAGGGAGGCCTACTAATAAAGTGTTATGGACACTTTCAATGGATGATCATGAGACAATCATAGGTGCATTAGAAGAAAGAGAGGATGCAGATGGTACAACGGAGTAAATAAATACAAGTAAGTATATAGTTGTATAGATATAATTAAAAATTTATCGCATATACATTTCTATATATAAATGTTAGTCTTTAGTCATTTACTAATTATAGTTTTAAATATTTTTTGTTTCAGGTCTCCCAAGACTAGATGCATTGGAAAAAAGAGAGGGCCCATGCATATATACTACAATGGAATTCGAATCTAGATACAGGTAACTATATATAGTTCTAGATACATTTAATTGATAGTCAAAATATAAAACTAAATAATTCATTGTCATTTTATCAAAAAATCATAATTGATTTCATATCCCCTTAATCCATTCTCTTAGGACCTCTTAAGCCATCCTCTTAGGACCCCTTAAGCCATATCCTCCTATCTACCCTTAATCTATCCTCTTGCATCCCCTTAAGTCACTCTCTTAATTTTCCTCTTAAGCCATCCTCTTAGGACCCCTTAAGCCATATCCTCCTATCTACCCTTAATCCATCCTCATATCCTAGGCTTTAGGTCCTATGGTTAAGGGTTAAGGATTTCTAAGGTTCATGAGATGATTAGAATAACTTGAATCTATTATAGGTTAAGGGTTAAGGGTTCATATCCTAGGCTTTAAGTCCTAGGGTTAAGGGTTAAGGGTTTATAGGGTTCACAAGATGGTTAGAATAGCAAATCTATTATGGGTTTAGGGTTTAGGGTTCATCTCTTAACTCCCCTTAAGCCATCCTCTTAGGACCCCTTAAGCCATATCCTCTTATCTGAACCCCTTAATCCATCATCTTGCATCTCCTAGGCTTTAGGTTGTAGGGTTCATGAGATGCAAAGAATAACAAATCTTTATGGGTTAAGGGTTTAGGGTACATCTCTTAACTCCCCTCAAGCCATCCTCTTAGAATAACTAATCTATATTTAGGATTTCTAAAATTTGTAGGGTTCACAATATGCATGACTCATATAATCTATATCTAGGATATTTAGGTTTAGTATGTATTGTTCTTTTCTCGTATGAATTATCTAGTTACATGACTCATAAAATATTGTTTCTTTACTTACATTAATTATTTTTGTAGGTTCTCATCAAGTCAATCAATCATGATTATCACTAAAAAGAAATTTCATCATATAAATTATGTAAATATCAATTTGTGGTCTTGAGCCAAAAGTGGATAAGCTTTAATTGTATTTATATGCACATATGTTTCAACATCAATATATTTGTATTAAACATCAATATACATTATATATGTTTGTTTGATGTATGAACTTCAATGAACTTATAAATCACTTTTTATATCTTGTTCCAATTCTATCTTATACAAATTGTCACTTATAAACCACATTTTATAAAATTGTTCAATTGCATCTTATACATTTTAAATACATGTCAAGTATACGTTATGGTCATTACTAGTGTTTTTGATAATTTAGATTAAAGTAATTTTGCAAAGTCATCTAGTCCAAATTATTTTATAAGAAAGTGTAGATCTCTACGTCTTATATAATTAATATCTTGAGTCAAAGAATTGTAAAATGATTGGTGTTAGGTTCTGGAGAATATGATTGGTGTTATAAAATCCTTATTCCTTTTAAGGTTATTTTGCAATTGAAATATATGATGTTATGGTATCTGCAAGACTAAGAATTTTCTTAAGGGCCTATTATATGGTTTGTAGAACCTTCTTAATGAATGCATCTTTTGGATACATTAAATGATTGTTGCAATTACATAGATTTTTGTTTAGTGATTAATAAATGCTAGAATTGGAAAATAGTTAAAATTACCCGCCCTTAATTGGTTAGATTTTGGAGAATATGATCTTCTTAGGACGTCAACATTACATTGCATTATTAGTATTATACTAAATTTTTCTATCATTCGAAGCTAGATGTTCTTCTACCTAAGTTCTACATGAAATCTTGTGTAAACCTAAGTATGAGACATTAGACCTTAGGTTTTTTCCTCCTCCTAGTAAGGGAGGAATTCTGACTTAAATCTAAGAATGTAAAAATACTTAGAGAATTGGTGATTAGAGAATTAGAAGAAAATCTGATGTCAAACAAGGTGTCAAAATCAATCCCAAGGAGACTTATTTCACAACAATGGGTTCAACTAAGCACTTCTACAAACTTCACAAGAAATCCTCTCATAGGATTTATATTACTTGATAAAGGGTTTAGCTTAATTTGAGAATAGGTTCAATCTGATGAAAAATGATTTATCTATCAAGAATCATATGCTTCATTATTGGATTGAATGGATAAAATGTTTGTTTCGTTATAAACTCATTCCTTTTAAGGTTCTTTTTCAAATGAAACATATGATGTTACAATGTCTACAAGACTAAGAATTTGCTTAAGGGCCTATTATATGGTTTGTAGAACCTTGTTAATGAATCTATCTTTTGGATACATTTAATGATTGTTGCAATTACATAGATTTTTGTTTAGTGATTAATATATGCTAGAATTGGAAAATAGTTAAAATTACCCACCCTTAATTGGTGTTAGATTTTAGCGAATATGATCTTCTTAAAAAGTTTATAATTTGCTTAAGGGCCTATTATATGGTTTGTAGAACCTTGTTAATGAATGCATCTTTTGGATACATTGAATGATTGTTGCAATTACATAGATTTTTGTTTAGTGATTAATAGTTAAAATAACTTGCCCTTACTTTATTATGAATATGATCTAAACTATAAGGAATGTATTAATTTGTCATCTAACCTTATGATTTTATTGAAATTTGAAAGTTAATCATTTTAAGACATCTAAACTTCATTCAACAATGGCATGTTTAAAATATATATGCAATTTGATTCTAGATAAGAATTTATAGTGCATATTAGTTGAAAATTAGATAAAATAGTAATAGTGCATAAGACATCTAAAAATTTATAGTGCATAAGTTATCTAAAGTATTAAATTAAGACATCTAAACTTCATTCAACAATGACATATAAATATATATGCAATTTGATTCTAGATAAGAATTTATAGTGCATATTACATGAAAATTAGATAAAATATTAATAGTGCATAAGACATCTAAAAATTTATAGTGCATAAGTTATCTAGTATTAAATTAAGACATCTAAACTTCATTGAACAATGACATGTAAATATATATGTAATTTGATTCCATATAAGAATTTATAGTGCATATTACTTGAAAATGAACATAACATGTATGTATGTGAACACATTCATAAACACAAACATGATCATAATGCATATATAATGTATGTGAAATGATCTATGAAATAACATGTTCAAAATGTATATATGTCAAGTGGCACACATATAAATAAAACTATCTATAGTCCATAAAATAAAACTATCTAAAGTCCATCAGGACGATCTATCAAATCAAGTCTATCAGGACAATAGGTCAAATCAAGTCTATCAAGACCAACTAATTGAGATGCTAATTCCTGGATATTCAAATGAAGAAAACAATAGGTTAGAATCTATTATATGATTAAAAATGATTTTAATTGAAGATAGTCAAATAAAGCAAACAATATAGATTAGAATTTATATTAACTCGATAAAAATTTGATTTTAATTAAATATAGTAAAATCATTTTAGGTATTTATGCATAAATTACCATCTGATCATGTTAATGTACTGGAAAAAATTGTATATGAGATTTAGTATAGTTTAGGACCTTGAATGAGATGGACTCATGGTCATGACCATGATCAGGAGCCTGCCTACCACCTATAGGGATACTGCTGTCATCCTGCATAAAAATAATCATAGTACATGTAGTGAGTTTTTAAAGCACATGTAAATTTCAAACTTAAATAAATTCTAAAAGCACGCACCTGAGATGGCCCATGTATAAAAGCTGATGATGACTCAGGAGCACTCACCACACCTTGTGGTTGGTCGGTCATGGGTATCGCATGATCTCCCTGTATAGATACAATATATCATAATTTCACACGTGTACAAATTTAAATTAAATTAGATATGCACATAAATTAAAATATATATTGGTTAACCTGACCATAAGGTGTGCCCATTTCTACAACTCTTGAAAAACAAACACAATCATATTGAGAAGCTAGCCTCCTCTGATCATGCATCTACACTGAAGACTTCTTGAAAATTAATATTATATTATATATATAATTTCATTTAATATTATTTACATGAATTTTGCACATTTCAAACAAATTAAAATACATGCCTTTCAAAAGATGTAAATACCTATGTCGGATGATTGGCAACATATAGTAAGTCCATAAATGATTCTATCGTAGATATAGGTGGACCTATAGTGGATGCCTCAGTATGCCCATAGGATGAACCTCCATGTTCTCTATCACCCACTTCAGTTGCCATGTGGGTAGTCTGATGAATGAGATCTCCTGAGAGAGAACTCAATGCTCCTAATGTGGACAATATTGTTTGCTGCTGATATGTAGCAGGAATACTAGGAGCTAGAGGAGCAACAATCGGTGGAATCAGAGCACATCACTAAGGATTGACATGTGCTCCTAATCTATTTTGGGGCATGCCATGACCAACTCCCTGAAATGACCTCATATCAAAATAGTTGGGTTTTTGACCCAACTCAAACTCAACCCATAACTTTCTCAGAAAATAAAGGGGTACCTCACAATTTCCATGTGGTAGAGTATCAAAGACCATCCACCATCTATCCCAAAAATGTGCAGCTATATGTTGGTGCCTACACCATTTAATTGAAAGTCACTTTTTAGTGGATGGAAATGGTTTGTTTGTATTGGGGTTAAAGAAATGTGCACAAATTGCTTCTTTGGTAATATGAAGGTCATGGATTTGTTTATAAGACAACCCATCTACATAAAATTGTCTTCTTTCTTCTCTCCATCGATGGAAACTAACTAGGTCTGCATCGATGGATTGAACAGAGTCGACAATCATTTGCATCTAAGATGCAAATCATGCTACATGGGGGGAAGGTTGGGCTCATTTTTTAATCAAATTTACATTTTCTTGAATGACATTTAGGTTTGTATTTATGCTCTCTCTTAAGTGATTTTGATCAATTTGAGGACGTGGCGGGTTAGGAGGTGGAGGGTTAGGAGGTGGAGAGGGTGGAGGTGTGCAGTTATGTGGTGGTGATACATTATGTGGAGGTGATGGTCCATGTAAGGGGTTTTTGGGATGGTTAATATGTATGAATTCCTCTATGGAAAACTCATCGGCTACAGCTATATATGGCTCCATGTGATGAAAGGGGCAACTACATGTTAAACAATAAAAAAATATATTTCAACAAACTAATTAAATAATGTACACAATTTAATACAAAATACATGTCATTTGAAGACACATTGAATTTAAAACATTAAAAAATGCATCTAATGAAAATTTAGACTAATTTATGCCATAGAAAATAAAACAATTTGAGCCTCCCCTTCATCCCATATTATTTGCTAATCACTTTCAAAATGTCTTGGATGAAAATTAAAACACACATTTTTCTATATTGAGCATTTATATCAATCCAAAGAGTTAGAACTGGAACCTAGATATTGAGCATGTCAAGTAAACATTTTATAAAGTTTAATACATGATTATCACAATACATTCAACCTATTTGTATGATTATCATGTCCATCGATACACTAATTCCTAGGTTATCATTGTCTATTATGATCTAGCTTGTCTTTTATCATAGTTTGGGTCCATGCTCACAAGGTTGACCTCACGAGTGTAACATTGTTCCACCCAACATAAAATTTAGAAATTCAAATTCAGCCAAGTGAACACCCCTTACCTAGGACTTATTCATTGTCTTCGATCTTGTTTTCTATTAGAGGGTTAGTTAAGTAAAAGTGTCCTCATGGCCTTAATCATACAACAAACTAGTAAATATATTTATAAATATCAGTTGTCGAGTAGGTAATAGAAGGAGCATAGTAGAGCAATTTGGATCAAGCAAATAGAAGGGTAGAAGTTAGTTTGAGCATAGGAATATGCAATAATTTTAACATGATCATCCTTTCTCTCTCATCCAGAAAAATGCAACAATGGAGGAAAGAGGGTGAATTGGTTCTTTTTTTGTAATACGTTTATGGTTCCTTTGTATTGCATTCATAATTGTTATCTAGGTGAAATGATAACAAGTGCATTGATTTATTTTGTGATTTGTATTCCATCCTAGACCTATCCTTTGTCTAATTGAGTTCTATGGGACTACTCCTAAATCTTTGACCGATTCCATTGCTTCTACTTGATATGTTATCTCTATGTTGACTTAGTTGTATGTTCTAAGGCTTATTTTATCTTGGTTGAATGCCAAAAGTCAAATAATTGTGTTGTCTTCCTTTTATGGTGTTTTTTGATATCGCTTTGTTGTCCTTGCCTCTTCCTCCTATTGTGGGGTACCCTATTTGCAACATCATTCCTCCCCATTTTGTGTTGGAACCACTCATCACTTTTTTTTCCTATAACCTAATTTTATAAGAAATTTACAATGCTTTCCAACCTTGTTTCTCCCTTTGTGGTGATCTTTCCTTTCTACAACAAGTAAGTTTGCTTTATCTGTCCAAGCTATTTTCTCATCATATTAGTGTGTTTGGCATGTTTATGGCATGTGCACTGGTTGTTGATGCTCTTTTTGTCCATGTGGATGGTTATTATTCAAATAGCTTTTGAATATTTACCTACCCTTCTATCTAGTACACATCTCACCTAGCATGGTCCTATGTTTCAAGTTCATGGGTTATTTTCTAATGTTTGAACATGTATGGTCAACGTAGTTGGTGATTGGATTTCCCTTCAACACTTATTGGTTTGTTCTTGGTCTTTCTTGGTAGTTGCCATGTTGATAGTTACTTCATAGAACTTTGATTCTATAGTTTTGAGCATAGGAATACGTTTGTGAAAGTAGGAAGTTAGTTTGAATAGTTTTGATTCTATAGATACCTATGAATTTGTTCTCTTTTAGAGTATATTTAGTACACATTTAACAAATAGCCTTCAAATTAGCCTAATAGATCACATTTCTCAAAGCTAAACATCAACACATCAAAGACCCTTGTCAATTATATTCATCATTTAGTGAAACAACTAATCATGAATCTTGTGGTTTAAATGGTTTTAGTTTTAGGTTTTGTGGTTTAAGTTTTAGGGTTTACGATTCAAGGTTTTAGGGTTTAGGTTATAAGGTTTAGGGTTTTATGTTTAGGTTTTAGGGTTTAGGGTTTTAGGTTTAGGTTTTAGGATTTATGTCCTAAGGTTAAGTGTTAAGGGTTTTAGTTTTTAGGTCTAAGTTTTTTGGAATCTAGGGTTTAGCGTTTTGATTTGTAACTCTAGGTTTTGTGTGATTTACCTAATTAATTTAGTTAAATTTTAAATTTCAATCTAGGTTTTGATTTGAAACTCTAGGTTTTGTGGATTTTAATTTTGAATTTACAGTTTCTCATTTGTGTGATGACTTTGTTTGTAAATACAATTTAAAAACTATAAATTAGACAAACTAATTACAAACAAAAATAACAAACAGTAAATTACAATTACAAGTAAAAAATGTAACATATAAGACCAAAAAATGTAGAATTTAACCAACCTGGAGGTCACGGAGGTCAGTTGCGTTGACAAGGAGGTGGCAATGAAATTTGTGCTGGTAAAGGCCCTCAAAAACACGTACCCGAATTGCTTTATCACTATTCTTACAAGCTCGCTGGAAAAATGAAATGACAGTCGTTTATTTACAAAATTAAATACCTTTAAAAAACACGTATGTGTTATAACGGGTACACATTTTATAATGTATACATGTTATACCGCGTCTGTGTTTTTTGTCGCGTACCTAAATCATAATGCATACCTATTTTGATTTATCCTTAGGTACCCATAGCTAAGCACGTATACATTTTTTAAGTAATGCGTATGCATTTTTTCAATAACACGTATGCGTTTCTTACGATCTTTTTTTTGGGCTGAAACTTCCCCTCTTCATGGACCCAACTTCTTTCTTTCACCCTATAAAAAAAGTAAAATGTGAATACAATGACAATATAATATAAAATAAAATTTAAAAAGTTACATGATATATATATATATATATGGCTGCTCACATAGAGAGATTTATTGGAATATGCTCAAATGCATAGTGGGGCTCCTCAGTTGTGTTTCTGGTAACACATAATATATATCTGAGAATAATTTATCCACAACTTCTATTTAGTAATATATGAACATTAATTGCATCATGAAATGTTCCTAAATTATAATATTCATTGAGTACAACTACAATCATTCTAGAAATTAAAATAGATTAAGTTTTAGCATGTCAAATGACATTTCTTGTAATTACAAAGGGATGAGAATAATTGTGAAAATTAGGTAGAAAAGAACATGCATATGAGATAGGTTCTAGCCACTTTCTTCTACTTCCAACCACCTCGTAGCCACACTCATGTCTCCATACATATATTGGAATTTATCCTTTCTTACTCTTGCCATTTCTACACCACACTTAATAACTTCATCCTCTAGTAAAAAGGTTTCATAAATTTTTTATGCTCTTCTCCTAATTCTCATACAATAACTATGAGGTACATGCAATTATCATTGCTACTTTGATAATTTATAACTCTCATTTTTACGAGTAGATAAAAAATATAAATAAAATTGAAATTGCAACCAAAATTTGTAAACTGTAACTCTTAGTGCTACTTTCCAAATTAATACTCTTGTTTTAACAAGTAATTACATTGAGTCATCCAAATAGAAGTAGATATGTAGCATGCCTAGGTCCCTTGGCTCTATTTCCCTTGATATTTTTTCCACTTTCTAGAGCATTATCTATACAACATCAAGACAATTCAGTATACGGGCTCAAAATGTTTTTATAACTTGAAGTTGTCAATTTTAAATACATTGTAGTGATCTAAGTTGTAACAATACAAATATTTTACATCCTTGAAGCATGACATAAAAAAAGTAATTTAAACATTTTAGAACTTTTTTCTAGAACAAGTTACTTTCTCTATATTTTTTTGGTCCTTTCTTCCATATAGTTGTTTTCTCCTTTCTTCAATATAGTATATGTAGTTTCATTTGTATTTGAGTGTTGGAAGGATTCTTGTAGGCCTATGCTATTAATGTCATGCCTATGATTTTATTTGTATGCCTATTCCTGAGATTGTAATATGTTTGTCCATGCTTATTTATGAGCTCTATAGGCTCTTCTTTTCTCTTTTCTCTTTTATTTTCACAACCTTCAACTATCCAATGATTGTAATTATGTTGTATCTATTGATCAATATTATGAAATTGTGATCATTTACTCCTTACTATTAACCCAATAAAGTAATATTTTGGTTCACAAAACCTATAAGGTATGGATCTATATACTATTGTTGTGCCAATTCTAAGAGTGAAACTTGTTACAAATGAAGGTGCAAACCACACAAAGGAAATCTGATTCAAACCTTATTTATGCCCTCTAAACAATGTAGAATCAATGGAAACAAAACCCACTACACATAAATATTAAGCATTAAGAACACAACACATAACACAATATGTAACGTGGAGAAAACTCTTTCAAGTTAAAAAGTCCACCAAGAAAAGAGGCTCCAAGTTGTATTATCTTTAAATATGAGATTACAATACGTGCACTTCCTCTCCTTCTTCAGTCTTCAATTTAGCAGCACCTGTTACTCTCAACTTTGATAAAAACATAATACAAATATCCTTATAAAAGGGGATTGCCATCTAGGGAAAGAAAACCAACATAACGCCGATCATCAAATATGTGACCTAATGATGAATGGTCTAGGTGGATGATCCCCCTGGACCTGTCATAGGGTGGTAACCCCCTGCGACCCCATGTTGTAGATAAATTAGTGTTGAGGACCAGATATAAACATATGGCTAAAACAAGATCATTGTTGGTGAAACCTTTCATCCCTTGCGGGTGATTTACAAACAATAATAGGAATCAATTACATTGGATTTACAAGGTTGATGGCACCTTAATCCTAACATTCTCCCACTTGACATCATACATTGTAAATACCCATCAGAAAGTAATAATTAGGCACTAGAAAGTTGAAACAAGGCCCATGGCCTCTCTACACCAAACAAATTTTTCTATGCTCATAGGTTTGGTCAAAGCATCTGCAACATTCTTCTAAGTATCTACCTTATTCAACTCAATCTATCCATTTGCAACCATTTCTTGAACAAAGTGATACTGTACATCAACATGCTTAGATCGAGCATGATACATAGGATTCTTGGCCAAACAAATAACACTCTGGCTATCACAACCAATCTCAATGATCCTACAATCAAAACCAATACCTATACACAATCTCCTCAACCAAACTTCCTCCTTAGAGACATGGGTAGAAACCATATACTCTGCTTCAGTGGTGGACAAAGCAACCTGGGCTGCCTTTTTTCTCATCCAACTCACTGCTCTACCAAACAAAGTAAACACATAGCCACTGGTGGACCTTCAACTATCCAAGTCACTTTCCCAATCCATATCAACAAATCCTTGTATGTCCAAAGTTTTGTTAGCACTGTCAGTACCAGAATAAACTAAATAATAATCAAGAGTACTTGCTAGATATCTAAACACCCTCTTTGCATAATTCCAATGTTGTCTACCAGGTTTAGACATAAATCTTCTCAAAACTCCCATTACTTTGGCAATATCTGGTCTAGTGCAAACCTTTGCATACATCAAACTCCCTACAACACTAGCATATGACACATTAGACATATCCTCTAAATCATCCTCATTTTTTGGACACATATCTAATGAAAGCTTAGTACCAATGGGTAAGGAACTCTAATTGGGTTATAGTCATGTATACTAAATCTCTACAAAATGGTATTCACATACTTACTCACAGACAACCAAAGATTTTGGTTACCTCTATCCCTCCTGATCTCCATACCTAGAATATACCTGGCTACTCCAAGGTCCTTCATATCGAATGCACCTGAATGTTGGGCTTTCAATTCAATGATCATACCCTTAGTATTACTGAAAAATAACATGTCATCAACATATAATGAAATGATCAAAATAGAATCATCAATATAATGAATGTACACACAGTGATCCTCCTCACTTCTAACAAAACCCAATTTCAACACAAATGAGTCAAAGTTTTGGTAGCACATTCTGGGGGATTGTTTCAGACCATAAAGAGACCTCTTCAATCTACAAACCCAGTGTTATTTCCCTTTTACTTCAAAACCTATAGGTTGTTGCATGTAAATTTCTTCCTTAAGATCTCCATGCAAGAATGAAGTCTTAACATCCATTTTCTCTATTTCCCAATCAAGAGCTACATCAATGGATAAGAGAAATCTAATAGAAGTTAATTTAGCAACAGGGGAGAATATTTCACCGAAATCAACTCTCTCTCTTTGGGACTAACCCTTGGCTACCATTCTAGCCTTATACTTCTCCAATGAACCATCTACTCTAAACTTCTTCTTGAAGACCCACTTGCAACCTATGGCCTTTCTTCCTATGGGCAAATGAACAAGATCCCAGGTGTTGCAAGAGTCTAAAGCCATCATCTCCTCCTGGATGGCTAACTGCCAAGACTCATTATCATCTGCATGAATAGCTTCCTATGGGATATAGGTTTATCATTAGTACTTAATAAAGAAAATAAAAAATAGAAATCTGGTGAGCTATACCTATCAACTAGGTTTTTTTGTCTTGTGGATCTTCTTCGAGGTGGAGTAATAGACTATTTAGGTTCTTTTGCATGCTCATCTATACCAACTTCTTCTATCACAACAAATTCTTCCTCATCAAAACTTTCACTCAAGTCTTCTTTGGCTTCTTCACCCCCAATCCATCATTTTGTTCTTCCTGAGGTGCATCTTCATGCTCTAATTCAAAGTACACTCTCTTCACCTTTTCTTATTTTTATTTTGGCTATTCATGTTCTGAAATAACACTAAGTTTCCTAAAACTAACATCTCTAGAATAGATAATCTTTTGGGTTAGTGGATTCCAAAGCTTATAACCTTTTACATTATCACCATATCTAATGAAATTACACTTTTCAACTTTTGGATCCAACTTAGTATGTTTTTCTTTAGGCACATGAAGATAAGCCTCACATCCAAATACCCTTAAATGTTAAACAAAAGGTTTCTTACTTGTCCACATTTGATAAGGAGTTGAAACAAGAGCCTTACATGGAGATCTATTAATCAAGTAGTTTACAGTACACATAACTTCTACCCAAAAGCATTTATTCAACTATGATTCACTCAACATACTTCTAGCTCTTTCCATTATTGTATGATTCATCCTTTTTTCCACTCCATTCTATTGTGGAGTATACAGAGTAGTTTTATGTCTAACAATACCTGCATGCCTACAGAATTCATCAAATTCCTTAGAACAATATTCCCCTCCATTCTCTGATTTCAAAACCTTTATCTTATAACCTGATTGATATTCAACTAAGGCTTTAAATTCCTTAAACTTAGTGAAAACTTTAGATTTTTGACATATAAAATAAATCTAGGTAGCCTTGAGACATCATCAATGAAGGAAACAAAATATCTAGATTTTCTAATTAATTCAACATCCACTAGACCAAAAACATCCGAATGAATAAGTTCCAATTTAACATTAGATTTATTACTGCGTGAAGGAAATGGAGATCTATTTTATTTTCCAAACACACAATGTTCTCAAAATTTGAAACTCTCATCAAAATAGGATAAACCATCTAAATTTTTTTTATTTAAGATAATCTTTAAACCAGACTAAATGATGTGGCCCAATCTATGGTGCCACAACATACATGTATATTCAGTATTAGCCTCAGATGCATAAGAGGCATTACAAACAGTAGTGGCTTCTAGCTTAAATAGAGTTCCCACTCTTTTCCCCTTCACTACCACCAAGTTTCCTCTCACCAATTTGTAGCCATGCTTATGAAATGTCACATGCATTCCCAAATCATTCAACTTTGAAACAAAAATCAAATTTATAGCAAATCTAGGAACATGAAAAACACCACAGAGGATTTTAATTCTCCCATCACTAAAACACAACATTACCTTCCCTCATCCAATAATATGATATGTAGAGTTGTCCCCGAGGTACATATTTCCTCCATCATACTCTTCATATGTGGAAAAACATTCTTTATGTGGGGTCATGTGGTACAAGCATCTTGATTCAACCAACTAATGATCATGAGAAACAACATTACATGCAAAAAGTAAAACCTCATCACCTGCATTTGAAGACTTGTCAGTAGCGGAATCCTATTATTTCTTTGGGTTTCTACATTCTTTTTTTACATGTCCTCTCTTTCTATATTTCTAACACTTGACTTTGTTCTTCTTTCCAAGAGTCTTAAAATGACCCTTAGACTTGTCTTTAGACCCTTTCTGATCTCCTTTTGGTCATCTTTCCATAGACCTCCCCCTGACACTGAGAGCATCCCCTAAGCTATCCAAACTTTTCTTCCTCAATTCATGTGATAGCAGAAATGAAACAATAGCATCCAACTTCAGATCTACGAGGTTAGTAGTGATAGACAAAATAACATTCTCCCAAGACTTAGGCAAAGAACAGGGTGAGTGCAATATCATGATGGGCCAAATAGTGGCAATGAAGAAAAAACTTGTTGGATGAAAAAGCACAGACATTTAGACTAATATTTAGATTTGGATGGAAGGATGTTAATATTTCTAGCTCAAATGGATTCCTTCCAAAAATGTTGTAGGATTACCTCATATTTAGGCAAGTGGGAGTCCCAAAACTTGCCAAAGAAACTTGCAAAATCACCCATTTAGTGTTATCCTAAAATTTTCCACAATTTCATCCTTGAAGCTGACAAACTTTTTTGTAAATAAATTTAATCAAATGAAAAGGGTTTATAGAGGAAGCTATTAAGATTCTAAAAATATAATATACACGTCATAATAATTTTAATAGGTAATTTGGCCGATAGGCCATTTTATATATGCACACATCTTGTAACTACCAAAAAAATTTGGTAGTCCTAATAAAAAAAAATTTCTTTGGTAGTCCTTCCTTTTTTTAGTCATCCAAAAAAATTAAAAAAATTGGTGAATCTTTATAAAAAATAATTGTAGATATATAAAAGTAACAACTATGATAGGTGAACTAATTCACAACTGCGTAAATTAATTTGCAATTGGTCATCCATATAATATTCATCCATAAAACATGCCATTTAATTATGATGTAGTGGCATCAATGGTATCTTTTTTCTTTGTCTTTTAATTCTACTCTATTTTTGGTGAGCTGCTGCAGACCTCATCTGGTGGTGGCAGATTTTGGCTTTTACTCGATCCTATTTTGAGGTTGGCAGAGAGTGGGAGCACTGCATTCCTGGGTGGAGGGATATTGGAAGGAAATGGGTTGCATCCCTAGAAAGGGAAGATGGGCATTGCATGAGGAGGAGTGTATTTCTAATATAGCACAGATGGGTGTATTGCTGATATAGTACAGATTGTGTGTTGTGAAGAGTGGCAACATTGGTATCTTCTTTCTGTGTAAGGAAGTCTTTTACTTTAAGGTTGTTTGTGTGAAGCCAACTATTCTGATTGTAGGTTGAGCTAATTTTTATTTGTAATGTGCTAAACCAAGATCATCAAATGTAGATTGAATCATTTTGATTTGTAATTTGTGTTGATTTTCTCTAAAACTTAATAGAAAGTAAAGTTCTTTGTTTTCTCTAGTTTTTGTTGTTGTCCATTACTATGTCAAATTATTAACAATGAAATAACATTTGTAATAGACAAAACAAAATGGAACATTGTTTTTGAATTTACTAACTTGAGTGATTCATGGAGTGTGTTAAAAGTTTTGTTTTGGGTTCTTACATCCGTTAGTTTTCAATATCCAGCTAATAAAATTTAATCATGTTGTAGGAAATCCATTTCAGGATAAAATGACAACACATACGATAAGATTGTAGGTTACTATGCTAACCTAACGAGCACACCATGGTTGGAAAAGTTCAACTCCTATGGTGCAAACAACATTCCAGTGAACACAACATTGAACGTTAGTGTAAATTGTTCGTACGGGGATGACACGGTGAGCAAAGACTATTAGTTTTTCCTCTCATACCCTGTGTGGTATATAGACAACCTCACCTCCCTCTCCAAGGAATTCAACATCTCCTCTACATTATTGTCAGAATATAACAAAAATTTAAATTTTAGCCAAGGGCAGGGCATCACTTTCGTTCCAGTTAAAGGTCAATTCCTTTACGTCCCTTTATCAACTAAAACTATTTGTTCTATTGAAGTTAATTTATTAACTAGAGCAGTTGTTATTGCACGACAAGCTGCATTCTTATCTTTAGATTGACTTTTCTTTCTTATAGAATCAATAGCATTGGCAACACTAGATATGACTTGTTCTATTGAATCATCTTTCTTTTCTGGTTTTACAAAAATACCTAATTTTTTCATCACTTTTCACATTTTCCACATTTTTATCAATTGCATCATGAGTTGACATTGGAATCCTAATTTCTTTCTATAAAAAAATATTTTATATAATCTATTTCCATGAGTTCTCATTTGTCTCCAAGAAACTTTACCAGTAAGGTTATGTAACGCATCTCTTTCAATTGTAAAAAAAATGTTTTCGTTTTCATTCATACAAGTGGTTTCATTTTCATTGAACATGCAAGGGATTTCATTTTCATTGTTTAACATGCAAGGGGTTTCATTTTCATTTTCAAACATACAAGGGACTTCATTCTTATTTTCATCAATATGAGGAATTTCATCATTATTTTTTTTTTGCATTGTTTCAAAAGTAGAATTATTGATACCATCAATGGTGTATCCAACTTCAACTAAATAACTAAGTGATATATTATCAATACTTGAGTTTAAAGACATACCTGCATAAATTGTTTTGATACATGCATTTTCCATATCAATGGGAGGTGGATTTGAAGACATACATGAAGTTGTTTGCATTGGTGCTATTTCCATACCATTCAAAGTTGAAGTTGAAGGCATAGTTGGGTTTGTCTCCATAATTGCATTTTCTTCCATATTCACTATCTCCACATTTGCATCATCTACATTCATCTCACCCTTCATGTTTTCCTCTTCAACATTCTTGGAACTAGATGCTTCCAAATTTTTCATTTGGCAAATTCTTTCTCTTCTATCCCTTTATCTTTTTTCCTCCATTTCTCTATTTGCTTCAATTTCTTCGGGTGTCATTAACTGTCTACATCTTTTTATTTGTCTTTTCTTTGATCCCATGATTAGCAAACCCTCTTGATAAAAGCACAAATGAATCTTAACATGTATTTTCCAATTGCCACCTCCTTCAAATATTCAAATAAAACTATATAATATGGAGATCCTTTGTTCTAGAAACTTTGAAGTACAAAAACATCATCAATACATTCAAAATCTCTCTTTTTCTATATCTTCTTGTAAAAAGTGCTTGTACTTTCAATTCCACTCTAGAAAATTTAATTTGCAATTGTCTCTTCCAAAAATTTGAATAGAATATGATCTATTAAGAGATTGTACAAGAGGTGATGAAGAGGATGGCGCTGCATTGTGAGGGGAAGGATGCGTGCTGCCTGTGAAGGCACACGCATGTCTTCTTTTCTCTCTGCATGTGCTTTCTTTGCCTTTGTTTAGTGGCGGTTCTCTGCTGGGAGGAGTTTTCTGCATTCGGGGTGGGTTTTTCTTTTCTTTTTCTC
Source organism: Cunninghamia lanceolata (assembly GCA_027924645.1). Taxonomy (NCBI): domain Eukaryota; kingdom Viridiplantae; phylum Streptophyta; class Pinopsida; order Cupressales; family Cupressaceae; genus Cunninghamia; species Cunninghamia lanceolata. Next base: position 6,983,961 of record BSBN01001185.1, on the reverse strand, counting down.
TATTTTGCTCTTGCTACGGATTTTGTTGGAGGGATTGGCGTTGGGTGAAAGCAAGTTTTGGTGTCAAGGCTATGTGTAGGGTTTGGTGTTGGGTGTGGAGGAATGGCAGGGGTTTCAAAAAGCTTGGTGTCTGCTGGTGTGAAGCTGTCTTAGGGTTTGCCTGAGGATTCCTCTTTTGTGGGAGAGAGCTATAAGCTTAAGAAAGTGAATCATTGTTTGCCACAGAGTCTTGATCATCTGGTACTGGTTATCTCTCCTAAATTGGTACAAGAGGACATATCTTACTAGAGCCAACATGTTCTGATTTGTAAGTTCCTAGGTATTCATATCCCTCTCTCGGCCTTGGAGGCCTGGATTCGCCGGTCCTGGTAGGTTGAGGGTGATTTTGATATTCTGGTGGCTGCGAATGGTTATTTCATGGTTGATTTTTGTTGCATTTTAGATCAAAATCGCATTTTTGAGGGAGGGGCATATTTTTACAGTCATGTTGGTTGGTTCATGAAGCCTTGGCATGGAGGTTTTAACACAGCAGAGGATATGCCTTGACGCGTTCCTGTGTGGGTCTATTTGCCATGGCTACCGTGAGAGTTTTGGAAGGAGGATATTCTGCTCCAGATTGTAGCTCTGCTGGGGAAGCTGGATGCCATCACTCAGAATACTCTGGATAAAAAGGTGTTTTCCTTTGCTCATATTTGTGTTGAAATTGACCTAAATAATCCATTGCTAGATTCTTTGGAAATTTGTCTTGGCTCTACTTCACGGATTCAATGATTAGATTATGAATCCCTTCCTTTTCGATGTCGCTTCTATCATGAGTATGGACACCTTTAGTGCTAATGTCCTCGGGCACCCAAAGCTACAGGGGTTTCTTCTCCTCCTTCATCAGGGCCTTCGGTGGAGAAGGGGGATAAAGGCAAGTCGCCTGTGGCTGAGGGTGGGACCGATAAGGATGGCTTCATTCCTATTAAGCTGATGGCTAAAGGAAGGGGATAGAAGCGAGCCTACAAAGATAGACAAAGTGATCAAGTTTCCAATAGTTTTGAGGTCTTGGAGAATTAGGCCTTAGAGGAGGGGATTCCTATTGAGTTTCCTTCTGGGGCCACTGGTATGGATACAGGGCTGGAGTAGGCAATTGTTGTTAAGGATATTTCTCCAAGTTTGGAACAGGAGAATTCTGGGCTTCCTGGTGCCTCTGCAGATCCGTAGGATGACATTGTATTGGCTAATTTAGCTAAGGAGGTGTTGCTTGCTAGTAAGGGGTGGGGATCATCTCATGTTCTGGGGGTGTTGCAACACCCTCTTAAGAGGGGTCATCTTGAGAATTCTTCTAAAGCTGGTCGTAAAAAGGATGTGGACAAGATTAAATCCACTAGGGATTTGTTGGTGGAATTTGGGTCGGTTAAGACCATTGATGCCCTTTTCTCTTCACCTTCCTCATGATTATTTTTTCATGGAATGCAAGGGGGTTGAATAGCACCCCCCGTCAAAAGGCTATTCAGGATTTGATTGTGGTTCATTCTCTAGATATTTTTTACGTTTAGGAGACTAAGATTTGGGTGGACTTCATGCTTCAATATGCTCCTCATATTTGGTCTTCTGGTCAATGTAAGTGTATTAGTTCTAAGGGAAACTCTAGAGGTCTGGCTCTTTTCTGGGATCCACATAAGGTTGTTCCTCATTGGTGGATTTTTGGCCATTCCTCTATTTCTATGGTGGCTTTAGTTTTGGAGTCTGGTGAGACTATTTTGGTCAGTAATGTTTATGCTCCGATTGACATTCGTGGTAAAATCTAGCTTTGGGCCCACATTAGGTTTGTTAGGTCTTGTGCACCTTTTCTTCCTTGGATCTTAACTGGTGATTTCAATTCTGTGTTGTGTTTGGAGGAGAAAAGAGGGGGGCTGCCTAGGCTTGGTCCTGCTTCAGATCTTTTTCAAGCAAATGTGGATTCTCTTGCTCTTGTTGATGTTAAACCCTGTAATGGAATTTTCACTTGGAATAATAGATGGAGTGGTCCAGAAGCGATTTCTGAGTGGATGAATAGATTTCTTTTTCTAGTTTTTGGATGGGCGGTAGCATGGTCACTTTCTCTAAGATTCTTGATTGGTGTGGCTTTAATCATTGGCCAATTAAGTTTTCTGCTTCTTCTTTTCCTTCTCCAAAGAATTCTCCTTTCAAATTTTAGCTTATGTGGCTTCATGATCCGTCCTTGTATGACCTGGTTGCCCAGTGGTGGCGAGATAAGGCCCCTGCGTATGGTACATCTATGTATTGTCTTGTTAAGAAGTTGCAATTTATCAAGTATCATCTTAAGAGATGGAATAGGTCATGTTTTGGCAATCTTCGGGCCAAGAAAAGGGAAGTGCAAGACCATCTTGCTATTATTACTCATCAATTTCAAGATTTGGGATTTTTGAAGGATCTGGGACATGCTGATTCCTAGGCTCTGAAATTGGTGGAGGAGTGGGAGCTTCGTGAGGAGATTTTCTGGAAAGAAAAGGCAAGGATTGATTGGCTTCAAGAGGGTGACAAGAATACTGCTTTCTTCCATCATTCTATGCAAGCTCATTGGAATAAGTGTTATATCTCTTCTCTTGTTAACTCTGAGGGTCTTTCAATTTCCTCGCAACAGGCATTGTCTAGAGAGGCTCGTCATTTTTATTCTACTCTATTTACTGAAGACTCGCCTCCTACTGAGGCTGATGAGAATATGATCCTTTCTTGCATTCCTTCTTTGATCTCTAATGATTTGAATGCTTCTCTTACTTTTCCAATTTCCTTGTTTGAAGTGGAGGAGGTTGTGTTTGGGATGAATAAGGGGAAAGCTCCTGGCCCTGATGGTTTTCCAGTTGAATTTTTCCAGGAGTTTTGGGATATTGTGAAGCTGGATTTGTTGGAGGTTGTTCAAGAGTCTCTCCATAGAAAGTAGATGCTACGGGCCTTGAATGCTACTTTTCTGGTTCTCATTCCTAAAATGAAAGGTGCTAATAGGCTTGAATTCATTAGACCTATTGCGCTCTGTAATGTGGTGAACAAGATTATTACGAAATTGATTTCTGAGAGGCTTAAACAATGCCTGCCCATTGTCATTTCTAAGGAGCAAGGAGGCTTTGTGGCAGGCCGGTAAATTCTGGATGGGGTGGTTGTAGCCTCTGAGGTCATTCATTCCATGGCGACTTCTTCGGAACGGTCTATGTTCATCAAGTTGGATATGGCCAAAGCTTATGACAGAGTTAAATGGAGTTTTCTTCAGAAAATTATGTTAGCCTTTGGTTTTTGTTTAGGTTGGGTGAGTTGGACCTTGAGTTGTGTGACTTCCTCCTCTTTTTCAGTTATTGTGAATGGTGAACCTTCAGAGCCTTTTGGTGCTACTAGGGGCCTTCATCAGGGGGACCCACTCTCTCCTTATCTATTTATCATTATGGCGGAGGGGCTAAGTTACTTTCTTAAATGTAGGGTTTCCCAAGGCTTGATTCATGGTTGGCAGTGGGGCTTGGGCTGCCAACGATTTCCTATCTCCAGTTTGTGGATGATACTTCTCTTATGGGGTTGGCTCGTATTCAAGAAGTTGAATCTTTTAGGCAATCTTTAGATATCTACCTTGCTACTTCGGGTCAGAAAGTCAATGAGAAAAAGTCTTCTATTTTCTTTTTTAATATGCCTCAGGCTATCCAACGATAGATTGCAGCTATTTTGTGGTTTCAAATTGGGTCTCTTCCCTTTGTCTATTTGGGTATTCCTCTAGCTGTTGGGCATCAGCCTAGGTCCTCCTGGCAGATGTTGCTTGACAAGCTGAGGTTGAAGGTAACTCATTGGACTCATTGATGGTTATCTACAGCTGCTAGAGTGACTCTTCTCAATTCAGTTATCCAGGCCCTTCCTATCTATAGATGCTTTGTTCAAGTGGCCCCTATGTATTTCTTTAGGGAATTTGATGCCCTCTCTCATCAATTTATTTGGAGTGGTAACTTACTATCTACTAAGTGGAGCCTTGTTAAGTGGGATTCTATGTGTAGACCAAAGTAGGAGGGTGGTCTTGGTTTATGCTCTACTATTTTGAATGGGCAAGTTCTTGCTACTAAGCTTTACTGGCGTTGGTGTACCAATCAGCATCAGTTATGGGCCCATATTCTCACCCATAAATATCTTAGGGGTGTTGCTTCTTTTGAAGTCCCTCACTATCCTCTCGAGGGGAGTGGTTCTATGATTTGGCATACTTTGAAAGTTGGGGCTCATTTGATTAAGCGTGCACTTTTTTGGATTTGTCATTCGGGGTCACAGGCTCTTTTTTGGTTAGATTCTTGGGATGGCCAACCACCTATTCTCTCTTCTCTTCCTCACCTCCAATCACTTTCTGAGGTTTTTACTGTGGTTGGCTAGGATACCATTGAGCATTATAAGTTTGCACAACATTGTGGATCGGCTGTAAGCTTTTGTTGGAAGCTTCCCTCTAAGTGGCATCCTGGGGCGTCTAAGGAGGATAGGTGTGAGCTTGCTCAGCTTTTGGCTTCCCGTGCTTGTAATTCTTTGAAGGGACCTGATGTCTTGGCTTTGGGATGGTCCTGAGTTATCCAGGAGGTACTCTATGTTTGCTAGTTATAAGAAGCTTGGTAGGCAGTTGTTTGGGTCTATCAAGGTCCCTTGGTGGAAGCATGTCTGGCACAAGTTGTCGTGGCCCAAGTGCAATTTTTTCTTCTGGTTAGTTGCTCAAAACTGGTGTCTTACTTGGGATAATTTGTGTAAGCATGGTTTCCAAGGCCCTTCTATGTGTGTTTTGTGTCATAACTATGAGGAGAGTGTCTCTCATCTCTTCTTCCAATGTTCCTATGCTAGGGAGATTTGGCATTTTTGGTGGAGGGTGTGGAATATGCCCTGTTGGCATGTCTCCTCTCTGGCTAAGTTTGTGGATCGGTGGGGCAAGGCCCCTGTTTCTACTTCCTTTCTTTAGGTTGCTTAGGCAATTGGCCCTTCCTTTATTATCTGGAACCTTTGGTTAGAGCAGAATCATCAGATTTTTCAGGAGGTGATGTTGGTGGCCCCTCGCTTGTGGTGGAAAATTCTACATTCGTTCGAAGAAACTATTGCGGCTAAGTGTGATCTTACAACATTAGTGGACCCTAGTCATGCTAGAATTGTTGGTGTTGGTTGGGATAGCTCTAGAGATGTTTAGTTTATCTTCTCTATTTATAAGGGTCTTCATACTAATAATCTAATGGAGGCTTAGGCTATTTTAACAGCTGTGGAGCGTGGAAGTCAATTGGGGTGGCGAAGGATCATATGTGAGTCTGATTCCTAGGTTGTGGTGAACTTGTTGAATAGGAGGCATTTAGATGATGTTAGTTGGCATTTGGCTTTGATTGTTGGTCAGATTCTTAACCTTTGTGCTTCTCTGGAGTATGTTACTTTTACTCATATTCCTAGAGAATGGAATAGTGTTGCTGCTTGTTTGGCTAAATGGGCTTCTGAACATATTCATGATTGGAATTTGATGGACCAAGGTCATTTACCCCCAGATCTGTCCCAACATTTGGCTCACTTAGTGGAGCTTGATAGGGCTTTGTAATTCTCTTGCTTTGTACTTCTCGGTTTAATAAATTTTTACCCTTCCTTTAAAAAAAAAGATTGTACAAGACAAAAATGTAATAAAAAATGCAAAAACTAGCGCTGTCAGTCCTTACTGCAAAAATAGAATGTTGCAGGGAAAGAGTGCTCAATTGGTTTTTCCCAAATTAGGGAATAACAGATCTATTTGAAATGCGTATGTGTTATGCAATGCATACGCATTTCTTTTTTCTAAAGACCAAACATATAACACGTACGCGTTTATTTTAGGAATGCATACACATTTTATAATGCATACGCATTTTTTAAAATTTGAAAAACCATACTCATGTTGCAGTAATGAGAAGGATTGGATGAGCTGTGTGCTGAGGATATTGAGAAAATTAGTCTCAATCAGGAACAGTGAAGAATAGTGATGACAACAAGGTAAAACTCCAAGATAGGTTGAGGATTAGAGGATACGATTTAAAGGGTTTGTAGATATAAGTCTTGAGATACTCTAGTCAAGTTTTTAGAGGTCTGCATGAAGATCTGAAGAATTTATGGTCGCTCAAGTAGAACCGGTTCTGGCAGGTGTTCAGAGGTGATAGAGTAACATAGATAGGTTCGATGAGATACAGAAATGCATTATCCCATTCTACGGATTTGAGGAAATGTTTAGGACATCCTTACAAAGTGTCAAGTAGATTGGTTCATGGTTTGAAGGTCTGGAAGAATTTATTCCTTTGTAATAGTGATGACAGACTGTGTTCTTGAGGTTCCAAATGAAGGAGAGAAGAATTCCAATAAGCAAATGAAGTGTGGATGTTCTTGGTGATTCAGGAAAGCTTGTGGTGATCTATGGATAATGTCTAGTTCATGTGGGTGCTCCACATTGAAGTTAAAGTTCATATTTGAAGAATTACCACCGGATGTTGGTGTTCTTTCTGAGACTGGCCGACCGGATGTAGGTGTTTGCTGACTTAGATGATTATTCCTAAGTCAATGCCTTGTATAAATAAGGGATTGTGAAGTCATTTCAGAGTGTGTCTTGTGGAGATGAAAGTGTGGTAGCGAAGAAGAGAGTGAAAGGCAGAGCAGAAATATTGAGCCTAATGGAACTGATTCAAGCATGGTGAAGATGCTATTCTCTAGTTCATGTATGTGATATTTATTTGTAGATAGTGTGTCTCTTGTAGGCAGTGAGCCTCTTGTGTGTAGTGTGCTCGGGTAGTGAGCCCTAATTGGCATGTGCCATTTTGTTCTTTCTATTCTTCTAACAAAGAATACATTCTTGGGTTAATCACCTCGTGGTTTTTCCCTTAACCAAGTTTTCCACGTCAAAATCTTGGTGTCTTATGTATTGATGAGTTTCTACTTTTGATTTGAATGCATTATGTTTCATGTTTAATATACTGCTAATCACCAAGAAGATTTAATTGTGTAAAAAGGAGAAATTTTTGCACAATTGATTCACCCCCCCTCTCAGTTGTGTGCCCTAAGTCTAACAATTGGTATAAGAGCCAAGTTCCTCTAAAAGGAGCTTAACCACTTGAGGAGATCCAGGATGTCGTCTTACAAGAAGGATAGTCTGAAGTTTGATGGAACCAACTTTACTCTTTAGAAAGGTCACATGAAATATCACTTGCAGTGTATGGGACTGGCGTACTAGTCCATGGTTACAAAAGCATATGGACCTCCATAGGGTGGTCCACCAACCCTAAATGAAATCACAAATGCTGAAAATAATCTGCAGACCAAGGAGGCTCTTCTAAGTGTATTATCTAACTCAAAGCTCTCAAATGTTATTGACCTACCAACTGCTTTTGAGATTTGGAATAAACTGGAACTTTTGCATGAAGGAGACCAATATGTTAAATGTGCAAGGTTACAGAGTCTAAAATGGAAATTTGAAAAATTGAAGATGAGAGATGATAAAAATATTACTACTTTTATGCCAAGAGTAAATGAGCAAGTTTGTGGAATTAGAAATGCTGGTGGAGTCTTGGATGAAAATGAGATTGTTGGCAAAATTCTTAGATCCCTTCCTACCTCTTACAAAATCAAGGTTGCTGCCATTGATGAATTCAGAGCCCATACAACTGTCACAAGAGACCAATTGGCTAGCAAACTAGCTGCATTTGAAATGACTAAGTTTGGAGATGATCCCCCCAAGACTGAATTTGCATTCAAAGCCAGTGCCTCTGTGAAAGGTAAACAAAGATTTGATTCGGGAGAGAACTCATCAAGGAAACTGTCATGGTATGAAAAAACAAGAAAAGACCTGGAAGAAGAAGAAGTAGAAACTGCTCAACTTGAAGCCCTCATTGCAAAGAGACTGCCAAGAGGATCTGGTAAGTATGAAGGAAAATTGCCTTTTAAGTGTTTTAACTACAATAAGATTGGTCATTTTGCCTCAAGATGTCCAGAAAGATTTTCAAAGCCAAGTCCTAATAGATCAAGGTTCCAAAAGACTTGTTACTATGTTCAAGAAGAAGATGATAATGAAGAAGTAACAGATGATGAATCAGAGACTGGAAACAAATCAGGAAATGAATGGGTGTTTATTGCCATCAAGGAAGAAGAACCAATATCCTCTATATCTGTCAATCATAAAATTGTAGAAAGAGCTCTGGCTGCCCAAGTTGAAGAAAATGATGATTGGGTCATTGACAGTGGTTGCTCTCACCATATGACAAGTGACAAAAATAAGTTTGTAGATTTTGAGAGGTATGAAGGAGGAGTGGTAAAGTTTGGTGATAATTTTGCTAGTAGAATGGAAGAGGAACTATTTCTCTTAATGGAAGAAACAAAACTGGTAATGTATTGTATGTTGAAGGTTTGAAGCACAATCTTCTTAGTGTTGGACAGTTGGTGGACAAAGGCTATGATCTCTGATTCAATGATGGAAAATGCAAAATCTTTGAAAGTTTCAGAACAGAGATTGCATCCGGTACTCAAACTAAAGGTAACATCTTCCATTTGGTTGGTACTGGTAAAAGTTGCTTATTTGTTCAAGTTGATCAGAGTTGGTTATGACATAGAAGGATGTGTCATGTGAATTTTGATAATATCATCAAGATAAGCATTACTCAGGTTGTAAGAGATCTTCCAAAATTGGTGAAACCTACTAATAGCTTGTACAAGGAATGTCAGTTGGGTAAGCTGAGCAGAGTCACATTCAAAAGAAAGGAACTATCTTCTACCAGATTATTGGACTTAGTTCACACTGATCTTTGTGGTCTGAAAAGAACCAGGAGTATTCAAGGCGATAGATACTTCATGCTGCTAATTGATGACTATTCCCAAATGATGTGGGTAACTTTTTTGAAAGAGAAATCAGAAGCTTTTGAGAAATTCAAAATATTCAAGGCTATGGTAGAGAATGAAACTAGATTGAAGTTGAAATGTCTGAGGTCTGATAGAGGTGGAGAATTCACATCTGGTGAGTTCATAGAGTTCTATGAGAAACATGGAATAAAGAGACAGTTGTCTGCTCCTAGGACTCCACAGCAGAATGGAGTAGTGGAAAGAAAGAACCAGACCATACAGGAAGCTTCTAGGACCATGATGATGGAAGCTAATGTTCCTCATATCTATTGGAGAGAAGTTGTCAGCACTACAGTCTATACTCTCAATCGAGTTCAAATCAGAAGCAATACTGGTAAGACCCCTTATGAACTCTGGTTTGGAATTACTCCTACTATAAGATATTTCAGAGTCTTTGGTAGCAAATGTTACATCAAAAGAGATGAAGATCTAGGCAAGTTTGATGCTAGAAGTGATGGAATATTCTTGGGTTACTCTACTCAAAGCAAACCATACCGGTGTTATAACAAGAGACTAAGAAAGATGATAGAAAGTACAAATGTGAAGGTTGATGAGGGAATAGAGAAACCCTCAAGGTTTTATGAATATGATGAAGATGATCAGAATGGTGTTCTGGTTCAAGGAGTTCAATCCTCTTCTGAAAATTAGGAAGAAGAGATAGGTCTGAATGAGCCTGATCAAGAAACAGAAGTGCAAGAAACTCCCAAAATTCCAAGGTATGTAAGACTGAACCACTCTGAAGATCAAATCATAGGTGACAAAAGTAAAGGTGTGAAAACTAGAAGGAAAATTGTTCAAAATTCAGATGAATATTGTTTAATTTCAAAGATTGAACCTAAGACAATAAATGAAGCTTGCAATGATGAAAATTGGACCAAAGCAATGGAGGAAGAGTTGATGCAAATTGTGAAAAATCACACTTGGGATCTTGTTCCCAGACCTAGAAACAAGAATGTGATTGGAACCAAATGGGTCTTCTGGAACAAACTAAATGAAGTTGGTGAAGTAATCAGAAATAAAGCTAGATTGGTCTGCAAGGGTTACTCTCAAATAGAAGGAATTGATTTTGATGAAACTTTTACTCTGGTGGCAAGAATTGAAGCAGTCAGATTATTTCTTGCATTTGCTGCCTTCAAGGATTTCAAGGTGTATCAGATGGATGTCAAGTCTGCTTTCTTGAATGGTGACTTAGAAGAAGAAGTGTACATTGAACAACCAGATGGATTTCAATTATCTAAGCATGGTGATATGGTCTGCAAGTTGAAGAAGGCACTGTATGGACTAAAGCAAGCCCCAAGAACTTGGTATGAAAGATTGGACAAACATCTTTTGAAGATTAGTTTCAACAAAGGTACTGCTGACAGTAACTTATATTTCAAAATTGATCATGAAAACATCTTGATTGTTGAAGTATTTGTTGATGATATCATCTTTGGAGGAAGAGACAATATGTGTAAAACTTTTGCAAATCAAATGAAAAGTGAGTTTGAGATGTCAATGCTTGGTGAAATGAATTTCTTCTTGGGTCTGCAAATTACTCAAACAAAGAAAGGAATCTTTATTTCTCATACCAAATATGTGAAATAATTGTTGAGGAAATTTGGAATGGAAGATTCAAAACCAATGAATACTTCCATGCCAACTGGATATAAGTTGAGCAAAGATGATGACTCTCCTAAGGCAGACCAAACAAAGTATAGATCAATGATTGGAGGATTTTTGTACCTCACTCAAACTAGACCATATATAATGCAAGCTGTTGGTCTTGTTATGAGATTCCAGGCTACCCAGAGAATCTCATGTCATGGCAATCAAAAGGATTTTTAGGTATCTAAAAGGAACAGTTGAGTATGGTTTGTGGTATCCTAAAGATCATGATTTCTCTCTTCATGCATATACAGATGCAGATTGGGCAGGAGATGTGGATGACTGGAAGAGTACCAGTGGTGGAGCATTCTTTTTAGGAAAGAGATTGGTTTCTTGGCTAAGAAAGAAACAAGAGGCAATATCTCTATCTACAACTGAAGCAGAATACATTGCAGTAGCAGGTAGTTGCACTCAAGTTTTGTGGATGAAGCAGATGCAAAGAGACATTAAAGTAGAATATGAGGAGCCTATCACAATCTTCTATGATAATTCAAGTGCAATAAATATTTCTAAGAATCTGGTGTTGCATTCTAAGACTAAGCATATATCTATCAAGTTTCACTTTCTGAGAGAGCAAGTGAACAAGGATGAAGTCTGACTGGAGTATGCGCCCTCCAAGGATCAGATTGTAGATATCTTTACTAAACCTCTTCCCAATGACTCTTTTGAGTATCTCAGGGAGAAGTTAGGGGTTATTTCCCCTCCGGTGATGAACTAGGATGCATTGATGTGCATCAGTCTGGTGGATATCACAGTCATATCTTGTGATCCGGATTAATGATGGGAAGCTGCTACTCAGGGGGAGTAGCTGGTATGTTCTAAAGTAATGGAGTTGAAAGTATGAGCCCTTTACCATTGATGTTAAAGGGGGAGAAAAGACATGTGAAAAACAAGTGGTTGATGATCAAAAGGGGAGCAGTAAAGGAAGAGAAGACATGTGAATAGTTGTTGCTGATATGGTGAGTTGTGTCAGTAAGGAGAAGTTCTTTGCTTGATGGTTTTTCACATCATATGTTGCCATCAATGACAAAGGGGCAGATTGTTGCAAGTATAGGTCTAATTGGTGTTGTCATTGATGTCAACATACTCATGTTGCAGTAATGAGAAGGATTGGATGAGCTGTGTGCTGAGGATATTGAGAAAATTAGTCTCAATCAGGAACAGTGAAGAATAGTGATGACAACAAGGTAAAAGTCCAAGATAGGTTGAGGATAAGAGGATGCAGTTTAAAGGGTTTGTAGATATAAGTCTTGAGATACTCCAGTCAAGTTTTTAGAGGTCCACATGAAGATCTGAAGAAGTTATGGTCGCTCAAATATAACCGGTTCTGACAGGTGTTCAGAGGTGACAGAGTAACACATATAGGTCTGGTGAGATCCAGAAATGCATTATTCCATTCTGTAGATTTGAGGAAGTGTTGAGGACATCCTTGTGAATTGTCAAGTAGATTGGTTCATGGTTTGAAAGTCCAGAAGAACCTATTCCTTTGTAACAGTGATGACAGACTATGTTCTTGAGGTTCCAGATAAAGGAGAGAAGAATTCCAGTAAGTAAATGAAGTGCAGATGTTCTTGGTAATTCAGGAAAGATTGTGGTGATCTATGGATAATGTCCAGTTCATGTAGGTGGTCTGCATTGAAGTTAAAATTTGTATTTGAAGAATTACCACCGAATGTTGGTGTTCTTTCTGAGACTGGCCGATCGGATGTACTACATGTCTTGCGAATCTTCTTATAGGTGTTTGCTGACTTAGATGATTGTTCCTAAGTTGATGCCTTGTATAAATAAGGGATTGTGAAGTCATTTCAGAGTGTGTCTTGTGAAGATGAAAGTGTGGTAGCGAAGAAGAGAGCGAGAGGCAGAGCAGAACTATTAAGCCTAATGGAACTGATTCAAGCATGGTGAAGATGCTATTCTCCAGTTCATGTATGTGATACTTATTTCTTTATAGACAATGTGTCTCTTGTAGGCAGTGAGCCTCTTGTGATAAGTGTGCTCAGGTCATGAGCCCTAATTGGCATGTGCCATTTTGTTCTTTCTATTCTTCTAATAGAGAATACATTCTTGGGTTAATCACCCTGTGGTTTTTCCCTTAACCAAGTTTTCCACGTCAAAATCTTGGTGTCTTATGTGTTGATGAGTTTCTGCTTTTAATTTGAATGCATTATGTTTCATGTTTAATATATTGCTAATCACCAAGAAGATTTAAGTGTGTAAAAAGGAGAAAGTTTTGCACAACTGATTCACCCCCCCTCTCAGTTGTGTGCCCTAAGTCTAACAAAGCAAACATATAACGCGTACGCGTTTATTTTAGGAACGCATACACATTTTATAATGCATACGCATTTTTTAAAATTTGAAAACCCATACCACATGCAGCCTCAATTTTAGGCTTGGGAAAGGCTTGGCAACCCAACCCTTAGCCTTTGACCTGCAATTAAAAAACTAAGGCAAGTTCAAAAGAAATGTCAAACTTTGACGATATAGTTGATGGACCTTTTTTATGAATTAATCTACGAAATTAAAACCCATTATAGAACATGGTGTCTAGTTTCCAAATATATATGTTTTGTTAAGATTGGTTTATGTTTGATATTTTTAATTAATTTCTAAACAAACTGGTCCATAAACTTGAAATATCAGTGTTTTTTAGTTTTTTGATAACTTTTTTTTTGTTTTATTTTTTTGTAACAAAAATTATATGACATCAATCTTTAGACAATTCTCTACACAATGAAAAAAAATCAAAAAATATTTATTTTAGGTCCAATTATGCTGTTCGTACACCTTCATTTCTAAAAATAGCAATTATGGTCAATAAAAATTCAATAAAAAAAATATTTAGAAAATAATTACAAACAATAATCCTCATCAATCTTCATGTTGTTAGGTATCTTTTCCCAAAAGGAATTAGAAAAATACTTTCATTTAGGTCAAAAAGTGGTGTTCATACACGTGCATGGTATGGTAAAAAAGAATGACTTTTAGAAAGTAGTTTTTATAAATACCTATCAAAATTGAATTTCTGTCATCTGGGTTTCTAAATACATTACATATTTGGAAACTAGATTCAAAATACTAAATTTCATATTATTGACGTTTTCCAAGATTCATTGTATATGTGCTTCAAATTTTCAGTCAAAGTGTGACAAATTCTGAAAACAGCAAAAAAATTCCACTTTTTGAAGTTTTTGTGGACCCAACTTCTTTCATCAGCCCTATAACATAATTTAATTATTAAGATTGAAATGCATAAAGGTATGGGATAATTTTCAAATACAATTTATTTGCAAGAAATAGACAATTGTAGAGTTGAATTAGAATTTAGTAAATACATTTTACAAAATGAACTTCCCTGTATTGGGTCGTCAATGGCAAGAAAATAAAATCTTTGACACCCACAAATAAAAATAATTAAAAATCATTTTGTCAAAGAACCATAAGTTTCTATTATTCTCAAACGTACCTATTTTGGTGCATCATAAAAATGTTATAACTAAAACCTTGGATAGTGTTCCAAACTAACTTCTAAGTTGTTTCCCATCTAATTTAAAAATATACATGAAATTCAATGATTAGTTTCCTTTAACTACCTTCTTTATTCAATCTTTAAAGACAAAATGCAATCTTTATAAATAATTGAATTCTAGCTGCATATTTTCAATTTGTTGACACCTAATTTAAGATAACCTAAATATGGCTCTTTATGTTATTTTATAGTCCTTTGTGTTGATATTCAATCTAAAAAATCATAATTATGAGTTTTGTTTTTTACCTGTAGGTTGTGCTTTGTAAATTTTGGCCTTAATATTGTAATTTGGCCCTTTGTATTTAAATCTAATGTGCTAATCCAATTTTGCCAAAAATGATTCAAGTGATTCCTAATGTCAATCTTCTAGCCTCTATATGAAATCTAGATCACATGGTCTATGTCAAGCCCTAGATTCATGTTAGTGGTAACCTAGATCAACAAGATGAAAATCTAGCATTTTCCATTTTCCCCCACATGTTTTTATTCAAATTCATTCGAATCCCTTGTGGAAGGAGTCTTCCATGTAGATGAAAAAATATGAAAAACAAAATAATAATAAAAAGAAAGAAAAGAGGTGTTGGTTAAGCCTGTTGGAATTAGACCGAACAACTGAGAGGGCAAGGGGTGAATCAGTTGTCACACAATTTAATCTCGTTTTGTTTTGAACCTCCTTTATTATCTTACTACTAGATTAGTGATGTAAACATTAAAGCATAAATCAACAACATAAGAGAAGAAACATAATCAACACACTTGACACCAATATTTTTACATGGAAACCCGTTTAAGGGAAAAACCAAGGTGGGGGTTAACCCACAAAGATTTGTACCCTATTAAAAGTACTTTAGAAAATAAGAAAGCACATGCCTTCAAGTGCACTACCCAGAGATCACTACTCAAAAGAGGAGGCTCATTGCCTACAAAAATAATTTAGAATAAAATGAATTAACTAAAAAATAACATCTAATTCATGCCTAGTTCAGTTTCAATGAATGCTCAAAAACTTCTGCTTTGATCCTTAGATCATCTACAACACACTAGGAACATCCAATTGGCCAAGACTGGGAAGAACAAAAACAACCAAGAGGAAACCTTCAATCACAAGCTCCTTTGTCAATGTGGACCACCAACACAATAGCCACACGATCCAAAGACCACCATAAGCACAAATAAGTCAATAGGAACAACCACACCACTTTGCATCACCAAAATCACTAGCATCTTCACACCGAACCTCAAGAACATGCACTACCATGACTGTCATACTAGAAAGATTGTTTCCGAATCTCCAAACCATGAACCACTCAAGTTGAGGGAACACACCAACATCCTAGTCATACTCCTAGATCCGTAGATCACAATATTCTCATACGGGACCAATCCAGACCACCTTCTTGCCATTCTATCATCACAGAGCAACTATAGAAACCTACTCTACTCAAAGGGCCATAACTTCATGAAATCTTCATGTAGACCTCTCAAATCTTAACTTGAACAACAATAGACAGCCCTATACAAACCCTTTAATCCATAAACTCTAATCTTCAGCTGACTAGAAATACTAATCACTCCTCTGCACTATCTTCACTATTCATGATAGAAGGATATGTTGACATCAATGACAACACATCAGGCACATATTTGCAACAATCTCCCCCTTTGTCATTGATGGCAACATATAATGTGAAAAACTGATTTAACCATCAAGACAATAATTTCTCCCCCTTTCTCTTGTCACACCTGCAACTACTTTCTTCACTACTCCCCCTTTTAGCAGCAACTACTTACTTCCAAGTTTTTCACATGACTTCTCTCCCCCTTTGACATCAATGGCAAAGGGTGCATATTTGCAATCATCTCTTCCCCTTTTTATTTTAGACTGATCTCCAATGTTTACATACTGACTACTCCTTAGAGTAGTATTTTCTCAACATCAATATGGATCTTAATATATGTCTAAGAATTCCACCGGACTGATGCACCTCAGTGCATCTTAGTTCTAATTTGGAGGGGTAATAACTCCTAACTTCTCTCTGAGATATTCAAAGTTATCCTTGGGAAGAGGCTTAGTGAAGATATTTGCAATCTAATCTTTGGATGACACAAACTAGGACTTGACTTCATTCTCATTTACCTTCTCTCTCAAGAAATGAAATTTGATAGATATATGCTTTGTCTTTGAATGCATCACTGGATTCTTTGAGATACTTATTGCACTAGAATTATCATGAAAGATTGTGAATGGCTCCTCAAACACAACTCTGATGTCCTTCAACATTTTCTTCATCCACATAACCTGAGTACAATTATTTGTTGTTGCTATATATTTTGCTTCTGTAGTAGACAGAGATATTGTCTCTTGTTTTTTGCTCATCCAGGAGACCAATCTCTTTCCCAAGAAAAGGCACCACCACTAGTACTTTTTCTGTCATCCACTTCTCCTGCCCAATCAACATCTATGTATGCATGAAGAGTAAAATCATTGTCTTTTGGATACCACAATCCATAATCAATTGTCCCCTTGAGATATCTGAAAATTCTTTTGACTACCACAATGTGGGATTCTTTTGGATTAGATTGAAATCTAGCAACAAGTCCAACATCATTCATGCTATCAGGTCTGGTTAGGGTCAAATAGACCAATCCTCAAATCATTGATCTATACCTTTTCTAATTTGCCTTGGGTGAATCATCATCTTTACTTAACTTGCATCCGGTTACCATAGGTGTACCTATTGGCTTTGAATCTTCCATTCAAAACTTCTTCAGCAATTGTTTCACATACTTGGACTGAGATATAAAGATACCTTTGTCTGAATGAACAATTTACAGACCTAGGAAGAAATTCATCTCTCCAAACATAGACATTTCAAATTCACTTTTCATTTGGTTAGCAAATGTTTTACACATACATTCATTTCCACCAAAAATGGTATCATCAACAAGGACCTCAACAATCAAGATGTCCTCATGATTAATTTTGAAGCAAAGATTACTATCAGTTGTACCTTTGCTAAAACCTATCTTAAGAAAATATTTATCCAATCTTGCATACCAGGCTCTTGGAGCTTGCTTGAGTCCATACAATGCTTTTCTCAATCTACAAACCATGTCACCCTGATCAGACATCTGAAATTTTTCCGGTTACTCAATGTAGACTTCTTCCTCCAAATCTCCATTCAAGAATGTTGATTTGACATCCATCTGATACACTTTAAAATCTTTGAGAGCAACAAATGCAAGAAACAATCTAGTTGCCTCTATTCTTGTGACTGAAGAAAAAGTTTCTTCAAAATCAATTCCTTCTACTTGAGAATAGCCTTTGCATACCGACCTTTCTTTGTTTCTTACAACTTCACCATCTTCATTTAGTTTATTCCAGAAGACCCATTTGGTTCCAATTACATTTTTGTCTTCTAGCCTAGGAATAAAATCCCAAGTGTGGTTCTTTTCAATTTGCATTAATTCTTCTTCCATTACTTTTACCCAATTTTCATCAGTGCAGGCTTCACCAACTAATTTAGGTTCAATCCTTGAAATCAAACAAATCTCTTCTTGGTCTTTAGCAACTATGCTCTTAGTTCAAACACCTTTATTTCTATCCCCTATGATTTGATCTTCAAGATGATTCATTCTTACATACCTGGGGGTTTTGGGATTTGCTTGAGCTTCTATTTCTTGAGCTTGTTCCTAAACATCTGTACTAATTCCTTGAGTCTCTGGAGTTTCTAGATCAGTCTGCATCAGAGTTTGAACTAACCTTCCTTGATTTTGACTCTCATTTTGATCATCTGAATCATAACCATAGAACTTGGAATGTCCTTCCTTTCTCTCATCAACTCTAACATTAGCACTTTCAACAATCTTTTGTTAAAGCACCGGTAAGCCTTACTTTGAGTAGAGTATCCTAAAAATATTCCCTCATCACTTCTTGTATCAAATTTTCCTAAATCCTCATCTCTTTTGATATAGCATTTGCTACCAAAAACTCTGAAATATCTCACATTAGGAGGATGAAAAAACTATAGTTCATAAGGGGTCTTACCAGAATTGCCTTTGATCTGCACTTGGTTAAGAGTGTAGACAAAAGTACTTGTAGCTTCTCTCCAATAAACTTGAGGAACATTTGTTTCCATCATCATGGTCCTGGCAGCTTCTTGAATGGTTTAGTTCTTTCTTTCCACAACTCCATTTTGTTGGGGAGTCCTAGGAGTAGATAACTATTTTTTTATGCCATGCTTTTCATAGAAAGCATCAAACTCATGAGAAGTGAATTCTCCGCCTTTGTCGGATCTCAAACATTTCAATTTTTCACCAATTTCATTTTCCACCATCACTTTGAACACCTTAAATTTTTCAAGAGCTTCTAATTTTTCTTTTAGGAAGGTTACCCACATCATCCTGGAGTAGTCATCTATCAGCAACATGAAATATCTATCTCCTTGCACACTCCTAATTCTAGCAGGACCATAGAGATCACTATGCACCAGTTCCAATCATCCATTTGAGACTTGTTCCTTACTTTTGAATGAAATTTTGTTTTGTTTCCCCAATTGACATTCTCTACACATGCTATTAGGTTTCACAAGTTTTGGAAGATCTCTCACAGCCTGAGTGGTACTTATTTTGACAATATTATCAAAATTCACATGACACATCCTCCTATGCCATAACCAACTTTGATCTATCTGAGCAATCAAACTACTTTTGTTGGAGCTACTTAAATGAAAAATGTCACCTTTGGTTTGAGTACCTGATGCAATTTCAGTTGCAAAACTTCCCAAGATTCTACACTTTCCATCTTTGAATCGAAGGTCATAACCTTTATCAACCAACTGTCCAACACTGCTTGAAGATTATGTTTCAGTCCTTCCACATACAGAACATCATTGGTGCTACTCTTACCATCAAAAGAGATGGATCCTCTACCATAGATTCTACTAGCTGAGTTATCTCTAAATTTCACAAGCCCACCTTCATATTTTCAAAATTCACAAACTTACTCTTGTCTCCAGTCATATGATGAGAACATCCACTATCAATCACCCATTCATCTTTCTCAAAAACCTGAGAAGCCAATGCACTTTCCATATTTGCATATCTAGCAGATTCAGTAGACACCTGATCTTCTTCTTTAATGGAAATGAACACCCAATCAGTTTTAGGGGAACTTCCATGGTCAAATTCATCATTTGTGACTCCTTCACTAGTTTCTTGGACATAGTAACATTTGTTTTGATTTTGATATCTATTAGGGTTTGGTTTTGAAAAGCTCTCCAGACATCTTGAGGTAAAATGACCAATCTTATTACAAGCAAAACTTTTGAGTGGTAATTTGAGATTTATACTTACCAAATCCTCTTGGTAATCTTTTGGTGAGAAGAGCTTTAAGATCAGCAATTTTAAGTTAAATATCTTAAAGATCCTTCCTTGTCTTCACTAATTTGTTTGACCTTGTAGAATAGCTTTCACCCAGATCATATCTTTGTTTTCCATATACACTATCCTTAAATACAGATTCAGATTTGGGAAGAGAATCACCAAACTCACTTAATTCAAAAGCTAAAATTTTGCCAACTAGATGATCTCTTGTAACATCTGAGACAGTCTTGATCTCCTCTATAGCAGAAACCTTATGTTTGTATGAATCGGGTAAAGATTTGAGTATTTTTTATACAATATCTGATTCTTCCAAAGTTCCACCAGCACACCTGATACCACACACAAATTCATTTACCTTTTGCATGTAGATTATGATGTTTTCATCTTCTCTCACACTCATAGATTCAAATTTTCCTCTTAGACTTTACAGCTTGGCACATTTGACATATTTATCACCTTCATATAGATATTCCAACTTTTTCTAGATTTCATAAGTAGTTTTTAGACCAAAGACATTTGTCATTTCAGAATCAGTTAGGGCACTCAACAAGGCTTCTTTAGCTCGAAGGTTATTTTCAGCATCTTTGACTTGATCTAGAGTTGAAGGACCTTTCTCCAGAGGTTTATACTCAACACTAGTTATCACCAAATAGGCATTGCCCATGCATTGTAAATGGCACTCCATGTGATTCTTCCAAACAGAATAATTTGTTCCATCAAATCTTGGACTATCCTTCTTGTAGGTCAACATCCTAGATCTCCTTAAGCGGTCAGGCTTTTATAAAAGGATATGGCTATGATACCAATTTTTGGAATTAGATCAGACAACTGAGAGGGGGGGTGAATCCGTTGTCAAACAATGTAATACTTTTCTACTTTTAACCTCCTTTATTATTTTACTACCAAATTAGTAATGTAAGCATTAAAGCATAGATCAACAATATAAGAGAAGAAACATAATCAACACGCTTGACACCAAGATTTTGATGTGGAAACCTGGTTAAGGGAAAAACCATGGTGGGGGTTAACCCAAAAAGATTTGTACCCTATTAAAAGTATTTTAGAAAAATAGAAGGCACATGCCTTCAGGCACACTGCCCAGAGCTCACTACTTAAAAGAGGATGCTCATTGCCTACAAAATTTATTTAAAACAGAATGAAATAACTTAAAAATAACATCTACTTCATGCCTGGTTCAGTTTCAATGAATGCTCAAAAACTTCTGCTTTGCCCCAGATTCTTCTTTACTAACTTCACACTTTATATTGCTCTCGCTCCTTTTCTTCTCTACTCTACTTCTAATCCTTTATTCGGATTTAATCTGTTTTGCTCAAGGATAATATTTGACAACTCTTCAACAAGTATTTATACACTTCATCCATCTTGGAATGAGCAACAAGGTCGGCCAAACTTAATGCAGATCTTTTCACTATCGGCCAATCATAGCTGAGACTTGAATCTTCCTCTATTAACACGCCATACTTCATAAAATGATCTTTAGATCATCTACAACATGCTAGGAACATCCGATCAACCAAGACTAGGAAGAACAACAACAACTAAGAGGACACCTTCAATTACGAGTTGCTTTGTCAATGTGGACCACCAACACAATAGCCACACAATCCAGAGACTAGCACAATCACAATTAAGTCAATAGGAACAACCACACCACTTTGCATCACTAGAATCACTTGCATCTTCACACCGAACCTCAAGAACACACACTGCCATGACTATCATACTAGAATGATTGCTTCTGGTTCTCCAAACCACAAACGACTTGAATTGAGGGAACACACCAACATCCCAGACATGCCTCTAGATTTGTAGATCACAATATTCTCATACCAGACCACCTTCTTGCCATTCTATCGTCACAGAGCAACTGCAGAAACCTGTTCTACTCAGAGGGCCATAAATTTACAAAATCTTGATGCAAACCTCTCAAATCTTAACTAGACCAACAATAGACAACCCTATTCAAACCCTTTAATCCACAAACTCTGATCTTCACCTTACTGGAAATATTGATCACTCCTCTGCACTGTCTTCACTATTCCTAACAAAAGGATATGTTGATATCAATGACAACACATCAGGCACATATTTGCAACAAAGACACAAACTAC
This sequence comes from Cunninghamia lanceolata, assembly GCA_027924645.1. Classification (NCBI taxonomy): domain Eukaryota; kingdom Viridiplantae; phylum Streptophyta; class Pinopsida; order Cupressales; family Cupressaceae; genus Cunninghamia; species Cunninghamia lanceolata. The sequence goes on along the minus strand of BSBN01001185.1, from coordinate 6,962,400 downwards.
CACATTGAAGATGGATTTGAATGCATCAGGGGAAAGAAGGAGATAGAGTTATACCATGGCATGGGAGAGCGTCCACCAAGCCATTAATGAGGAAAGGCTCTCATCACCTCATTTAATGGGTGTAGACTAGATGGGAAAGGGGCATTTGAAAAAAAAGATTTTAGACACGCGTAGGATCCCTTCCACGATCCTAAGATGTCATTCCTCATCACGAGATTGTAGAGTAGACAAGGGGTGGTGATGAGGTGATATTCATGAGAACTATTGTTGTCATACCAAATGAATTATCCTTGGCCTCTCTTGGTGACACAATAGAGTCTCACAAAGAAGGTCCTAAAAATTGAAGTGCTTTTATTTGGTATGAATGTTAGGAAATGAGGTGTCTCAACCTTGCATATTTCCCATAGCATTTATTTGTATTTAATATTTTCCCACAATTAGTTATTATTTTAATTGAGCTCCAAAATAATCTAGGGGTGTGTGAATTCTTAATTGGCACTTTTGCCACATGTCAGTGCCTTGAAAATTGAAATATCAATTGTCAAAACATGCCCACATGATAGTATATCATGGAAGGCCTATTTTTAGGCATACTATGAAAGATTTGATGACATTTGTAAGGGTACAAAATAGGGGATATCATTTTGGACATGAAATCTTATTTTTATATTGGAATCTTGGCTAAGAAGTTAAGCACATGGTTTTATAAACCATAGATGGTTTCTTGTATAGCCATAAGTCTATAAATTTGAGGCTTGAGGAGTAGTTTGTGTGTGTGAGTTTGCAAGTACTATTATGCTATCAGAATGATGCCAGAATTCTTCCAGAGTTGATTACTGGTGATACTCCTATAATAAACTTGCTCTGTAAGTGTATTTAATCTTGTTGTTGGATTTGAAATACATTGAGTAGGCTTTTGGAGTGGGGTTTTTCACCCAAAAGGGTTTTCCCCACGTATATCTGGTGTTTTGTGTTCATTGCTTATTTTATGTTTTGAATATGTTTTTAAAATTTTCTGTAACTGTTAGATAAGTTTTAAATTTTGCATAATACCTCTTCTCAAGATTGGCATAGGAAGTTGTTTCCACTACTCTAGATTCCTTACAAGTGGTATCAGAGCCTAATCACCTTTGGTTTTAGTTGTGGGTTGTTGGGTTTTTGTGCTAATCAAGGTTTGAGTGGGAGCTTGTGCAGAGAATACGTTGTGATCATGTTGAAAGCATTTTTTAGATGGCAAACACATCTAAGATAATGGAGGTTGAAATTTTTTTTGGCAACAACGTTGAAATTTGGAAGCTAAAGATGGAATATCTATTGATTAATTGGGACCTATGGGATGTAGTGGATGAAAATGTCTAGAGGCCTATGAATTTAGCTTTGACTGCAAAATATGATGTAATGGATAGAAAAGTTAAAGGTCTCATTAGACTATGTCTTGTAGATTCAATCCTGATAAATGTCTATGAAGAATCCACTTTGAAGAAGTTTTGGAAGAAGTTGGGTAAGATATACCAAGCTAAATCTCTAATAAATAAGATTTTAATGAGGAAAAAGTTGTATTTAGTGAGAATGGAAGAAGGCAGATGAATCTTTGAGCATTTGGAAACATTCAATATGTTGGTGACTCAGTTGACCTTAGTTGGGGTTAAGATGGACAAAGACAAAAGGTGCCAAACTTTGCTGTGTTCACCGCCAGACTCATGGGATATCCTAGTCATGGCCATTGGGAGCACTTCAGTCACCTTGAAGATGGAGGATGTTGTTGGTTCTCTACTCTCTGAAGAGATGAGAAGGAAGGTCATGCTGAATGCCAAAGAGGGTTTGAGTGTTTGAGGAAGACAAAAAGAATGAGGCAAAGATTAGAAGCAGTGTGGCCGAAGGGGAGATCAAAATCTTCTGGTAAGTCCAAGGCAACATGCTAGAACTATGGCAAATCCATACACTTCTAAAAGGAATGTAAAGAAGAGAAGAAGAAGAAGAAGAAGAAGAAGAAGAAGAAGAAGAAGAAGAAGAAAGAAGAAGTAAGATTCTAATTTAGAGTCCTAAAAGGAAGATGGAGATGCCTTTATTGTAGCCTTGGCCACTCGTGCAGGTGATAATGCATGGTTGATAGACTCAAGTGCATCTTTCCACATGACTCCTAACATAAACTAGTTTAGTATGGAAACTATGATGGTGGTAAGGTGTATTTGGGTGATGATTCTTTCCTTGATATTGTTGGCCATGGTACTATTCATGTGAAATTTTCTGATGGTAGAGTTAGATGATTTGATGGTTTCTTGCATATCCTAGGACTAGTAAAAAATTTGTTATCTGTTAGCAAGCTAATAGATGTGGGTGTGCATGTACAGTTTTCTGAAGCGGGTGTGAAAATGGTGAGAGGTGCTATGGTGATAGAAAGAGGAAGCAGATTGGGTACTTTGTACTAGCTTGATGCAAGCACGATTGAGTGCAATAGCACTTTTGATAAAATTAAGCTAGAAACTACTTCAATAAAAAAAGAGATGGTTTCCTCTTCTACAGATGGTCATGGCTTCTGGGTACCCAAGGGTGATCTATCTATTGGAAACAATGCAAATAACTGAGAGCGGGGGGTGAATCCATTATCTTAAAACTTTTCTTCTTTTAGCTTTCTTTTCTTAATTTATCATTTAGTGCAATATCAAAACGATGTAATCATAAGAGCTCAAAAAGAATTAACACATAACACAAGTATTTTTTACGTGGAAACCCTACTAAGGGAAAAACCACGAGGTGACTAACCCAAGATTGTATTATCTATTAAAAGAATAAAGAGTAAAAATTTAGCACTTGCGAATTAGGGCTCATTGTCCGAGCACACTGTTCACAAAAGGCCCACTACCTACAAGACACTTATAGTCTACAAATGCTTACAGATGATATCTAGGTGCTTGAACTGATGAACAACATCTATAGATGTAGGATTCTAGTTCTAGTTACGTACAATATATTGATTTGACACATTTCATCCTTCCTCTACTCAATATTACTTTCCTGTCACATTCAGGGCTTGAATTACTGCCTTCTCTCTTGTCTCTTCTTTTCTTTGCACTTGATCACACACTCTATTACTTACTCTCTCTCACAAGATTGAATCCATTCGATATATATTGTTGGCAAGAGACACTATATGGATTCATGATTGTTGTCATTGATGGTAACAAAGTTCATCCCACACATCCGCAGGACATGCTGTGTCTCTACCGGAAGTTAGAATGAAGATTGTTGAGGTCCGGTAAACAAGAACAAAGCATGTGGCAAGGTCCGACAGATAGGCCCGGATCTCTCAGGGGAAGCATCTTGGTGAAGTGCAGATTTGGGGAAGTAAAGAGTACTACCTTGAGTGATAGATTCCAAGGTTTTAGCCTCCGGTGATAAATGAGGTAAAAGATATGAATACTTGAGTACTGGGTTCCTGAGAAACAGTGTGAACAGAGGAAGAACTGACTGACAGAACATTAGACTACTTTCCAGATGTGTTACTGATGGTGGTAAAGGTTATGAAGGCATGAATCAAGTTTGGCCGACATGATTAATGATTTCTACAAGTATATGCTTGATCCGCATTACTTGATGTGCAAGGATTCAATTGACAGAATAGAGTTTGTGAGAAGATTGACTGTTCTGGGTGCCGACTAGAAAGATATTGAAATCACTTGTGTGGATATATATATAGGATGGATTTAGTTGTGAGAAATGTTGTGGTGATATGTGATATGCGAATAAGAGCAGAGCTGAGCAGAAGTAGTAAGGAAGGGCCGGTATGTGAAAGGAAAGCAGCATAAGAGAAGAGGAAAGATGAAGTGCAGTAGATCAGTGTACTGAGCCTAATCGGAACTAAACTCTAGCATATGTGGATGCTTCCAATCATTTCAAGTATTGTATAACATTCTTTTGTAGACAGTGTGTCTCCTTGTAGGCAGTGTGCCTCCTTTGTGAGCAGTGTGCTCGGGCAGTGAGCCCTAATTGCCAAGTGCCATTTTTGTATTTTGTTATTCTTCTAACAAAGAATGATCCTTGGGTTAATCACCCTGTGGTTTTCTCCCTTAATAGGGTTTCCAGGTCAAAAATACTGTGTCATGTGTTTTTCCATTTCATGGTAATGTTTGCTTGTTTGAATCAATGCTGCATTGATTAATAAGAAAGTTTAGAAAGAAGAAATAATTAGGATAACTGATTCACCCCCCCTCTCAGTTATCAACAATTGGTATCAAAGCCAAGTTCCTCCTAACAGAGCCTAACAGCTTGAGGAAGATCTAGGAGTTCAAATGGATGCATATGGTTTAAGAGAACAACTCAAGACTGCCCTTGATGATCTTGATCAGTCAAACTCTGAAGTCAATGAATTAAATGAAAGACTCAAGAAGGTTGATGATTTCATGAGAGAACTAAAAGATAAATTAAGTCTATCTATGAAAAAGAGAAAGAAGTTGCTTCAGCAATTGGCAAGACAAGGTGAAGAAAATAATGCAAATGAAGAGCTGACTGAGAAAACCAAGTTATGTGAAAAGTTATCAAAAGAAATCATTATGGTAAGACATGAAATGGAATCAAGAGTTATAAAGTTTACCCAAGAAGTTGAAGAGAAAATAAAAACTGAAGATAATCTAAGACAATCTCTCAAGGAGAAATCAGAAGATTGCCACCAGATGGAAAGAATTATCAGACATCTTGAATCTGATCTTGAAGATGCTAAAGATAATGAAGAAAAACTTGAAGATCAAATTGTCTCTCTAAAAAGAGATCTTCAAATAGCAAATGAGTATAAAGAGAACTTCAAGATAAGTTCTGCTCAACTTGAAGTTCTTCTTGGAAGTCAAAAGAAGGTAGATGACAAATGTGGTTTGGGATATGAGAAAGGAGAAAGCTTCGGATCTGATCAGAAGAATTATGGATCAGGAAATCTAAGGAACAGGCCTAGAAGACCTCCGGTAAGATAGCCCAATGCTCAAAGATATCCATCCTTCAATGGAAACTGCCACAGCTGCAATCACTTTGGTCACAAAGCTAATCAGTGCAGAAAGAGAATGAATCAGACAAATTCATTCTTCTCTGGACAATGTTTTAACTGCAAAAGGTATGGTCACAAATCTCATGAATGCAGAAATATGTAAATGAACAAATCATTCAATGGTAGATGCTTTACATGTAATAGAATAGGTCATATGGCTAATCAAAGCAGATCAAGAGGATATCAATCAAATATACAAGGAAATGTTGTTTGCCAAATCTGTAATAGATCGGGTCATATTGCAAAATTCTGTAGAAGTAAGAATCAGGAAAAAAGAGGTCCAGTATATCATAACCAGAATCAAGATAAGGGTAAACAAAAGGTGAATGCGGATGAAGTTAGGAATGAGATGAACAAGATTTGGGTGAAGAAAAGTTTAGAGAATGTAGAGGTTGGATCCGCACTAGACTCTGGTGCTGGTATTCCTTCCAGAAATTAAAAAGTGAGCTCTGGCTCAGGGGGAGACACAGAGAAAACCTTATTCCCCCAGCCGGTTAAGTGGTGCCTGATATTGGCACATGAGAAACTGTGGATCAAAGGGTTTCTAGAGAAGCATGTAAAGAAGGTTAGGTAAAGACCTGAGAGATCTGCAAGAAATGTAAAAAGTTCAATTCTTTTCAGAATTGGTCTGGTTAAGCAAGTCTTCTGGTAAAACAGGTTTCTCACAAGATTGGCCCGGTATGAATCCAAATTGATACAGCTTGATCTGTAGATACATAAGAGATCAAAAGGACAAGTGGATATGATGATTCATTACTAACATCAATCACAAGGGAATCATAGTAATCTGGATGAGTTTCTTCCTCCTTGAACAAGGAAAACTAGGCAAATTGGAATGAATTAGGTTGCGCATTTATTGCAAGGTGAAAATTAGGGCTTCTTGGAATAAAAGAGTTCATTTGTCTATCATTTACACACTTGTACACTCACATGTGAAGAAGAAAGAAAAGGAGCTCTGCAAACAACTTCTCCCAAAAGATCAAGGCAACTCTTTATACAGCTCTATTCAGATTTCTTCGTGTGCCCTAACCTGGATAAAAGGTATTTGTCATTCTTGATATCCTTCGGTAAGATTGATTGATGATGGCTACTCTGAATATAGTAAAGATCTCTGATAGACCTCGGCCCTCATTTAAGAAACATCCATATAAATCCTTGGAGGTAGATCCCCTAGGTGCATTTTCCAGTGTTCTGCATGGTGTGTTGCACACCGAAGATATTAGGGTTTATATACATGCAAATGTTGAAGAGTTTGGGGAGTTCAAACTAAGAGATATCTATCACAAACAACTGTTAGATGATTCATTTGAGCTCAAACCCCAATACATAGGCCTCCGGAACAAGCACTTTACACAATATATACATTTCCCCAGTTTTATGGAGAATGAATGGGTTAGGTACATTTTGAGCAGAATACATGACAATTTCATGTGGTTAAATGGACCATTCAAGATCACTAAGATGCCATCAGGGCAGTTACCGGATTACACTCATCCAGTGGGATTCCTGTTCTTAAGTCTGTAAAGAACCAAACTATGAGTGAGGCTACTGGATCTAAGTTTGACAAAAGAGAAATGACAGTAGATGACATCACTGATCTGGATGTCAAGTTTGCTTCTATGATCATTAGATATAAGATATATCATTCTAGCAGAGAAAATTCTGTACCTAGAACTGCCATCTACACCACTTATGAAATGCTAAGAAAGGATACAGACTATGATCTTTGCTAGCTTCTCTTGAACCAACTCTTGGAGAATCTGTAGAAAATCAAGAAAGACAAAAAGAATTCATTCAAGTATGGAGGATTGATATTGTGCTTATTCTTCTACTTTATGAATGAGCTTCCCGGATCTAATGGCTGGGTATGGGAGAATGATAGACCGGTAGCTATCCAAATAAGAGATTATCTACATGGACTTGGTGACAACAAAGCACAAAATACAGCTTTGTGGGGATACTTCAAGAACTTTCAGAGCATGATGCAAGCAAGAGAAATGATTCCTCAGTCTCTTATTGAAAAATACAAAGACATAGTTTGCTTTATGGTAGAGACTAATCAGTGCCTAATGGAGGCAGTAGAACCAAGAACTGTATGGATCATGCCCATGGGGTATGAGGTTGATGAACAAATTGTGGAGTTGCATGTTTAACACATGCTAAGTCAGCCTAAGGATCCAAAAATAGAAAGGTTTGGAACCTTTGAGGAGCTGAGTATAAAAATTCATGTGGAACTCAGAGAGCCAGAGATGAAAAGAAAGGTGAGAAAAGAAGTAGAACATATTGCCCAAGGTCTTGGCATCTCAAAGGAGGCACTTGATGCCAACCGAGAAAAGAGACAAAAAGCTGAGGAAGAGAAGAAAGAGGCAGAAAAGAAAAGCAAGGAAAGTGCTCCGGTAGAAACCTCAACCCAGACCAGATCATCAAAAAGATCTGCACCTATCACAGCCAAAAGCTCAAAACCAAAAGTCCAAGCATCCGGTAAAAGAGAGAAAAGATCAAAGACAAAAACCACAAGGGCTTATGCAAGTCAAAAGGATGAAGAGGAAACCAAATCAGATGAGGAGATTAAGAAACTAAAGAAGAAGAAATCATTTGGTCAAGGAGAAGAAGAGAAGGAAGAGGAATTTGCTGAAAAACCTACTCTCTCCTTAGATGACGTAGTAAAAGCAGTTACTGTGGATGGCGACCTACAACTCTTAATAGAATTCTATGACTATTATAATGAAGCAGATAAAAAGATTCTAGAGGAAGCCACAGTTAAGTTTTTGAACGTTTACAATAAAGCTTTTATTGAAATTATCTCTCTAATTCCTAAGAGTCTAGAGAAGGAGTTGGAAATGATAAAGACCAATGCCATGGCAAAAGACCTTGAGATCTGGGAACAGATTGCTACTTAGCTATATCCTTCAATCGATCCCAAAACAATGAATATGATATTCAAGGATTGCAAGGATGAGTTCAGGAGCAAAGCAAGGATGAATCAGCTCATGCTTGGTGAGACTGACAAGGTAGCCAAGGACACTGAAGAGATTCTCCAGAAATCCTTCAAAAGATTTAATCTCCCTATTATAGAGGACTTGGGTACTAATCCCTCAACCACAAATGTTGTAGAAGAAACTCCTGAGAAAATGACAGAAGAGGTGGGCCCTGAACAGACTATCATTTCTCCTCCAGTTTCCCATACAGTCTTCGGATCTAAAGGAGAAGAAAAATCATAGGAGAAAGAAGCAGAGGTAAAAGAAAAAGAAGATGATAGTGCTAAGCTTGCAGAAGGAGAGAAGACCTCAATAGAAAAGACCACAACTGCTAGTGGTGAGAATGTAGAAGGAGAGAAAACTCAAAAGGACAGCTCCAAGATTGTAGAAGAGAAGAAACATCTGTCTCCAACAAGAGACACTGCACAAACTATTCAAGAATTCTTGACAAAAGCCACTATAGAAATTGATGAATCGGACCTACTAAAAGGACCATTAGATTTTGACTCTTTGTCACTGGTGCAAACAATGAAAATAGCCTCATTTGCAAATGAGAAAGTCAAAGAGAAACTATTGAAATCTCACATGGAAGACTATGAGCTTATGGAGGTAGCATCTGGAGTGCTGGAAAAGATCATGCCATCTTTTCAGAAGGATCCCATAGCCTCCTCTTCTGGTAATCTCAAAACCTTAGTCAGCAGTGTTAGTACACATTTTGATTCTCTAGAAAAATCAGCTGAAGAAAAGGTCCAGAAGGAGTTTTTGGATTAAAGGTTCTTTGAGGTACAGGGTTTGATCATTAATGATAGGAGAAACATGAACATTGGGATAAAGAGCTTAGAAAATGCTCTTAAGGATGGTGGTGAAATATACAAATTTTGTATCTCCTGGTCCAAGATAACAGTGGAGATTGAGAAGAAAATAAAAGAGCAAGAGGACAAACTACTAAGCTTGACTCAAAGTTTTGATCCTCTTTCATCCTCCATAATAAATCAAGAATGTCAGACTATTGAAATCACAAATGCAATAAAGAATTTTGAGAAGGAAAGAAAGAACATTTAATTAACTGGATGAGTGAACTTAGAAGGATTATTATTTTTAAGTTAGAGGCCATGCATGAGGCCATAAGTGAAGCTCAAATCACAGCCCAGACAAATGATCTGACAGATCTAAAAAGGGTAGATGCATTTGCATTCCTATTGAGTGGGCATATCTCAATTTTGGATAGGATGAAGCAGAGTTGGGCAACAGAAGTTCTACAATTGAAGAACACTTTTGCAGACATACTTAAGTATATGTAAGTACAACTTGTATATATATACTTATGCGGCTAAGTACAGTAAAATTTTTGAAAATTTTGGTGTGTGGACCCTACCCTTTGCCATTGATGTCCAACGGGTAGTGAGGAGCAGTGAAAAATGAGGAATCCAACTAAGGGGGAGCTCCGGAAAATATATATAAAGATAGAGCATCAGCCAAGGGGGAGCATAGTGTAAACACTTAGTCATTTTTCACTAAGTGTTGCCATCAATGCCAAAGGGGGAGATTGTTGGCAAGAGACACTATATGGATTCATGATTGTTGTCATTGATGGCAACAAAGTTCATCCCACACATCCGCAGGACATGGTGTGTCTCTACCGGAAGTCAGAATGAAGATTGTTGAGGTTCGGTAAACAAGAACAGAGCATGTGGCAAGGCCCGACAAACAGGTCCAGATCTCTTAGAGGAAGCATCTTGGTGAAGTGTGGATTTTGGGAAGTAAAGAGTACTACCTTGAGTGATAGATTCCAAGGTTTTAGCCTTCGGTGATAAATGAGGTAAAAGATATGAATACTTGAGTACCGGGTTCCTGAGAAATAGTGTGAACAAAGGAAGAACTGACTAACAGAACATCAGACTACTTTCCGGATGTGTTACTGATGGTGGTAAAGGTTATGAATGCATGAATCATGTTTGACCGACATGATTAATGATTTCTACAAGTATATGCTTGATCCACATTATTTGATGTGCAAGGATTCAGCCGACAGAACAGAGTTTGTGAGAAGATTGACTGTTCCGAGTGCCGACTAGAAAGATAATGAAATCACTTGTGCGGATATATATATACGATGGATTTAGTTGTGAGAAGTATTGTGGTGATATGTGATATGTGAATAAGAGCAGAGCAGAGCAGAAGCAGTAAGGAAGGTCCAGTATGTGAAAGGAAAGCAGCATAAGAGAAGAGGAAAGATGAAGTGCAACAGATCAGTGTATTGAGCCTAACTGGAACTGAACTCCAGCATATGTGGATGCTTCCAATCAGTTCAAGTATTGTATAACATTCTTTTGTAGATAGTGTGTCTCCTTGTAGGTAGTGTGCCTCCTTTATGAGCAGTGTGCTCAGGTAGTGAGCCCTAATTGGCAAGTGCCATTTTTGTATTTCCTTATTCTTCTAATAGAGAATAATCCTTGGGTTAATCACCTCATGGTTTTCTCCCTTAACAGGGTTTCCACGTCAAAAATATTGTGTCATGTGTTTTTCCATTTCATAGTAATGTTTGCTTGTTTGAATTAATGCTGCATTCATTAATAAGAAAGTTCAGAAAGAAGAAATAATTAGGATAACTGATTCACCCCCCCTCTCATTTATCAACATATATATCCACATCAAGGATTTCCAACAACTTCTTAGTCGGCAACAAGAACACTTGAGATATTTGCAAGTTATTGATCTGTCAGCTGAGTCCATGCTTGATTAGTGATGCACATCAAAGACATAGGCATAGAAGTCATTAATCATGTCATCCAACAATGTAAAATGCCACAAATTGCTTGATCAACACCTTTTGCACATCCAGATTGAGATCTGATACTTTACTGGTCAGTTCTTTGTATATCTATTCTACCTGACTAGGACTCAACACTTAGATGCTCATATCTTTTTCATGCTTTATCACCGGAGGCTAAATCTCTAGAATACAATAGTCATGATACCCCTCTTGACTTATCCAAGTCCGTAACTTGTTGAGTTACACCATCTAATAGATCCAGACCTGATTGTTGAACCTTGTTACATACTCTGTTCTTGTTCATCGGATCAAAACAATCTTCAATCTAACTTTAGGTATATGCATATTATGTACTGAAGATGTGCAGGAAGACTTTGTTGCCATCAATGACAACACTTATGAAGCCACATAGTGTCTCTTTCCAACAATCTCCCCCTTTGGTATTGATGGCAACATAGTGAAAATTGGCTAAGTGTCGCAGTAACTCCCCCTTAGCTGGTGCACTGTCTCTTGTACTATTTTACCAGAGCTCCCCCTTTGCTGGATTCCACATTTTTCACTACTCTTCACTCCTGCTTTGACATCAATGGTAAATGGTTGGATCCTCATACCAAAATTTTGCAAAAATTATTCTATACATGGCCGCATGAGTATATACAAATCATATGTCATACTTACATATACTTAAGTATATCTGCAAAGGTTGTCTTCAATTGGATGATTTCTGTGGCCCAACTCCTCTTCATTCTATCCAAAATGGAGATGTTTCCACTTTAAAAAAATGCATATGCTTCTGCTTTCTTTAAGTCTATTAGATCACTAGTCCAGACTGTACTTTGTGCCTCTGTCAAGGCATCATGCATTGCCTCTAGCTTGGGTATGATTATCCCTCTGATCTCACACATTCTATCCATTATGTTCTTTTTCTCTTTAGCCAACTCTTTAATTTCATTTATTATAGCAATGGCTTGACATTCATGTTTCACCAGAGAGGTAGTAAGGGGATCAAAATTCTAAGATAAACTTGATAGTTTTTCTTCTTGTTCTTTCACGTTCTTCTCAATGTCCTCTGTCACTTTGGGCCAAGTTAAACAAAATTTGTATATGTCCCCACCATATTTAAGAGCATTTTCAAGGCTCTTTATGCCAATACCTAAGGTTCTTCTATCATTAGTAATTAGCCCTTGTATTTCACTGAACCTATTTCCCAAGAACTCCTTCAGGACCTTAGTTTTTGCCAATTTCTCTAATGATTCAAAATGAGAGTTAACATAATTGACTAAGTTTTTCAGATTACCAGATGGGGAGGCAGAAGGATCCTTTTGATAGGTTGACATAATCTTCTCCAGCATCCCAGATACAATCTCCAATAGCTCACAATCCTCCATGTGGGATTCCAGAAGTTTCACTTTTGCTTTGGCCTTAGCAAAAGATGCTACCTTCTTTATCTGAATGGGAGATAGAGAGTCAAAGTCTAGTGGCCCTTGAATTAGCTCAGGTTCATCCAGCTCCATTATTTCTTTGTCTAGGAAATATTGTACTGTCTCTGTAATGTCTCTTGTAGACTCTACTTCCTTCCATTTGGGGACATCCAAACTTACTTGCTTATTGATCTTTGTTTCCTCTACCTGTCCTTCCTTTTTCAGAGCAGAGGAGTCTAGTGCCTTAGACGGCTCTTCATCATTTTTCTTTAATCCTTTGACATCCATTGTAGAGGGCTCTTCATTTGTTTCCTCCACAATAGGAAGATTAAACCTCTTCAAGGCATTCAGGAGAATTTCTTTTGTTTCATTAGCTATTTGATCAGTTTCTCCAATCATGAGTTTGTTCATCTGGGACTTGCTCTGAAAATCATCTTTACAATCCTTGAACACCATTTTCATTTCTTTTGGGGTGATAGAGGGACACAATTGTATTACTAACTACTCTCGGATCTCCAAGTCATTTGCCTTTACAATCTCTTTTCTTTGCTCCAATACTTCTTCTAGGCTCTGAGGAATTAAGGAAATTATTTCAATGAATGCTTTGTTATAGATATTCAAATAGCTTACAGTAGCTTCCTCTAGAATTCTCTTGTCGGCATCATTGTATTCATCATAGAACTTTGTCACCGGCTACAAGTTCCCATCCATAGTCAATGCCTTGATGATGTCATCAATGGAAAGAGTGGGCTTTTCAACAAATTCCTCTACCTTCTCTTCCTCATTTTTTCTAGAAAAGAACTTCCCAGATGTTCTCTTCTTCTTCATTTTTCTGATTTCCTCATCTAATTCTATTTCTTCATCATACTTATGGCTTGTATATGTCCTTATGGCTTTGGTGTTCATCCTCTTTTCTCTTTTTTTGGATGACTTGACTTCCGGTTTGGTAGACTTTGAGATTTTAGAGGCGATAGGAGCAGAGCCCTTGGAGAATCTAGTCCTAGAGGAGGTTTGTACAGGAGCACTTTCTTTCTTTGCTTCTTGTCTTTCTTTCTCTGCCTTCTCCATTTTCTCTCTTTTAGCATCTAGAGCCTCCTTTGATATGCCAAATCTTTTGGCAATTTCTTCAACTTCCTTTCTTACTTTTCTCTTTATCTCTGACTGTCTTAACTCAACATGGATCTATATTCTTAGTTCTTCAAAGGTGCCAAGCCTTTCTGCTTCAGTGTCCTTAGGCTAAATCAGCAGGTGTTGAACATGCAGCTCCAAGATTTTTCCATCGACCTCATAACTCTATGCATTATCCATACAGTTCTTGGCTCAACTGCCTCCATTAGGCATTGATCAATGTCAACCATGAAGAACAATGCATCTTTGTATTTGTCAACTATTGTTTGTGGTATCCTTTCTTTGGCATGCATCATGCTTTGAAAATTCTTAAAGTAACCCCAGAGGGCTGTGTTTTGGGCTTGAACATCACCAAGTCCATACATGTAATCTCTAATCTGAATAGCAATGGGTTTATCATTTTTCTAGACCTAACCATTTGATCCAGGTAGCTCATTCATATAATAGAAAAATAGACACAGTATTAGACTACCATATTTAAAGGAGTTTTTCTTGTCCTTTTTGTTCTTCTGCAAGTTCTCCATCAGCTGATTTAGAAGAAGTTCACACAGATCATAATCTACGTCTTCCCTTAGCATTTAATATGCAACATAGATTGTTGTACCAGACACATAATTCTCCCTACTTGAGTGGTAGATTTTGTAGCCAATTATCATTGAAGCAAACTTGATATCTAGATCCATGATGTCATCTATAGTCATTGCTCTTTTGTCAAAATTTGATCTGGTGGCTTTAGTTACTATTTGATTCTTCACATATTTAAGTGCGGGTACCCCACCAGATGAATGTAGTCCGGTCACTACCCTAATGGCATCTTTAGTTATCTTGAATGCCCTCATTAGCCACATAAAATTATCATGCATTCTACTTAGAACATACTAGACCCAATTGTCTTTTGGAAAACATGGAAAATGATGCAATGTCTGACGTGTTTGTCCCAGAGGGTCTTGAATTCAAGTTTGAGTTCAAAATTCTCATCTATTAACTATTTGTGATAAATGTCGATCAACTTTGAGTCTCCAAATTCTTTAATGTTTGCATGGATATAAACCCTAACATCTTCTACATGCAAGACTCCGTGTAGAATACTAGAAAATGCACCCAAGGGATCAACTTCTAGAGATTTGTAAGAATGTTTCTTGAAATTTGGTCTCAACCTATTAGAAATATTGACAACCATTGGAGTAGCCATTTTTGCAAAAGATCTGGAGAGGGTTTTCAGACGGGAAGTACCTTTTCATGTGTTAGGGTTTGGAGCAAAAGTCAGAGTGATTTTCTGGTTGAATTCGGTCTTTAGTTTAAACTTTTGAGTGAACTGTAGAATCTTCTTCTTAGAGCTCTTCTTTTCTTCTTCGAGAGTTCAAGTGTGGAGATAATGAGTGAAAAGAACCCTAATTTCCTTTTGCAATAAATGCACAAGTTTTAAGTCATCCAGTTACCCTCCTTCTCAAATGAGCTTTTCTTGGATTGTCTTGCAGATCTTTAAATCATTGTCTATGAGGATTGACAACACATCTTTACCTTTTTCAAACATGCCATAGGTCTGCAGATTGAAACATTTCAATTCTGGATCATAGTGGATCTATCTGTGAAATTCTACTTTACTGGATAGCTGCCAATTCAGGATCTCCTAAAAACTTGCTCAAATCTACATGTGGATTTGTCAAATTTAGACTGGATGACCTTTAAGTGACTCTCCCCAAAACCCTTTAAACTGAAACCTCTTATTTTGACTTAAAGTTCCAAATCCAGGCACTCGCTAGCCAGCTGGGGGAAAGGGATCTTCTTTGTAGCTCCCCTTGAGCCATAGCTTACTTTTTAGTTTCTGGAAGGAATATCAGTACCAGATTCTAGTGCGGATCCATCCCTAATATTCATTGTACTCTTTTTTACCCAAATCTTTCTCATCTCCTTTTGAAATTCATCTGCATTTACTTTACCTTTTCTTTTATCCTGTTTCTGATCATGTTCCACCAGACCCTTTTTATCCTGATTTCTGCTTCTGTAGAATTTGGCAATATGACCGGATCTATTGCAATTGTAGCACACAACATTTATTTGCTTATTTGAATGATATCCTCTTGATCTGCACTCATTAGCCATATGTCCAATTCTATTGCATACAAAGCATTTACCACTGAAAGAGTTGTTCATTTGCATATTTCTGCATTCATGAGATTTGTGACCATACCTTTTGCAACTGAAACATTGACTGAAGAAGGATGTATTGAGTTGATTCATTATGTTTCTACACTAGATTGATTTGTGACCAAACTTGTTGCAATTGAAGTAGTATCCATTGAAGGATGAATATTTTTTAGCGTTTGGTTGCCTTACCGGAGGTCTTCTAGGCCTATTTCTTTGATTTCCTAATCTAGAGTTCTTCTGACCAGATCTAGAGCTTTCACCTTTCTCATATCCCAAGCCATGCTTATCATCTACCCTCTTTTGGCTTTCAAGAAGAACTTCAAGTTGGGCTGAGCTTATCTTGAACATTTCTTTGTATTCATTTGTAGTTTGAAGATCTTGTTTAAGAGTGTCTATCTGATTCTTAAGTTGTTCTTCATTGTCTCTAGCTTCTTCAAGTTCAGATTCAAGATGCCTGATTATTTTGTCCATTTTGTGGTAGTCCTCTATTTTCTCCTTGAGGGATTGTTTTAGATTATATTCAATCTTTCTCTTTTCTTCAATTTCTTGGGTGAATCTCATAACCCCTTATTCCATTTCATGCCTTATCATAATGACTTCTTTTGACAGCTTCTCACATAGTTTATTTTTCTCTTTTAGATCTTCATCAGTATCATTGACTTCACTTTGATTGGCAAATTTTTGGAGTAGTTCCTTTCTCTTTTTCATAGAAATACTAAGTTTTTCTTTTAGCTCATTTATGAAATCGTCATCTTGTTTGAGTCTTTCTCTCAAATTATTAACATCATAGTGGGATTGTTCAAGATCATCTAGGGTAGACTAAAGTTGTTCCTTCATACTGTATGCATCCATTGAGATTCCCAGATCTTCCTCAAACTGTTAGGCTTTGTTCAGATGAACTTAGCTCTGATACCAATTGTTGGAAACAATGTAGATAACAAAGAGGGGGGGTGAATCAATTGTCTCAAAACTTATCTTCTTTTATCTTTCTTTTCTTAATTTATCATTTAGTGCAATATCAAAACAATGTAAGATCATAAGAGCTCAAAAAGAATTAACACATAACACAAGTATTTTTTACGTGGAAACCCTACTAAGGGAAAAACCACGGGGTGACTAACCTGAGATTGTATTCTCTGTTAAAAGAATAAAGAGTACAAATTTGGCACTTGCCAATTAAGGTTCACTGCCCAAGCACACTACTCACAAAAGGCCCACTGCCTACAAGAGACGTACAGTCTACAAATGCTTACAGATGATATCTAGGTGCTTGAATTGATGGACAACATCTATACATGCAAGAATCTAGTTCCGGTTAGGTATAGTATATTGATTTCACACATTTCATCCTTCCTTTGCCCAATATTATTTTCCTGTCACATTCCCAACTTCAATTACCGCCTTTTCTCTTGTCTCTACTTTTCTTTGCACTTGATCACACACTCTATTAATTACTCTCTCTCACAAGATTGAATCCATCAGGTTTATATATCTGCATCAAGGATTTCCAACAACTTCTTAGTCAACAATAAGAACACTTGAGATATTTGCAAGTTATTCATCTGTCAGCTGAGTCCATGCTTGATTAGTGATGTGCATCAAAGACATAGGCATAGAAGTTATTAATCATGTTAGACAATAATATAAAATGCCACAAATTGCTTGATCAACACCTTTTCCACATCCGGATTCAAATCTGATACTCTACCGGTCAGTTCTTCCTCTATCTGTTCTACCTGACTAGGACTCAATACTCAGATGCTCATATCTTTTTCATGCTTTATCACCGGAGGTTAAATCTCTAGAATACAATAGTCATGATACCCCTCTTGACTTATCTAAGTCCGTAACTTGCTGAGTTACACCATTTGATAGCTCCAGACCTGATTGTCGGTCCTTGTTACATACTCTGTTCTTGTTCACCAAATCAAAACAATCTTCAATCTGACTCCTAATATAGGCATATTATATACTGTGGATGTGTGGGAAGACTTTGTTTCTATCAATGACAACAATAATGAAGCCACACACTGTCTCTTGCCAACACTATCTACTAAATCAAATTTGCCTGCAGAGAAGACCATGTTATGGCACCAAAGGCTTGGCCACATTGGAGGGAAGGGTTTGAAAGCCTGAAAAATAAGAACCTTGTTGAGGGGTTGAATGATTGCAATCTAGAGTTTAATTTCTGTGAACATTGTATTTATGGCAAATAGAACCGCGTGTAGTTTTACTCATCTTCTTATAAGTCTTCATGTATCTTGAATCTAATCCATTTGGATGTATTTGGTATTATTGATCTTTCTTCTATTGATAAATCAGTTTATGGGTAAATGCAAGTTGTGTCCACTTAATGTGGAAGTTTTAGAGTTAGAAAAAAATCCAAAATCGATAACTAAAAATGGGATCCTATTTCTATAAAACGGGATCCCGTTTCTATAAAATGGGATCCCGTTCTAGAATAGAATCCCAAGCCTAAAATCCAAAACGGGATCCCATTCTTAGCGGGATCCTGAACCTAGAACCAAAAAATCAGATCCCATTTAGAATGGGATCACGTTTTATGAAATGGGATCCCGATTATAATCGGGATCCTGTTTTTAAAAAGTATTAAATTTTAAAAAAAGGCTACGACCCTATTTTTCCCAGCGACAGGCGACAGGTGATAATGGGATCTCGAGTTGAGGAAGGACGATTTTCACCATCAAAAACACCAGGTAAGTGGATTTTTCCACTTCTACAATTTGGCAATGAATGTTTTGAAGTTTCCTTTTTTTTGGTGTAAAATACAATCAAAATTGAAATTGTAGAGTGTTATTTAGGGTTTTTGTTTATGAATTCAATAACTATATTTTGACATTTTAGTTGTAAAATACAATTGAAATTTTGAAAGACTATATCATATAAAAGGATAGAATTTCAACAAACTGTCAAAATTTTGTTTAAATTTGAGAATTGAATAGTTGTATTTAGACATTTTAGCTGTAAAATACAATTGAAAATTTGAAAACACTATATCATATGAAAGGAGAGATTTGAACAAACTGTCAAAATTTGATTTCAATTTGAGTGTTGAATAGCTGTATTTAAACATTTTAGCTATAAAATACAATTGAAATTTTGAAATGACTGTATCATATGAAAGGAGAGATTTTGAACAAACTGTCAAATATTATATAGCATTGGGATGATATATATATTTGGTTTTTATAAAATTTGCTTATATCAATGTATGTCATTGTATTTTAAAGGCATTATTGAATAGGTAACTGTCATGTAAAAAAATTACAACAAACCATAATAAAACCTTTATCACTTCCTTCATAATCAAACCTTTAGAGACAACCAACTAATCAAGAATGAAATCAAGCCAGCAAATGTAACTTTAGAGACACTTGTACCTGTCCTCACTAGCTAGGTTATGCCCTTGTGATGAACATCATGATGTTAATTGTGATACGAGCCTAACCTCATTGGTAATTCTTCCCCTAATCTTAATGGCATTGATGTAGGCCCCACTCATGACCCTTATGAAGATCTTTCCACAACTAACCTCTTTCATGATAGGTCACTATATCCTCACCATCTCCTTAGACCTATAATACCTTGAGCTTATCGATTGGGACCAACACGACCCTTTATGATAAAGATGTTTTCCAAAATGATGAAGCCATTGTGAAACTTATGAAATGTCAAGACCACATCCCCATGGTAATCATAAGAAATACTTTTCCACCATACTTAACACCTATAATTAGTTTGGAGAGAAAGAACAACCCTTTAGTCCTAATGCACCCTAGTAGGCAGAATAGCAACAAGATATAAGAAGAAACTTGTGATTGATTAAAATGATACAATAAAAATGGACACTTCCCAAGAGCTCCTCAATGACAAACTTCACCTTCCATTAGATGCCACTCAGATACAAGACGACTCCCCTCTCCTTGTTGAGGATGCTATAGACATCAACCTGTGAATAGAAGAGAACCCTAAACTCTTTAAGATAGCAACTCCACTAGACCTTGACATCAAAGAAGGCATAACCATCACCCTTAAAGATTACACTAATTTCATCATGTGGTCTTATGGTGATATGCCTTGAGACTCCATCTTTAGTCATGCATCATCTTGTGGTTCACCTCAATGCCAAACCCATTCAATAAAAGATACGCAAAATGCACCCCCAAGTAGCCCTCTTGGTTAAAGAAGAATTGTATAAACTCTTCGATGTGGGGTTCATTCAGACTATTACTTATCCTAAATGGGTCTCTAATGTGGTCTTAGTTAGCAAGAAAACTAAGGGAATTCATGTTTGCACTAACTTTTGAGACATCAAAAAAGGATGCCCTAAAGATAACTTTTCTCTACCAAACATTGATATGATCGTGGATCTCATAGCCATATATATAAAATGTTATCATTAATCTGGATATAATATCCCTTGAAACATTTGAATTAGACATGGAGACACCTAGATTATGGAGAGGTCTATGTAAGAAAACACCTCATGTAGACTCAACACAAACTTATCCCTTAACCCTCTAAATTGTGACTTACATCATTTGATTATCTTGGAACACACTATAGACAACTCTATACAAATTTGGCAAAATATATTTTCTCCTGACAGAAACTTGTATATGTAGAAGTAGACTACTACATAGAGTTTTAAATTGTTCTTAAGGTTTGGGACAATCATAGTGTTAAGATAGTACAAATTTGAAGACTATTTAGACTAATTAAATGGGATTAGTCTCAAGCAAAATAACACACATAAGAGTTGGGCCTAACAACTAAATATAAAACAATAATTTTGCAAATACGTACGAATAGGAAACAAAATCAAGATAGAACCATCAACTAATATCTTTTTCTAGCTAGATTGAATCCCCACAATCACAAGTTAATCAAAGCATCAAATTGTTCTTTAAATTTAAATCACAAATAATCATAATATATTCATCTTCATACTTATATTAGTCCTCAATCCTAGATCTCCATTATCAAATTTTGTTGCCATAGGCAACTTCACCAAATTTAGATTTTTAGATCATGTGGCATGCACAAGACATCCACCTCAAGGTAGTTTTCCAAGTCTAGTTATAGTCTCAAGCAGATGTTCATTATGATTCTACCAAGGTGGTATGATAGTCCATTGGTTTCTATGACATCATTCAATAGCATAGATGCATCTGTTCTAATTCATTTCTTTTGTCCAAAATGGTTGTGACAATAAAAAATAATCTTATTGAACTCATAATCAATAGGAAACCCCAGTCATAATAGGGGGTCTTAAATCTGGTACCAATGATTGTGAGGTCCTTGTAGAATATGATGAACCTTTTGAACAAGAGAACCTTGTAGACCGTGATTCATATCTTGATAAACTTGAATATTATCATCATTTGAATGCTTTTAGCCATCCTACAACCTCCTATCACCCTTAATCCTCTTATAGAGACATGCCACACAACCTCTCCAAGTTGACCATGCCAAACCCAAAGTCAAAATCCTAAGAGGTCCCAAATTTCCTCCCAATGATCATGAGAACCTTGTAGATCATGATGCATAATTTGAACAACAAGATGAAATCCAAAGACTTTAACATATGTGGAAATTCATCCCAACACAAGAGAAAAAGATCCTAGCCCAACAACAATTTAAAGCACAACAACAAGCCCTCATTCAACAACTCCTAGCCACCCACCAATCCTAAACCCAACAAACACAACCACAACATCAACAAATTCCACCTCAATCCTATGTGTCACCTCCATCATCATACCAACCTAGTCCATCCACATATCACATGTCAATTCTACATCAACCTATTCCACTTATTTCAATATCAACCAATATCCATATCAATCCATACCCAAAGATCATCCAACTACTTATTCCAACATTTTAGCTCATCATCAAATCCATTTACAATACTATCAAGTTCCTTTGCAACAAGAACGTACAAGTCCAAGTTACCCTTTTCACCAAGATCAAGTGTCCTTAAGTCCTTATGTTACCTTTGACAAGGGGAACACCACTCTAGATTAAATGCAGCCTATGGGTATCCTTCATCATCATCCAATCGAATTCCTATCCAAGATCCTACTAGTCCTATCCCAACACCACCATGTAATCCCAATCCTAATTAATTGGTCCTGTTGGTGCTTAGGTGTGCGACCCTCAATTCCTCCCTTCTTGGGCCTACGCAGTCTCTGGGTAACACTGCCAGGGTGCCATTCACTAACAGTTTGAGCTTTTGGTGTAGTGGTATCTAGGTAAGTGCTAACAACTGGTGGCTCTACTGGGGAGGAGTTTGATTCCCACTGATGCCCAAGCTCCTTCATGTGCACATGGTGCACCTAGCATTCCGTGCCTGTCCATGTAGTTATCACTAGGCAGGTATGGACTGGTGGGGCCTGTTGGTGCTTAGGTGTGCGACCCTCAATTCCTCCCTTCCCGGGCCCATGTGGTCTCTAGGTAACACTGCCGGGGTACCATTCACTAACAGTTCAAGCTTTTGGTGTAGTGGTAGCCAGGTAAGTGCTAACAGGTCCATCCACCTTCTAATCCATCAATCCCTTCATTACCCTCATCACCATCTAATCCTCCAACTTCACATCCTAAATTTAAATCACCTCTCTTAAATGACCTCTATAGATGTACTATGAACTATATTAGAAAGACAAACCTATATGCCATCCCTCTCTAGTAAGTTTGATCAATCCCAATCCTAATCCATTTCCTCCTATTATCCATCCACTTAATCCTATGCATTCACTCTTCATTGATATATATTGATAGTAAAATAGAGTTTTAAATTGTTCTTAAGGTTTGGGACAATCATCTAGTGTTAAGATCTTGTGCAAATTAAGACTATTTAGACTAATTAAATGGGCTTAGTCTGAAGCTAAATAACACACATAAGAGATAGAAAACAACAACTGCAAATAGGAAATAGGAAACAAAATTAATCTACTTCACCAGATCAACTAATATATTTTTTCTAGCTAGATCATCCCTACAACCACAAGTTAAACAAAGCATCCTAGCCTTCTTACCTCATCATCTATCTTAAAAGTGGAAGATTTAATCATTACCACATGGTTATGTCTCTTTGATTATCTAGATAATGCAATTGAATCTCGAGAGGAGTCTTACATCTTAACAACAATTTCATTGTCCCTTTGTAGTTCATTGTCCCTCATGACAAGTTTGTTATTGGTTTAAGGCTATCTTAAAGGTCCATATAACAATATAGGAATTTAATAACAATTAATGTTCAGTCCTTAATGGTCATGACAACATTATACAAGATACTAAAGTTCACATTCAATGATTTCCTCTTTCCTATCAAATGGTAAGGATTCACTCAAATTTTCACATACTCTTGAACACATATCCAATTTATGAATTCATGATTGATCCAATGCTCAAACCAATGCGAGCATGACTATTGTTTGTTGACCAAGCTTATTAGTCATATTTAGTTAGACAAATTCGTCCAAAACCATTACAAACTATTTGTAGCTTTGCCATAGGAAATGTTGGATCTCCTAGAATGAGTACTTAACATCAAATCAATAGCTAACTCCACAGAAAAAATGACAAAATTGAAACCTTGGACCTAACATATGATAAAAAACCTTGAGAACAAATTCATTATGGTAGTCCTAATAGCCCTACTATTAAATTGATCTATATAGTATTAAATTGATCTTTCTTCTCTCCCTCACTATAAGAATCAAAATTTAGCTCTCGAATGAAAATCCTTTGATTTCAATTTGAAAATTACATCTAGTTCACTATATAATAGCTCTCTTACATTTTGAAATTTGTACATGCATGTATGTATCTATATGTTTAATTTAAATTGACTTCGAGTTTAATTTCTTGAAACATACATATAATTTATAATTTTTGAACATGTACATTATATATGTTTATTTATAATTATATATATATATCTATTCAAGTGATTTAATTTTCAATTTGTACTCAAGTTTGTATGTTTATATGTATATATGCAGATTCATAACTATTTTTATATATATCATGAATCTAGATGATATTCACTTTGATGTTGAGGACTTCCTCAATGCACAAGATGATCCAACCCCAGCCCCAGTCCCAGCCCCACCCCCAGCTCCAGATGCCCCACCTCCACCCCCACCTCCACCCCCACCTAGAACTGACCAAGCTCGCTTGCGAGCCATAATTAATGAAAATGTGGATTCCATACAAGAAAAATTAAATTCCATTCACAATGAACAATTCATGGCACCTCACATGGTATGTTTTGCAGCTTTGATGCAAAACATTGTAGATTCTGTGAGGTCTATTGACTCAAACTTTGATGGATTCTGGAAATGGAGAGAGGAGAGGTGTCAATTTTATGCTGATGGCCTCTCCTATAAGACTATTTTGGATCTTAAAATCACAAAAGCTCATTTAATGCAATATTTTAGACATCCCATTACAAATGAACCTATTCCTACAAATAAGAAAAGAATATTAATCAGGTGGTGGAGGCATGAAGGAATGTCTACCAATTTTTGGAACAAATGGTGGATGGTGTTTGATTATCCACCTCATGCTAATTGTGAGGTTCCTTTATATTTTTTGATAAAATTATATGCAGAGTTTGTTCTGAATAAAAAACCCAAGTACTTTGATTTTAGATCATTCCAGGGTGTTGGTGGTGGCATGCGACAATAGAGGTTGGGGGCATGGGTTGATCCCCATTGACCCGTGCCTGTTCAACCTCTTATTGACCCTCCTGTTACTACCATTCCTTCACCCTTCCAACATCATGTAGTGGTATCCATACTAGGCACATTGAGTGCACTCTCAGGTAGCCTACATGAGCAGACTTCTATGATGGTAGCTCAGGTTAGATACCATGGAGGAGTTGATGATGGAAGTGGTCCTAATACCACTCCACATGTGTCGATACCTCATACATGTACGAGTTGCAGTCAGTTGTGTTATGGACCTTATCAGGTAGTTGCACCCACTTCAACTACACATGCATCATCTGATAATGTGGGTGAATCATTTGTTAATTATCTATTTACTAAGGATCATCCCACTAATCATTCGACACATGTATATATAGGTTATGTACACATGTTGAATTTATAACATTTTTAAAGTACGTGTTTTTAATCAACATATAGATCAATTAAATTATAATATTTTAACAATCAAATTATTTGATGTAGATGATGGCAACAGGAACCATTGATCGAATTAATTTTTCATCGACACCTGTTCATCTCAGGCACCCATTTGGGGTACATTTTGAATGATTTATATTTTAACTATTAATTTTATTTACTTGATTTTAATTTGTAATTCAGTCTTGAATGTGTGTACATTAAATATTTATGAACTGGTTCAGGGTTTTTCCACATTGAATCCTCCATTTGAGGGTGTCTCGAGCACTCCTCCATCATTGGGCATCTCACATAACACTTTTACAATATGTATATTGTTTTAAAAAACTATATATACTTAGATTTTTCTATTTTGATATCACTATATCTGAAAATGTGCACGTACTATTTAATATATATTAAAAATATATGTCTATGTAGGTTGACACAACAATGAGGATGGGCATTGCAGCACACTTGGATAATCCAAGTTTATATCAGGAGTCAACTGCATTTCGGGTTGTTCAAAAATGTATATCTATGTCTACATGTAATATATGTACAAGTCTTTTAAATAGATTAAAATAAAAACTAAGTACCTATAACATGTACACAAGTCAATTATATATATGTTTTAAAATCTAATTTGTACACACACGTGCTAAATTATAAATGGCCTTCTAGGAGCTTGTTAGTGACACCTTTCATCAACACACAACACATGCAGAGCAAGAGGATAGAGGAGATGGGCAGCCTGATATGGTATAATTTAAAATTTAGATTATATTTAAAGTCAATTAAAATATACATTGTGAACTTAAAGTAAATTTCTTGATAGATATATATGTTGACATGTGTTCAAAATTCTTTTTCTTTTATATCTTGAGACATGTCATGTAGCTAAGCCTGTAAAGATAGGTCCTGGAATAGAGGATGCACAACAAGTTCCTCTTACGGTATAATAATTTAAATATGATAAATTATAAATTAAATTGAATTAAATCATTTTAAAAATCATCTTATATCTAATTTCAACTTGAACTTTCTTTTGTATTAAATAGATTGATTCAGAGCATGTAGAGATAGGTCCAGGTGCACCAGAGTATGCCTCTCAGCCTCACATGGTAATTTAATTTTATGATAAATTATAAATTTAAAAATTGTCATTAAATCATTTTTAATCATCTTACATCTGATTTCATCTAAATCTTTCTCTTCTACAGAGTGATTTAGGACATCTAAGTAGTTTGCATGGTGTGAAGAGGACTCTTGATTACAGAGATAGTATGTGATAGGTTATTTCATGGGCTGCATAATTTGAGTATTTCATGGACTATGTTATATACTGTTTGTCATGGACTTTATATATATATATTGTTGAACATGGACTTTATATTTTGAATGTATGGGACTTTGTATATTTTTTGAATATGGACCTGGAGTTTATACAACCTGACCTTCCTCTATTTTTTCTTGTGTGGGTTATTTGGATAAACAATTGAATACAAAAATAAGAAACCTTATTGATCATCATCTATGGTAGCTTCTTGCTTAATGATAAGAATTATAATGCAACTTTTCTTCTTGGATACTTGTGTGACCTCGTCTCCTTTAAAGAACTTATGACATACTTCTGTAACATTAGGATCTTCCATTAAAACAATCCTTTCTTGATATCAAAGAATTTGAGCAAAGTAGGTATTGTTTTCTTGTGGATATTGTTGTTTTATTTATAGTTTATAATTATGTGAACACATGACATCATTCGATGTATTATGCATGAACACATGACATCAACTAGTGCTTGTAGTGGTTATTCAAGTTTAAAGTTGAAAGAAATTCAACAAGTTTTGATACAATTACCAAAGAACTTTTTTTGAATGAAAATGATCAATATCTGATTTACTTGCCATCAAGTGTAGATTTCCCTATAATTGGTCATCAATTTCCATTTTTGAGTAGTCACAAAAATTGTTAGTATTTTAATTCACACCTTTTTAATGCAACATGATAAAATAGTGTGTATAATAAAATTGTTCCTTGAATTAGAAGGGGAAGCTCCATACAAAAAAACTAAAATAAGCCCTAACTTAAACTATACATACTTTATATTTGTGATTTCTACATGTTTGTTTTCTAGGGTGGTTCTCTCATAGTATGCAAGACAAACAAACTTAAAATATTAAACCCTACAATGACTACCACACTTATGTTGTTCAACTAAAAGCATAGATTGAAGAGATTCCTTGTGTTAGAAGGAGCAATCTTAAGCTTGGGGATTTTGTAAGGTTATATATTTGTAATCTTCCCCTTGTGACTTTATATAAAGGAATTTGTAAATGAATAATTTATGTACATTTTAAGCAATGGTGAAAGTAGCATGTTATTTTCAAAAATATTGTTTTAAAATTTTGAAAATTGAATCTTATTGTTGGGTTAATTTGTGTTCCAATGGACTGTAGCATAGGTTTATAATCATTCCTAGACAAAATGTATGGTCTCTAAGTTTTAGTTTTAGTAGTATCCTTGCAAAAAATCCTTTCATTAGGTAGTAGGACCAATTGTGGGTTCCTCTGCATGTTAATAGTGGTTCTTTAACAATGCAGAGAGGTTGTAAAGGTAAAATTTAGATATGGAGGGTTAGTATGTAATGGTAGAAAACATATGCAAAAGTCTCATCTTTCTTTATAGTTTAGGAGAAATTGTAGACTTATAGTGGTATCTTGGGTTTTGTGGTGGCATCTACTCCCCTATGGTAGGATCCTCATGTTGACTTTTCTAGAACCCTTTGGGGGTCTGCTAGTTTCCTTTGTACTCTTTTGTTTGGTTGAAAAGTATTTCATTGTAACAAATTTATGAATAGTTCTTTCCAAAACTTGTATATGCAAAAAAAACCACTTGAAAAAACATGTTTTGAAGGTCTTATTTGATTTGAATCCTAGGAGGATTAGAGGATATCCAAACTTGTAATTTAGTGTGTTATGTTATAGAATTTGTTGAATATCCATAAAAAACACTAGATTAGTATGCAAATACACATTCAAGATGAGCATAAGACTTTTGTAATATAATTGTATTGGATGAAAGAAGAACTGTATAGTATTATACATGCCACAATTTAATGGTATGAACTTCTCTTTCTATACATTATATACCACATGTATTTATACAAGTGATTTTCTATCTAGGCTATAACGCCCCATCCTGAACACCTTAGAGGACAACACATCTATGCTATGCAATGCAGATTTTTTTTTTTTTGAATGTATAAGATAACAAAGTACTGTTTAACAAGTCAATACACATCATTAACTAACAACTTGTCCTCTAAGGTTCCATGGTTGCATTACTTGACAAATCAATTAACATAATTTAACATGCATCATTAACTCACATCTGTAGATCGTTCTAAATCTATTGCACTAATGATTATACATATACATCTCCATTTCATGACATCAGTTAGATAATATACTTGATCAAGATTACATGTACATATTCAAAAGTCCATACATATGAGTACATCATTAAATTGTTACATTATCACCTTCTGAATACATCTGTATACATACATTATAAAACAAATAATACACAAGACTAGTACCTGAGCATAAGAACTATCTTCATAAACAGGTACAAGATCTGATGCCTGATTCACAAGATATATCCTCCTCGCACATGAACATCAGCAAGGGAGAAAAACCAATGGATAAAAGCTCTTCCACCCGACCATGTGGAACCCTGAGGTCCACCCCACGAGCTAGGAGTTAACATAAGGTTCGCACTACAACACACAACCAGGTAGATAGAATACTATAAGAACAAAGACAACACATGACTCCAACAACACAAGTCAATATCACAAACAACTCAACATTACTTCCAGAGGCAAACACATAACAAATGGGGATAGTACAACTAGGAAATGCTAGGTTGCAGTAGGGAGAGTGTCATCGCATGGTCCTAGCATGGTTTACCCAGGCTATCTCTCACTAGAAACTGGCCCCCATCTATGGTTACCTTGGCAGCCTCTCTCTAGGCACCGGCCCCATAGGGTG
The DNA here is from genome assembly GCA_027924645.1 of Cunninghamia lanceolata. Taxonomy (NCBI): domain Eukaryota; kingdom Viridiplantae; phylum Streptophyta; class Pinopsida; order Cupressales; family Cupressaceae; genus Cunninghamia; species Cunninghamia lanceolata. The sequence continues at coordinate 6,933,704 of BSBN01001185.1, read as the reverse complement.
ACACATGCAGAATCAACCTTCCTTTTATGAGGACAAGGAAGTTGATTTTGCCAACCACGGCCTTCTCATCTCATCCTTAGCCTAAACGAGCACTATACGCATGAGTGAGGCATCCAATTATCTTGATTAGTGTGAAAACTACCCAACCCTCTAAATTTATTATTAAGTTATCACTGGATTAACAACTTCCAATGGGTTACCGTGGAAGCCACTTTGGGTGCTGGCCCCACATTAGAAGCCACTCCCTTATCTGCACCTAGAAGATCCTATCATCGAGAATCACAACAAGTATCCATAAACCATGCAAGGCATTTACCTTCTTGCTTACAAATCTCAACATACGACATCAACAGAGCAAGGCATGGGTCCTCTTGCTCCAAAGTTTTCAATCATAAGCAAGGTGTAATCTAGAGCAAGGCATGGGTCCTCTTGCTCAATCGTCACATCCACAAGAACCAAAGATAGAGAAAGGTAAACATTACATAAAACCAAACAAGTTCAATCTTTTACTTAAACCAATACAGTAGTTATTACAACTTTCAAGATGGACTTAACAATCTTGTCATGACATGATAACAACATAACCACATGAATTAGGTGCCCTAAATGAGGCATAATCCATCTTACACATGAACCTTTCAACATGAATAAGAACCATAAATGTAAAAGAGTCAACATCACAAAAGGCCAACACATATACAACCATTACAAAATCACATATTCACAAAAGTCATATACATAGCTACCCTTCTTGGCCTCTAGAATAACTTTCTCAATGACACCAGAAAAACCAGACACCACTGAACCCCGTGGCCCCCACATCGACATTCTTTCTCAAATGCACAACAACATCAAAAGACCAAACAACACCATCCTCCCATTCAAATCGATACTAACTCAATTAATCCATAAAAGAACTATGACAAATCTCATTAAATAACTTTGAATTTATCTAAACCTCATATTTTCGCTTTCAATATATTTCAATACAATAATTAATTAATAACATATTTTAATACAATAGACAATTCAATGCCAATAAAATAGCCACATACACTATATTTACTAAGACAATGGACTAATTGTTCCCTAACTTATCTATTAAGCTAGTAACCTATACAATAATAATCAGTGCAAACTTGGTTGAGATTGGATTTGATACATAGTGTAGTGTAAACCAATAATAAATGAATCTATTCTATTAAATGACATAGAACCCGCCAGAGTAATGTTTATATTTCATAACCTATTCTGACAATGAGAATGGTTACATTCAAATGTATATTTTTTGTGAAATAAACTGAATAACCATAATGATAAAATCATAAAATCAAACAATTATTTACTATTAAATAGGGAATCTTCCTGTCATAAAGATTATTCTACTAATGCAAAACATAAACAAAGATCCCTCAACAATCACACCATTACCACACCACATTTGCAACTTCATGAAATAATATACTAGACATGGGACTAAGAGATGTAGCTTGCTATAGGGTATTAGTTCTTTAGAAAACTATGAACTCGATCCACGTGATTAGTATTTGAGTTATTTCTTCCTAGATTATTATAACAACCATAGGAAAGGTTTTAGCGGCAGTTGCTGGAAATAAAATGTAGATTAAAAGAACTACCGGTGAGAGTAACTTTGACAACTTCTACACCACAATGAGTTCTATAAAGGTGACAACTATTCTGTGGAGGAGAAGAATCGTGGAAAAGAATTGAAAAGGCAGAACTATTTATTAGAAGAAAATGAGCTACAGACATAAAGGCCACAAAATAGGAAGAAACTCTCTTTTCTACCCACAAGTCTGCACACTAAAATGATAATAATATCTTCCATTCCATTTCTACTCACATTTCACTAAGTTGCCTTGCCTTTTATAGACTGTTAAATGCGTAGTTAACTGTTATCACATATATGGTTTGTGTGGCATGTTTTGAAGACATAAGTTTTCATTTTGCTGCTATGATGGTTTTCAGATTCATGACATAAAGTGGAGCTGATATTAGTTACAAGTTTCAGCTGTGTACATTAGTCTGGGAATTAATGGCATGGTCCTTTTTAAGTGCTATGTCAATTTTCTGCTTGCAAATCTGAATATTATAAATGGCCAATGCTTTATCACATACATAGGTTTAGTTGTCATGTATTTGGTGAATGCTTAAACACTCACCCCTATAAAATAGATTATAAACAAAACTATGTGTTTCCATAAAATTGTTGGTTTCAGCTCAGCTTGATGGAACTCGGTAAACTTATGATTTCATTATAGCTGAGTATCTTGAGAATTATCTATCTTACTATTTAAACATTTGAACATAATAGAAGCTATTTTAATTTCATAAGGTTAATTCCATATTTACCCAGCTTCCTTCATGGAATTTGGGACACCTGGAACTGTACGCTATTGCTGCAAAATTGGCAGCGGTGAGAATGTATATTATGCACCATGCAATGTGAGTTTAGGGAAGCACAGATAGGCACACCATCTATTCGATAGAGGGTCCCAATGAATTTGCTTTATGGAATGCAAGATTCTCAATTAACAGTTGGTCAATAAGATTTAATAGACTTATACGAAAGCCGTGTCAAGGATCTTAGGGTCTGACTTCTTTGTAATTTAGGCTAACTGGTTACCCAAATTGCCTAGAACTATAAGTACCATTGAATTGTAGATCTTAAGTAAGTTGTAACTCATATTTCCCTGAAGTTTTCTACTACACAGGTTTCTCTAAAGTAAATCCTTTGGCTTCTTATTTGTGCATGGTGTTTTCTCTCATTTACATTTCTCTAAGTTTAGTTCATTTGGTTTGTTAAGCATACCCCATAGTGAACTATTAGAGTTGTAAATAACCTTCGAGTATGTGTTGATTGCCCCACTGCAACAAAATTTATGTCCATCATTTTAAACAGGGACAATGTTCTTGTGGAGATTATCGGTGATGCTAAATGAAGCAATCCGAAAAATAGGCATGCACTATAATAATGTGCACCATGTCAAATTTCTAGTAATAATGAAGGAACATCCTTGAAAGGATAACAAAAGGGGAATTTTTGTAAGATGTTGTAGTTATAAGTACCCTGGTGAACAAGCATGCAAAACATGGAATTATAAACAAGGCACGTATATTACATTCACAAAAATGTCTAAAAGAAATATAGAATGCCATGATTGCAGGATATGTTCAAAGCGAATTCGTTGAAAGCCTTAAAAACTTTTAAGTAAGTGCAACCGGTACACATGTATTCAAAATGTAGAAGCATGCACGGAGCACATGAATTGTTTGACAAAATGCCTCAAGAAATGTAGTATTACAAAATGCAATGATTGCAGTATGCACAGAAAATTGATGTGTTGAAAAGGCTTTAAAAAGTTTCAAGCAAAAGTAGTTGGTAGTGTAAATCTAGAGACACAACCTTTACCAGCATCATCCCTACTGAGCCAAAAAAAATGGGAGTTTTGGATAGGGTATGGACATCCATCAATACATAAAGAATAAAGAGATTTTGTCTGATGTTGTAGTTACAACTATCTTGGTAGACATGTATATAAAATGTGGAAGCATAGAAACAGTATGTGAACTGTTCGACAAAATGCCTCAAGGGGATGTGCATCTACAGATTATGCACTTGAACCGTTTGATGAAATGTCTCACAAAATTTAGACACAATTAAGGCTTACGAACCGTTGACAGATATGATTAGCTACATTTTCTCTGTGCTACATAATCATTCAATGGCCATATCACTACTCCTCATTCACATTAATCAGGGACCAACCAATTTTGACAGGGAACTCAAATTCAAGGATGTGATTATATTGCACTACAATCAACTATTATAAAAATGGCCAAATCTCCCATATAAAGCCAAACAACTCCTCTATCATTTAAAACTTCTGAGTGTCAAATACCATGTAAGCTGAATTGTTTGTAGGGGATAGAAAAAGCACAAACCTAGTCTTACACAACCTCAACTAACTGAAAACGAGTAGCATTCTTAAAAAATTCCAACTGTGTATATAAAGTAGAATAATAATGACACCACCTCGTGAAAACTAAAATCCTCAACCAATCTTTTCAAATAATTATATGTATTTATCTGTCAGGCTATGGTGGGATGGTAAAATTAGAAACTAATCACAATGATGACCCAGGTTCAAAATCGAGCAGGTGTTCCCCCTCTCACCAAAAGATATCCAAGTTAACACCACTAGGTGGAGTCAGTTTTTGACAAATCCTTGTTTTGGAAGCTATAGTGGAATATTGTATTGTGACTTAAACTGTATATACAAAAAGGAGAGCACCTTTCTTCAACAAAAACTAATAGTAGTGTATTGTGGAATGGACTCTAAAATGTAACAAAAGGGTATCTTTCTTCCACAAAATTCATGCAATGGGAGGGCATCCTTCTTCCACATAATTTAGGCCAATTTACCATAGAAGAAAATGTAAAACTTGAATCATATTTGAGTCTACCTCTGCACAGATTCAATGCCAGGAAATCTCAACCCAAAACCAACCAATCGTTTACAATCCCTTAAATGAACCATCAAGTTAAAAGGGAACATATTCAAACTCTTTTTTTTTCATCTTGTTCACCTTTCTATAGTTTTCCAGTCAACCAAAGATATTATGGATTCAATATGACAGAGATGCAGAGCAGCTCTGAACTTAACTCTGCCTCTTTTGTTCAATTGCCTAACTTAGTCTCTCAACCTACGGCTGGGATGAACAATTCAAGGATTTCATCTTTGATATGAGTGACTCCTAATATTGATGCAAAAGTGAAGCTTTCTATTTACAGAATTGCAGACCTGCATTTTTAAGTGATTTGTATAGGGACAACCCACGTGAGGAAAATGACAGGTCATCAGAATGCCCAAGAAACTTGTTATATGCAATGTAGACTCAATCACACAAAGATTAGTAATATGAAAAATGTCGTTTAATAACTTGTAGGGTTTTTTTGATACCTATGATGGATAATATGATTGCTACGTTAGCTGAAACAGCTCCTTAGCCTGAACTTACCCTTGTTTGACAGAACCCTTGCGTGATTGTTTGAATTGAATCCCCAACACAAACATAAAATACAAAAAAATGGATAGAACAAGGTTGCTTCAAGATACATGTTCCAAGAATAAAATACATTACTTAATGTAATTGATAGAATGAAACAAAAGAGGGTAAAGAGAGGAATGAATTGATCTTTCAAACTAAAATGCATCACTCACTGTGATAAAGGAAGGGTAAATAAAAGTAAGAAATCACTTACTATTTTTTTGTTGGGAGAGACAAGTCCTTGGTTGCATTCATTGTGAAAGGAAGAAATGATCTTCACATGATCTTACAGGTTGTGAATCGAAGACAGCATACCTGTATTCTCTCTAGTAGAGCTTTGTATCACCATTATCAGAGGCTGAAAATTAAAGAGTTTATTCAGATTCATAATCTCACAGCATTTCTTGGGAGTCGTCGGTGGAAGGAATCATGAAACTAGTAGAATGTTGCCTGCTCCACAGAAACAGCCATCCTTTCCCCCCTCCCTTTTAACACATCTATGCAGCCATTAAAGCTTTTTCGACTGGGAAGCACCCAACGCAGGAGGGAACACCTATTTTCCACGAGCCCTAGACAGAGACACCTGCCCCACACCTGGCCTAAAAAACCCTCTTTGCAAATAAAGATGACACAACAAATTTTATGATTAATTTATGTATTTTAATTCCAATATACTTTGACCAATTTACAATTACCCACTTTATTATTTTATTGATTAGATTGTAACATTACAAGTTACAATTTAATTTTTACAACTTTAATATAATTTATTTTATTTATTAAATTGTAATATTACAAATTATATTTTGATTTACAACTTGCATTACTTATTTTAATATTTACAATTATATCATAATTGAATTGTTTATGTTTAGTAAACAATTCATAATTTTAACTTGAAATTAATCTTTATTTTAATGAAACACGCACTGGACTTAAATCAAGCATTATGAATTCGGTAAGCACAACCTACAAGATGGCACTTGACCTTCATACAAGACCACAAGACATGACCAAGATGCAGGAACAAATAGTTCAACAGACGACGACAACAGGATACAGTACTACGAACTCATCCTCTTCGAGGATGTTGACTGAGCAGGGGACCTTAGGTCAAATCTGATCAACAATTCCATTGGCTAGGGCATGCTCAGACCTGCTAGTTCAGGTGGAGTCGATGCCCGGTACCTGCATCCTGCAGCAAACTACACAGTCAACCATGAAAATATATATCATCATATAGTGAATGGAAGTCGCAGCGTGGTAGGGTACTCAAACATGAGTAATGTGACACTATTCCATTCACATAAGCACATTGACAAGTCACTACATTATACATAACAACTATCTACTGAACAGTTATCAATAGTAACATCATCACAAAGATTAGATAAAACATAAAGCTCTGAATTAAATTAATCCACCACATCTAGTATGTCCATACAACTGTGAAAACATAAAATACCAATAGTTAAAACTTCAACAGATGTCATCATAATCATGATTGAATAACACATTAAACTCAGAATAACACTAATCTATAATCATCAAATATGTCCATCATCCAATAGAGTGTCGTAGTGTCTAATCCTACTAGGAATACAATCAGTCTGACAGAAGACAAGGTGAGGGGTAGTACATCCTCCTCCCCTAGGATCAGGCTTACTCTTGGAAGCCTGCAATGATTATGGAGGAATGAATTGAGTTTGGGTAGTTTTCACAATGCTATGCAAATATGGGAGCACACTCTATGCATGTAATCTATTAACTGAAAAATCTTGATATAATGATTTTACACCTTTAGAAGCATTAAACCAAAATTTATCATTTTATAAGTACTATCTTCATGATTTAACACACATTCTTCATACATACATGAATTCATAATAGCAAAAATCACATCTTAAGGATACACAAGGGTCCATCTAGACATCGATAAGCGACCTACTAATCCATGACACAAAATCCATGAGCCAAAAGCCAACATCTATCCCACACAATCCAAACTACGCACTTAGTGGCTTGATGGTGTTAGGCCACATACACATGGTGGGACCATCCAACCAAGACCACAATGACCTATCTCCTATTGTATATAGTAGTTAGCCTCTATGAAATAGTCCTCACATATAGGTGGGTAGTGTGTCCTAGCCTCACATATCCCCATCCTCAAGGTTCCCTGTGTCTACTTCCTCGTATACACTCACCAAGTCTGCCTCATACATCCTTGGAGAGGAATCACAATACGACACATGGCTGACATAAAAAATAATAAGGAGAAAATAGTTTAGCCATCAAAGTCATAAACAAATATCAAATAAAGATTTATTTCATCAATAAAATAAGAAATGTGCATAGTTCAACACTAAATCAAATGTAACCATGCGGGTTACACATAAATGAAGATCACAAGGTGTGGCTAAACCATCACAATCAAATATAAACAAAGTGCTGGCCTTTTCAATTAATAGAAAATCATCAATAATTATAATGAAAATACACAATCTTTGAAATTGCACTGTACAACACTGCGTGACTAGATACTAGCCACCAAACAAGGAAGGAGGGAACAACGTCAGGTTATCCTCAACGCTTTATTCCATATAATAAGGACTCTACATAAGCACCAAGAATATCCAAGAGTTCATACTCCACAATAGGATGCACAAACATCTAGTCCTCTAAATGACAACTCCTCTAACTACAACCCAATCTCCTTATAGATAGGATGATCATCAAGGGTCACCTCATGACTCTCCCCTAACTCCAAATCGTTAACCATCACGGCAAACCATTGACAATCTTGACACATACATTTCTTCAACTGCATGGCAGAAATCAAGGGGATGGATCTCTACATGCCAACTACCTCTACCTTGACCTCTAGGCACCTACCTACGTAGACACCGCCAAGGGACACCCTCACGTTGTCAGGTGAGGATGACAAAAGGGAAGAAGAAAATCTTTAGAGTTTAAGCAACTAGGACAACATAATGGGACTACGCACACCCAGAGTACCCAGTGTTTAAACCTGGCTCTGATACCAGATGTAATGCCCTACCATGAACACCTTAGAGGACAACATATCTATGCTATGCAATGTGGAATATTTTTTTTTGAATGTATAAGATAATAAAGTACTGTTTAACAAGTCAATACACATCATTAACTAACAACTTGTCTTCTAAGGTTCCATGGTTACATTACTTGACAAATCAATTAACATAATTTAACATGCATCATTAACTCACTTCTGTAGATTGTTCAAAATCTCTTGCACTAATGATTATACATATACATCTCCATTTCATGACATCAGTTAGATAATCAACTTGATCAAGATTACATGTACATATTCAAAAGTCCATACATATGAGTACATCATTACATTGTTACATTATCACCTTCTGAATACATCTGTATACATACATTATAAATCAACCGATACACAAGACTAGTACCTGAGCATAATAACTGTCTTCATAAATAGGTACAAGATTTGATGCCTGATTCACAAGATATATCCTCCTCGCACATGAACATCAGTAAGGGAGAAAAACCAATGGATAAAAGCTCTTCCACCTGACCATGTGGAACCCTGAGGTCCACCCCCCGAGCTAGGAGTTAACATAAGGTTCCCACTACAACATACAGCTAGGTAGATAGAATACTATAAGAACAAAGACAACACATGACTCCAACAACACAAGTCAATATCACAAACAACTCAACATTACTTCTAGAGGCAACACAATAGTACTTCTAGAGGCAAACACATAACAAACAGGGAGAGTACAACTAGGGAATGCTAGGCTGCAGTAGGGAGAGTGTCATCACATGGTCCTAGCATGGGTTACCTAGGCTATCTCTCACTAGAAACTGGCCCCCATCTATGGTTACCTTGGTAGCCTCTCTCTAGGTACCAGTCCCATAGGGTGACACATGCGGAATCAACCTTCCTTTCGTGAGGACAAGGAAGTTGATTTTGCCAACCACAGCCTTCTCATCTCATCCTTAGCCTGAATGAGCACCATAGGCATGAGTGAGGCATCCAATTATCTTGATTAGTGTGAAAACTACCCAACCCTCTAAATTTATTATTAAGTTATCACTGGATTAACAACTTCCAATGGGTTACCCTGGCAGCCACTTTGGGCACCGGCCCCACATTGGAAGCCACTCCACTATCTGCACCTAGAAGACCCTATCATAGAGAATCACAACAAGTATCCATAAACCATGCAAGGCATTTACCTACTTGCCTATAAGTCTCAACATAAGACATCAACAGAGCAAGGCATGGGTCCTCTTGCTCTAAAGTTTTCAATCATAAGCAATGTGTAATCCAGAGCAAGGCATGGGTCCTCTTGCTCGATCGTCACATCCACAAGAACCAAAGATAGAGAAAGGTAAACATTACATAAAACCAAACAAGTTCAATCTTTTACTTAAACCAATACAGTAGTTATTACAACTTTCAAGATGGAATTAACAATCTTGTCACGACATGATAACAACATAGCCACATGAATTAGGTGGCTTGAATGAGGCATAATCCATCTTGCACATGAACCTTTCAACATGAATAAGAACCATAAATGTAAAAGAGTCAACATCACAAACGGCCAACACATATACAACCATTACAAAATCACATATTCACAAAAGTCATATACATGGCTACCCTTCTTGGCCTCTGGAATAACTTTCTCGATGACGCAAAAAAACCAGACACCACTGAACCCCGTGGCCCCCACATCAACGTTCTTTCTCAAATGCACAACAACATCAAAAGACCAAACAACACCATCCTCCCATTCAAATCGATACTAACTCAATTAATCCATAAAAGAACTATGACAAATCTCATTAAATAACTTTGAATTTATCTAAACCTCGTATTTTTGCTTTCAATATATTTCAATACAATAATTAATTAATAACATATTTTAATACAATAGACAATTCAACACCAATAAAATAGCCACATACACTATATTTACTAAGACAATGGACTAATTGTTCCCTAACTTATCTATTAAGCTAGTAACTTATCCGATAATAATCAGTACAAACTTGGTTGAGATTGGATTTGATACACAGTGTAGTGTAAACCAATAATAAATGAATCTATTCTATTAAATGACATAGAACCTGTTGGAGTAATGTTTATATTTCATAATATATTCTGACAATGAGAATGGTTACATTCAAATGTATATTTTTTGTGAAATAAACTGAATAACCATAATGATAAAATCATAAAATCAAACAATTATTTACTATTAAATAGGGAATCTTCCTGTCATAAGGATTATTCTACTAATGCACAACATAAACAAAGATCCCTCAACAATCACACCATTACCACACCACATTTGCAACTTCATGAAATAATATACTAGACATGGGACTAAGAGATGTAGCTTGCTATAGGGTATTAGTTCTTTAGAATACTATGAACTCGATCCACGTGATTAGTATTTGAGTTATTTCTTCCTAGATTATTATAACAACCATAGGAAAGGTTTTAGCGGCAGCTGCTAAAAATAAAATGCAGATTAAAAGAACTACCAATGAGAGTAACTTTGACAACTTCTACACCACTATGATTTCTATAAAGGTGACAACTATTTTGTGGTGGAGAAGAATCGTGGAAAAGAATTGAAAAGGCAGAACTATTTATTAGAAGAAAATGAGCTGTAGACATAAAGGCCACAAAATAGGAAGAAACTCACTTTTCAATCCACAAGTCTGCACACTAAAATGACAATAATATCTTCCATTCCATTTCTACTCACATTTCACTGAGTTGCCTTTCCTTTTATAGACTGTTAAATGCATAGTTAACTGTTATCACATATATGGTTTGTGTGGCATGTTTTGAAGACATAAGTTTTCATTTTGCTATTATGATGGTTTTCAGATTCATTGCATAAAGTGGAGCTGATATTAGTTACAAGTTTCAGTTGTGTACATTAGTCTGGGAATTAATGGCATGGTCCTTTTTAAGTGCTATGTCAATTTTCTACTTGCAAATCTGAATATTACAAATGGCCAATGCTTTATCAGATACATAGGTTTAGTTGTCATGTATTTGGTGAATGCTTAAACACTCACCCGTGTAAAATAGATTATAAACAAAACTATGTGTTTCCATAAAATCGTTGGTTTCAGCTCAACTTGATGGAACTGGGTAAACTTATGATTTCATTATAGCTAAGTATCATGAGAGTTATCTATCTTACTATTTAAACATTTGAACATAATAGAAGTTATTTTAATTTCATAAGGTTAATTCCATATTTACCCAGCTTCCTTCATGGAATTTGGGACACTTGGAACTATACGCTATTGTTGCAAAATTGGCAGTGGTGGGAATGTATATTATGCAACATGCAATGCGAGTTTAGGGAAGCACAGATAGGTACACCATCTGTTTAATAGAGGGTCCCAATGAATTCACTTTATGGAATGCAAGATTCTCAATTAACAGTTGTTCAAGAAGATTTAATAGACTTATAAGAAAGCTGTGTCAAGGATCGTAGGGTCTAACTTCTTTGTAATTTAGGCTAGCTGGTTACCCAAATTGCCTAGAACTATAAGTACCATTGAATTGTAGATCTTAAGTAAGTTGTAACTCATATTTCCCTGAAGTTTTCTACTACACAGGTTTCTCTAAAGTAAATCCTTTGGCTTCTTATTTGTGCATGGTGTTTGCTCTCATTTACATTTCTCTAAGTTCAATTCATTCGGTTTGTTAAGCATGCCCCATAGTGAACTATTAGAGTTGTAAAGAACCTTCGAGTATGTGTTGATTGCCCCACTGCAACAAAATTTATGTCCATCATTTTAAACAGGGACATTGTTCTTGTGGAGATTATCGGTGATGCTAAATGAAGCAATCTAAAAAATAGGCTTGCACTATAATAATGTGCACCATGTCAAATTTCTAGTAATAATGAAGGAACATCCTTGAAAGCATAACAAAAGGGGAATTTTTGTAAGATGTTGTAGTTATAAGTACCCTGGTGAACATGCATGCAAAACGTGGAATTATAAACAAGGCACGTAAATTAAATTCACAAAAATGCCTAAAAGAAATATAGAATGCCACGATTGCAGAATATGTTCAAAGCGGATTCGTTGAAAGCCTTAAAAACTTTAAGCGCGTACAACTGGTACACATGTATTCAAAATGTAGAAGCATGCATGAAGCACATGAACTATTTGACAAAATGCCTCAAGAAATGTAGTATCACAAAATGCAATGATTGCAATATGCACAGAAAATCGACGTGTTGAAAAGGCTTTAAAAAGTTTCAAGAAAAAGTAGTTGGTAGTGTAAATCTAGACCCACAACCTTTACAAGCATCCTCCCTACTGAGCCAAAAAAAATGGGAGTTTTGGACAGGGTATGGACATCCATCAATACATAAAGAATAAATAGATTTTGTCTGATGTTGTAGTTACAACTATCTTGTTAGATATGTATATAAAATGTGGAAGCATAGAAAAGGTATGTGAACTGTTCAACAAAATGCCTCAAGGGGATGTGCATCTATAGATTATGCACCCAAACCGTTTGATGAAATGTCTCACAAAATTCAGACACAATTAAGGCCTACGAACCATTGACAGATATCATTAGCTACATTTTCTATGTGCTACGTAATCATTCAATGGCCATATCACTACTCCTCATTCACATTAATTAGGGACCAACCAATTTTGACAAGGAACTCAAATTCAAGGATGTGATTATATTGCACTACAATCAACTATTATAAAAATGGCCAAATCTCCCATATAAAGCCAAACAACTCCTCTATCATTTAAAACTTCTGAGTGTCAAATGCCATGTAAGCTGAATTGTTTGTAGGGGACAGAAAAAGCACAAACCTAGTCTTACACAACCTCAAGTAACTGAAAACGAGTAGCATTCTTCAAAAATTCCAACTGTGTAGATAAAGTAGAATAATAATGACACGACCTCATGAAAACTAAAATCCTCAACCAATCTTTTCAAATAATTATATGTAATTATCTGTTAGGCTATGGTAGGATGGTAAAATTAGAAACTAATCACAATGATGACCCAGGTTCAAAACTGAGCAGGTGTTCCCCCTATCACCAAAAGATATCCAAGTTAACACCACTAGGTGGAGTCAGTTTTTTGACAAATCATTGTTTTGGAAGCTATAGTGGAATATTGTATTGTGACTTAAACTGTAGATACAAAAAGGAGAGCACCTTTCTTCTACAAAAACTAATAGTAGTGTATTGTGGAATGGACTCTAAAATGTAACAGAAGGGCATCTTTCTTCCACAAAATTCATGCAATGGGAGGGCATCCTTCTTCCACATAATTTAGGCCAATTTACCATAGAAGAAAATGTAAAACTTAAATCATATTTCAGTCTACCTCTGCACACATTCAATGCCAAGAAATCTCAACCCAAAACCAACCAATCGTTTACAATCCCTTAAATGAACAATCAAGTTAAAAGGGAACATATTCAAACTCTTTTTTTTTTTTCATCTTGTTCACCTTTCTATAGTTTTCTAATCAACCAAAGGTATTATGGATTCAATATGATAGAGATGTAGAGCAGCTCTGTACTTAACTCTGCCTCCTTTGTTCAATCACCTAACTTAGTCTCTCAACCTATGGCTGGGATGAACAATTCAAGGATTTCATCTTTGATATGAGTGACTCCTAATATTGATGCAAAAGTGAAGCTTTCTATTTATAGAATTACAGACCTACATTTTTAAGTGATTTGTATAGGGACAACCCACGTGAGGAAAATGACAAGTCATCAGAATGCCCCGGAAACTTGCTATATGCAATGTAGACTCAATCACACAAAGATTAGTAATATGAAAAATGTCGTTTAATAACTTGTATGGTTTTTTCGATACCTATGATTGATAATATGACTGCTACGTTAGCTGAAACAGCTCCTTAGCCTGAACTAACCCTTGTTTGACAAAACCCTTGCACAATTGTTTGAATTGAATCCCCAACACAAACATAAAATACAGAAAAATGGATAGAACAAGGTTGCTTCAAGATACATGTTCCAAGAATAAAATGCATTACTTAATGTAATGGATAGAATGAAAAAAAAGAGGGTAATGAGAGGAATGAATTGATCTTTCAAATTAAAATGCATCGCTCACTGTGATAAAGGAAGGGTAAAAAAAAGTAAGAAATCACTTACTATTTTTTTGTTGGGAGAGACAAGTCCTTGGTTGCAGTCGTTGCGAAAGGCACAAATGATCTTCACATGATCTTACAGGTTGCAAATCGAAGACAACATGCTTGTATTCTCTCTGGTAGAGCTTCACATCACCATTATCAGAGGCTGAAAATTAAAGAGTTTATTCAGATTCATAATCTCACAACATTTCTTAGGAGTCATTGGTGGAAGGAACCATGAAACTGGTAGAATGTCGCCCGCTCCACAGAAATAGCCATCTTCACCCCCCTCCCTTTTAACACATCTATGCAGCCATTAAAGCTTTTTCGGCTGGGAAGCACCCCACGTGGGAGGGAACACCTATTTTCCACGAGCCTTGGACAGAGACACCTGCCCCACACCTGGCCTACAAAACCCTCTTTGGAAATAAAGATGACACAACAAATTTTATGATTAATTTATATATTTTAATTCCAATATAATTTGACCAATTTACAACTACCCACTTTATTATTTTATTGATTAGATTGTAACATTACAAGTTACAATTTAATTTTTACAACTTTAACATAATTTATTTTATTTACTAAATTGTAATATTACAAATTATATTTTGATTTACAACTTGTGTTACTTATTTTAATATTTACAATTATATCATAATTGAATTGTTTATGTTTAGTAAACAATTCATAATTTTAACTTGAAATTAATCTTTATTTTAATGAAACACACACTGGACTTAAATCAAGCATTATGAATTTGGTAAGCGCAACCTACAAGATGGCACCTGACCTTCATACAAGACCACAAGACATGACCAAGACACAGGAACAAACAGTTCAACAGACAACGACAATAGGATACAATACTACGAACTCATCCTCTTCGAGGATGTTAACTGAGCAGGGGACCTTAGGTTAACTCTGATCAATAATTCCATTGGCTAGGGCATGTTCAGACCTGTTAGTTCAGCTGGAATCGATGCCCGGTACCTACATCCTGCAGCAAACCACACAGTCAACCATGAAAATATATATATCATCATACAATGAATGGAAGTTGCAGCATGGTAGGGTACTCAAACATGAGTAATGCGACACTGTTCCATTCACATAAGCACATTGAAAAGTCACTACGTTATACATAACAACTATCTACTGAACAGTTATCAATAGTAACATCATCACAAAGATTAGATAAAACATAAAGCTCTGAATTAAATTAATCCACCACATCTAGTATGTCCATACAACTGTGAAAACATAAAATACCAATAGTTAAAACTTCAACAGATGTCATCATAATCATGATTGAATAACACATTAAACTCAAAATAACACTAATCTATAATCATCAAACCATCATCCAATAGAGTGTCATAGTGTCTAATCCTACTAGGAAAACCATCAGTCTGACAGAAGACAAGGTGAGGGGCACTACATCGGCCTTCAAGAATATGCTAACATATGTTATGCATACATGTGTGATTCACAAGTAGACATGAGTGCAAGAGATTTCAAACCTTGAAGGCCAAAGTAATGGTGGTTAGAGTGGGTAAAAGACTAGATATATCAATGATCCATGAAAACCTAAATAAAGATATAACTATAAAGTACAATAGAATAGAGCATATAAACCCTAACAAGATATCCAAATATGATAAACTAATTAGAAATTATTGATCTAAAAAACCCTAATGAAAGAGAAACCCTAAGGGGGAACCTTAAGTCATGTAAGCAATGTTGGGTTCACTAATAAATGTAAATAAATAAATCATTTACATAAATTATCTAGGCTAATTAATCCAATGCAAATAAATTAAGCATTATTAAACCAGATAAAATCTAGAGTCAGGTTGATAAATTGATAGTAATAATGTGATAATTAAATAAGGAATTAATTACTTAGTTCTAATATCAACAATAGAAGAATAATGTTGATGATGTACAAAATTGATTCACCACTTGTTGATGCATATTTTGACACAATAATATATGAAACTAGTTGTTCCCTACTTGAAAGGGAATTTCTTCCCCCAAGGTTCGTTATCATAAAATTTGGTTTGTGTGAATAACATAGTGGTAGATGTCGATTGTCCCATATAAGGGGCTCCAATGAAACACAAGGCATTGCTTGCAATTATTCTTGTTACTTAGCAATAAAGATAAAGCAAACATGTACATGTTCAGTTTTAGACATTCATTAATAATTTCATACATGAATACATACAAGTCCTACCAAGGAATTCTAACAATTTCAAACATGGTAAAAATTTAACATCTTAGACTAGATACTAATCTAGAATACTAAGTTTAATCCCAATCTAATAGATTTTATAAGAAATTTACAAAATAAAGGTGAGAAGGAGAAGGGTGAGAATATTATTGAGGACCAATACTAATCAATTACATCATTCTAGATATATGATGTATATTATTAGACTTGATGAAGGTATATTAGGTGATATCCATGTAGTTTTGAGTCCCTCTCTTAGATGTAGTGACATATTTTAATTTCATATCATTGCTAACATAGAGAGGACATATACATGCATGATTCACATCATGGACATATAATAGTTCATCTTCATCATGTCAAATAAAGAAGAAATTTTAAGGATAGAATAAAGATGATAGTGTAATGGTTGGATTGAGAGATATATGGTTATTGAAGCATAGAAGTAACATAACTACACATAGGATGTACTGTGGTCCATTAACAACTTCAAATTGGCCATGTTAATTAACCTACAAAGATACTAACTTTTTGGATGTCTTAAGGGGACATCTTAAGTTCTCAAAATTTGGTCAAGTTGCCCAAGGCAGCCAAATTTAACAATATAATAAAATCAAATTTAAAGTAAATTCAAAGTAGAAAAACATGTGTATTTAACAAATAAAATATATAGAATAATAATTTTGATATATAAAAGTGTAGAGTATAAAATTGTGTACATACACATGTATATAAATTTGTGTACAACATGTGTAATAATGTAATTGTGTATGTACATATAGGCCAACTCAAAATATTGTTTACAAAATGTGTTTATGCCATCTCAAGAAAATCCAAAACTTGTGGGGAATGTAGCAAGTCTTCACGCCACTTGATATAAAAATAATACGAGCAATTTATCAATATATCATCAAAACATGTATTTTAATTTATATAAAACTATGTATTTATACACAATTTGTACCTATATTTACAAGTACCTCACACATGTGTAGATATAGGTTTAATTTGCATCCTCTCAAGTTTTTGTTTCAAAGTATGTGATGAATTTGTGATGATGGCCTAAGGATATAAAAGGACAATTTAAATCAATTTCAACTAATAACACACAAGAAATATCAAAACATGTATTTAATGTATTTAAAAGAACACTATAAATCTATTTAACTATATTTACCTATATTTACTTATTCCATTGTACCATCTCCATCCTCTCTTCTTTCCAACACATCGATGATTGTCTCACGGTCTTCCATAGAAATTATCCATAGCTCTTTATTTGTAGGTTTTCCACGATACCTCTCAAGTTTTATTTTTGTTGCCAACACCAAATGTGAGTAGTGTATAATCTTCGAATGCAGGCAAACCATTTTTCCTTATTAGGTATTTCCATAGCTAAGTGCCAACAACCACCACCGAACCTATTGGATAATGATAGTCATCATCAAAGAAATTCTTAAAATTTGCTTAAGGGGATCAAAGAAGTTCTTAAAATTTGCTTAAGTGGATCAAAGACTTGTTATCAAAATTTGTTTAAAGGGATGTCTTAAGGGGATCACCAAACTTGTTGGATAAGGAAATCCATCATCATCTTCTCGAGGTGTTGTTAACTTATGTTTAGTCTCCACACAACGAGCCAACCAATATTTTGTTTCCTCTTCATTCTTCTTTGGTGCAACAACAATATACACATGCCCTGCAAACAAATTTTGATTCAATAACTTGCACATGTCCATAAAATTTGACCAATCAACATACATGCATTCATATGTGCACATATAAATAAATAAAAGTACTACAAATTAGTAATGAAGTGAAATAAAATGAAATAATTTGAATTAAATTACCTTCTTGTACAAGGTCTGAAACACAGTCATAATCGTCTGATGCAAATAGTTGATCATTGTCTTCAATTGTTGTTTCACTTTGATCGTGTGCTTATGCAAGTGTCAATGGTCTTTGCTTCCACTCTTCAACCCATTCTGTATTCTCACATGCTTCCCAATCTCTTGAAATACAAAACTGACAAAAACATGTAACCTCCCTTGTCCAGATAGTCCATGTAATTGCATTCAAACTCCTAAATGAATGCCATTTAGTAGATCCATTGATTGTCTGGCAATCAATTCTAGGTAGAATTTTTTCTTCTTCAACCAACCAAAAGAATCGATGAACTATAGAGTACTCTCTTGATCCAGGTGTACATAATCTTGTATTGCACCAATCTACAATCCCACGTGCATCTTTAAATTTTACTGTATCCTCAAATTTCAATTGTTGTCTAGCAAGAATTGTTTTAACACACACACTAGCTCCATCATGTTCTCCTTTACCATGTCCAACATCAAAAAAATTCCACATATGTTGGACATTATTCTCCTTGTGAACCCTACTTAACCAACAGAACATTCAAGCATTCTTGAATTGCCCCATACAATTATCTGACCATATAAGATGTTCAGTCATCTAGATTCCTCTTCCTATTAAATTTGTATAAAATATATTGAAACAATATTAAACAAACTTTGATGAGTGTAACCGGTTGTCACTCAAATAGAAATAATACTCCCTCAAAACTTTTCTATCATTGTCTGCGCTATCATCTGCATGTCTATAAATAATATAAACAAACATAGCAACCTACACTAAATTGTAATATTGTGATTGAATTTCATCTTGCAGAGCTAAAGTATAGTTTTCCACAAAATCAACCACTAATAGTATAGTACCAACTGGAAATGTGTTTCTACATTCACAAAATTGTCCATCAAGCCATCGAGCTTGTTGAGAGTGCTTGACATATTTTGGTACAATTTTACTCTTAAATTCTAATATGAATGCATGCACACTAACCTTTTCTGTAATTAAATGCTTTCCAAATTTTCTATCTTTTAAAGAATATTCAACATTCTTAAATCTTTTAACATCCATTAATTGTTGTCCAAAATCATTTTCAACACTTTCATACATACAAACTCTTAACAAAGAAAGATTGCCACAACTAGTGCATTGTCCAAAAATACATGAACTTAAATAAAATGATTTTTCATTAGATCTTTCACAGAACAAACTTGATATAAACTCTTTTATTGCTTCAGTTGGCATATTAATATCACATTCTTGTATAATCATGTTACTATGTAAAGTACAACATATATATTGAAACACATCATAATAATAACGAAATTGAACATGTGTTTTACAACAACAAGAAATTCATTGCTTATTAATCTTTACATACCATGGTTTGCATTTTTCAAAAGATCTTTGACTTATTTTCTTATTACCAGGTAACACTAATTCATCACAAAATTTTCTATAAAATTTAGTTTGCATTGTATGTAATAGGTGTTTTGGATAAGGATCGTGAACTTTGGACCCCACTCTTAATTTTAAAACATCTCTAGCATTAGATGATACCCTAGTATAATCATGCCAATATTTTTCGATCAAAGATCTGATTTCAACATTTAGTTTCGTGTCACATCTCAGGAGTCGACCACTAAAACTTGAACATTGGTTAATTGGATCATTTTCTATACTTTCTCTTCTTTTTGCCGCTCTTACCAATGTTTTAGGATGTATTTTTAGAATTCCACTAATATTGCTTACCATTCTTCTATTCAAAGTTGATTTATTCACTATAGCAGTTGTTATAGCTCGTCTTGCTGCATTCTTATCTTTTGATCGACTATTGCTTCCAATAGACTCAATGGCACTAGAAAAAGTAGACATAGCATGTTTTAGTGATTGATCTTTTCTTCTTGGTTTAACAAAAATACCTAACATTTTCATTACTTTTCTCATTTTGCACATTCTCATTAATTGCATCATTAGTTGACATTAAAATGATAGTTTTTTACAATAAAAAAATTTCTTGTATAATCTATTGGCATGTGTTCTTATTTGTCTCCAAGAAATTTTACCAGGAAGATTATCCAAAACATCTCTTTCAATTTTGAAAAAAAAAATCTCATTTTCAACATCACATCCTGGAATTTCATTTTCATTTTCAACTTCAAAATGATTTTCATTTTCAACAACAAAACGGTTTTTATTTTCAGTTTCAACAAAAGGATTTTCGTTTTCATTTTCAACAGCAAAATGGTTTTTATTTTCATTTTCAACAAAAGGATTTTTGTTTTCATTTTCAATAACAAAATAGTTTTCAATTTCATTTTCAACAAAAGGATTTTCATTTTTATTTTCAAAAACAATTTGTTTTAAATTTTGATCTCTACGAATATTATCAATCTCAACATTATTATATCTAGCTTGTTTTAAATCTCCTATCAACACTATTTCCATTTCATTCAAAGGTGCATTTGAAGAAGTACTTGGATTTGTGCCTATTGAAACATTCTCCATAGCATTGATAGAGGTATTTGAAGACATACCAGTAGGTTGTATAATCATATTAGTTTCCACATTCACCTCTTGCAAATTTGCATCATCTATATCCATGGTCTCCTCAATGTTTTTATCTTCAATAGTTGTGGAATTGGATATTTCAGCATTATTCATTGATTGAATCTTTATTATTCTATCTGTTTATATTTTTGCCTCCTTCTCTCTTTTTGCTTCAATTTCTTCAGGGGTTCATAGCTTCCTATTTTTCCTCTTATTATGACTTTGTGATCCCATGATTAAAAAATTTATGAAGCATGTACAAATGAATGTCAAAAACTTGAAAGCCTTTCTTCTTTTTTCAAGTCCTTCAAACAAGAACCAATTCAACAAAATTTCACTCAAACAGTGTCTCAATGATGGCTTCTATCAAAATTCAAACAATATTCCAAGTTGATGGACCTACAAAAGAAAAAAAGATGGTAGAAATTCTGCAAATGTGGTTGTCGGATGTACTGTAGAGCAAGTTGCAGGGCTGACAGTAATAGTACAGTCTTATTAAAAAAAATGGACAAATAATAAATGGGATCCCGTTTAAGAAATGGGATCCTATTCTATAAAATAGGATTCTGTTTAGTAAAGGGGATCCCGTTTCATATGGGATCCCGGTTAGTAAACAAGATCCCTTTTTTTTTGCACCAGTGGAGTAAGAAATGGGATCCTGTTATTTAAAATTTGAACTTTAAGCTTGGGTTTTTCTTTGTAACCCGGTTCGGTAAATTCTTTGGGGACCCGAACTTGACCTCCAGACCTAGTTTGACTTGCAACTTGAAGGTCCTTGAAGGTCCTGTCAATGTCACAACAAAATAGTGACTTTGGGCATATATCTGAAGGTTTATTTTGCAAAATATTTTGATGAAATTAAAACCCATTATAGATGAGATAGCGTAGATTCCAAATATGTAATTTTTTTACAATTGGATTAATTATTCTATTTTTTAATCAATTTATGATGAAATAGGTCCATAAACTTGAATTATTAGGGTTTTTTAGTATTTTAATAACTTTTTATTAAAATATTTTTTTGAAAAAAAAATTGTACGAAAATGTACTTTAGACAATTATTTTCAATTCAAAAAAAAATTCAAAAAATTTTAAGTTTAGGTCATCTTATGCGTGACATACATGATAATTTTTTAAAAGACCCACAACAGCCAATAAAAAATTAATAAAAAAAATATTCAATAAAAAATTACAATAAAATATGGAAAACGTGCTTCAGTGAGTTACAAATCTTTTTCCAAGACAATTTTGAAAAATATGATTATTTAGGTCAAAATATGGATGACGTACACGTACATGGTATAGTAAAAAAAAAGTGACTTTAAAACAGTGCTTTTTAGAAATGCCTATTCAAAATCAATTTCTATCATTTGGGTATTAAAAAAAATTACATATTTGGAAACTAGATGTTAAATACTACATTTCATATTTAGTGACTTTTTCTAAGATTCCACCTTTAAGTGCTTCAAAGTTTTAGGTCAAATGTGACAAATTCTAAAAATCAAGGGAAACACTTCCACTTTTTGGCCAAAAAGTGGACACAACTTCTTGCACACACCCTTATTATGTTACTTTTATTGATGATTTCAGTAGGAGAGCATGGGTATATTTTTTAAAGACTAAATCTGAAGTGTTTAGTCATTTTAAGGAGTTCAAAGCTATGGTAGGAACATATAATGGAAATAAAATTAAATGTTTGAGGACTGACAATGGCGGTGAGTACTATTTTGCAGATTTTGACAAATTCTGTATAGATTGCAGGATTAAAAGATAAAAAAAGACTTCATATTCTCCGCAGTAGAATGGAGTTGTAGAAAGAATGAACATAATGTTGATGGAGAAGGCTAGGAGCATGTTGAGTGGAGCTAGTCTAGAACAAAAGTTTTGGGTTGAAGCTATTGCCACTGCTTGTTATTTGATCAATAGATCTCCTACATTAGCATTTGTTGATAAAACACCAATGGAGGCATGATTAGGGAAAAATCCTTTACTTAGACATCTAAGAGTTTTTGGTTGTGAGGCATATGCACATGTGCCTAAGGAGAAGAGAACAAATTTGGAATCTAAGACTATCAAATGTATCTTCATCGACTACAGCTATGGTGTGAAAGTATACAAGCTTTGGGACACTATTGTACATAAAGTAATTTATTCTAGAGTTGTTATTTTTAGAGAGACTAAATCTTGTCCTATTACTTTTCAACTAGAATAGCATAAAGAAATTGAATAGAAAAATGATGTGATTCAACTTCCTTCTACGCTTGAGAAAGTTGAATTGAGGCCCCAAGATAAACAAGAAGTTGAGGAGAGCTCATCAAGCTCTTAATCTTTAGAAGAGGAAGAAGAGGAGGAAGAAGTGGAAGAACCTCCACCTCAGCTTGTTTGAAGGTCTACAAGGCATAGGCAACCACCTGAAATGTATGGGTATTCACCTAATGATTGGAATTGTTTATTTGCTTTCAGTACTAATATTGCTGAATCGAGATCTGTGTAAGAGGCTTTTGGTATGAATGATGCAAAGTCTTGGAAAATAGCCATGGATGAAGAGATGGCAGCTCTTAAAAGAAATGATACATGGGACTTCTTACCATTTCCTGAAGGATGGAAACATGTTGGATGTAAATGGGTATTTAAGAAAAAGATTGGCTCAAATGGAAACATTGAAAAGTATAAGGTACAGTTGGTTGTGAAGGGATACTCTTAGGTTGAGGGTATTGATTACGGTGAGATCTTTTCTCCTATTGGTAAAATGACATCCATTCAGTTTTTATTATCTATTGCAGCCACTTATGACCTAGAAGTTGAACAAATGGATGTGAAAATTGGTTTCCTTCATGGTGATTTGGAGGAAAGAATCTATATGACACAGCCAGAGCACTACGTGGTGAAAGATAAAAGCAAGTTGGTTTGTAAGTTAAATAAATCTATGTATGGCTTTAAACAAAGTCCTAGGATGTCGTACCAAAATTTTGATAGTTATGTGTTGAGTTTGGGATTTGTGCGGTCTAAATCTTATCACTGTATATATTTTAAATGATGGTGATTGTTTCCTAGTAATTTCTTTATATGTTGAAGACATGTTATTTATTGGGAAAGGCAAAGGTTTGATTACAAAATTTAAATCTCAGCTCTCTATGAAATTTGAAATGAAAGATCTTGGTGCAACAAAACACATACTTGGGATGGAGATCAGACAAGATCGTGAGAATAGAAAGGCATGGCTTGGCTAGAGTAAGTATGTTCATTCAAGTTTACAAAGGTTTAACATGCAGGACTATAAACCACTTTGTTTTCCTATTACATTAGGAATTAATCTCTCTATTTCACAATATCCTACATCCTTATCAGAGATGGAAAACATGAGCAGAGTGCCTTATTAGAGTGCAATTGGAAGCTTAATGTATGCTATGGTCTGTACAAGACTAGACATTGTCCAAGTAGTGGGAGTTCTTTCTCATTTTATGTCTAATCTTGGAAGAGTGCATTGGGATATAGTTAAGAGGGTATTTAGATATTTATAGGGTACAATAGAGTACTCTATATGTTTTAATGGTACAGTAGATCAACATTCCTTGAGTATTCATGGTTTTGTGGATTCAAACTAGGCTAGTGATGTCGATAGAAGAAGGTCCACCAGTGCATATGTGTTTACTTTTAATGGTGGTACAATAAGTTGGATGACCAAGAGACAGGATGTGGTCACTTTGTCCACTACAAAGGAAGAGTATATGGAAGCTACTCATGCTTGTAAAGAAGCCGTTTGGCTGAAGCATTTGCGTTCATATATTGGATTGAAATAGGCTACTATTACAATTTATTGTGATAGTCAGACTATAATCTACCTTGTGAGGAACCTGACTTTTCATGCCAGGACCAAACACATTGATGTTTAGTATCACTTCATGAGAGATATGGTTGAGGATGGTAGGGTGAAGCTAGAAAAGGTAGAGACTATGGTGAATGTTGCAAATGCATTAACTAAGCCCATGAGCACACTAAAATTCAAGTGGTGTTCTGAGTCTATGGGCCTTTTGGCCTCTAGCAGTTGATCCATGATGGTATGTTTCCCCTAGCTCTTGCAAGGTATTTGACAAGTGGGAGAATGTTGGGAAATGAGGTGTCTCAACCTTGCATATTTCCTGTAGAATTTATTTGTATTTAATATTTCCCACAGTCAGTTATTATTTTTATTGAGCTCCAAAATAATGCAGGGGCTTGTGAATTCTTAATTGGCACTTTTGCCACATGTCGATGACTTGAAAATTGAAATATTAGTTGTCAAAAGATTCCCACATGATAGTATATCACAGAAGGCCTATTTTTAGGCATATTATGATATATTCCATGACATCTGTAAGGGTCAAAAATAGGGGATATCATTTTTGACGTGAAAACTTATTTTTAGACTAGAATCTTGGCTAAGAAGTTAAGCACATGGTTTTGTAAACCATAGATGGTTTCTTGTATATCTAGAAGTCTATATATTGGAGGCTTGAGGAGTAGTTTGTGTGTGTGAGTTTGCAAGTACTGTTATGCTTCCAAAACTCTTCTACAGTTGATTACTGGTGACACTCCTGTAATAAACTCACTCTGCAAGTGTGTAATCTCATTGTTGGATTTGAAATACATTGAGAAGGCTTTTGGAGTGCAACATTTTCACCCAAAAGGATTTTCCCCATGTATATCTGGTGTTTTGTGTTCATTATTTATTTTATGTTTTCAATATGTTTGTGAAATTTTTTCTAACTATTAGATCAGTTTTAAAGTTTGCATAATACATCTTCTCAAGATTGGCATAGGAATTTGTTTTCGCTACTCTAACTTCCATACATCGAAGGGGTTCATGGGCTTAAATAACTTGAGGAGAAAAGAAGGATGGTGACGATGATGATACACCCCACTTCATGAGGGAAGAATGAAATGAGATAAAAAAATTAAGAAATAGTTGAAGCTATCTAGTGAAGCTAAACAGATCCATGGAGTAGGAGAGATCATGAACTATGTGCCTGTAGACATTTATTGTATAGCATAAATTCCATACTAAACTCATGGCAGTCTAAGATGAGTGCTTTGAAAGGAAGCTAGGTGTGTGGAAATCACTTCCTACACTAATCTAATGAGTAGAGGGCTATACAAATTTAAATTAATCCTTAGAACTACAGCAACATAGAACATATAACAGAGATATTGCAACAATACACATAAACCAAAAAGGAGACAGAAGAAGAGAGACAAAGATATAACGTGGGGAAAACTCTTATCGGGTGAAAAACCCCACACTCAAAAACCTACACAATGTATTATCAAAATTGAATGTTGTTTATAGTACACTTGCAATGCAAACATTAATGGTCTTTGACACTCATGTCTGGAGTCAATCTGATAGCATAACAATACCTATCAAACCTGTAATACATCTCCTCCTCCAAGCACCTATTTATATAGAATATACAAGGCACTATTGGTCCTATCTTGGAATGGGCATCCAACTTGGCCTCATGGCCCAAAACCCATGCCTAAGGACACTTGGTCAACACTGTAGAATGCTTGTGACACTTGTCCATAGTTCCCATCCCAAAGAGGTCACCTATTTCAAAAATGGGCTATGATAGATGCTCTTACGACACTTACGACCGTCATAAAATCTATCATAGCGGTTACAACTTATAGTTGTAACATAATATGTCATACATAGGCTATAAATAGCATATTCTCTTAAAATATGTCTATTCCACCTTGGGCCACCCAAATATGCCTTTTTTAAGATGCTTCATGACACATGTCTTCACTTGTCTTACAAGCTTCTATTTCTAACTCTTACATGTCATAGATTTTGTCATAGGAATCCATCATAACCATTTCGGTAAATATTCCCTTACACAACATCCAAGATGCTGACACATGGAAAAATGCTCCTACCACAAAGTGGGATGCCTATCTCCTCATAACCGTGCCACATCCCACAATATGACAATATGGAATTTACAATTAATTTACAACATAGGCAATGAATTAATAAATACAAACATAAATAATGCAAGGAATTACCAAGGTTGAGACACCTTAATTCCCAACATTCTCCCACTTGTCGAACACCTTGTAAGAGCAAATAGAATAACAGGATTTAATTGCTATAGGTCGAGAGGCCCATAGACTCTGAACACCATCTGAACTTCTCTGTACCCACTAGCTTCATCAATGCATCTGCAACATTCTTCAAAGTATCTACCTTCTCCAAAATTACCTTCCAATCCTCTACCATGTCTCTCATAAAGTGAAACTAAACATCAATATGCTTTGTTCTAGCATGGAAAGTTGGATTTTTTGCAAGGCAAATTGCACTCTAACTGTCACAACTAATAGTGATCTAACCTGCATCAACACCAATATTTGAACACAATCTCTTAAGCCAAATGGCTTCCTTACAAGAATGAGTTTCTTCCATATACTCATCTTTTGTGATGCACAAAGCAACCACAGGTTGTTGCTTACTCATCCAACTAATAGCACCATCAAACAGTGTAAACACATAAGCACTGGTGGATCTCCTGCTGTCAATGTCACCTGCCCAATTTGAATCCACAAATGCATGAATATCAATAGAATGTGGAGGTCCTATAGCATTACCATGATAGCATATGGAATACTCAGAAGTACCCCTCAAATATCTAAACACTCACTTAACTGCATCCCAATGAACTCATCCAGGATTAGCCATAAATTGACTAAGGACTCCCACTGCTTGGGCAATGTCTAGTCTTGTGTAAACCATAGCATACATCAAACCACCAACAACACTAGCATAAGGTACTCTACTCATGTCCTCCACCTCACTAGGAGATTTTGGACAATCCTCAACAAACAACTTTCTCCCCAAAGAAATAGGAACACACAATGGTCTACAATCTGTCATGCTGAACCTGTCCAACATAGTCTTCACATACTTACTCTGGCTTAACCAAGTTTTTTGTTGGTTCTGTCTCTTTTGATTTCCATTCCTAGAATGTACCTAGCTGCCCCTAAATCTTTCATTTCAAAGTTTGCTGACAACTAAGATTTAAAATTAGAAATCATATTCTTAGCCTTCCCAGTGAGGAACATATCATCAACATACAATGTAACAATAAGAATATGATCACCATCAAACTTATAGTACACACAGTGATCCTATTTTGATCTCACAAATCTAATTGACAACACAAAGGCATCAAACTTCAAGTACCATCTCCTAGGAGACTGCGTCAAACCATATAAAGACTTCTTAAGATTGCAAACCAAATTATCTTTACCTTTCACCATGTAATGCTCTGGTTGTGACATGTAGATTTCTTCCTCCAAATCACCATGAACGAAAGTTGCCTTCACATCCATCTATTCTACCTCTAAGTCATAAGCTGCCGCAAGAGACAAAAGGAATCGAATGGATGTTAGCTTTGCAACAAGAGAGAAGATCTCACCATAATATATACCCTCCACTTGTGAATACCCCTTCACAACCAATCCGGCCTTATACTTCTCAACACTGCCATCTACACCAAATTTCTTCTTGAACACCCATTTGCATCCAACGGGTTTCTATCCAGGAGGCAAAGGAACCAAGTCCCAAGCTCATCCTCCATGGCCTCCTTCCAGGAACCTGTATCTTTCATGTCCATATCCTCTGATACAGTTCTAGGTTCATCACTGTTAGTAAGCAAAGCAAAAGCACAACTAGAATCAAGGAATGTAAAACAAAACCTTTCAAGTTGCTTTCTTATCTGTGTAGATCTCCTCAAGAGCTGAGGTTGAGGTTCAGCTTCTTCATCTGAGTTTTCAAAGCTATAAGAGTTCTCCTCATCATCAGGTCCAACATTATCTTTATGTTCAGTCTTCTTAGGGGTAGCAGGAAATTGAACAACATCCTCTTTCTTTTCTTTTTCTTTTGGCTTTAAAATAGTGGAAGAAGGTGTAAGCTCTCTAAAGATGACACTTTTGCTATACAACACTTTTTCAGCCACATGATCCCAAAACTTGTATCCTTTTACACTGACACCATAGCCAATAAAGATACACTTAACAGCCTTGCTCTCCAATTTTGACCACTTCTCCCTAGGCACATCTGCATATGCCTCACAACCAAACACACAAAGATGCCTTATTGAAGGATTTCTACCAGACCACACCTCCATGGGTGTCTTTCCAACAAGAGATGATGTAGGAGATCTATTTACAAGATAGCAAGTAGTGGCAACAACTTCAACCCAAAACTTTTGTTCTAGGCCAGCTCCACTAAGCATACTCATAGCCTTCTCCATCAGTGTCATGTTCATCCTTTCTACAACTCCATTTTTCTACAGGGTGTATGGAGTTGTCTTCTATCTTTCAATCCCAAGTTCCTTACAATATTTATTGAATTCTGTAGAACAGAAATCACCACCATTGCTAGTTCTCACACTTAATCTTTTGACCAGTCTAATTTTTAGCAAAGGCCTTAAAATCCTTAAACTTACTATAGACTTCAAATTTGCTTCTAAGAAAATAAATCCATGTCCTTCTACTGTAGTCATCTATGAAAGATACAAAATATATAGATTTTGATAATGAATGAACATTAATAGGACCAAATACATCAGAATGAATAAGGTCCAACAAACCAAAAGACTTATGAAAACTCGAATAAAACTAAACATGGTTTTGTTTTCCATATATGCAATGTTCCCAAAAGTCAAACTCAAGATTACAATCATCTAACCCCTGAACAAGGTTTTTATTTTTCGGGGTATGCAGACCCTTCTCATGAATGTGGACAATTCTTTTATGCCATAACATTGTCTTTTTAGTAGGAAGCTTAACTTCCAAGGCATGATTACAAACATCAGAACTAGAAACAATAGATTTCTTAACTACTCATTTAGATGGTGGGGTTGAAGTGACTTCTGCCCTCTTCCTTGAATCAGAAGAACTATTGCATTGTGAAATGCATGCCTCTAGCTGAAACAGAGTACCTCTCCTAGTACCCTTAGCAAGCACCATAGCTCCTCTAGTCATCTTGCATCCTTCTTTTGAAAAAACAACCTGCACACCTGCATCATTCAACATACTTATAGAAAGCAGGTTCCATGCTAAGCCTGGGATATACATAACCCTAGAGATCCCCTTCACTCATCTATTAGGGAATCAGATAGAGACTCTTCCATGACTAGCAATCTTTAGATGAGAGTCATCACCTAAGTACACCTTTCCACCATCGAACTCCTCATACTTAGTGAACCAGTCTCGATGTGAGGTCATGTGGAATGATGCATCAAATTCAATCAGCCACACATCATCAGATGCATGGGTTACCAAGGCTGCGACAAAAGAATCACCATCATCTCGCGACTTGTCAGAATCTGAATCTGGGGTCTTCTTCTTCTTTTTCTTTTCTTCTTTTCATTCCTTTCAAAAATGCCCAGATTTACCACAGTTCCAATAGATAGCCTTGGACTTTCTAGGAGATTTGGATCTCCCACATGATTTGGATCTACCCTTCTCATCTATCTTCTCCTTCTTTTTCCCTTTCTCCTTGGGTCTTCCATGAACTCCAAGAACCTCTTTAGCTATCTTAGAAGACTTTCTCCACATCTCTTCAGACAACAATGAAGAAAACACTTCATCCATTTTCAATGTGGATGTGGTGCTTCCAATAGCCATGACAACGTGATCCCACAAGTCCGGCAAAGAACAAAGCAAGGTCATACATCGATCCTCCTCCTCCATCTTCACACTAATAAATGTCAATTATGCAACCAGCATGTTAAAAGCATTCATATGTTCAGTAATGGATCCTTCATCCTCCATTCAAAGGGAATACAACTTCTTTCTCAGAAAATGTTTGTTAATGAAGGATTTGGCTTGATACACATCTCCCAACTTCTTCCAAAGCAAGTTTACAATTTTATCCTCATAGACATTTAACATGATAGAATTAGCAAGACTAAGTCTTATGAGACCCTTAGCCTTCTGATCCTTGAGATCCCAATCAACTTGTTGCATTGCAGCTAGTTTAGTTCCATTAACACTTTCCAAAAGGTCTCGATTAACAAGCATGTCTTCCATCTTGAGCTTCCATAGCTCAAAATTAGTGCCATTGAATTTCTCCACTTCTATCCTTCTGGATGGGCTTGCCATCTCCTTGCTGCAACAATATTTAGAATACTCTGCATAGACTCCCACTCAAATTAAGATCAGCTTGAAAACCCCCTACCCAATAGCTAAGACCAAAACTAGTTAGGATCTGATACCAACTGAAATGAAGCTAGGTGTGCGGAAATCGCTTCCTACACTAATCTAATTAGGAGAGGGATATGCAAATTCAAATTAATCCTTACAACTACAGCAAAATAGAACATCTAATAGAAATATTGCAGCAATACACATGAACTAGAAAGAAGACAGAAGAAGAGAGACAAAGATATAACGTAGGGAAAACCCTTATCAGGTGAAAAACCCCACACTCAGAAACCTGCACAATGTATTATCAAAACTGAATGTTGTTTAAAATACACTTGCAATGCAAGCTTCAATGGTCTTCAACACTCATATTTGGAGTCAATCCGACAGTATAACAGTACCTGTCAAACCTGTAATACATCTCCTCCTCCAAGCACCTATTTATATAGAATATACAAGACAATATTGGTCCTATCTTGGAATGGGCGTCCAACTTGGCCTCATGGCCCAAAACCCATGCCTAAGGACACTTGGTCAACATTGTAGAATGTACCTGACATTTGTCCATAGCTCCCATCCCAAAGAAGTCATCTATTTCAAAAATAGGCTATGACAGATGCTCTTAGGACACTTTTGACCATCATAGAATCTGTTATAGTGGTTACAACTTACATCTGTAAGAGAATCTGTCATACACAGGCTATAAATAACATATTCTCTTACAAGATGTCATAGTCCACCTTGGGGCGCCCAAATATGGCTTTTTCAAAGATGCTTCATGACACATGTCTTCACCTATCTTACAAGCTTCTATTTTTGACTCTTACATGTCATAGATTCTGTCATAGGAATTTGTCATAACCATTTCAGTCAATATTCCCTTACACAACATCCAAGATGCTGACACATTGCAAAATACTTCTACCACAAAGTGGGACACCTATCTCCTCATGTGAGGACAAAATTACAGGTTGTCATCTTCCATATGGGATGACACATCACCGTGCCACATCCCACAATATGACAATATGGAATTTACAATTAATTTACAACATAGGCAATGAATTAATAAATACAAACATAAATAATGCAAGGAATTACCAAGGTTGAGACACCTTAATTCCCAGCATGCTTAAGGCCTATCACAGAAGCTCTTGTTCATGTGAAAGGATGGAAATTGCATGCATGGGAGGAACACTACATATCTAGTATTGGAAATTTGTGCAAGGTAGAGGAACATTTTAGAGGGGAAGCTCTCTTGTCTCATGCACCATTTTTGGTGAATGATCTTCACTTGCTAATAAAAAAACCAAAAATGGCATGAAGTCAATAATGGATAAGAATCACATATCCATGAGAAATTATGTAAATCTCTTTGGTAGAGATGTTAGTGGCGTAATGAGATTTTGATTCATTAGTTGGACCCTACGTGGAGAGCTAGCGAGGCAGATTTCAATACCTACTACAAAAATATCTTCAACATCTTCTCTCAAGTTGAGTACACTCCTCCTTTTCTACTACTTTCCTAAAGTAGTAATTAATTCTAAATTATATACTCCTACATTTGAAATAAATTTGATCCATGTTGATATAATGTTCTTGATTATGGCATGTATTGCACTTTTCATTGAACCCTTTTTATAATGACTCTTCCTATTTGATAATTGAACCTACTATGTAGTCTATGTTTGAGATGAGGTATGTGGTGTTCATAGCCATGTTTTGTGAATTACTGATTAAATGTGTTAGAGGGATAAATGGTCTATAATTTAGTTTGAGATGTAGATTTACATTTCCTAACGTCACTGTCACACTTATCATTATTATATTTCCTCTCAATGGGTGTAAAGGTATGGTGTCATGGTGTAAATAATAATGTTAAGAGGCTACTTTTATCATTTTAAATATTAATCAATCCCACAAGTGGGTAAAAGCACAAACCTGTGTCACACTTTACAAAAGAATCGGCCAACAGCAAAAACATTTCTGAACTTCGACCTCATAAAAGTGGCATTTATGTTTTGAATTTCAAAATGATGTAAACTAATGAAATGTAGATCTCTTGATGAATTTTATGCTTGTAATTTTTTAAAAAAATTTAAAAATTATTTTGACATTTTTTTATAACTTTAAAAGCAAATTTTGAATTGCTGAAAATTTTAGGAAAAAGTGACTTTGAGTCCACGTCAAAACAAAAAGAGAAAACAATCTTATTTTTCCCTAACTTTTTTCCCCAAATAGATGAGTTCAATATCTAGTGAATGGAGAAAAAAAATCAGTTTTCAATACATATTTTCTTCATAATATTGTTTTAAAGTCAAATTTTACATAATCTGATTATTTTCATTCCACGTCAACTTTTGTATAATTTTTTTATTATTTTCACAAAACCAATTATACCCTTTTGGAGAGGACTCTTTCCTCTAGTGAACCATATACTTTTGAAAAAAAATGGATGTGTTTTGATATATATATATTTTTAATTTCTAATTAGTGTCATCTCTAATTTTAACAACCTACTTGCAATAATTTAAAAAAAAAACATATTCAAACTAATCAAAATATTAAAAAAATATATATTTCAATTCTAGACTCAGAGCTCTACAAAAGGGTTTTTTTTTTTGAAATAAGTCATTTTGATTGGAGAAATATTCAATTGAAGTTGAGAATTTTACAAAACCAAAAAAAATGATGAGGTGGCTGCCAAGTGGACTGCCACATAGATAATTTTAGGCAACATGATTTTGCCCCCAAATTATTTGGTGGTGAAATAATCTCACCCGAAATTAAAAAATCCGACGACCACCACCACTCGACGATTTTTTTTTTCTTTAGAATTTTTAAAACTTAATTATATAGAGGGCTTTTTTTTTTGTGTTTTTATTCAATTCAAGCATCAAGGAGAAAATACAAGAAGCATAATTTTTCACAATAAAGGCTAAAAATTATTTGTTCAATTTTTTTTCAATTTAAGCATTTGTAGAAACCACACAAAAGGAGTTTTTTTGGCAAGAAAGGCTACAAATTTTCAAATATGTAACATGATTCCCAACTTATTTACTCATTTTACCATGTAGAAATTGAACTTCATGTGTTATTTATTAGGATGTATATGTGTGTAGGTGAAATAAAATAAGCAATTTGTGATGGGGAATAAAAGAACTAGATCAAGGTTGTATGACCGAAAAAGAGTTGAAAAAACTGTAGGAACATCTAGTTAATAACAACCCATTGAATTATTGATGAACAAGTTGAAGAGCGTGTTAATGAACAAGTACAAGATAAAATTGGTAGTAGTGATAGACATTTTCTGCATGGAATGGAAAATCTTACGAAGATGGATGAGGATGCTCTTTTCAAAAATATTTCACCTCAACATATGTTACTTGGAAGCACAATCAAATTGCACTCTAAAAGAATTTGGGATGATTTTTTTGAAGATAAATCTCTAATTGGAAGAGCACAATTATGTGTAAAGTTATTTAGGTGAAAAGAAATGACCCCCATTTTGGAGTTGTTATGAGTTGATAACAAGAAAAAATCTTCAAATTTAGTAAATCAGACAGTAATTGAAAACTTACAAACAACATTAGATTCTATTCTCAAAGTTATGATTTAAGTGTTGCACGTAGAGCATTGATGACTATAATTTCTAGTAAGAAATTATCACATAGAAGACAAGTTAAAGCAATTGCTCAATTAGTAAATGTATCTAGGAGAACTGTTCAAAGATATATCAATAAGAGAAACATATTAGATGAAAATATTGGAAATAATTAGGTAAATATTTGTTGAGTCCCTCGGAGAGATAGAATTTCAGAAGATGTAAAACAAAAAGTAATTGGATATTGGACCGACAATTCCCGTGTTTCTTCCAATAGAAGGGACATTATACAAATAAAAGACGAAGATGGTAAAAATATTTCTCATCCAAAGCATTTTATAGATACAACACAGTTAATTTTTTTAAGCATTCAAGCAAGAATTTTCACAAGTAAAGATTTCTCAAAGGATGTTTGAGAATTTACGACCATGTTTTCTACATATAAATAAAGTACGTGAAGCTTGTTTCTGTCAAAATCATGTTGAATTTGATCTACACCTACAATCATATAAAAAACTTATGGCAATAGTTAGTCCAAATGTAGCCATCCCTAGAAGTACAACACAATTTATGAAGTCTATCTTATGTGAAAAATCAGAAGATTCAAATGAATTCAATGTACAATGTATAAGAAATATATGTGTAGATTGTGGAAATTTGATGAAATTTTTACCATTTGAGAATATTGATCATTCAATGTCATTTGTTCAGAAGAGATTTGAATATGAGAAATACTCAATGAAGTCAGGAGTTGAATCTAGAAAAATCATTTTGAGAGAGAGTGAATTGCCCTACAACGAGTTTATGAACAAATTTCGTAACATTGTATACCCACATATCCAACATTGTCATGGCCCAAAATGGCAAGCTAAGCAATTTTGTGACTCAAAGAATTATTTTCCACTAGGTTGTACTCTCTCTATTGTAGATTTTTTAAAAAATTATACATTTATCTCTCAAACTAAAATTCAAAGTCAATATTATCATTTAGAGCAAGTTGCAATCTTTGTACAAGTTTTCTATAGACATGCTAAGTTATTTGTAGATGAGATAGAGAGTATCGAAGATGAACGAATTATCATCAAGGAGGTTCACTTTTATATCAGTGATGATACGGGTCATGATAGAAGCTATGTAGCACATTGCTTTCAAATATTTTTTGAAGATTTGAGACAACGTGGCATTGCTACATCACAACATTGGATTTGGTCTGATGGATGTGTTGGTAAGCATTGATTTTATTATTATTTTTTAATTTTTTAATTTTTTAATTTAAAAATTTATATTTGATTTTAAGACTTGAATTTTTAACTAATTTTTGGTTTTCAAATCGTTGTTTATATATAACTATTTATACAGGACAATTTAAGTATGCAAAAGCATTTAATTGGTTAATGCAACAACATGCTAAATTTGGCATAAAGTTTTTGTGAAATTTTTTTGAGAGTGGACATGGAAAAGGAGAGCATGATGGAGCAAGAGCATTTGTGAAACGTGCACTTCACCAATATGAACTTGCAGGTAATTATATAAAAAATTAATTTAAAATTGTTGAATACTTCTACAATGATTTATGTAATTGATCTATGTATGTGTATTGTAATAGTTGGATGTACATGTGAACAAGTTTTTAAATTCTTAAACCTCTTACCTGGGCATTGAACACCAACATAAAATTGTAGGTAACACCATATGAAATCCAAGTCAAATTGTTGAATGGTGCAAAATCTATTTTGCTATCCGTGACTCAATATACAACAAAGGCTATTTTTGGTTAATTAAATTTATGTTATTTGAAAACTTTAATATTTAAATTTAAGTACATGTGCATGTGATTTAATTTCAAATTTAAATAGTTTTAATTGAGATGCTCAAGAATCTGTTCATATGTGTAGATATTGATCGATCGAATCCATATAATTGTCAAGCTATTAATAGCATTAGAAGTTTGCATCAAATCATGACTACATGACATAGCAAGCCTCTTCCTATTCAAGTAAGAGAAAAGTCTTGTTTTTGTGTTGATTGCATTGAGAACAATGCAAATATTCTACAATGTGCAAATGCAAGGGATGGATATGTTTCACAATGGGAAATGAAATAAATAGTATCAAGTCATCCTTTTGAAGATAGTGACATTGTAGATGTATATGATCCTATATATTAAGCTGATTACAAACGTGTATCAGATTTAGTTGTTATAGGTAAGTTACAGAATTGATTTATATTCGAGATTGTAATAAAGTTTCAATGAACATTTGATTTACATTGTTCAACTGAAATGTACATTTACATGTTTACGTGTGGTGTGTACAGGAGATATTTTTGTTGTGGTTGCAGATTCTGACAATACAGAAGGTGTAGATTACTATCTTCTAAGATGCACACAAGTAAAATCAAAATTGTTAGAATCAATGATAGATGGTGATGGACAATCATATCCCATTGGATCAGTTGTTGTTGAAGGCACCTATTATCAACAAGTAAAGATAGATAAAAATGGTATTATATTTATTGAATATATGCCAGGACAAAAGGTTCTACACTATAGTCACTTAGTTTTAGCAACAAGATAAAGTTTGGAAACATTACAAAAAAGAGGACGTGGCCAATAAAATTTGAGGTTGTCTATTGAAGATCACGAAAAGATTTTAGAGATAATAAAAGATAGAGAAGATCCAGATTATATATACCAAGAGCTCCAACTACATTATTGAAGAGCGAGTTGAAGCAATCAATACATCCAGTATGAAGGTATATGCACTTGAATTATCTATATTGATCTATTGATTTATCTTAAAATGTACATGAATTTCTTAGGTGTCTACCTGTGTCTTAAGTATCTTAGGTGTTTTAGGTGTCTTAGGTGTTTTAGGTGTCTTAAATGTCTTAGGTGTCTTAGGTGTCTAGGCGTCTAGGTGTCTAGGTGTCTTAAGTTTATTAGGTGTCTTAAAGATCTAGGTCTTAATTCTTAGGTGTCTTAGGTGTCTAGGTGTCTTAAATTTCTTACGTGTCTTAAAGATCTAGGTCTTAAGTGTCTTAGGTGTCTTAAATCTCTTAGGTGTCTAGGTGTCTTAGATGTCTAGGTGTCTAGGTGTCTTAAGTTTCTTAGGTGTCTTAAAGATCTAGGTCTTAATTCTTAGGTGTTTTAGAGGTGTATAGGTGTCTTATAGGTCTTAGGTTGAACTTAGGTGGTTTAAGACTTAGGTGTCTAGGTGTCTTAAATGTGTTAAGGACCTGTATGTCTTCTAGGTCTTAGGTTTTAGGTACATGTTAGACCGTCTTAGGTGTCTTAGGTCTTAGGTGAGGCCATTGAGCTTCCACCTTCATGTGGTTGGCCTTGTTAGTATAGAATAAATATTTCTTGAAGCTAAGGGAAGCTCTTTTTTTGTATTCTTATCATGTAGGGCTCTCAAACTTAACAAACAAGTACATTAGATAGATCTATCTAGTTCATAATTTGTACATGTTCAACTCTTTGAACAACTTGATATGAGGTCTCAAGACTAAAAGGAGTCCACATCAAGTAATGATAACACCTATGCTCATCCATATCTTAGATTTACTCTTCCAAATAGTTATAGTATATTTTTATAATAAGGGTGGCTAATCACTATTTTCCTTGTAGAACCTATTCCCAATATGGGTCTATATGACTAGTTTGAATAAATGTACATGTCATAATTAATAACTTCTCTATCCTTGGTGTAAAATAGGGACTAGATCAAAATAGATCATAATTAATAACTTTAGAGCAATTGGAATGTTAGAGAAATTAGAGTCACTAGATCTTTCAAATAATAAACTGCATGGAGAGGTTCCAATTGAACTACTAAAACTCTCATTTATGAGTGTTTTCATTATATCTAACAACATGTTTTGTGGAAGAATCCCACTAGGGGGTCAATTTGCAACATTCTACCCTAACTATTTCTCTAGGAACCTTGGTCTTTGTGGATTTTGGACAATTAATATAATAGATCATGTAAATGTGGACAAAAGGAAAATTTTGATATGAAATCCCCTCAAGAATCTAGGAGGTTGAAGGGGGAGGAGAAATTCAGTGGCATTGACCTATGTTGAGTGGATGGTAAGTTTTGCTACTAGATTTTGGGGGGTTTTCAGAATCTTGATTGTTAAAAGGTATTGGAGAATTTACTAATGAACATAGATTCATCAACATAAATATGCAAGAGCTACAGTCACTTGGATATATAAATAGACTTATCAACATAAATAGATTCATAAATAGATTCATTGATAGATTCATAAATAGATTTATTGATGAACATAGATTCATAGTCTTAAGGTGTTTCATCCGATCAAGAGATAGAGTCACTTGGATGCTAGTGCTTAGCATGTAGAATTTCATGCATCACACTAGCATCTTACATCTATGTGGCAATAATTGACTATTTCTTAGCATTTTTTATCACCCTCAATGATGTTGCAGATGCTTCATGTAATGCCCCTATACCTCTCAAAATAGCATTCTTTGACCTATCTCCCTCATTTTCCCTCTTTTCTTACGTTTTTAAGTCCTATCTCTTTTTCAAAACAAATCTACAGAATTCTTTAGCTCTCTTTTCTACAACTTCATAATATTTTGTGAACCATTGCTCCTATTATGCTCATTTGTAGCATTATTTTTGTCATTCTGAGCAAGGATTATCCATCGTTTTGTTCTTATTTAGTTGGCTAGTTTGCACCTTCACTAACTAGGTGATTAGGTTTCATTTACCCTCTTTTTATTTCTCTTCACTAGTGTAATCCATTATTTTCTTAATTGCATTGGTTGTGGGTTACTTCCCCTTCCTTTCTATATTTCAATCTATCACGTTAGTTTTCTCTTTGGATTGAGTAGATTAGTAAGGAACACCAAAAAATATTCTATTACATTGCTAGATTGATAACCATATTCTATTTTATGAAATATTAAAATAATATTGTTAGCATCCATCTAGGAGGCTTTAAACAAAAATTTATGATAAAAAAATGTTAATTCAAAATTTTCACATTAATTTTAAACTTATCATTACAAGATTTTTATGTTTGTTATTTTTTTTAAAATTAAAATAAACAAAGGTGAATAATAACACATGGGCATTGAATAAACCCATGAAGTGACAAAATTTTCTTTTATTCATTTAGAAAAATATAATATTATTTTAAATTCAATCTTTATAAAGCATAACACTAACACTAAAGCATGTAACTTAACTAGAATCATAAGAATATGAAATTTCATCATAAAAGGAACACTAAGAAATATAAAGATAAAATACCAAACTCTAAGGTGTACCAAGATAATTAATCCAAATGTCCAAATTATTAGGTTGCAATTACAACATCAATCAAAATTCCTCTCTTTTATGCTTTGATTTTTAGTGTATATTTAGTTAGTTCTTGTTTCTACTGTGCAGGTGGCAAGGTGTACCGAAATAATTAATCCAAATGTCCAAATAATTAGGTTGCAACTACAACATCTATCAAAATTCCTCTCTTTTATGCTTTGATTTTCAGTGTATATTTAGTTAGTTATTGTTTCTGTTGTGCAGGTGGAAAGGTGTACCAAGGTAATTAATCCAAATGTCCAAATAATCAGGTTGCAGCTACAAAATCTATCAAAATTCCTCTCTTTTATGCTTTGATTTTCAGTGTATATTTAGTTAGTTCTTGTTTCTACTGTGCAGGCGGCAAGGTGTGCCAAAATAATTAATCCAAATGTCCAAATAATTAGGTTGTAACTACAACGTCTATCAATATTCCTCTCTTTTATGCTTTGATTTTAAGTGTATATTTAGTTAGTTCTCGTTTCTGTTGTGCAGGTGGTAAGGTGTATGATAATAATTAATCCAAATGTCCAAATAATTAATATAAAGCATGTAACTCATAATATAAATTTCAAAATCTAAATATAATGCATGTGACTCATAATAAAAATGTCTCTAAGATATAAAACATAAGTACATACATATAATGTCCAAATATAAAACATGTGACTCAAATACGTCTAGATAAAATATAATATAACATGTAAGTCATGTAATGTCTGGAAATGTACTGTAAATATATAAAACATCTAGGAATCATAATAACAACTCATAAATGTCTCACCCTATGAGTGGATTGAACCTCACTGTGTCTTGAGCTGTGCCTCGAGCTATGACATCCTGATCCCTGATTAGAGCCATCGATCAATCAATGACCCGAGCGTTGTGCTGAGTTGTGGGTCTGGGTCTGCACATGAAACACCATAAAAATTTTAAATTATATATATATATATATATATACAAATATAATATATTTTAATTTTAAATAAATAAACAATACTTGACAAATCTAAATTATTACCTGACATACACGGTCTGCATCATGTAGAGGAGTCTCAATAGAAGCATGATCCGATCCTGCAACCTATATATTGACACGTGTTGAATAAAATATATAAGCATGTGTATTTAGTTAGAAAACTTGTACACTTAATTTCTGTATGTAGAAAGTAAACTTGATATATGTGTGTGTGTGTACACTTAAATCAAACTTATATGTACATGTGATATATAGACCTAGTTTTTAAATACCCCATGATGATGACTAGGATCATCAGCATGATGCATATCTCCATATCCAGGTTGTAAAATAGTAGCACAAGTCTAATACACATGTACATTTAAGATTGTAATCAAGAGTCAGAGCTTCTTGGTGTATGTAATTTTATTTAAAATTGAACTTATAATTTTTAAATATATAATTTATGAATTTAGATTATAATTTTTAAATAAATTGTACCTCAGTTGCACTAGCAAGGGCCCTCCCAATCCCATTGATGTCAGAATCATGGAGATGTAATGATAGATGTGTAGATAGTGTACTCTCAATGCTGAAAAGAAGCCTGCTAGACTCACCTCCCATAACATGTGCAGTAACCTCAATCTCAGGACCAACTAGAACATTCAAAGGGGTGGAGCCTGTAGGACCAACTGGAACATCCTGGTGTCCCCCAAACCCTGTGAACCTAACTCACCATGCCTCCTCTGTCTACCAAAATATTGCTTGAGATGTGAGGATATAGCATCAAGTGGGATTCCATGTTGATCACTAATGAACTGGTATGAATCCAATAAATTACTAGCCAGGCATCTAATCATATTCTGCAAAGCACTCTCTCCACTAATTTGTGCCACATCATGTGGCGATGGTATATCAGCACAAATGTAACAATCTGAACAGCTAGTCAATGTGGCCTCAGTGGATGGAATGTCAATTCTTAGGTGTAACAAATAGCTGCCAACATGATCAGATGACAACTGATCAACCTCAGTGGCAATAGTTGCCATGCTCTCAAAAAACATGATCTTGAGGGGGTCAATGATGATTGGGTGGCATTTGCTAGTTCCACATGTTTTGGAAGAACCAAAAGATTTGGTCCAACTAAGGACCTCTTGTTCTAAAGAGGTGGCATATCTTCTCTTCTATACTCAGGTCTCTTTGTAAACCTCCCTTTCCCCTGACCAGCATGTTTAGGGAAAGATGTATAATTGATAGATAAATCGAAATGGAACTTTGCATACAATTGTTGACAAAAATACAATGGCAACTCATCATTGTTTGGCCATTGGTGATGAGCTACCAAAAACCTAGGATAGATGAAAGGACTGACAACTGCATCCATACACTTGGTGGGAGAATAGCCTCTCACTCTCTCTTTTCCCCTATAAGAAGGGAACATGCTCAGAACATTATCTACTGAAACCAGCTTAGAAATAGATTACCATTTCTCCACACCAACAACACTCTGAGAAAGCGATGCATAAAACTTGTCAAAACTAATGTCATCATAGGGATTGTATGATCAAACAACTTGGATCATACATGTTATCTCATCCCTAATCCTAACCAACCTGTCTCTACCTGACAAGTTTGGTGTATTGTGAATAGTACTATTTAGTTCATCCAAAGCTCTTCGAAACCTCTGAATGGTCTCATCATATAATGTAGAATTATCACCACCATCAAGTTGACCTAACTGATGTGATTGATGTGAAGATTGGTCATCCATGTGGACCTAAATTTATCTGTAGTATGATAATTAAATTTTCTATCAAACATATTGTATGTCACGATGTAAATAAATCTGCATATAAATTTTCCAACTACTACATACATATTTAAAAAATCCATGATACAAATGCACAAGTGCTTATCAAATAAACTTGCACCTTAGATGCTTGCAAATACATAAATAATAGGCATATCGACCAAATCTGAATCAACCATAAAACATAGAACTAGGAATACATGTAGAAAATCCAAATTTAAAGTCACATGTAGCATGTGTACAACATATTGACATGACAGCCATATACCTGAATTTATAATAAATCAGATTTTATCTAATTCATATAAATCATATTTTATCCTATAGTAACTTTGGAGTCAAGGCTTAAATTTGACAGTCAACCTTGCTTGTCAAGTAATTTTTTAATGACAGAACTATCTATTCAATAGTGCCTTTAAAATAGTATGACATATTTTAGTATAAGTAACTTATTTAAAAATAAAATAAAAATATCATCATAATCCTATATATAA
Source organism: Cunninghamia lanceolata (assembly GCA_027924645.1). Classification (NCBI taxonomy): domain Eukaryota; kingdom Viridiplantae; phylum Streptophyta; class Pinopsida; order Cupressales; family Cupressaceae; genus Cunninghamia; species Cunninghamia lanceolata. The sequence goes on along the minus strand of BSBN01001185.1, from coordinate 6,890,387 downwards.
ATTTTGACAGTTTGACCAAAATCACTCCTTTCATATGATAGAGTCTTTTCTAAATTTTAGTTGTATTTTACAACTAAAATGTTTAAATACAGCTATACAACTATCAAATTTAAGCCCCGGTTGGAGTCATATATCTAGTGTATGTTGAACTTCCTTCTTTAACCATGTTATTCCCTAGCATTTTATGGGCAAATTTGAATGGATAACCTTACAAGGGATAAAAGTGCATGTCCTACATTGTTTTAGCACTTGATTTGACCTGTTTTATATGTGAACTTACTCCCACCCAATGCTAGGAAAAAACATAGCTGTATAGCTATATTTAAACATTTTAGCTGTAAAATACAACTGAAATTTGACAGTTGTATAACTGTATTTAAACAAATACAACTAAAATTTAATAGTTATATAGCTATATTTAAAAATTTTAGCTACAAAATACAACTAAAATTTTGAAAAGACTGTATCATATGAAAGGAGAGATTTTGAAAAGACTAAAATTAGTTTTGGATCTATTAACAATATCAAACAAGGAAGGACTGTGTTCAATCAGGACAATGTATTGTAGATATAGAGATATAGAGAGTCTTCATTGGAGTCCTCATTGCTCTCTAACAAAGCAGGTATGGTCCTTATAACTTGATGCTTATCAATGTTATCAAAGATGATGGAGGAGTTGTAGTGGTATTTGTATTAATGTTGATATTAAATCCCATTCATATCATCATGGTATTGATGCAAAATGCAAGGGTGTAGACACAAGGCAACCAAAGGACAATAAGAGAGTCATTTGAATTTTAGATGTTCTAAGAACAACTTGACAGTTTTCCTTGAAGTTTACCAAGCACAAAATAGAGGCATATAGTCTTCAAAGACAACAAGGGATTCATAGATAGAGTCAATCATAAATGCACGAAGAGGAGTCTTTCAAGATGACAATCGACTGTTTGTTTATACTAAAAATCTGAGTAGAGATAGTGTGCTATTTTAAGATAATTCTAAGACCATAGAAAACCTTGTAAGGACTATCAAAACTATTTAAACTTTGCATAACAGTGAAGAAAAAATGCATGAGTTAAGCGTTGACATATTTTTCTTGACCACAAAATATTATGTTTCTCTCCTTCTATCAGAGAAATCCGATCAGAGAAAGCCTAAATAGAAGGAGAAAAGGGTTAAATACTTCAATTACCCATGCTCTACCTTGTAAAAAAATCCAAAATCTTGTTTGGACAATCCTTGCAGAAAACCCAGAAAAACCCAGAAATATTTTATCTTCAAGTGCCTTCCATCACAGAGATTTCTCAGCTTTATACTTAGCCATTTTTCATGTATATGATGATGACATCATCTTTGTCTTGGGGTTTTCCATCATTTGATCGAATTGTATCTCAGATACATTTTTCCTTGTATCTTGGTCATGTACAATATTTTACTGTACATCAGGTCAATTGTATGCATTTTTGTATGTATCTTTGTTTGCATATTGTCCATACAATTGCATATACAAGGTAATATGCAAGGCAACATGCAAAAGGTTATGCAAAAAGTAGTGTTCACTTTTGTATATTTGGCAATTGTATCTCATATACAATTGCATATACAAAAGATACAAAGGGGGGTAGATGCATTTCCAGACCCGACCATTCCTTCGTGCTATATTTGATAGCGGTTGAGTTCCACCCTTGTATATTGTATCTCGAATTGCATGTGTACGATATACAATTGCATATACAAGTGTCTTTAGCGAGACTTTGCATATCGGTGACAAAGCTAAAGGTCTCCCCGACAGCCGATGTATTTGCATATGCAAGGCATGATGCAAAGCTAAAGATATATTTCTGGACCCGAAAGGATATGCATTTCAGTTTAAAAAGCTAGATGTGATTATATGCATCTTTGTATGTATGTTTGCATTGCATGTTGCATATACAAAGGGTAGATACAAGGTCATATACAAATCCACATGCAAAGGTTAGATGAAATGTTTGTATGTACAAATGATTGTATGTAGTTTTGTTTATATATTTCACATTGTATATGTGATATACAAAGGTTAGATACAACAGGGATATACAAGGCAGATCCAACTAGGAAATTAAATTTGACAAACTCAGCGGTGGGGTCCACAATTGTATGCTGAAGTGCATGTATATGCCAATATGCAAAAAGAAAAGATACAAGGCCGAACCTATTTCAAAGTTTCATTCTGGTTGATGATCCTTTGAGTTCCGTATTGTATGTATATGTGATTGTATCTCATTTACAATTGCATATACAAAGTCACATACAAAGGATTTCGGCAAGACAATATGTATCGATGGCTCAGTTTGTGGTCATTCCGATGGCTGATAAGGAAGATGCAATTGTTCAGCGATGGGTCTCAGCTTTGGTTTAGCGACCAATGGAGTGATGACACATGGCAGGGGCAGAAGATGGATCAGGTGATACAAAAGGTAAAGGTCCACTTTTGTATGTTGGCCATTGTATTATATATACAATTGGACATACAAAAAACACATGCAAAGGGAGATTCAAAGACATTAAAAGCTAATTGAATATGCAAAAGGCAAAAGGAAAGAAATTGCATAAATGCATAAAGTGAACTCACCAGTGTAAGATGCATATACAATTACAGATGCAAAGCGATATACAATTGCAAGATACCATTGACCGTAACTTTGACCACCCATATCTCCCTCATTCTAGTGAATTTCAACATGCTTCAAAAGGAAAATGTGCTTATTTTTACCTCCTCTTTCATCTGGCAGGCTTTGAGGAGGGTATCTTCACTTTCAAATTTTGATGTAAATTTACATGCTCGATCGACTGGACGTATCAGCGACTAGTTTGGCATATGTAGGGGCTGATATTATTGCATTTATTCTAGTTGGTAGACTTTGCAGGTGGATTCATGGAAGATGGCGTCAATCTTCAATGCGTATGGGCTCTATGTCTTGCTGGCGGTCTTCATGTGTTTGGAAATAGGATATCTCAGCGGCTGATTTAAGTTTTGTAGAAGTCCTTCAATACAGATATTTGTTGCATTTTGTGGGTGCAGGTCGATGATTCAGTAGCTCACATTGAAGATTCAAATTATCTTCCACCTGCCCTGTTCTAGATTTTTGATTCAATAACTTCTTGCAGGTGGACGTCCCTTTTGGTGATGATATTTCCTGATGGGCCTATGTGACAGTAGTTTCTAAAAATTGTTTTGTAACCGACTTAGGTCAAGTAAAAATGCTATATATGCTACAACATGAGATGCAAAGAGGGTTGGAGAATTGAGTAAAATCTATGTTTCTGATTCCAAACAAAGCATTCCTCTACTGTAACCTTGCCTTCTGATTAAATACATGCCAGTTATTTTATGTCTTCATGCTATTTTAACTCTGTGTGATCTAAGAATGATGTGTTTGTGAATGTTTAATTCCTTTCTAATCATCTCTTGCTCCTTGCATCTGTTAAAATTAGTCGGATCTGTGTATGTTTATTGGTTGTATCTAGTCATTTTGTGCATTTTCTCAGTTCTATGAGAGCTCTTTTATTCAACCTGGTGAATCACCCTTATTTTCAAGTTTTCCTATTTTATCTTTCATTTTTTAAAAGCATCACTTTTCCCTTTTTCCTCTACAAATCCTTTAGATTTTAGGTGATAACCAGCTAGGAAACTGGCCTTCTCTGGAGGTTCTTTCCAACTCAGGTGACCCACAGACCTAGAAAAATCCCATGTTTCTCCAGATTGCCAAGTTTTTTACAACTCAGCAAGGGTACAAATCTAGGTGACAACAGTTTTTGGCACGCCTGGTGGGACTAATCTGTTTGAGTTTGAATAGTGCTTATTGTTTTAATCATATCACTGGTTATGATATGCTACCAGCATTATCAAGCTTTTAAGAGGGATTTGAGCATATCTGGCGACTCATACTGAGAAAGGATAAGTAGATTAGTGTTACATATTTTATGAGAAAAATTCAAACTGGGAGTTTGTTTTCATTTGATTATTTGCAGCTGTCTCTACCTAGAAGACAGAGTAGAGTTATGGTAAGGACACCAGTTTCCAAAAGAAGACAATCAACCCCACCCAGTTTCAAGCCAGTAGTACCTGTACTTCATGTACTGGTTTAAGCAAACCTACCTCCAGCTGTTCCTATGGAAAGAAATTAGCCATTTGTCACTTTTGATGGGGGCAGCCCATTGAACTTGACAGTGCATGATAATATACCCATGGCAGCTTTGAAGAGTCTACCCTATTTCACAGGGGAGGATCAAACTACCCCAATCGAGCACATTAGATACGTAGCTTCTCTATGTGGTGTTCATCATGTAACCCAAGAAAATGTAGCCATCAGGCTACTGGCTGCCTCATTTAAAGGAAAAGCATTATAGTGGTTCAGGAGTTTACCAGTACAAACCATTGGAACTTGGGATGATCTGGGTGATAAGTTCAATTTCAATTTCAAGATAAGTCAGATAACTTATCGCTGGTTAAACAACTGACTACAATAAAGAGAGCTCCTCAGGAGAAAATGATGGATTTCAATTTTTGGTTTCAGAAGACATGGGACAAAATTCCTACCATGGTAAGGCCTCCATCAGAGTATGTTTTTCTATATTTTTTGAAAGCTCTAAATAGTGATATTTCAGTAATGATACAATCGTTGGGAGGTACAAGTTTCCCTGATGCATATGAAATAGCTATTAGAGTAGAAAATAGCCTGATTTAGGCTAGGAAAATAGTACCTAGAACACTAGTGCCCATTTTTCCTGAGATTCAAGCTTCAATGCCTTTGTCGATCCTGTATTTTACCCCTTTTCTTGCTACAGTAGCATTGCCAAGTACTGTCAATCCTGAGACTGTTGTTTCTAGCTCATCACAGGAGCTAAGAGAGATCAAAAGAAGCCAACAGAAAATAGAGAGCATACTGCAAACTTTTGGGAATGATCTGGTGAATATCAAAAAATAGCAATCCCAGAATAGACAGCCTTATCAGCCACACAGTCAAGGGCAAAATCAACCTTATGAAGGGCAAAACCAGCCATACCAAGCTAATAGGCCTCCATATCAAAGCAATTACCAGGGTACCAAGCAGAATGTGAACTAGAGGCCTTTTCAGCCTTACAATCCCATGCCCATTAATGCAGTTAGGGACCTTGTCCTTGTTCAGAATAACCTTGCAGCCGAGTATGAATAGTATTTTCCATGCAATCAACTACACAGTCAGGCAACCTGTTCAAATGGAGTGATAAATCAAGCTCTAATGGTACAAAATGTTACAGTTTCATAGCCAAATACACTAAATGATGGGGTTGTACAGTAGAAATAACAGCCTTAGAGTGATACTACCTTCCTAAATTGGCAGGGAGATGAGTTCTGTGAAGTAAACAGAGGTGATACTTTAGTTGCAGCAAATAGAAGAGCTAAAAAGAGGGGTTATGAGATAGATCAAGTAGAAAATAAAGGAAAAGGACCTACTGATCCTTCTACATCTCAGATTCCCCATAATTTGCAAAGGAATACTCAAGCAATTGCCAATGAATAGCTTCATTTGTAGGCTGATATTGCTGCTGTAAAATCATATCAGAAGGTAAACGTCACTCTACTTTTTAATATCATTGAAAATATGAAGAAAATGAAAGTGACAATGTCTATGTGGGATCCCCTAGCCATCCCAGGTCAAAAGGACATGTTACAATCTGCCTTCTCTGATTTAAAAGTGTCAAATGATGCAATTGTTGACCCAGCTAGGGCTATTCTTACCAATTCATCCTAGGACAAGAGTAAACAGCCAAATAAGAGTGCTAAACCATATCCATTTTTTGTGTCATTAATAATAGGAAATAGGTTAGTACATAACTACGTGGTGGATAGTGGTGCAAGTAGTTTTGTAATGCCCAAATAGATTGCAGACCAATTAGGATTGAAATACCAGCCCCTTGAGAAGGGTGTGCTCTAGCTAGATGGCATAGCTGTTAACACTGTAGGTGTGATGAAAGATCTAGGTCTCACTCTGCATACCTATCCAAATGTTTCCATTTCTCTAGAGGTGTTCATCATAGATTTACCTCCTCATTTTGTTGTGTTTGTCAGGAGAGTTCACAGCCAAGATAGGAGGATATTTATCCTCAGACTGGTCCCACATGTTCTTTAGGACCTGATATGGCACAAAAGTGATTGTAAAATCTAAATTACTTACCAAATATCACATAAAGCCTTATGTCCCAAGTGTTGTTACTGCAAATTGCGTTATTTCTGATGAGCTTGAGCTTGTTGCTGCTCAAGAACTGCAAGCTGAAAGTATACCAGAAGTACTGTTAAAGGAGTGGGCCTTAGAAAATATTGTAGATGATGCTGAAGGACACATTCAAGAAATCAGTATGGGGGTTTACATGCTGCATGAGTCTGAAACAACAATTCCAAACCTTGTAAAGAATGTAGAACAACAAGATGAGGTATGGAAAATGTACTTTGATGGCTCTAGGAATAGAAATGGATTTGGTGGTGGTATAATGCTTGTGTCTCCACAAGGTGACAAATATTATTCTTATTCTTCTTTCCCTTTTGCTTTTTCATGTACAAATAACACTGTTGAATATGAAGGGTTGATTCAAGGTTTGCAGTGGGCAAGGAAGAGGAAAATTGGTTATTTGTTGGTGTATGGGGATAGTGAACTTATTGTAAATCAAGTGAGGGGACTGCATGTTACAAATAATGATGCTTTGAAATGCTATAAACATAGGGTATGGGATATGATTAAGGAGTTTGATGATTTCAATCTAATCTCTATTCCAAGAAATCAGAACAATCATGTAGAAAGGTTAGCTGCAATTGGGGCTCAGTTTGATATCCCCATTGATATTTAAAGAGAAAAGATACAACCTCAAGTGAAAATAGTTGATAGGCCCTCTATCCCTAACAATAACATTCATTGGCAGATTTTTGAGAGTGATGAGCAGGTTTTGCGTTTCAGAAGAGGATGAGTTCTCTGTGATGAATCAGAACAAGCTCGAACAACAATATGGTGATTACCAAGTTGTTTAGTTAAGGACTAATAAGCTGCCTAGAAGGTTAGTAACCTTGGAATCTATTTTTGGTACTAATGATCAGCTGAGAAAGAGCAAAACCAACATGTAGGTCAAAGAGGAACATTACGAGGAGCTAGAAATTTTTAAAGGTAAGCTTCTCAAAATTGGTAAAATTTGTTCGCCTGAGGATAGGAAAGCTTTTGTTGCTCTTTGTCAAGAATTTGAGGCTATGTTTTCTTGGGAATACTCAGACTTAAAGGGGTTTGACCCTCATATTGCCCAACATACCATAGAGTTAGAGCCAAGTGCAAAGCTTGTAAGGTAGAAACAAAGACCTTTAAATCCAAAACTTGTGCCTCTGATGATTAAGGAATTAACCAAGTTGATTGAGGGAAATATCATTTTTCTGATCAAGCATACTTCTTGGGTGTCGAATCTTGTTCCTGTGAGGAAAAAGAATGGAGAGATTAGGCTATGCGTTGACTTTAGAGACCTTAATAGAGCATCCCTGAAAGACCACTACCTGCTGCCTTCAATGGAGAAAATTCTTCAAGTAGTGGCTAGTTCAGAAAGATTCTCATTACTTGATGGATTTTTTGGTTATAATCAAGTATTAGTCAAGGAGGAAGATCTATTTAAAACTGTGTTTACCACCAAATGGGGCACCATGGCCAACAAAAAGATGCCTTTTGGTCTATCAAACGCTGGCTCTACTTTTCAGAGGGCTATGGATATGGCTTTCAAAGGTTTGCTTTATAAATTGGTACTTGTGTACCTTGATGACATCACAGTTTTCTCTAAGGATGTAGCTAAACATTTATCCCACCTTAAACAAGTATTTGAGATATGTAAAGAGTTTGGGATATCTCTCAATCCCAAGAAAATCATTTTTGTTGTGCATGAAGACAAGCTTTTAGGACACATTGTATCGAAGGAGAGAATTACCATTGATATAGAAAGGGTAAGAGCTATTTTGGAGCTACCCTTACCCAGTCACAAGAAGGGACTGCAAAGTTTTATTAGCAAAATTAATTTTCTATAAAAATTTATTGAAGCCATTGACCTCTATGTTAAAGAAAAATATAGTTTTTAGTTGGACAAAAGAGGGCAAACTCATCTTTGAGTCCATAAAAGAAGCGTTATTGGCTGCACCAACTCTTGTAAATCTTGATTTCTCCAAAGATTTTATTTTGTATGCTTATGGCAGTCTAAATACAATTTCTACAATTCTGGTACAACAGCAAAGTGAAGGCTTTGAGCAACAAATTGCTTTCTTTAGTCAAGGATTGGAGGAGTATGAACAGAGGTATAGTTTCATTAAAAAACATGTCCTTGCAGTGGTAAAGAGTCTCAAGAAGTTAAGGCATCATATTTCTAACAATAACATACATTTGATGGTTTCTCACCCTAGCGTGAAAGAGTTTCTGTTAGGTAAGGCTGTTAATGAGAAAAGTGCTAGTTGGATTACCAAAGTCCTGGAATATGATATAGATATCAAGATAACCATGCTCATTAGTGGTAGAGGACTCAGTGAATAGATTGCTACTAGTTCTGAAAATGAAACAAAGAAAGAAGAAGAGGTGCTTCTAACCATTGAAGATGAACATCAGGATGATAGAACAATAGTTGGCACAGGTTGGGTTAATAACATGACTCATTTTTTGCAAACTGGTGAATGTCCAACAGGTTTAGATAGAAACAAGATAAGATATTTTAGACTGCAGTCTATTCCATATGTTTTAATTAATGATATCCTTTTTAGAAAGGATTTTAATGGTGTGTTGTTAAGATGCATTGATAATGATCAAACTGACAAGGTGCTACATGAGTTTCAAGATGGAACAAGAGGGGATCATTTTGCCCCATGGACTACTGCTTGCAAAATAATGAGAGCTGGATATTACTGGCCCAAATTATTCAAGGATGCCCATGCATGGGCTAGAAAGTGTGTAAAATGTGCCATTTTTACAGGGAAAGAAAGGTTGCCAGCTTTACCTCTGCAGCCAATTCAAGTAGAACAACCCTTTATGAGATGGGGCATTGATTTTATAGGTCCCATTAACCCACCGTCAAGTGTAGGCCATAGGTGGATACTTACAACAAAAGACTATTTCACAAGGTGGACTGAAGCAGTGGCTTTGAAGGAAGCCAATGAGAATGTTGTTTTGAACTTTTATTGTGATTTGATATTTAGTTTTGGAGTGCCTGAGTCAATTATCTCAGACAATACTTTAGCCTTTATTGGATTGAGGATAACTAACTAGGTTGTGAAGAATGGAATGTATTTGAACACTTCATCAAATTATTACCCACAGGGTAATGGTTTGGCTGAATCCACAAATAAGAATCTCATAAGGATTATCAAAAGATCAATGGAGGATAACTAGAGAACCTAGCACACCAATCTAAAATCTGCTTTATGGGCAGATAGAATAACTCCCAAGAGGTCTATTGGAAACTCCCCATATATGTTAGTTTATGGAAAAGAGGCAAGATTGCCTGTGTCTCTGGAGCTGCCAACACTTGATATCATGAATCAACTTGAGATGTTTGAAGAAGAAGACCCCATGGATGTCAAATATGCTCAACTTATGGAGCTTGAAGAAATGAGAGATAAAGCTATGAAAGCTAAGGAGTCTCATTAGCTTCAGACAAAAAGAATTTTTGATAAGAAGGCCAGTCCCATAAATTTTTGGGAGGGTGATATGGTACTTAAATGGGATGCATTGAAAAGTAGGCCAGGGAAACACTTCAAGTTTGACAGCATGTGGGGTGGCCCGTTTATCATTATTGAATGCAAGAAGCACAATGCATTTCAGTTATCAAACATGGATGGAGAAAATTTATCTATCCCAGTCAATGGGATACACTTGAAGAGGTGTTTTAAGGTATGAGTTGCCTTGTAAAATAGTAGATTAGGTTTCTTACTTTCAATAAGTGCTGATGCACAATATTTTAGATACCTTTTGTTTTCCCTAAGTGTTCTCTAGCATAGTTAGATGAGTTGCTTTCAGTATTTTCTTTTGGTTTTGGTTTTGCAAGTGTTCTTCATTGCTGATATGCTGAGTTACTAAGGTCAGGATTGATTGTCATAGGAATTTTTTAAGTCTCTATATGACTCTGTGCCCAATGGATAAGGTCTAGGCATCTGATCTGATGTTTAGCAAGTAAACATCCCTAAGAGGTCACCAAAGCTATTGTCATATTTTTCTTGATGACAAAATATTTTGTTTCTCTCCTTCTATCAGAGAAATCCAATTAGAGAAAGCCCAAATAGAAGGAGAAAAGGGTTAAATCCTTCAATTACCCATGCTTTTCTATGCCAAAAATCCCAAAATCCTAGCTGGAGAATCCCTGCAGAAAACCCAGAAAAACCCAGAAATCTTTCGTCTTCAAGTGCCTTCTATTGCTGAGATTTCTCAATTTTATACTTAGCCATTTTTCATGTATATGATGATGACGTCATCTTTGTCTTGGGGTTTTCTGTCATTTGATCAAATTGTATCTTAGATACATTTTTCCTTGTATCTTGGTCATGTACAATGTTTTATTGTACATCAGGGCAATTGTATGCATTTTTGTATGTATCTTTGTTTCCATATTGCACATACAATTGCATATGCAAGGTAATATGCAAGGCAACATGCAAAAGGTTGTGCAAAAGGTAGTGTTCGCTTTTGTATATTTGGTGATTGTATCTTATATACAATTGCATATACAAAAGATGCAAAGGGGGGTAGATGCATTTCTGGACCCAACCATACCTTCGTGCTATATTTGATAGCGGTTGAGTTCCGCCCTTGTATATTGCATCTTGAATTGCATGTGTGCGATATACAATTGCGTATACAAGTGTCTTCGGTGAGACTTTGCATATCGATGACAAAGCTAAAGGTCTCCCCATCAGCCGATGTATTTCCATATGCAAGGCATGATGCAAAGGTAAAGATACAATTCTAAACCTGAAAGGATATGCATTTGGGTTTAAAAAGCCAGATGTGATTATATGCATCTTTGTATGTATGTTCGCATTGTATGTTTGCATATACAAAGGGCAGATACAAGGTCATATACAAAGCCACATGCAAATGTCAGATGAAATGTTTGTATGTACAAATGATTGTATGCAGTTTTGTTTGTATATTTCACATTGTATATGCGATATACAAAGGTTAGATACAATAGGGATATACAAGGCGGACCCGACTAGGAAATTAAATCTGGTAAACTTAGCAATGGGGTCCACAGTTGTATGTTGAAGTGCATGTATATGCCAATATGCAAAAAGAAAAGATACAAGGTCGAGCCTATTTCAAAGTTTCATTCTAGTTGATGATCACTTGAGTTAGGCATTATATGTATATGTAATTGTATCTCATAAACAATCGCATATACAAAGTCACATACAAAGGTTTTCAGAAAGACAATATGTATGGTGGCTCAGTTTGTGGTCTTTTCGATGGCCGATAAGGAATATGCAATTGTTCAGCGATGGGTGTTAGGTTTGGTTCAGTGACCAATAGAGTAATGACACGTGGTAGGGGCGAAAGATGCAAAAGGTGGTACAAAAGGTAAAGGTCCACTTTTGTATGTTGGCCATTGTATTGTATATACAATTGCACATACAAAAAACACATGCAAAGGGAGATTCAAAGACATGCAAAGCTAATTGAATATGTAAAAGGAGAAAGGAAAGAAATTGCATAAATTCATAAAGTGAACTCAGCAGTGTAAGATGCATATACAATTATAGATGCAAAGCAATATACAATTGCAAGATACAGTTGACTGTAACTTTGACCACCCATATCTCCCTCATTTTGGTAAATTTCAACATGCTTCAAAAGGAAAATGTGCTTTCTTTTGCCTCCTCTTTCTTCTGGTAGGCTTTGAGGAGGGTATCTTCACATTTAGATTTTGATATAAATTTACATGCTCGATCAACTAGACATTTCAGCAACCAGTTTGGCATATGTAGGGGCTAATATTGTTGCATTTATTCCAGTTGGTAGGCTTTGTAGCTGGATTCATGGCAGATGGCTTCAATCTTCAATGTGTATGGGCTCTATGTCTTGCTAGTGCTCTTCATGTGTTTGGCAACAAGACATCTTAGCAGTTGATTTAAGTTTTGGAAAGGTCCTTCAATGAAGATATTTGTTGCATTTTGTGGGTGTAGGTCAGTGATTCAGTAGCTCACATTGAAGACTAAAAATATTTTACACCTGCCCTGTTCCAAATTTTTGATTCAATAACTTCTTGCAGGTGGATATCCCTTTTAATGATGATATTTCCTGACGGGCCTATGTGACAGTAGTTTCTAAAAATTATTTTGTAACTGACTTAGGTCAAGTAAAAATGCTATATATGCTAAAACATGAGATGTAAAGAGGGTTGGAAAATTTAGTAAAATCTATGCTTCTCATTCCAAACAAAGCATTCCTCTATTGTAACCTTGCCTTATGATTAAATACATGCTGAGCATTTTACCTCTTCATACTATTTTAACTCTGTGTGATCTAAGAATGATGTGTTTGTGAATGTTTAATTCCTTTCTAATCATCTCTTACTCCTTACCTCTATTAAAATCAGTCTGATCTGTGTATGTTTATTGGTTGTATCTAGTCATTTTGTGCATTTTCTCAATTCTGTGAGAGCTTTTTTATTCAACCTGGTGAATCACCCTTATTTTCAAGTTTTCCTGTTTTATCTTTCATTTTTTAAAAGCATCCCTTTTCGCCTTTTCCTTTGCAAATCCTTTAGATTTTAGGTGATAACCAGCTAGGAAGCTGGCCTTCTCCGGAGGTTCTTTCCAACTTAGGTGACCCACGGACCTGGAAAGATCCCATGTTTCTCCATATTGCCAAGCTTTTTACAACTCAGCAAGGGCGCAAATCTGGGTGATAATAGTTTTTGGCACATCCAATGGGACTAATATGTTCGAGTCTGAACAGTGCTTATTATTTTAATCATATCGCTAGTTATGATATGCTACCAGTATTATCAAGCTTTTAAGTGGCATTTGAGCATATCTGGCGACTCATACTGAGAAAGGATAAGTAGATCAGTGTTGTCACACATTTTATGAGAAAAATTCAAACTCAGAGTTTGTTTTCATTTGATTATTTACAGTTGTCTATGCCTAGAAGATAGATTAGAGTTATGGTAAGGACACCAGTTTCTAAAAGAATACAATCAACCCCACCCAGTTTCAGGCCAGTAGTACCTGTACTTCCTATACTGGTTGAAGCAAACCTACCTCCAGCTCTTCCTATGGAAAGAAATCAGCCATTTGTGGCTTTTGATGGGGGCAACCCATTGAACTTGACAGTGCATAATAATATACCCATGGCAGCTTTGAATAGCCTACCCTATTTCATAGGGGAGGATCAAACTACCCCAATCGAGCACATTAGAGACGTAGCTTCTCTATGTGGTGTTCATCATGTAACCCAAGAAAATGTATCCATCAGGCTGCTGGCTGTCTCGTTTAAAGGAAAAGCATTATAGTGGTTTAGGAGTTTACCAATGCAAACCATTTGAACTTGGGATGATCTGGGTGATAAGTTGAACAAACAATTTCAAGATAAGTTGGATAACTTATCGCTGGTTGAACAACTGACTGCAATAAAGAGAGCTCCTCAGGAGCAAATGATGGATTTCAATTTTTAGTTTCAGAAGACATGGGACAGAATTCCTACCATGGTAAGGCCTCCATCAGAGTATGCTTTTCTATAATTTTTGAAATCTCTAAAGAGTGATATTTTAGTAATGATACAATCGTTGGGAGGTACAAGTTTACCTGATGCATATGAAATAGCTATTAAAGCATAAAATAGCCTGATTTAGGTTGGGAAAATAGCACCTAGACCACCAATGCCCATTTTTCCAGAGATTCAAGCTTCAATGCCTTTGTCGAATTGTATTTTGCCCCTTTACCTGCTGCAGTAGCATTGCCAAGTACTGCCAATCCTGAGACTGTTGTTTCTAGCTCATCATAGGAGCTAAGAGATATCAAAAGAAGCCAACAAAAAATAGAGAGCATCCTACAAACTTTTGGGAATGATCTGGTGAATATCAAAAAATAGCAGTCCCAGAATTGATAGCCTTATCAACCACACAGTCAAGGGAAAAATCAGCGTTATCAAGGGCAAAACCAGCCATACCAAGCTAATAGGCCTCCATATCAAAGCAATTACCAGGGTACCTGGTAGAATGTGAACCAAAGGCCTTTTCAGCCTTACAATCTCGTGCCCATTAATGTAGTTAGGGACCTTGTCCCTATTCAGAATAACCTTGCAGCTGAGTATGAATGGTGTTTTCCATGCAATCAGCCACACAGTTAGGCAACCTGTTCAAATGGAGTGATAAGTCAGGCTCTAATGGTAGAAAATGTTGTAGTTTCATAGCCAAACACACTAAATGATGGGGTTGTACAGCAAAAAGAATAGCCTCAGGCTGATACTACCTTCCTAAATTGGCGGGGAGATGAGTTATGTGGCATAAACATAGGTGATACTTTAGTTGTAGCAAATACAAGAGCTAAAAAGAGGGGTTATGAGATAGATCAAGTAGCAAATAAAGAAAAAGGACCTGCTAAACCTTCTACATCCTAGATTCCCCATATTTTGCAAAGGAATACTCAAGCAACTGCGAAGGAATAGCCTCATTTGTAGGCTGATATTGTAGTTGCAAAATCACATCAGAAGGTAAACGCCACTCCACTTATTAATATCAATTAAAATATGAAGAAAATGAATGTGACAATGTCTATGTGGGATCCCCTAGCCATCCCAAGTCAAAAGGACATGTTACAATCTGCCTTGTCTGATTTAAAAGTGTCAAATGATGCAATTGTTGACCCAGCTAGGGTTGTTCTTACCAATTCATCCCAGGACAACAGTAAACAGCCAAATAAGAGTGCTAAACCACATCCATTTTTTGTCTCATTAATAATAGGAAACAGGTTAGTACATAACTGCATGGTGGATAGTGGTGCAAGTAGTTTGGTAATGCCAAAATAGATTACAGACCAATTAGGATTGAAATACCAGGCCCTTGAGAAGGGTGTGCTCCAGCTAGATGGTAAAACTGTTAACACTGTAGGTGTGATGAAAGATCTAGGTCTCACTCTGCATACCTGTCCAAATGTTTCCATTTTTGTAGAGGTGTTCATCATAGATTTACCTCCTCATTTTGCTATGTGTTTGTCAAGAGAGTTCACAGCCAAGATAGGAGGATATTTATCCTTATATTGGTCCCACATGTTCTTTAGGACCTGATATGGCACAAAAGTGACTGTAAAATCTGAATTGCTTGCCAAATATCACATAGAGCCTTATGTCCCAAGTGTTGTTACTGCAAATTGCGTTATTTCTGATGAGACTGAGCTTGTTGCTGCTCAAGAACTGCAAGCTAAAAGTATGCCAAAAGTACTGTTAAAGGAGTGGGCCTTAGAAAATATTGTAGATGATCCTGAAGGACACATTCAAGAAATTGGTATGGGGTTTACATGCTGCACGAGCCTGAAACAACAATTCCAACCCTTGTAAAGAATGTAGAACAACAGATAGAACAACAAGATGAGGTATGGAAAATGTACTTTGATGGCTCTAGGAATAGGACTGGATCTGGTGGTGGTGTAATGCTTGTGTCTCCACAAGGTGACAGATATTATTCTTCTTTCCTGTTTTCTTTTTCATGTATAAATAACACTGTTGAATATGAAGGGTTGATTCAAGGTTTGCAGTGGGCAAGGAAGAGGAAAATTGGCTATTTACAGGTGTATGGGGATAGTGAACTTATTGTAAATCAAGTGAGGGGACTGCATGTTACAAATAATGATGCTTTGAAATGCTATAAACATAGGGTATGGGATATGATTGAGGAGTTTGACGCTTTCAATCTAATCTCTATTCCAAGAAATCAGAACAATCATGCAGATAGGTTAGCTGCGATTGGGGCTCAGTTTGATATCCCTAGTGATATTCAAAGAGAAAAGGTACAGCCTCATGTGAAAATAGTTGATAGGCCCTCTATCCCTGACAATAACATTCATTGGCAGATTTTTTAGAGTGATGAGCAAGTTCTGCGTTCCAGAAGAGGATGAGTTCTCTGTGATGAATCAGAACAAGCTCGAACATCAATATGGTGATCATCAAGTTGTTCAGTTAAGGACTAATAAGCTATCTAGAAGGTTGGTAACCTTGGAATCCATTTTTGGTACTGATGATCAGCTGAGAAAAAGAAAAACCAACATGCAGGTCAAAGAGGAACATTACGATGAGCTGGAAATTTTTAAAAGTAAGCTTCTCAAAATTGGTAAAATTTGTTTGCCTGAGGATAGGAAAGCTTTTGTTGCTCTTTGTCAAGAATTTGAGGCTATGTTTTCTTGGGAATACTCAGACTTAAAGGGGTTTGACCCTCATATTGCCCAGCATACCATAGAGTTAGAGCCAAGTGCAAAGCCTGTAAGGCAGAAACAAAGACCTTTAAATCCAAAACTTGAGCCTTTGATGATTAAGGATTTAACCATGTTGATTGAGGAAATATCATTTTTCTGATCAAGCATACTTCTTGGGTCTCGAATCTTGTTCATGTGAGGAAAAAAAATGGAGAGATTAGGCTATGTGTTGACTTTAGAGACCTTAATAGAGCATCCCTGAAAGACCACTACCCGCTGCCCTCAATGGAGCAAATTCTGCAAGTAGTAGCTAGTTCAAAAAGATTCTCCTTACTTGACAGATTTTCTGAATATAATCAAGTGTTAGTCAAGGAGGAAGATCAATTTAAAACTACTTTTACCACCAAATGTGGCACCATGGCCTACAAAAGGATGCCTTTTGGTCTGTCAAACACTGGCTCTACTTTTCAAAAGGCTATGGATATGGCTTTCAAAGGTTTGCTTTATAAATTGGTACTTGTGTACCTTGATGACATCACAATTTTCTCTAAGGATGTAGTTGAACATTTATCCCACCTTAAACAAGTATTTGCGATATGTAAAGAGTTTGGGATATCTTTCAATCCCAAGAAAAGCATTTTTGCTATGCATGAAGGCAAGATTTTAGGACACATTGTTTCGAACGAGGGAATTTCCATTGATACAAAAAGGGTAAGAACTATTTTGGAGCTGCCTTTACCCAGTCACAAGAAGGGACTGCAAAGTTTTATTGGCAGAATTAATTTTTTGAAAATATTTATACCTGACATTGCAAATTTATTGAAGCCATTGACCTCTATGTTGAAGAAAAATACAGTTTTTAGTTGGACTAAAGAGGGCAAACTCATCTTTGAGTCCATAAAAGAAGCGTTATCGACTGCACCAACTCTGGTAAATCCTGATTTCTCCATAGATTTTATTTTGTATGCTTATGGTAGTCTAGATACAATTTCTACAATTCTAGTACAACAGCAAAGTGAAGGCTTTGAGCAGCCAATTTCTTTCTTTAGTCAAGGACTGAAGGAGTATGAACAGAGGTATAGTTTCATTAAAAAACATGTCCTTGCAATGGTAAAGAGTCTCAAGAAGTTTAGGCATCTTATTTCTAACAATAACGTACATTTGATGGTTGCTCACCCTAGTGTGAAAGAGTTTCTATTAGGTAAGGATGTTAATGAGAAAAGGGCTAGTTGGATTACCAAAGTCCAAGAATATGACGTAGATATCAAGATAACCAAGCTCATCATAGGTAGAGGACTCAGTGAACAACTTGCTACTAGTTCTAAAAATGAAATAGAGAAAGAAGAGGTGCTTCTAACCATTGAAGATGAACATCAGGATGATAGAACAACAGTTGGCACAGGTTGGGTTAATAACATGAGTCATTTTTTGCAAACTGGTGAATGTCTAATAGGTTTAGATAGAACCAAGAGAAGATATTTTAGATTGCAGTCTATTCCATATGTTTTAATTAATGATATCCTTTTCAGAAAGGATTTTAATGGTGTGTTGTTAATATGCATTGATAATGATCAAATTGACAAGGTGCTGCATGAGTTTCATGATGGAATAGTAGGGGATCATTTTGCCCCATGGACTACTGCATGGAAAATAATGAGAACTGGATATTAATGGCCTAGCTTATTCAAGGATGCCTATGCATGGGCTAGAAAGTGTGTAAAATGTGCCAATTTTGTAGGGAAAGAAACGATGCCAGCTTTACCTCTGCAGCCAATTCAAGTAGAACAACCCTTCATGAGATGGGGCATTGATTTTATAGGTCCCATTAACCCACTGTCAAGTGCAGGCCATAGGTGGATACTTACAACAAAAGACTATTTCACAAGGTGGACTAAAGTAGTGGATTTGAAGGAAGCCAATGAGAATGTTGTTTTGAACTTTTATTGTGATTTGATATTTAGATTTGGAGTGCCTGAGTCAATTATCTCAGACAATGCTTTAGCCTTTATTGGATTGAGGATAACTGACTGGGGTGTGAAGAATGGAATGTATTTGAAAACTTCATCAAATTATTACCCACAAGGTAATGGTTTGGCTGAATCCACAAATAAGAATCTCATAAGGATTATCAAAAGATCAATGGAGGAAAACCAGAGAACCTGGCACACCAATCTGAAATCTACTTTATGGGCAGATAGAATAACTCCCAAGAGGTCTATTGGAAACTCCCCATATATGTTAGTTTATGGAAAAGAGGCAAGATTTCCTGTGTCTGTGGAGCTACTAGCACTTGATATCATGAATCAACTTGAGATGTTTGAAGAAGAAGAACCCATGGCTGTTGTAGATGCTCAACTTATGGAGCTTGAAGAAATTAGAGATAAAGCTATGAAATCTATGGAGTCTAATCATCTTTAGACAAAAATAACTTTTGATAAGAAGGCCACTCCCAGAAATTTTTGGGAGGGTGATATGGTACTTAAATGGGATGAGTAGAAAAGTAGGCCAGGGAAACACTCCAAGCTTGATAGCATGTGGGGTGGCCTGTTTACCATTACTGAATGCAAGAAGCACAATACATTTTAGTTATCAAACATGGATGGAGAAAATTTACCTATCCCAGTCAATGGGATACACCTGAAGAGGTGTTTTGAGGTATGAGTTGCCTTGTAAAACAGTAGATTAGGTTTCTTGCTTTCAATAAGTGCTGATGCACAATATTTTAGATACCTTTTGTTTTCCCTAAGTGTTGTCTAGCACAGTTAGATGAGTTGCTTTTAGTATTTTGTTTTGGTTTTGGTCTTCCAAGTGTTCTTCATTGCTGATATGCTAAGTTACTAAGGACAGGATTGATTGTAATAGGAATTTTTTAAGTCTATGTATGACTCTGTGCCCAATGGATAAGGTCTAGGTATCTGATCTGATGTTTAGTAGGCAAACATCCCTGAGAGGTCACCAAAGCTATTGTCATATTTTGCTTAACCACAAAATATTTTGTTTCTCTCCTATCAGAGAAATCTGATCAGAGAAAGCCCAAATAGAAGGAGAAAAGGGTTAAATCCTTCAACTACCCATGCTCTACCTTGTCAAAAATCCCAAAATTATGATTGGAGAATCCTTGCAGAAAACCCATAAAAACCCAGAAATCTTTTGTCTTCAAGTGCCTTCTATCGCAGAGATTTCTCAATTTTATACTTAGCCATTTTTCATGTATATGATGATGACATCATCTTTGTCTTGGGGTTTTTTGTCATTTGATCGAATTGTATCTTGGTCATGTACAATGTTTTATTGTACATCAGGTCCATTGTATGCATTTTTGTATGTAGCTTTGTTTGCATATTGCACATACAATTGCATATACAAGGTAATATGCAAGGCAACATGCAAAAGATTGTGCAAAAAGTAGTGTTCGCTTTTGTATATTTGGCAATTGTATCTCATATACAATTGCATATACAAAAGATGCAAAGGGGGGTAGATGCATTTCAGGACCCGACCATTCCTTCGTGCTATATTTGATAGCGGTTGAGTTCTGCCCTTGTATATTGTATCTCAAATTGCATGTGTGTGATATACAATTGTATATACAAGAGTCATCAGCGAGACTTTGTATATCGGTGACAAAGCTAAAGGTCTCCCTGACATCCGATGTATTTCCATATGTAAGGCATGATGAAAAGGTAAAGATACAATTCCAGACCTCAAAGGATATGCATTTGGGTTCAAAAAGCTAGATGCGATTATATGCATCTTTGTATGTTTGTTCACATTGTATGTTTGCATATACAAAGGGCAGATACAAGGTCATAGACAAAGCCACATATAAAGGTCAGATGAAATTTTTGTATGTACAAATGATTGTATGTAGTTTTGTTTGTATATTTTGCAATGTATATGCGATATACAAAGGTTAGATACAAAAGGTATATACAAGGCGGACCCGACTGGAAAATTAAATTTGGCAAACTTAGCAGTGGGGTCCGCAGTTTTATGTTGAAGTGCATGTATATGCCAATATGCAAAAAGAAAAGATACAAGGCCGAACCTATTTCAAAGTTTCATTCTAGTTGATGATCACTTGAGTTCCGCATTGTATGTATATGCGATTGTATCTCATATACAATCGCATATACAAAGTCACATATAAAGGATTTTAGCAAGACAATATGTATCGGTGGATCAGTTTATGGTCTTTCCGATGGCTGATAAGGAAGATGCAATTGTTTAGTGATGGGTCTTAGGTTCAGTTTAGCGACCAATAGAGCAATGACACGTGGTAGGGTGGAAGATGCAAAAGGTGGTACAAAAGGTAAAGGTCCACTTTTGTATGTTGGCCATTGTATTGTATATACAATTGCACATACAAAAAACACATACAAAGGGAGATTCAAAGAGATGCAAAGCTAATTGATTATGTAAAAGGAGAAAGGAAAGAAATTGTATAAATGCATAAAGTGAACTCAGCAGTGTAAGATGCATATACAATTACAGATGCAAAGCGATATACAATTGCAAGATACAGTTGACTGTAACTTTGACAGCCCATATCTCCCTCATTTTAGTCAATTTCAACATGCTTCAAAAGGCAAATGTGCTTGCTTTTGCCTCCTCTTTCTTCTGGTAGGCTTTGAAGAGGGTATCTTCACTTTCAAATTTTGATGTAAATTTTCATGCTCAATCAACTGGACGTTTAAGCGACTGGTTTGGCATATGCAAGGGCTGATATTGTTGCATTTATTCCAGTTGGTGGGCTTTGCAGCTGGATTCATGGCAGATGGCTTCAATCTTCAATGTGTATGGGCTCTATGTCTTGCTAGCGGTCTTCATGTGTTTGGCAACAGGACATCTCAGCGGTTGATTTAAGTTTTGTAGAGGTCCTTCAATGCAGATATTTGTTGCATTTTGTGGGTGTAGGTCGATGATTCAGCAGCTCACATTAAAGACAAAATATCTTACACCTGCCCTGTTCCAGATTTTTGATTCAATAACTTCTTGCAAGTGGACATCCCTTGTGGTGATGATATTTCCTGACGGGCCTATGTGACAATAGTTTCTAAAAATTATTTTGTAACTTACTTAGGTCAAGTAAAAATGCTATATATGCTAAAACATGAGATGTAAAGAGGGTTGGAAAATTTAGTAAAATCTATGCTTCTGATTCCAAACAAAACATTCATCTACTGTAACCTTGCCTTATGATTAAATACATGCCGATTATTTTACCTCTTCATGCTATTTTAACTCTGTGTGATCTAAGAATGATGTGTTTGTGAATGTTTACTTCCTTTCTAATCATCTCTTACTCCTTACCTTTGTTAAAATCAGTCTGATCTATGTATGTTTATTGGTTGTATCTAGTCATTTTGTGCATTTTCTGAATTCTTTGAGAGCTCTTTTATTCAACCTGGCGAATCACCCTTATTTTCAAGTTTTCCTATTTTATCTTTCATTTTTTAAAAACATCCCTTTTCCCCTTTCCCTTTGCAAATCCTTTAGATTTTAGGTGATAACTAGCCAGGAAGCCGGCCTTCTACAGAGGTTCTTTCCAACTCAGGTGACCCACAGACCTAGAAAGATCCCATGTTTCTCCAGATTGCCAAGTTTTTTACAACTCAGTAAGGGTACAAATCTGGGTGACAACATTAAGAAAGTGACAAAAGAAGAAAACAATGTATGCCTTGCCATCATAGGATGTAGTTAGTAGGTGTCTTTATGGAGCCAAAGAATCTTGAGGGATAGAATCATCAATACCTTTAGTTTAATTGATGAAGCTAAGAAAGTAGAGATAAAGTTTAAGGCATTCAAATCTAGCAATGACCTGAAAGAGTTTGTATGTCCTTTAGAAGAATTCATGATGTTTGAAATGGATCCTTGGAACCTATAGAAAAATTGAAGGTAGAGAAAGACAATACCAAGAGCTCTCAGAAGAGATCAAGACCTAAAACTAAATGTAGAT
The DNA here is from genome assembly GCA_027924645.1 of Cunninghamia lanceolata. Lineage (NCBI taxonomy): Eukaryota > Viridiplantae > Streptophyta > Pinopsida > Cupressales > Cupressaceae > Cunninghamia > Cunninghamia lanceolata. Next base: position 6,868,002 of record BSBN01001185.1, on the reverse strand, counting down.
TCAATAAAACATGGTGATAGTAAGTATGTGAGGAAAGTGGTGTAGTCATAAAAGAAAAGACAAACAAAGTTCTACATGCTAGACCATTAGTGAGCACAATTGGGTGTATATACTATGAACACCTATAAAAGCTTCAAAAGACCTGATATGAACAAGAAGAGATCCCCCAAAAGAGGTCCACAGTTAGTAAAGGGATAGTGACAGTGATAAAGGGTATATCATGTCAGAGAATATATAATTTGGGACATTGGTCTTAAGTTTACATCATTAGTGTATGTTGTTTCCTTCTAAATGACCATGTTATTCCATAGCATTTGATGGGCAAATTTGAATGAATAACCTTACAAGGGATAAAAGTGCATGTCTTGCATTACTGTAGCACTTGATTTGAAAAAGACTATATCATATGAAAGGAGAGATTTTTGACAAACTGTCAAAATTTATATGGGACAAACTGTAACAACTATAGGAATACATAGATGAAGAGAGATGGTTGTTTCAAATGATCATGGTTTTAGCCATCAGCCACTTGCCACTTCTGATCACCACAACCTTGATAAAACCTTATGCACAAAATATAGTAAAGAAGAATTTCAATCATATAAGGTGAAATTTTATTTCAATCATGCCATACATCATGCCATACAAAATCTTTGACAGAAAATATAAATGGTGCCATACAAAATCTTTGATAGAAAATATACATGGTGCCATACAAAATGTTTGACAGAAAATTTGCATGCCAAGGTGAAGATGGCATACCTGGTGACGAGACTATTGTAAAAGGTGGCAGGGAAGCAATTTGTGTGAAAGACCTTCAAACCCTACCGTGTTGTCACTATCTTAGAAATGGGCCTTATGAAATGTGGTAATTTCTTTTTTTTTTTGTTTTTAGCAGTATAATTTTGGGCAAAACTATCTCACCCCTAGATAGTCTCGCCCAAAAGTAGCTTGCCACATATGTGCCACATAGTGGCTAAGTGGATTCAGGCAAAATTATTTAGGGGTGAAATTTACTCGCCCAAAATTATTTTGTTGGCCAAAAGTGTGACACAACTTTGTACTTTTACCCAAGTATATACATATGTATTTTTAAATTCTATGTTTAAGTCAAAAGGAAGGACTTGGGGTCCATGCCTAAGAGGAAAGATGTATGTAACTGAGATAATTGGGTCAAGAAAGAAACATAAAATCCCTAAATGGTTTGTTAGCTAACTACTACTCAACCTATAATAATTTATGTTGTTAGTAAGATCTCAACAAGGATGAATTACATCTTGTTATGATTTAGATAAGTCAATTACTTTAGAATGATAACTACTATGCTAGGATTGTTGAACGTAATACTTTGATATTAATGATTGTATACACATAAAAATGGCTCAAGTCAAATTAAATAAATATTTTATATTTATTTTATTCTTATTCCTCTATCAATAAATAAATATACTAATTTATTTATTTGGTTCACATTCATCATATTCTTCTAATAATTAAGTATCCTAAATTCCTCTAATGTCATCACTTATTAAATAATCCTAAATTATTCAATTATTTTCTCTAAGACAAAGTCCTATGTCTAAAATCCACATCATCCCATCCTTGTCATCTTCTACATCATTGGACACCTCATCATGTTGCTCCAATAATTAAATATACTTAATATTTAATTAGTCATTTATCCCCTCATACATGTTCCCTATTTCTTCTCAATCATCAAACATGGTCAAAGACAATTCTCTTCTAAATCCTATATTCCCTCTCACATTCCAACAACCAAATACTCCCTCCTCCATGTTCTTCTCATGGTCTTCCACCTTTATCTCAATGATCCTTGTGAGCATTATGACATGTGGCTTATGGTTCCACGTATTCCTCCACCTTGTCATCATAGTAGGAACATCTTCCACCTTTATCTCTCCTCATCCAACCAATTTGATCTTGACAGTACATGTGACAAGATTTATTCTCCACCATGGATCTTTTGACACTTGGATTGACCTCTCCTTGGCCTATAAGAGGAAGCTCCTCATTTTCAGTTTAACAATCACAAGAGCTATAGTACTTACATGCTGCAAAAATTCCATTGAAGCAATCAAGTGTGCCTTTGGCCCCCATTTACATATCAATATCATAATCTCATTTAGCTACATGTCATTATCCTCATTATCAATATCAATGGCTTTTATCATTAGCTTCACATCATCATCATTATCATAGTCATTGCATTGTTTACATTGCATTTTGAATCCACAATTCCATTCATCTCCTTGTCATCTTGAAAAGCAAAGAAGTACAATTCTAAGAGCAATAATCATTATCAAGAAGATCATTGAGAAAATGGGAGACAATAAAATGCATGGGATAAATTAGTTTGCAAGGTATAACTTATGTTTTTGGTATTCTTCTTAGTTCCATTGGTGAATTAAATTTGAGTAGAAATTCTAGAGTATTTGTGGTATCTTGTTAAGTTCTTACAGTTGTTTCAAATTATCAATCACAATGATATGCTAAGGTCTTATCAATATACCTATGTTGGAGTATCATCACCTTTGGTTGACAATTGTATTTCAATATGTCTCTCAGGGTAAATGGTCATTATTTTTGGTCAAGGGGATAATAACATCAATATTTCTTTCAAATGGGTGGATGTGGTTAAACCATATAACTATTGAGTTCCTTGATGCTTGTAATAGGTCTCCCTAGTATGATATGTTGGGCTAAATGGTATCACCCCATATCATGTGGTGATACAGGTTCATATTAACATACCATATAAGCTAATACATACTCTATATGTTTGTATATAAGTTAAAGTTATTCTTAATTTGGGCAATTATGTTGTTCTCACCGTCTCTACATTCGATGACTAATAGCTTAGGTTGTAGCTATTTATGGAAGGCCCTTCATTTGATAACTTAGATATAAGTAGGAACTGTTCAAGCAATCAACCAGCAGGATCAAATTTGCAAAACCAAGTAACCATCAACACACGAGAGACAAGCCAAAAGGAATGTTATACTGCAAAAATAATGATATAAGAAATACAAGATACAATAATGTACAAAGAGGCCTTTGTTATAAAGACCAAGGTGAGACACGAGACAACATATGATTAGAACAAGCTCATCATAATTCTATGACTTTTGAAAACTAGATGATAAGATGATAGTTATAGGATAAGATCACATGACATCTAGAAACATCCAGAAAGATTATCTTGTCCCCTAAGTCAACTTGACATGTGAACATGTGTGAATAGGTTCTAACTAAGAACTAGTTGTGTAATGTACCCTATTCACACCAACACCCCCTTAAGTGCAACTTAGGGAGCAACAAACAAATTCAAACATGAAAAGATGGGTCCTGGAAAAAGCCATGTTATGTACCCATGTACAAATAATCTCTCATAAACAGAGAAAAGGAGGAAACCTCATGGGAAAAATCTTCTCTTCAAAAGAGAAAAAACATGCAAATAAAAAAGCATAAAAAAGTGAAAGATGAATCAAGAAGACCCCCCAAGGACAACTTCCTTCACCTCGAGCATCGATCAGAAATGAAGATAATGAGGCATTGCCAAAGGTTTAGTGAAGATATTTGCAACTCGCTCCTTAGTAGGCAAGTACTCCAAGCTAAGAACACCATCCTAGATTAGTTTTCTGATGAAGTGCACATGGTTCTTGATGTGCTTAGTACATTGATGCTCCACAAGGTTGTAAGAAATGTGAATGGCACTCTGATTATCATACCAAAGAGTAGTGGGATGATCAAGAGGAAATCTAAACTCAGTCACCAATAAATGAAGCCAAAGAACCTCATGACTAGCCAAAACTGCACCTTGATACTCAACCTCTATCGATGATAATGTAATAGCTATCTGCTTCTTGCAAGACCATGCAATTGGGCTAGAACCAAGGTAGAAAACAAAGCTAGAAGTAGACTTCAAATCATGAACATCACTAGCCCAATTTGAGTCAGGGAAGCCCACAATCTAAGAAGCTTCTTATGTGTAATGAATACCAAAGTGTGATGTGCCCTCAATATACCTCAAGATACATTTTGTTTCCTTATAATGACTCCCATGTGGCTCCTAATAGAAATAGGAGACAAGTCCAATCGTAAAGGAAATATCAGGCTGACTATGTGTCAAGTACAAAAGACTACTAGCCAACTGCCGATATAATGTAACATCGTAGATAGTATGACACCTAACTGAAATGATGTACGGGAAGGCTTGCAATAAGCCATGCCAAGTCTCTAAAGAAAATCTAGAGCATACTTTTTTCTGACAAATAAAGATCTCCTCAAAAGTCTGGTGAAGCTAAAGACCAAGGAAGTAGTTTAGAAGACCAAGATATGTCATATCAAGGTTCTACATCAATTCTTGTTGAATACTCTAGATCATGGAGGTAGAACTACCTATTTGAATCAAATCATCCACATAAAGCACAAGGATCAAAAGATCATCTCCATGCCTTTGAGTGTAAACTATAGGATCAAAATAGCAGCATGTGAAGCTGAAAGAAAGTAGGAAACTATCTATCTTTTCATACCAAGCCTGAGGGGCTTGTTTGAAACCATACAATGAATGACAAAGCCTACAAATAATTGAAGAGTCTTGCACAAAACTTAGAGGGTGCTCCATGTAAATATCCTCATGAAGATCACTATGCAAGAAGGAACTCTTCACATCCATTCGATACACTGATCATCCCTTAGATGGAATAAGAGAAAGTACAAGATGAATGGAATCAATCTTGATGATAGGAGCAAGGGTCTCATATTAATCAATACCCTCAACTTGAAAAAACCCATAACTTGCATATTAGATGTGATACAGCCACTTGGACAAAACAAATTTTCTTCTCTTAGGAAGAGGAACAAGATCCCAAGTATGATTCTTCATCAAGGAAGAAAACTCCTCAACCATTACACTATCCCACTTTGGAATACCTGCAGCATCTAAAAACTTCTGAAGATCTATGAAAATGGCATGACTCAAAAGTGTAACACATACTATCTATGAACAAGTGTAGTGAGTATCTATGGGATCACCAACAAGAGCACTAACCTCCTCAAGAGTAGTGTAGGCCCATCGAGGCAACTGTGGGGCACGAGGAGGTGGTTTAGAAGGACCATCATTAGTATCATCTTGAAGAAGCAAAATATCCTCAAATGACAATGAAGAAGGTGAAGTATGTAGTGAGGAAGAAGAATTGGAGGAGGAATCCACTTGTGTCAAGGAATCATCAAACTAGGCATCTCTATGACAGTAGACATCCTGAGTAATAGGATCAAACAATCTCTAAGCCTTCACATCCTCAGAATAGCCAAAAAAATCAAAGGTTGACTCTTCTTCTCCATTACCTTACATTCACCATCTAGAATGAATGTTCAAGCCTCACTATCAAATACTCTAAAGAAGGATACATTAGGCTTGACATGGGACCAAGCCTCCTTAGGAGTCCTATGTTGCACTACCTTGTGAGGCATATAATTCTAAATATAGCTGGCACAATTGACTACTTCAGCCCAAAAGGTAGGAGCCATAGACCTAGACTAAATCATACAATTTTGCATCTCCTATAAAGTCTTGTTCTTTCTCTCAGGTACACCATTCTGCTAAGGATTGTAAGGTACCAAAAACTAATGTTAAATTCCATGCTCACTGTAGAAATATCAAAAAGCATGATTCACATATTCCCCCCATTATCTGTGTGTGTTCATCGAAGAGAAATACCTAAATGCTTCTCCACATACATCTTGTAAGTCTTGAATATGTCAATAACATCACTCTTGTACTTAAGAAAGTACACCCATGTGCTTCATGAAAAGTCATCAATGAAAGTGACCACATACTTGGCCCCTAAAAATGAAGGAATAAAAAAGGACATGAGATCAATATGAACCAAATCTAAGGGTGTCAAAGCTTGAGTAGCCCTACCCTTAGGAAAGGGATCCTGATGATGTTTCCCAAGTACACAAATTGGACAAACTACCCCTCTACAAGATATCTTAGGTAGACCAACAACCAAATTCTATGTGCTCAATTGCTGAAGATACCTGTAATTTAGATGTCTAGTCACTCATGCCAAAGATTGCTCAAGGCATCGACATCTACTATAAGAGATGATCTTGATGAAGACTCAAATCCATCAAATCTATATAGTCAAGATGTATGATCCACTCTCCCTATAGCAAGAACAGTCTTAGGATCCTATAGCTCTCTAATAACCACATTGTGAGGAGAAAACACAACTATCTTCCCATCCCTAGAATGACAAATCTAATATATAGAGAGAAGATTTATGGAGATCTAAGGAATAGAAAAAATATCCTCAATGCAACCATCTTGCAACTAAATGGTGATTGTCCCCATAACTAAAATTTGTGAAGTGTTCCCCACTACAATCTGAGCAATGATAGTATCAGAAAGAGGCTCAAGTGGATCAAGTGAATTGGTCATATGATGTGAAGCACTTGAGTCAAGAATCCATCTATCTGAAGATACAAGAAAAACATGTGCCAAAAGAGCTTGTCCTTTTCCTATAGAGGAGGGCTTGGGGTTAGAAATTTTTTGCTTCTTCACATCTTCTATTGGCACCTGAAAAAACCAATTCCTAAACATACATTATTGTTTCCCAAATCCATCTACGATCCCTACTCTATGCCTTTGTTGTTTAACCCATCATCTATATCTAATCTAAGACTATTTTCCGTGAGTTCCCTTCATTATGTTTCCATATTTTTTCCCTTTCAAATGCAAGGAAGAAACCCTCAAAAATGATTAAGTCCAAACTCTAAGTCTTTTGTTTTTATTTTCTACCTTTGTTGGAGTGTCAGAGTTTCAGGTTCCTATCTTCTATTGTGCCTTGTCTATTGGCTCTGAAATCCTCCTTCGTTTCTTACAAAATTGCCCAAGTGTTTTAGGCATGGGAGTTTCATCTTGTGGCTTTTCTCCTTCTCTTGAGCATGCATTAGTGGGAAGGCCAAATCGCCGAAATGTTCCAAGGCTCCAAATTTTTTCTAAGTAAAGTGGGCTACAAAAGTTAGAGTTGCATTATGCTTTCTTCTTTTGGGCAAGCAGAAGGGAGAGGGCTAGAGGCCAAAGTCCAATGGGGCTTTTTTCATTCAAGTGTTTCATGTGGAGGAAGGTGAGAGTTGTCTTTTCTTCTTTCTCTCTTTGGGAAGGCAAAAGGTGGAAGGTCCATTTGCTGAGGCCCGCCAAGTTTTCAAAAGTTTGTAAGTATTTTGAGGATCAACTACTGAAGGGTTTCTCTTGCTCCTTTCTTTTCAAAGATGTTATCTAGGAGGCCCGGCAGCCAAAGTCTGGTGGGCTCAAATTGTTTTAAGTAAAGCGGATAGTGGAAAGCAGAAGTTCTCTTTTCTCCTTGTTTTCTTTTAAAAGGCGGAAGGAAGAAGGTTTGAGGCCTGACCCTCAACTATTGAAATGTGCAAGACAACTGAGAGTTGGGGGGGTGAATCAGTTGTAACCAAAACTTTAAAATCATCAACACATCAACCACTTAAACATTGATATTGTAATTTAACTATGAAATCATGAAATCAGAAACTTAAACACACCCACACATTCAACACATAAGACACCAAATTTTTACATGGAAAACCCAATAAGGGAAAAAACATGGTGAATGTTATCTCATAATATAAATGATATATCAAAATTTACAAGGCTCACTACCAAGAATGCTCACTGCAAAAGAAGTGGCTCACTGCCAAGAGAAGGTGCTCACTACCAAAAGTTGGTGAACTGAGATAGTAGCATCTACATTATGCCAAGGTTTAGTTAGATTGAAGTGCAATAAATCTCCTCTGCTCTGCTCTACTTTTTCACTTTGCACTTATCTTCGCATCTTTGCTACATCATTAATCATTCATGACTTTAATACATGTATTTATACAATTCACCAACCTTGGAATGAACATCAACACTAGTAGAAATATAGCAAATAAATGACTAGGTGACTAAAACTTTTAGTCACGTGACCAATTTTTTTTGCAAAACGGCTATAAATGACTAAATAAATGGCTAATTGGGTCATCGGGCAAAAAACACAACTAAATAATTGGTCAGACAAATAAAAATTACTAAATAATTAGTCACACAAATAAAATATAGACAATATGATATTAAAGTGGATAATTTACAAAAATATTTTGAATTGAGGGAGTGGGTTGTATTATAATATAATATAATATAATAATAATATATTATATTACAATACAATATAATTTAATATATTACAATATGGTATTATATAATATTATATTATTATTACATAATATTATATAATAATATAATATAATATAATATATATATTATATAATATTATAATATTATATTATATTTATATTATATAATTATACTATAATATAAAATAATATAATATAATATTATATTATAATATACTCAATATTATATATTAATATAATATTATAATATATTTAATTAAATGGGTGCCAAATTTAATTTTCACCCTATCATATAGGCGCCAAATTTAACTCTGGCTTATTTGACTTTTACACTTCACTCTTGTTGGCTCTACACTCTGCACTACCATGCTTAGGGTTTGGACTCTGTTGAACTCTCCGAGCTGCTACAGGAAGCTATGCTCTCTCACTGGTAAGTAACACACTCAAACCGCCTTAAATATTTTCCATTTTCTGCACTATTTGTTAACTCTGCGCTACTTTTTAGATTGTAATAGTCACTATCCCAAAAAACAAAAACCGTAATCAGTCTACAAGGACAGAGAAATGATCTAAAATGTATTTGTCTAGAATGTATTTATTACAAAAACCCTCAACAAAATCACCAGAAATTATCAGGTCTTTTGTTCATTATGTAGTAATGTTCGTAAACCCTTTGATGTGTATCATCATTTTCAAATATCTAGTTAATTATTATGTGTGCACTCAAAGATTATGGTCTGCGTCTACTTAAACCCTTGAAAATTATAGATGAACCGAAGAAATTCTTCTTTTAAAATTTTATCTGGGCTTCTTGTTATGAATATGTAAGCTTGTCATTTTAGTATTCTTTACTTCTATGACTCAGTTTCTAAGATTTTTATTCCTTTTTGTTAATCAAATTTTAAATTTCAATTTATGGCCATCTTTAAGATTTTGTGTAGCGATGTGGAAATTAAATATTTGAATCAATGTTTTTTGGACTGTTTACCCTGAATTATTGAGAGTCAAAAATTTTCATATGATGCACATTATTATAGTGTAAGCCTATTTTTCAGATTGCTTCATTTAGTATCATCAATAATCTCCACAAGAACATTGTCCCTGTTTGGAATGATGGAAAGGGTTCACATCTCACAACAAATTCTCTTGTGACAATCTTGGAGATAAATTTTGTTGCAGTGTGGCAATCAACACATACTCAAAGGTTCTTAACAACTCTAATAGTTGTTCCATGGGGCATGTTTAACAAACCAAATGCAATTGCCAACTTTTCACCATGGTGGCAGAGAAATAATTATTTTTCCCATCCTTCCATAGCATTAAGTAAATTCTTGAATCTAGAAAATACCTTGCGGCCTTCATCTTCCAAGCGAATTTCTCCAACTTTGGATAGGTCTCTTTTGTCTATGGATGTGATCTACCTCCTACATAAAAAGCATGTACCATTTTATGCTCTTCAATTCAAGTACATTTAGGGATTTTTTTAATTCCTCTATCTTTCATCAATCTCCTTAGCTCACCACACATGCCCACTTCTAGATAGATGTTTGAGAGAAGAACATAAGTTGTGTAGCATTTTTAGGATCCAAATCAAAAAGCAGTGTTGCTGTAAATACTCCTAAGCCTATATTCATATGTGATCTATAGGCACCAAGAAAACACATCCATACAACCAGCACATATTTAATAGGTATCTGAATGATAAAGTTTAGGGTGTCTTCAAGATAGCCAGCACGGGCAAGGAGGTCAACCATGCACACATAATGATCAACTATAGGTGTAATGCAATAAGGGTTACAAATGTGATTGAAGTATGTACAACTATCATCCACTAAACCTACATGGCTGCATGCACCTAGAATACAAGCAAATCTTACAATGTTAGGATATGTTCCAGAGTGCTTAATTAATTCAAAGATTTTTAAAGCATCCTTGCAAAATCCATTTTGTACATATCCTACAATCATTGCATTCCATGAGATGACATCTCTTTGAGGAATTCTATCAAATAGTTCACATTTTTTTCTATGATTCCATATTGTGCATACATGTGTATGAGAGAATTTCAAACTATAATATCTCACAAGAATCCCCCTACCATTATCCTTTGAAGGATGTCTATACCTTGTTCCAAAGCTCCCATTTGTACACAGGTAGGGAGGATGCTAGCAAAGGTTGCAGAATTTGGATTTACAGCTGACAATTGCATTTTCTTGAAAGTTTCTAAATCCTATTCAACAATTCCATTTTGTGTAATCCTGTAATCATTGCATTCCATGAGATAACATCTCTTTGAGGCATGTTGTCAAACAGTTTGTGTGCCTTCTTTATGCTTCCACATTTTTAATAAATGTCTATCAGAGCATTTCCAACTATAATATCTGACAAAAATCTACCTTCTATTATGCCTTGATGGATATCCATACCCTATTCCAAATCTTACCATTTTGATACAGGTAGAGAGGATGCTAGCAAAGGTTGTGGAATCTAGATTTACTCCTACCAATTTCATTTGCATGGAAGTTTCTAAAGCCTTTTCAACAAATCCATTTTGTGCATATCATGCAATGATTGCATTCTATTAGACCACATTTCTTTCAAGGATTTTGTCAAATAGTTGACATGCCTTTTTTATGCTTCCACTGTTGGCAAGAGACACTGTGTGGCTTCATAAGTGTTGTCATTGATGGCAACAAAGTCTATCCCACACATCTGTAGTACATACTATGGCTATACCGGAAGTCAGATTGAAGAATGTTTTGCTCTGGTGAACAAGAATAGAGTATGTAACAAGGTCTGACAATCAGGTCCAGATCTCTCAGATGCTGTAACTCAGTAAGTTACAGACTTGGACAAGTCAAGAGGGGTATCATGGCTACTGTATTCCAGATATTTAGCCTCCGATGATAAAGCATGAAAAAGATATGAGCATCTGAGTGTTGGGTTCTAATCAGGTAGAGCAGACAGAGGAAGAACTGACCGGAAAAGTATCAAACTTCAATCCGGATGAGTAAAAGGTGTCGATCAAGCAATTTGTGGGATTATACATTGTTGGTCGACATGATTAATGACTTCTATGCCTATGTTTTTGATATGCATCACAAATCAAGCATGGATTCAGCTGACAGATTAATTACTTAGAGTGTTCTTGTTGCTAACTAGAAAGTTAACAAAAATCCTTGATGCAGATATATATACCAGATAGATTTTAGCATGTAAGAGTGTGTGGTGAACAAGTGATGAAATAAAGTGTGAATAAAGGTAGAGATAAGTATGAGAGCTGCATTTCAAGTCTGGCATATGATAGAGCAACAACATTAAACAGAGGAAGAATGAAGTGCATCAAATCAGTGTATTGTACCTAACCGGAACTGAACTCTTGCATTTGTAGATGCTTCTCATTAGTTCAAACACTTGATTATCTTCTGTAAGTTCTGTAGATATTGAGTCTCTTGTAGGTAGTGTGCCTCTTGTGAGTAGTGTGCTCAGGCAGTGAGCCCTAATTGGCAAGTGCCATTTTGTACTCTTTTATTCTTTTAACAGAGAATACAATATTGGGTTAGTAACCTCGTGGTTTTTCCCTTAACAGGGTTTCCACGTAAAAATCCTTGTGTTATGTGTGTTGATTTTATTTCTATTATTATGATTACATATGATTTCATGTTTTGATGCAACACTAAATATTAAGATAATGAAAGAGAAGAAAGTTAAGGAAATTTTGAGATAACCGATTCACCTCCCCTCTCAGTTATCTACCTTGTTTCCAACAATTGGTATCAGAGCCAAGTTCCTCTGAACAAAGACTAACAACTTGAGGAAGATCTAGGAATCTTAATGGATGCATATGGTATGAAGGAACAACTTCAGTCTACCCTAGATGATATTGAACAATCCCACTCTAAAGTCAATAATTTGAGAGAAAGACTCAAACAAGCTAATGAATTCATAAATGAACTAAAAGAAAAACTTAGCATTTCTATGAAAAAGAGAAAGGAACTACTTCAAAAATTAGCCAATCAGAGTGAAGTCAATGATACTAATGAAGATCTGGATGAGAAAAATAAGCTATGTGAAAAGCTGTCAAAATAAGTCATTATGATGAAGCATGAAATGGAATCAGGGGTTATGAGATTCACCTAAGAAACTAAAGAAAAAATAAAGATTGAAGATAATCTAAATCAATCGCTCAAGGAGAAAACAAAGGACTACCACAAAATGGACAGAATAATCAGGCATCTTGAATCTTATCTTGAAGAAGCTAGAGACAATGAAGAACAACTTGAGAATCAGTTTGACACTCTTAAACAAGATCTTCGAGTAGAAAATGAATACAAAGAGAAATTCAAGATAAGCTCAGCCCAGCTTGAAGTTCTTGAAAGCCAAAAGAGGGTAGATGATAAGTGTGGCTTGGGATATGAGAAAGGTGAAAGCTCTAGATCTAGACAGAAGATCTTTGGGTTAGGAAATCAAAGAAACATGCCTAGAAGACCTTCGATAAGGCAACCAAATGCCCAAAGATATCCATCCTTCAATGGATACTACTTCAATTGCAACAATTTTGGTCATAGAGCAACTCAGTGCAGGAGGAGAATGAATCAAAATAATCCATGCTTCTCTGGACAATGTTTCAATTGTAAAAGGTATGGTCACAAATCTCATGAATGCAGAAATATGCAAATAAACAATTCATTCAATGGTAGATGCTTTGCATGTAATAGAATGGGACATATGGTTAATCAATGTAGATCAAGAGGATATCAATCAAATAAGCAAAGAAATGTTGTATGTTACAATTGTAATAGATCCAGTCATATTGCTAGATTCTACAAAAGCAAAAATCGGGATAGAAAAGGTCCGGTGGAACATAATCAGAAACAAGATAAGGGCAAAGGTAAAGTAAATGCGAATGAAGTTCAAAAGGATATGAGCAATATTTAGGTAAAGAAGAGTACATAAAATATTGGAGATGGATCCGCACTAGAATTTGGTGCTAATATTCCTTCTAGAAACTAAAAGGGTGAGCTCTGGCTCAGGGGGAGTCACAGAGAAAAATAATTTCCCCTAGCCAGTCAGCTAGTGCCCAAATTTGGCACATTGAGTAAACATCTATTGTTGTGGATTAAAGGGTTCCCAGAAAAACATCCAGATAACCTTCAGTCAAAATGTGAAAGATCTGCATGAAGTGTTGCAAGATTTCTAGCCACTCAAGTTAATCTGGTTCTGACAACTATCTGGTTAAGCAAAATTTCACAGATAGATCCAGTATGATTCAAAATTGAAATGCTTTGATCTGTGGACCCATGGCATGATTGAAGAAAATAAGATACATTGTCAATCCTCACTGACAATGATTCTATGTTCAGCGCAATGATTCAAGAAGATCTCTCTCAAAATAGGGGAACCAGATAACTTAAGTTGTGCATTTATTACAAAAGTAAATTAGGGTTTGCTCGAGGATAAAAGGGTTCTTTCACTCATTATTTGCACACTTGCACTCATGAAGAAGAAAAGAAGAGCTCTGCAATAAAGGTTCTACAATTCACTCAAGATAAACTATAAAATTGAATTCAACCAGCGATTTGTTCCAGCTCCTATTTCAAACCCTAAAGCATGAAAAGGTACTTCCATTCTAAAAATCTCTCTCTAAATCTCTTGTAAAATGGCTACTCCAATGGTTGTCAAGATCACTGATAGGCCGCATCCTAAATTCAAGAAACACCCTTATAAATCTCTGGAAGTTGATCCTTTAGGTGCATTTTCTAGCATTCCACACTGGGTATTGCATGTATAAGATGTTAGGGTCTATATCCATGCCAACATTGAGGAATTTGGAGACTCAAAATTGATGGACATCTATCACAAACAGCTAATAGATGAGAATTTTGAACTCAAACCTAAATTCAAGGCCCTTTAGGATAAACACTTCAGACATTGCATACATTTTCCATGTTTTGCAGAAGATGATTGGGTCCGGTATGTTCTAAGTAGGATGCATGATAATTTCATGTGGCTAGTGAGGCCCTTCAAGATAACTAAAGATGCCATCAGGACAGTGACCGGACTACATGCATCTGGTGGGTTACCTGCACTTAAATATGTGAAGAACCAAATAGTAACTGAAGCCATAGGATCTAAATTTGACAAAAGAGCAATGACCATAGATGACATCACAGATCTAGATGTCAAGTTCACCTCAATGATAATCAAGTACAAGATCGATCATTCGAGCAGGGAGAATTTTGCGTCTAGCACTGCAATCTATGCAGCATATCAGATGTTGAGGGAAAATGTAGATTATGACCTGTATGAACTTCTCCTAAATCAATTGTTAGAAAACCTGCAGAAGATCAAAAAGGATAAGAAGAATTCCTTTAAATATGGTTGTCTAATACTGTGTCTATTCTTCTATTATATGAATGAGCTACCTGGATCAAGTGGTTGGGTTTGGCAAAATGATAAACTGGTTGCAATCTAGATCAGAGATTATATGTATGGACTTGGTGATGCTCAAGCCCAAAACACAGCCCTCTGGGGTTACTTTAAGAACTTCCAAAGCATGATGCAAGCTAGAGAGAGAATACCTCAATCCACAGTTAAGAAATACAAGGACATAGTGTGCTTCATGGTTGACAGTGATCAATGCCTAATGGAGGCAGATGAGCCAAGAACTATGTGGATAATGCCTATGGGATATGAGGTCAATGAAAAAATCTTGGAGGTACATATTCAACACTTGTTGAGCCAGCCTAAGGACACTAAAGTAGAAAGGTTTGGAACCTTTCAAGAGCTAAGTGTAAAAATACATGTTGAGTTAAGACAACTAGAGATAAAGAAGAAAGTAAGAAGGGAAGTTGAAGAAATTGCCAAAAGATTTGGCCTATCAAAGGAGGCTGTGGATTTAAATAGAGAGAAAATGGAGAAGGCTGAGAAAGAGAAATAAAAAGCAAAGAAAGGAGACATTCCGGTACAAGTCTCCTCCTATATTAGATCTTCAAAGAGATCTACACCTACCACTCCTATAAGCTCAAAGGCTTCCAAACTAGAAGTTAAGACATCTAGATAAGGAGAAAAGAGGATGAAGACCAAAGCCATAAGGTCGTATTCAAGCCTAAAAGATGATGAAGAAATAGAATTTGATGAGGAAATCAAGAAAATGAAGAAGAAGAAAACATCTGGGGAATTCTTTGCTAGTAAAAATGAGGGAGAAAAGGCAAAGGATTTTGTTGAAAAGTCCAATCTTTCCATTGATGACATCATCAAGGTAGTTACTATGGATGGGAACCTACAGCCAGTAACAGAGTTCTATGATGAATATAGTGATGTTGACAAGAGAATTTTGGAAGAAGCTACTGTCAGGTACTTGAACATTTACAATAAAGCTTTCATTGAAATTATATCATTAATTCCTAAGAGTCTAGAAAAAGTACTTGAGCTAAAAAAAGAAATTGTAAAGGCAAACGACTTAGAGATTTGGGAGCAAATAATGATTCAGCTTTATCCTTCTATCACTCCAAAACAAATGGACATGATTTTCAAGGACTGTAAAGATGAGTTCCAGAGTAAGGCAAGAATGAACAAATTTATGCTTGAAGAAACTGACCAAGTAGCAAGTGAAACAAAAAATATCCTCTGGAATGCTTTGAAAAGATTCAATCTTCCTATTATAAAGGAAACAAATGAAGAACCTTCTACCATGGATGTTGAAGGATTAAATATAATCAATGAAGAATCCTCTGACAAGGTTGAAGAAGGATCAAAGAAAATAGATGAAGAGAAGTTTGAGGACATAGATTCCTCTGTTCCGGAAGAGGAAGTTCATAAAGTAGTAAACACAGGTGATATCTTTCCTCTGGATCCCACTACAACTATGAAAAATATTCTAGACTCTAAAGCTAAAGGAGAAGATAGAGGAGAAGAGAAGAAGATTCAAGAAGAAGAGCTCAAGGGAAAAAAAGAAGAACAAGCAGAAAAGACTAATGAAGAATCTTCTATATTTCAAAGAAGTCTCAATCTCCAGCAAGAGACACTGCAGAGACAGTGAAGAACTTCTTAAACAAAGAAATGATGGAGATAGATGAACTTGAGCTATTTCAAGGACCATTGAATTTTGACTCTCTCTCCACTTCAGACAATGAAAATAACATCTTTTGCTCAAGCCAAAGCAAAAGAAAAACTCTTGAAATATCACATGGAAGATTTTGAACTGTTGGAGATTGCATCTAGGATGCTGGAGAAGATCATGCCATCCTACCAAAAGGATCCTTCAGCCTCACCATCTGGTAACTTGAAAACTTTGGTAAATTATGTCAACACTCATTTTGAATCTCTAGAGAAATCAGTAGAAGCAAAGGTCCGGAAGGAGTTTCTAGGAAAGAGATTCACTGAAGTGCAAGGACTTATTGCTAATGATAGGAGGACCCTTGACATTGGAATAAAGAGCCTTGAAGATGCTCTTAAATATGGTGGGGACATATACAAATTCTATTTATCTTGGCCCAAAGTGATAGAGGACATTAAGAAGAAAGTGAAAGAACAAGAAGGAAAACTATCAAGTTTATCTCAGAATTTTGATCCCCTTACTACCTCTCTAATGAGTCAAGAATGCCAGGCTATTGTTATAATAAATGAAATAAAGAGGCTAGACAAAGAAAAAAAGAACATAATGAACAGAATGAGTGAACTCAGAGGGATAATAATCCCTAAGCTAGAGGCAATGCATGAGGCCTTGACAGATGCTTAGACCACAGCTCGGACTAGTGATCCAGCAGATTTAAGAAGGCCAAAAGCATATGCATTTTTGTTGAATTGTCACATCTCCATTTTGGACAAGATGAAGCAAAGCTAGGCAACAGAGTTTGTACAGTTGAAGACTACTTTTGTGGATATACTTAAGTATATGTAAGTATAACATATATATATATACTTATGCGGCCATGTATAGGACAATCTTTGTAAATTTTTGGTATGCGGATTCTGCCCTTTGCCATTGATGTTAAAGGGGGAGTGAGGAGTAGTGAAAAATGTTGAATCCAGCTAAGGGGGAGCTCTGGTAAAATAGTGCAAAAGATAGAGCATCATCCAAGGGGGAGTTATTGCGACACTTAGCCATTTTTCACTAAGTGTTGCCATAAATGCCAAAGGGGGAGATTGTTGGCAAGAGACACTCTGTGGCTTCATAAGTGTTGTCATTAATGGCAACAAAGTCTATCCCACACATCCGTAGTACATAGTATTCCTATACCAGAAGTCAGATTGAAGAATGTTTTGGTCTGGTGAACAAGAACAGAGTATGTAACAAGGTCCAACAATTAGGTCCGGATCTCTCAAATGGTGTAACTTAGTAAGTTGCGGACTTGGACAAGTCAAGAGGGGTACATGACTACTGTATTCTAGAGATTTAGCCTCCGGTGATAAAGCATGAAGAAGATATGAGCATCTTAGTGTTGGGTTTCAATCAGGCAGAGAAGACAGAGGAAGAACTAACCGACAAAGTATCAGACTTCAATCTGGATGAGAAAAAGGTGTTGATCAAGCAATTTGTGGGATTATACATTGTTGGACAACATGATTAATGACTTCTATGCCTATGTTTTTGATATGCATCACAAATCAAGCATGGATTCAGCCAACAGATTAATTACTTACAGTGTTCTTGTTGCCGACTAGAAAGTTGATAAAAATACTTGATGTAGATATATATACCAGATAGATTTTGACATGTAAGAGTGTGTGGTGAACAAGTGATGAAATAAGGTGTGAAGAAACGTAGAGATAAGTGTGAGAGCTGCATTTCAAGTCTGGTATGTGATAGAGCAACGACATTAAACAGAGGAAGAATGAAGTGCATCAGATCAGTGTATTGTGCCTAACCGGAACTAAACTCTTGCATGTGCAGATGCTTCTCATCAGTTCAAACACTTGATTATCTTCTGTAAGTTCTATGGACAGTGAGTCTCTTATAGGCAATGTGCCTCTTGTGAGCAGTGTGTTCGGGAAGTGAGCCCTAATTGGCAAGTACCATTTTGTACTCCTTTATTCTTTTAACAGAGAATACAATCTTGGGTTAGTCACCCCGTGGTTTTTCCCTTAACAAGGTTTCCACATAAAGCTCCTTGTGTTATGTGTGTTGATTTTATTTCTGTTGTTATGATTACATATGTTTTCATGTTTTGATGCAACACTAAATATTAAGATAACAAAAGAGAAGAAAGTTAAGGAAATTTTTAGATAACTGATTCACCCCCCCTCTCAATTATTTGTCTTGTTTCCAACATCCACATACATCTCTCTCTATATATGTATATTCAATTACATTTGGTTGAAAGTTTTTAATGCCTTAACATGTGTAACAGGGTAGTTGCAACTACAACATCTGACAAAATTCCTTTATCCTTTATGTTTTGATGGATGTCCATAGCCTATTCCAAAGCTCCTATTTTGACACAAGAAAGGAGGATGCTAGCAAAGGTTGTGGAGTTTGGATTTACACCAGCCAATTGGATTTGCTTTAAAAATTTTAAATCCTTTTCAACAAATCAATTTTATGCATATCCTGCAATAATTGTAGTCCATGAGACCACATTTCTTTGAGGCATTATGTCAAACAATTCACGTGCCTTGTCTATGCATCCACATTTTGCATACATGTCTAACAGGGTAGTTGCAACTACATCTAACAAAATTCCTCTATCCTTTATGTTTTGATGGATGTCCATACTCTATTCCAAAGCTCCCATTTTGACATAGGCAGGAAGGATGCTGCCAAAGGTTGTGGAGTTTGGCTTTACACTAGCCAATTGCATTTTCTTTAAAAATGTTAAAGCCTTTTCAACAAACCCACTTTGTGCATATCCTACAATCATTATAGTCCATGAGACCACATTTCTTTGAGACATTCTATCAAATAGTTCATGTGCCTTGTCTATGCTTCCACATTTTGCATACATGTCTAATAGGGTAGTTACAACTACAACATCTAACAAATTTCCTCTATCCTTTATGTTTTGATGGATGTCCATACCCTATTCTAAAGCTCCCATTTTGACACAGGCAGGGAGGATGTTGGAAAAGGTTGTGGAATTTATGTTTACACCAACCAATATCATTTTCTTTAAAATTTCTAAAGCCTTGTCAACAAATCCATTTTGTGCATATCCTAAAATCATTGCAGTCCATGAGACCACATTTCTTTGAGGCATTCTATCAAATAGTTCACGTGCCTTATCTATGCTTCCACATTTTTCATACATGTCTAATAGGGAAGTTGCAACTATAACATCTGACAAAATTCCTCTCCTTTATGTCTTGATGGATTGTCATACCCTATTCCAAAGCTCCCATTTTAACATAGACAGGGAGGATGCTGGCAAAGGTTGTGGAATTTGGCTTTACACCAACCAATTGCATTTGCTTTAAAATTTCTAATGCATTTTCAACAAATCCATTTTGTGCATATCCTGCAATCATTGCAATCCATGAGACCACATTTCTTTGAGGCCATGGAACTATGCTAATTTGTCAAGACAGAATGAAAGAGGGGAGTAAATGCATTTAAATTGTCAATTTACAGGGACTACCAACGTCTGGAAGCCCATGATCGATACAAGTATATGGATTTGGATGACAAACTGCAAAATGAAAGAAGTTTTGATTAAATTATGGTAGATCATCGAGCAACAGATGTTGTGCTTGATGTAAGGGGAGGTACTTTTCTAAATAGAAAGCTTCCAAGGATTCTTCATGATCAAGGTAAACTGTTCTTCAGTGAATTCTTGTCACACAATGATGTCTCTTATAATCAAGTTAGGATTAACACCCTTATTTTTTGTGGGGTAGTTTAGACACATATGATGATGTTGATTTCAGGCCGTGAAGAAGATAGCGTGTCGAGCCTCCAACCACTGACCAAACTGAGGAATAACCTTATGAGGTAAATTTCCATAATCATTTAATTCTCTCATTGTCATCTCAATTATCATATCCAATAGTTGTCTATTTTGTTCATCTCAGAATAAATATTTTGAGACTCTATCTATATGAACTTAAAATTTGCTCATGACTTGTGATGCTTGGCTGCTTGCACAATCTGAATGAATACATTAGAAAATGATATGCCCTATTTGATGTGATGGTTGTGTTCTTGACAGTGGAAATTGTTCACTAATATACTATTAAGGCAAATGAGATTGCTAAAATCTTGTTTGAATATTCTTTTGGACAAACATTGAAATTTTGCATCTCATCTCAATTATATTTCCCAATCATACACAATGCCACTGTTCTCAATTGTTTAAAACATCCAATTGACCATCTGATATGACTACCACTTCCTTGTCTTTTCATGGGATGATATCAAATGGTTAGATCCTTTATGCTTTGAAGGGCGAAAGATTGTTGAATTCTTTTTGAAATGACATTTTGCCAAACATTAGCATTATTTTCATCTCTTTTGATGATCTTTTCCCAAATATAATATTCTCTATTATTTAAGAGTTCAAGTTGATAGCTTGATATAATTCCATATCTTAGCGATCTTTTGGGATGCTTTCAAACATGAATTTATCGACCCATTTTTTATTGGTTATATCTTTTTGTAGGTAAGTACTATTACATTTTACCTTGTGTAGAGATTGGTAATTTTCTTTTCTAAATTATTAAATTTATTTTGTGATTCTTTTTTTTGATTGGTAGTATTAAATTTTGCAGGGGGAAGAAGATAAAGATGGTGAAGAAATGTACAATGTTTAAGGAACTTTAAGGGAATGGGTGACTAGAGATGAAGTTTGACGTTTCATAGCTAAAAAGTTTAGACAATTTCTAGACAGCTACGTGAATCAGAATAGTGGAAATGGTGAACAAAAGTACATTCATCTAATCAATGAGATGGTTGCTGGTCAGTTTATACTGTCTGCTTAGTTTCATAGTATTTCTTGTTTTCCATTCTTTTCACGCATGCCAATTGTTATCAATCAAATATGCACCCTATGCTAATCTTACGAAAGACCTAGCTACCAGTTGACACATGGAAACACTCTTAGATTGTGGGTAATCTATGCTGAGAGTGAATATCCAGAATGAGCTAGTTCTCCTTATGATTTTTCTAATCTAATTGATTTGCAGAGGAAAAGGGAGAAGAAGAACTAAAATGAAACTCTAAACTCTAAATTTTAATCTAAATGAAATATTTTTACTCACAAACATCCCTTCAAACATAAACTTCCACAACCCCACCTATGATATTTGATCCAAAAATAAGTTATAATAAGGTTCATATTGAACACAAATTGCAATTAGGATCAACATGCAATTTCACAGTAAAGAGATATAACAAAGGACATAACACTGCCACAATGCGACATCAGATCAAAACTACAAAATAGACTAGTAGATGAAAATAGGAAAACCTGCTATATTGAAGTGGAAGGAATACAATGCAAAAATAACCTAACTGAGTCAATTGCCTATATACAAACTCTCTCCATGTGCTCAAGAGAGAAGAAACAAATGGTATCAAATGACTAAGAAAAAACTAACTTTTTCTCCTATAAATGCCCTGCCAAAAGATCTCTCCAAGAAAGCTCCTAAAAATAGATGTAAGAATCCATTTTTGAGCTTCACAAATAAGTTTTTTAAAAAGTAACCAAACGGCCTCCAAAAGCTGAGAAAAAGCTGCCAAACTGCCATCCCAAGTGGCCCCACCAATAAGACACTTAAAAAAAGTCCTTATCCGCTCCATAAAAGCTCCAACTTGCCCAATTTTCCTCAATCTCGGCCAGAAGAAAGAAAATCTAAAAGATATGTTTTGATCTAGATTTACTTTGCTTTAAACTGCATAAAAATAACATTCATTTTAAAGAAAGTTATAAAACATTTCTTTAAAACAAATCTTTACAATGTTTGCAGTTTTATTACACATCCTTATCTGATTTGATTTCTACAAAAAGCTATGATCATATGTGGCATTTTTCCAAGTATATGCATTACATGGAAATTGATTTTTCTATAAAAAATCATAAAAATATCAAGGCATATTATAGTTTTTGCAAAAAATGAAAGACCATTATGGCCTATCCCCTTTCAATAGCCCTACAAAACTCTAAGGGTAGGTGTAAGGACATGTAATTTACTCCAAAGGGATAAAAATGAGCCTAAGGTATCAAACCTTGGCATACTATATACAAGGAAAGCTAAGGTTTGATCATCACTCTATGTCTTGGGACTTAGGCATTAGGCAGGGTAAATTCAATACCATGAAAGGGCATTAGTTTGTGCCTTCAAAAATGAATAAAATGTGATCAAAAATACCATTCGAATTAGGGTCAACAGAAACCCTAAAGACAAAACACATTTGCCCTATTCTTTTGGGCTCATTTCACTTTTGCATTTTTTTTAAGAACGAGCTCTCTATGAGCGCCATGAAACCCTAGGGTTTGAAGCTAAAACTCGGCATTTTTCTCTGCATCTAGTTGATTCCTCTGAGGATTTCACCAGGAAGTGAAGGTAGGAAAATATCTGATGCAAATATGTCTAATATGTTAGCAAGAGACACTATAAGGCATGTCATGTCTTGTCATTGATTGCAACTCAATACATTCCACACATCCATAGTGCAATATCAGATCATATCGGAAGTTGGTCCCAAGATTTATCCAGTCCAGATAGACAGGAACAAGGTATATGGAAGAGTTCAGTATTTTGGTTAGCGGACCTCTCCAGTTAATCATTGCATGTTGTGAATCTGAGGGACTATAGAGGAATTTCAGAATAATTCAAATCCAAGATTTTAGCCTCTAGTGACAAAGGCATTAAAACTTATGAGCATATGAATACTGGGTCCTAATATGATAGGACAATTCAGTGAAGAACATGCCAACTTGTGTTAGATCCTTGTGCAGATCTAGTAGAAGTGTTTTGGTAAGTTGTGTATGGGATATAATGTTAGCGGCTGACATGAATGGTGACCTACAAGTATTATTTCTAGTACGCATCAATATTGATGTATGGATTCAGCTGACATAATAGAGTACTTGTATTGTTAAGGCTAACAGATAGGTGATTGAGTTTGTTGATGTGAATATATATAACCAATGGATTTGAGTGATGTGGTGTGTTTTAGTGATGCAAATATGGAATAAGTGTGAAAAAGGTAGATAGAAGTGCAAAAGAGAAGAGATATGAGGTCCAATTTATGACAGAGCAGTAAGCAGGGCAAAATAAAGATGAAGTGTGTAAAATTAGTATTTTGTACTTAACTGAAACTGAATTCTTGCATTCGTAGATGCTACTTATCAGTTCAATAATCTGCAATCCTTTTGTAAACATTCTTGTAGGCAGTGAGCCTGAATGCATGTTCATTCCTCTCTTTGCAATACTTTTAACAGAGTATAATCTTTGTGGGTTAACCCCCACTATGGTTTTTCCCTTAACCAGGTTTCCACGTCAAAATCTTGATGTCAAGTGTGTTATTTAGGTTTCTGCTCATGTTTTATTAATTCATGATTATTTCATTAATCTATTAAGAAGTGGTAAAGAAGAATTAGTTGTAGCAATCTTTAAAAGTTTTAAGACAACTGATTCACCCCCCCTCTTAGTTGTCAGTCATAATTCCAACAATTGGTATCAGAGCAAGGTTCCTTTGAAAAGTTTAATAGCTTAAGGAAGATTAGGAAGACAATAAAATGGATGAATACAACCTCCAAGGATAACTTAAACTCACATTAGAAGATCTTGAACAGTCCAGAGCATAAGCCAAAGAGCTGCAAGAGGACCTTAAAAATGTTGAAGACTTCATTGAGACTTTAAAAGAAAAATTAAGCAAATCCAATTAAAAGAGGAAGGATCAACCTCTTCAACTGGGAAATCATTATGAAGACAACAACGACGACAAGGCCCTAAAAGAGAAAACAAAGGAATGTGAGAAGCTAGCTAAAGAAGTTATTGTCCTAAACATGAGATGGAATCCGGGGTGATGAGGGTAACTAAGGAAATTAAAGATAGGAAGAAAACTGAAGAAGACCTGAATCAAAATCTAAAACAAAGAACTGAAGAATGCTATAGATTGGATGGAATTGTTGACCTCCTAGAGTCTAATCTACAAGAAAGAAGAGACAATGAGAAAGAACTTGAGAGACAAATTGTCATTCTCAGACATGACCTAGAAGTTGCAAATGAATACAAGAAGAAGTTCAAGATAAGCTCAGCTAAACTTGAATCACTACTTGAAAGTCAAAAAAGGGGTGATGACAAGCATGGTCTTGGATATGACAAAGGTGAAAGCTCTAGATCTGGAAAAAGAAACTTTCAACCAAGAAATGGGATAAACAGACCTAGAAGACCTCCTGTAAGACAACCTAATGCTCAATGATATCCATACTTCAATGGAAATTGCTTCAAATGCAATAAATTTGGTCATAAAGCTACTCAATGCAAAAGTAGAGTAAATCAAAATGGTCCATTCTTCTTTGGTCAATGCTTCAAATGTAAGAGGTATGGTCATAGATCAAATGAATGCAAAAGTATGATAATGAATAACTCTAGAGGAAATGGCAACTCTTTCAATGGTTACTGCTTTACTTGCAATAGATTTGGACACATGGCTAATTAGTGCAAATCAAGAGGAAATCAATTATAAAAACAAAGAAATGTTGTTTGCTTTAATTGCAATAGATCTGGTCATATTGTAAGATTATGCAGAAGTAGGAATAATGAAAGAAGAGGTCTGACAAACAGAAAACTAGATGAGCAGAGACAAGATAAAGGCAAAGGAAAAATTGATGAGAATGAGATTCAGAATGAAATGAGAAAGAAATGGTTCAAGAAAAGTGTTGTGAATAATAATAATGGGTTTACACCAGAATCTGATGTTGATAATTCCTCCAGGAATTGAATTAGGAGCTCTAGATCAGGGGGAGCTGTAATGAAATCTAAATTCCCCCAGCTAGTAAATGGGTGCCTGAATTTGGCACAATGAGAGAAAATAATTTGGATTATTATACATCATTTGAAAGGATTTCTGAAAGATAAAAAGTGGATATGGCAATTTGTGGAACAATTAAAGATCGATTGTATGCAGAAATAGTGTAACCAGATGTGTTAGGGCAGGGCATTTATTGCAAAGGCAAATCAAGTTTTTTGAAGCATAAAAAGGTCATTCATTCCTTATTTGAGTAACTTTGCACCTGAATAAAGCAAAAAGAATAGTGTATGCGCTGAGATTACAAAAAAATAAAGTGCGACTGGTGAATTTATCCGTTAACCCTAATTTTGTGAAAAAGGTATTTATCTACGAAGCTTTAAACTTGTAATCTTTTTGTAATGGCTACATCTTTGGTTGTTGATATTACTCACCACTCCAACCAGTCCAAATAGCAACAGAAAACAAAAACAAACTAATAGGCCCTGGTGGCTAGAAAACCTGTGTAACAGCACTTAGGGAAACAAAAATTACTTAAAGTAAATTTGCATGAGCACTTATTAACTGAAAACACTACTCTAACCTACTCTAACTAGCCAAGGAAGCTGGTCAAACAAACCCATTCACTGATTGGGTGAAATAAGTCCCCCTTCTAAGCAACTGAGGATGCTTCTCATGCTTACCAACTGACAATAAGGAGTGAAAAACAAGAGCACACCTTATAAATTAATGTATTGCAACATAAAGAACACAAGAAAAGGTTTAAAGCTCTTAATTCTATTAAGACATACCTCTGATTAGCCATAAATGGGAAAATTGGATCTGTTGCTCCTCAACTACAATCTCATTTTTAGTCTCCATCCTAGAAAGATACCTAATTGGGCATTGTTTTGAGATGATAAACTAAAAACTCTTATTGTTGGTTTCCCCTCTAGGAATCATTTCTTCCATGACAAGCTCCTTGATCAATTGATCATACTATTCACAAACCTTCATCTTGAAAGGTGCTAAGCCATCAACAATGTTAGTGCCAAAACCTTCAACGACACTTGACAATAAATCCTCTCAACAAAAGGTTTCATCATGCAATGTATGCTCTAACCTATCCTCATAATGGCTTTCAAAACTTGTACCTTCAACATTTATGACAACCTTTTCTTATGAATTAATCTCTTGATCCTTCAAGTTAGGACTGTCCTCACTTGATTCCTCTTGAATTTGCACTTTGTCGGATAGATTCTCTTCCTCTTGCTTTTGGTCCTCAACATCAACTGGCTTGAACTTTTGATTGCTACAAGAAGATAGCAGAGTGACAAGCTATTTACAAGCCAAACAATCAAGATCCTAACACCCAAGTGTGAAGTTGTACTGGACAGGTTGATCATCTTCAGTTGGTCAACTTGATTGCTTGTCAAGGAAAGTTGTCTTAGTTTCATTCATGTCATCTTCTTTAATGCAGTACAATGGGAGCTCTAAGAACAAACTAAATGCCTCATCCTCATAAAGAATCTAATCTAATTCACCCTTGTGTTCAGCCTGGTAGTTAGGGTCTGTGTGCGAAACAAGCATGCTAGATTCAAAAACCAAATTGTCTCTTTGCTCTTCAAATTGAACTAAGGCCTCAATTTCATCATTGACTTTACAAAATAGCAGTACATCATTTTCTATAATTCCTTCTGGCTATCCTGTATCAAATGATAAGTGGGATTCCTACATGCTATCTTCATCATCACCAACATAAGAAGGTAGCTGATCGAACAAGGAAACTGAATCATCTTCTTTTTCTGGTTCATCCTCCATTTGAACTTGTACAATTTGTCTTTGCAACTGAAGACTTTCACCCCCCAATCTCTGCATCCTACTTTGATCCATATTATAAAAAGCATTAGAAAACTTGTTAAAAGAAACAAAATGTAAAGGATTCATAATCAAGTTTGAATCAACTTCCTTTACACATTCATTATGCTCACAATCATCTGGGTCCATAGCACAAATAGCAACAACCTTTCTGTGTGAATCATCCTCTTGCACTAGTTGATTTTTAAAAAAAAATTCATCATCTTCTACACAATAAGGAAGCTCTTTTGTGCAAACATTGATAGATTCTTTAGGAGGAGTCTTGTCTTGTTTGATCTTCTTCTGCTCTAATTGATATTGCTCCATAGCTATATGCAAAAAATTTACCTTCCTAACTTCCTTCGTGGTGAATGAGTCATTTTGTAAGACAATAGTTCCATCCTTACAAAGGCGAATAGCGATAGGGAAATCAGATTTGTTTGGTTGGGAAACTTGGGTAGTTTCTTGGATTTCTTAGAGGAAAAGAGGCTCTTCAAGTGGATAGTCTGCAACTACATTAAGCTGAATATGATTATTTTCCTTCACTTGCAAGGGATGAAGGCTTGTAAAACTTGGGATTCCAACCTTAAGACCCTGGTTTGGGGAATCAGGGACTTTATTCTCCCTAAAACTTAGAATCTCAACTTTAGGAGCATTAAGAGCTTCATTTTGTCTGAAGCTTGGAAATTTATACTTACATACCTCTTCTTGAGTAGGCTATTCTGGAACAGCAAGAGCTACTTGGGCTCAAGCAAGCAAAAGCTTTATTTGTGTAGTTGCCTCTCTCTCTCAAAATTCTCTTCAAACTATCTCTTTTGTGTCTCCCACTCCTGCTCAGAACCAAAGATCTTGCAGGGTGGCTGCTTTGGCTATTGAAAGTAAGCTTGGTGATTTAATTCCTGCTACTTCAAATTAAACTCTTCATATGGCCATCCTTGAAATTCCCCTTCTTGTTGTTACTGATAACCCTTCATGCTTGTAATCTCCTACTAAAACTATGCTCTTGGTGCCTCCAACTCCTGCTCATGAAGATGGGCTTGATAGGCCAGCTCCTCTTGGTGCTGATTATACTCATGTTGTCTTCTAATCTCCTCCATCTACTTGTTGAGGTCTGACACAATGTCTTTCATCATGTCATTAAGCTCTTTAATTTCAGATTGTTTTATCTAGTAAGAAGGCTGACTAGGACATTAGGTAGGAATGGGCATGCGGTAAGTGTCCTGAGTATTTGGACTAAAAGTAGCATTAAGGTTGCTTATGTATGACTGGTAAGGAGGCTCAGCAGGAGTGGGTGGGTGGTAATTATACTATGCATGTTAGTTTTGAAGGGCCATGGAATTGGAAACAACAGCATAAATGGCCTGATATGGCTGATTTGGAGGTGGGTAAGTTAAATTCTCATAGTATGGGGGTGGATATACTTGTTGGCTATGAAAAGTTGACATTTTTACTCATATAAAAGTTGGAAAATGGAATGAATAGGTGATCTTTGTAATATACCAGCACTTGATCATATCGAAACCTATAGATCTTGATTCAGAGTCGCCAGATGTGTTTGATTTCTACCTCCAAAGGATGAGATCACTGATACACATACCAAATATTAGTGATAGATGAATATACTATTGGACTGAAACATTCCAATCTATCCCGATCTTATTTTCACGAGCTGAATGCGCTAGTTCTACATGCAAGACCAGAAGCTTGAGTCACCAGGTATACTTGTAAAAAGCCTCCAAAGGCTAGAACACTGCTGCATATACCAGAATAGCAGCTTGAAGAATTGATAGTTTCTCTGAAAATACTTTCAGAGTCCCATTGGGCATGCCAAAAACTATTATCAATCAGATATGCACTCTATGCTAAGGTTATGCAAGACTTAGCTACCTGTGGACACATGGAAACACTCTTAGATTGTGGGTAATCTATGTTGAGAGTGAATCTCCAGAGTGAGCTGGTTCTCCTTATGATTTATCTAACCTAATTGGTTTGTAGGGGAAAAGGGAGAAGAAGAACTGAAATGAAACTCTAAACTCTAAATTTTAATCTAAATGAAATATTTTTACTCACAAACAACCCTTCAAACTTAATCTTCCATAACCCCACCTACGATATTTGATCAAAAAATAATTTATAATAAGGTTTAGATTGAACACAAATTACAACCAGAATCAACATGCAATTTCACAGTAAAGAGACATAACAAAGGACATAACACTACCACAATGAAACATCAGATGAAAACAACAAAATAGACCAGTAGATGAAAATAGGGAAACCTGCTATATTAAACTGGAAGGAGTACAATACAAAAAAAACTAACTGAGTCAACTACCTGTATATAAACTCTCTCTATGTGCTCAAGAGAGAAGAAACAAATGGTATCAACTGACTGAGAAAAACTAACTTTTTCTCCTATAAATGCCCTGCCAAAAGATCTCTCGAAAAAAAATCATAAAAATAGATGTAGGAATCCATTTTCGATCTGCACAAAAAAGCTTCAAAAAAAGTAACCAAACTACCTCCAAAAGCTAAGAAAAAGCTACCAAACTACCATCCTGAGTGGCTCCAACAATAAGACACTTAAAAATAGGCCTTATCCACTCCATAAAAGCTCCAACTTGCCCAATTTTCCTCAATCTCATGCAGAAGAAAAAAAAATCTAAAAGATATGTTTTGATTTAGATTTACTTTGCTTTAAACTGCGTAAAAATAGCATTCATTTTAAAGGAATATATAAAACATTGCTTTAAAACAAAGCTTTACAATGTTTGTAGTTTTATTACACATCCTTATTTGATTTGATTTTTACAAAAAGATATGATCATATGTGTCATTTTGCAAGCATATGCATTACAAGGCAATTGATTTTTCTATAAAAAATCATAAAAATACCAAGGCATATTATAATTTTTACAAAAAATGAAAGACCTTTATGGCTTGCCCCCTTCAAATAGCCCTGCAAAACTCTAAGGGTAGGTGTAAGGACATGTGACTTACTCCAAAGGGATAAAAAAAGCCTAAGGTATCAAACCTTGGCATAGCATATACAAGGAAAGCTAAGGTTTGATCATCACTCTAAGTCTTGGGACTTACACA
The DNA here is from genome assembly GCA_027924645.1 of Cunninghamia lanceolata. Lineage (NCBI taxonomy): Eukaryota > Viridiplantae > Streptophyta > Pinopsida > Cupressales > Cupressaceae > Cunninghamia > Cunninghamia lanceolata. The sequence goes on along the minus strand of BSBN01001185.1, from coordinate 6,837,941 downwards.
TTATGCAAGGTAAATTCAATACCACAAAAGGGCATTAGTTTGGGCCTTCAAAACTGAATAAAATGTGATCAAAAATACCATTCGAATTAGGGTGAATAGAAACCCTAAACACAAAACACATTTGCCCTATTCTTTTGGGCTCATTTCACTTTTGCATTTTTTTGAGAAAGGGCTCTCTGCAGCTGCCATGAAACCCTAGGGTTTGAAGTTGAAACTCAACATTTTTCTCTACATCTAATTGATTCCTTTGAAGATTTCACTAGGAAGTGAAGGTGGGATAGTATCTAATGAAAATACGTCTTATATTCTTTAATTTTCTTTCAATTTCTGGGCTAAAAATGGCTTTTCAAGCGGCAGGCCTACCAATCTCCTAATGCATTTTTGTTTTCTGTATGTCTTGTGTTGACATTTCTGTGCACAGGTCATCATGAGATGGAGTTTAGTTGAAACCCTATTAGGGAAAAAACCCACAGCCATACTATGTTTCTCTTCACTCAGAAAATGAAGAAAGGTAAGGTTTTGACCTTTCAAACCCTATGTCCTTATTATCAATTCTTATTCTCCATTGATATTTGCTAGGCATGGCTCAGGAACTACCAAACATCATGCATTTTCTGTATTTTTTTGTTAAAACCATGAAGCCCTATGGCCATACTTAGTGTATTTGAACAATATTTCATGTTTCTCAAGCCTGCAAAGTTTGAAACACTACTCTTTATTCTTGGAACTGTGCTTATTCAATGTAAAATGAAATGGGTTTTGATATTTCAATGAAAAACTGTATATTTGTCCACAGCTAGCATAATATTCTCTCTCTGTGCAGCCTTGTCATCACATTCTCTTTACTTTTGTTTAAAAAAGAAAACTTCTACATATTTCATATCATATAGGATGTGGCTATGGCTTACTTGTGGTTTTGTTTAAAATGCACAGTGGGTAATCTCTTTTATGGGGAAGAAAAGCTTTACATGTACTAGCTTGTGACCATACCAAACACTCAGCTATGCATTTCTATATGTTTTCTCTATGGAAGGCCATGGCTATGACTGGCATTTTCTCCATTCCATGCACCTGTAGCTTGAAATTCTAAATGGTTCTCCTTGCTCTAAGTATCTCAGAAGCCTCATTTTTGTATACAAGACAACATGGTTTAAAGAATTCACATATAGTGAGCTTATTTGTAATTTCCTGTATTTTGCTTGGTAGACATTATGTTGGTCGTGGGCCTATTTTTGGCACTATACAAGATCATTGTTTAATATTGCTGCTCCTCTTTTTAAATTTGATCATTTGACTGTATCTGGAATTTGTATATGCAATCACACCCTTTTCCTATAGCATTCAAATTATGTTCTCCTTCATACTCTAACAGTTTCATTTGAGTGGTCATGACTCCACATTCAACTGTAACATGGCATATATACTTATGGTCTACTTTCACTAGAATATATCAAATATAGTTGCATACAAACCATTTTGAATGGTAGAGGTTTCATTACTACACTTTCTATGTTTATCTTGCAACTGATCTGCATACATGATTGGAACACTATATATTATAAAATCAAGTTAAACATTTTATCACTACACATGACATAATAAAGATAGCCACAAACTTGCTTTTTCTGACAACAACTTGGGTAATGATCACTACATACATCTAGAACTTATGACTCTTTAGCCATTCTAGCTGCATATTCTCCTGTGTATTATTTGACATGGCTACTTTGTAACATGGCATATGATTTGATGTTGTAGTCTCCCATATTTTATCAAATGCAAACTTGGCATACCATATTGAAAGATAGTACTTTCTACCTTAGTATAGCATGGAAAATAAGATACATGATGAATGTATCAGCTTGACTGTCTCTTCATAGTGCAATATATCAGTTAAGAATACATGTTCCATTGGCACTCTTTAGTTTGTTCAATCATGCATATATTTGATGTTCTGGTTGTCCCATACATGGATCTATGATATTCATGATAAACAAAGGAAAATATGACCCACTTCTTATCACTCTTAAAACAAGAGCAACAAAAATATCATCCTTATAATGGTAAAAGAATTTGATAAAAGTTGAGCTCCTTCTGCACACATAATCCACTTGATTGTCTTGCTTGATTATTGTTGTCCCATACTTAGTTTTAGATATCTCTGAGCTATCTCAATGCTCATTTATGACTTCCACTCCCTCAATTGCTATTGTAGCGTAACTCCAAATGCTCTTATGCATTGGATAATGTCTCGGACGAGTTCACTTCACCCTTATGGTTTCACTTCATTCTTTGAACTACAGTTATGAGTGTGTCCTATCCTCGAAACCAATGCACCTGATTGATTTGATACTCCTTTAGTTTGTCATTCAATTTAAGCAATATGAATAATGATCTCTCTTTTCCATTGCATCCCCTTTGAGATTAAGGTGGGCAGCATGCTGGGCTCAACCCTTGTGGGAGCCCACTTGACACCACATGTTGATATGTCTTCCATCAACTACATGAGTTATCCTATACTTGCACATGAAACAAACAGGTTAGATAATAAAGAATGAAGTTCAATGATTGTTTCTTTTTTAGTTCCTCTTGCATGTGAGTGATGTTCATCTGATCTAGTGCATTATAGGCAATGTATTATGCCTCTTCTGATAGGCCATAGAGAACTCATGACCGGAGCTCTAATAGTTCTTTTCCCATTTTTTACAGATTCTTATCAGAGATTAGGATCAAGGACAGAAGGCATCCTCAGAGATCGCAGACACTACAAGGCAATGATGGCTATGATCTTTCTCTCCTCTATCTTTAGATGCATAGTATCTTTCTTTTATTTGCATTTGTCCATCTATTCACACGGCTTGTGTGGGACATTTGATTTATCATTCCTTCATTTAATGCAATGGTTATTTATTTTATGTATTTCATTTGTAAAATGAATAAACATTGTAGTGAAATGAAATAACTCATCTCTTATGCATCTTTCTACAATGAATGACAATCTGAAATTCTTTCCTTTGTTGAAGAACTAAACTGTAATATCACTGAAACACAATCAACTATGCAAATAATTTATAGCAGATAATGTTAACCTTCACTCTTAAAAATAAATTTGATGTACCAGCACTATAATTTGAGCTATATGTGAAAAATGGTAACACTAGTTTTTGTGATTATTTATACCATTACTTCAATAATCATGTTTGGTGATTTGATGGCTCTGTTATTTTCTATGCCAATTACAATTTCTTTATATTTTGTGGTATTGACTTCAACAAATAAATGTAGCTTGGAGATTGACTATAAACAATTCATTTTTACACATCCAAATATTGCCATCTAGCTAGTTGATGCCCCTCAATCTGTGCTTGAAGTGATGGAAGAAGTAGCTCAAAATGTTGTATGGAGACTACATCCAAATTATAAAAAACATTCATGATAAAATATATGTTAGAATCATAAATTTTCTTGTATATGACCAGATTCAAAATATAAGGTGTGTTTATTTTGGCTCTTAATGAAAAAATTTTGTTTTAATTAATATTGGATTCAGTTAATTCAACGTTATTTAGTTCTCAAAGATAACATGTTTTGTCTTTCTTTGAACAGGCAGCTTCATTTAAATACTATGATCTACATTGGAGGGGTATTGACTAGGAGGTCTAGGGTTTTTAAATTCTTCCCCATGTGAGCACAGATTATTAAATCAATAGCTCCATCTATTTATGGGCATGAAGACATTAAGACTGCAATAGATCTTGCTATGTTTGGAGGCCAAGAAAAGAATGTCAAGGGAAAGCATCGTCTAAGAGGAGATATAAATTGTCTCCTCCTTGTTGACCCGGGAACAGCAAAATCTTAATTCCTTATGTAAGAACATGTGTAGTTAGTGTATGTGTATGCAGCAAAATTAAATGTAGAATTTGATAGAACCTAATTAGTATCTTCTTTTATGCACAAACTTTTGGAATAAACATACAATTTCTCATAAAAGCTTGTCAACTCAGATATGTGGAAAAAACTGCTCAGAGGGCTGTATATATGACAGGAAAGGGTGCCTCAGTCATTGTTAGTGAGACATTGAATGTATTTTATTTGCCAGTGAGGCTTAATGAATTTTTTTTTAGAGTGATCAATCATATTTGTTCAAGCATTTTAGTCTTCATTTCATGGTGCTTCTCTCAACATTTGACTATCTATGATACTTGAAGTTTATATGCATAAACTTATGAGGATTAATTAAGTTAGATTTGATTTGTAACTTGAATCATTGATTCATCCAAATAGATGACTACAATGACTAAATAAATGACTACCATGACTAAATTATAAATGACTACCATGACTAAATATACTACCAATTGACGACAATTAATGATTACAATGACTAAATAAATGACTAAATAAATAACTAGTTAACAACAATTAATGAATAAATTAATGACTAAATATACTACCAAATTACCAAATATACTACCAAATTGATGACTAAATATACTACCAAATTAGTGACTAAATATACTACAAAATTAATGACTTAAATTTATTTAGTCATAAATTTGGCCGTGAGATAAATGACCGGCAATAAACTACCAATGGTGACATGATCAATTTTTAGTATTTTTTTAGTCATTTATTTCTATTTTCTACTAGTGCAAGGTTAGCATTACAATCATCAACCATTAGGAAAATCTCCAAGATCGGCATACACACATACATTGGAATAGGTCTGGCCTAAATAGATTTGTGAAGGAGAAGAACGAATGTGGACCACACCATGCCTTAGTTGGGACTCAAATGCAATCTTCCATGCAACAACAAGTTATCAGAAACTCCAAAGCATAATCACAAGTAGTGAAAACAATGACGTCGTCCAAAACTAGTGTTAACACTAAGACCTTTAGGAACACACTTCATGCACAATCCATATTACACTTTGTGGACCAAGGTAGGAACACAATCTAGAGATATTCACAAGCACTTTACAATCACCAATAACATCTACACAACCTATAAACACTTTATCTATAAGATTCTTCAAACTGGATCACTTGAACGTTACTATCAGCCACTGACATGAAAGAAAGATCTCATGCAGAGCACCAAATCATGAACCATTTGAACTGAAGGCGCATATCATCATTACAAACTTAATTCTAGAATGGCAGACTATAAGACTTAAATACAGAGAAATGAGGAGTAGAATACATTCTCCCTGTCACCACTAAATGCATAGAAAAATAATTTTTACTCTAGTGAATAGAACTCACTCAAATCTTCATATCTGAGGCTCAAACTTGAAACATAGAAACTAAAGACATCCTTTAACATAAATTCTAAATTGCAGACAAAGATATTCAATCTACAAGATATGCAGAGCAAAACACTACACTGTTCTTCTGTAAGCGAAGATATTCTGCAATACATTGTTTCCACTAGGAGAGCAAATTTTCTCAAAAACACTTGGAAATTTAGTATCAAGAACACTTTCTCATTATCTCCAACACTTATATAAGCTAATACAAAGCAATTATCTCAACCCAAGAAAGCATCAAAACAAGATAATACTTGACACCAATGACAACACAGATATGTTGACATCAATGACAACACCGATAAGCACATACTTGCAACAATCTCCCCCTTTGTCATTGATGGCAACATTGATGTGAAAAACTAATAGAACCATCAAGAAAATATTATGTACTAATTACTTTCTCCCCCTTTGTTTTTACACTTCTAAACTCTTTCTCCTTCTGAGTTTTTCACATGATTTTCTCTCCCCCTTTGACATCAATGGCAAAGGACATCACTACTTCTTTCTCTCCACATACTTGGAAACTACTGCTCTGATCAAACTGGAATTACTCTGTCAGTAACTCTGCAATACTTACTTCTCTTTATCAAGAAATCATATCAACAACATTTACCTGCTCCGCCTGAGAGGTAGCCTTCAAAACATCAATCTAGATCAAAGAATAAAACTTTGGGCACCACTAGACTGATGCACTTCCCATTCATCTTAGTTTAGAGAAGGAGGGATAATAACCCCTAACTTTTCCCTGAGATACTCAAAAGTATCCTTAGGCAAAGGCTTTGTAGAAATATCTACAATCTGATCCTTTGTAGACACATATTCCATCTTTACTGCATTATCTGTTACCTTTTCTCTTAGAAAGTGATACCTTATAGATATATTCTTTGTTCTTGAGTGCATCATTGGATTCTTTGAAATGTTTATCACGCTTGTATTCTCAGGAAAGATTGAAATTAGTTTTTATACACAACTCTCATATCCTTCAATGTTTGCTTCATCCAAAGCACTTGAGTACAACAACATGTTGTAGCAATATATTTTGCTTCTACAATAGACAAAGAAACTAACTCTTGCTTCTTACTTAACCATGAAACCAATTTGTTACCCAAGAGGAAGGTACCTCCATTTTTACTCTTTCTATCATCAATGTCTCTAGCCCAATCAACATCTGTATAAGCACTAAGAGTGAAATTAGTATCTTTGGGATACCACAATCCATCTGAAGTGCCTTTCAAATACCTCATGATCCTCTTCACTGCCATCACATGTAACTCTTTGGGATCTTCTTGAAATCTTGCCATTAGATAGACTACATGCATTGTGTCAGGTCTGGTATGAGTTAGATAAAGCAGTCCTCCAATTATAGACCTATACTTATTCTAATCATTCTTAGGTGATTCATCATTCTTTCTTAGCTTGCAGCTAGTTATCATAGAAGTACATACTGTAGGAGTTCAGGACAACACTGAGATGGGGGGAGAATCAGTGTTGTATAAACTTTTAACCTTTTTGCAAATTTAACTTTCAAGACATGAAGAAAGAAAGATATCATTTGTTACACACATGTGCACATAATTGAGAATGAATGATGAGATTAAAATCTCATGAATAAATCATACACACAAATAGAGAGAAAATCAATATAAATCAAGACACAAGAATTGCACGAGTGGAAAACCCTCCTAGGGTAGAAAAACCACTCCAAAACTACCTCACTAGCTTAACCTTAAAAAATATCTTTACAAGCCTCACTGGCTGATGTGAGTGTCTCACTGACAAATGGTCTCACTGACCTATAAGCCTCACTGGCTTTTCTCAATCAATCAAAACAAAAATCTCATGTGCAAGAAGTGATTGCTGTTCAATCTAATTTGCACCATTTACTCTCTGTGTTTCATCATACACCCTAATTTCTCTTGTTTGATTTTCAAGTCAAGACCATACAAATAATTCCTTTTACACATCTCTCTGAAAACAAGCTCCTGTGAACAAAATTTCAACACTCTTATTTCTACAATTCAATATCAATATCTTCCTCTGCATATCATTTTAGAAAACACCTGATCCTACATCAAGAATATCTTTCACTGTAAATTAGCTCATGCATACATTCTTCTGTGTTTTCTTTTTAAAAGAATATTCAATAAGGTTATCTTCATAGCTATATGATGCTCTGCTCTTCATCACCCTTATCAAAGCACCTATAAGCCCAATAAATATCAGATGACCATTCATTTTCCTCTTGTCCTGTAATAAACTAATCTTGTAAACCATTCACCTTCATCTGCATCAAAACCCTTTCATTTGCAATAATAAAAACATCAAGAAATCCAAACACCAATCCATCTGCAAGAAGAAAATCTTATTCACAAAATAAATGATCAATAAAACCATTTTGTCGCTTTCAAAGATTCATCTTCTCTGCAAAAGAAAACCTTCAAAAAATTCCTTTCAAAATAAATAATCAACTTTGATAATCTTCTATGTGCAATTTTATCTTCAAAAGACCTTTCAAATTCCATCATTCTCCTACAAGAAATCATGAATAATTTCCACTATTTATTTTCTCTTCATAAAAGAAATCTGTTCATCTTTCATATCAATTTATTAATCTGCCCTCATTCTTGTCTCTGCAAAAACTTTAATGGACTTAAATCCATTAAGCCATTAGTCATCTCCATGAGAACAAAAGAAAAACATTTCTGCCCAAAAATCTCCTTCAAAAAAAATCTCTTTCTTAAAAAAAACTCTTCCTTTTTAATCTCCAATTCAACTCAAAAAACCACAAAAATCTCTCTAAGAAATTTCTTTTTAAAATTTTCAACCTATGTGAGAGGAGATCCACTTGTGAATTAACTATAGAAAAAATCTCCGTAAAAAGCTTCTAAAAAGAATGCTTTTCCATCGGGCAAAACTTCTTTAAAAAAATTTCCTTACAAAAAAAAAGACTAAAAATAGTCTTAAGAAAAATCTCTTATGTCTTCCTAAAAAATCTGAACTCCACACACTAAATAAAGATTTTTATTTTAAATAAACTCATAAAGCTTAATATAGCTTATTCGAAAGCTCTTTAGAAAAAAACATGCTCTTCATAAACAAATAAGACTCTTCAATATTTTTGGTGCCCATAGGTCATAAAGAATGACCGCTTTACATGGTAATAGAATATGAAAAAGCACTGATTGAAATGCCCTCTAGCAGGTTGTGATAAGTAATCTAACTTGCGATAATAGGTCAACTCCCAAACATAACAAAAGTGCTCTTATATAATTTGCAATAGGATTTAAAGATAGTTTGAGCTTAATTAAAAATGATCAACCAACATCCAATGTCAATATGACCTTATCATGAAACACCTCCTTAACACCAAATCACCATGCAAATTAAATCCATCATATCACCATGACAAATTGAGCAAGCACATGTGAACTCCTGTCTTAACAACATAAACACTCTTGGAGAAATATCAACATCATATAATGAAATTCTTAAAAAACTGAATATGAAGAACGCTGAAGACAACCTTGCTCAGTATTTGCATCCTTTGTTCAAGAACAATGAAGATATCAAAACCACTTGAATCATGAAAGCATCCTGATCAATATTACCATGAAGACATTCACTTCACCATGAAGACATAAAGCATTCTGATTGAAGACATAATCAATATCAACATCATCTAAACACACTTTTGACATCAATGACAACCTATCACCATCACATACTACCTTAGAATCCTCCATTCCAAACTTCTGCAACAATTCTTTCACATACTTGGACTAAGAAATGAAAATTCCTTTTTCTGATTGAGTAATCTGTAGTCCTAAAAAGAAATTTATTTCACCAAACATAGACATCTCAAATTCCTTTTGCATTTCTTCTGCAAACCTCTTACACATACCTTCATTGCCTCCAAAGATAATATCATCAACAAAGACCACAACAATCATAATTTGATCATCATTGATTTTGAAGTAGAGATTATTGTCTGCGGTACCTTTACTAAACCCTAATTGCAACAAATGCTTGTCCAATCTTGCATACCAGGCTCTAGGGATTTGCTTAAGTCCATACAAGGATTTCTTCAATCTACATACCATGTCACCTTGGCCTAATGACTGAAATCCTTCTGGTTGTTCTATGTAAACCTCTTCTTCCAACTCTCCATTCAAGAATGCAGACTTCACATCCATCTAATATACTTTGAAGTCTTTGTATGCTACAAATGCCGAGAACATTCTTATTGATTCAATCCTTGGCACAGGATAAAAGTCTCTTCAAAATCTATGCCTTCAACCTAAGAATATCCTTTGCATACCAATCTTTCTTTGTTTCTTACTACTTCTCCACTTGTATTCAACTTGTTTCTAAAAATCCATTTAGTTCTAGTCACATTCTTATCAGCAGGTCTAGGAACCAATTCCCAAGCTTGATTCTTCTCTATCTGTATTAGCTCTTCTTTCATAGCCTTTACCGAATTCTCCTCTTTGCAAGCTTCACTTATAGTTTTAGGTTCAATCTTTGAAAGTAAACAATAGTTCATCTATTCTTCTACATCTCTTCTCCTTGTGAATACCCCTTTTCTTTTATCACCAATAATCTGATCTTCAGAATGATTAATCGTTACATACATGGGAGTCTTAATAGTACTTTTTAGAAACTTTTCTTCAACCTACACTTTCTTCACCTTTTTTATTTTTCACTGCTTGAAGACTTATCTGATTCATATCCATTCACTTCTGAGTTCATCAAATATTTTCAATCATCATGAAAACTTATTTGTAGTGGAAAAAAATGTGTTCTGTCAACCCGAACTTTTGTTACTCTTTACTCTCAAGCTAATTATCAAAATCAGACAAACTTCTAGATGTAGATGTAATCAATGGTCAATAACATATGCCAGAACCATAGAGTATTGTCTTCAACAGCAAACCAATGCAAACTAGATTACAGGAATACTATAATTTGAATTTATCAGATAGATACTTACCTAGAATTCATAACCTATCTTCTTTCCTAATCAAATCTTCTTACATAGAAGATTTCTTAATATACACAACTCCTCCTTTATCCTATCTTAAACCTTTGTTTCTTGACCTTGTCTCTTCATACTGAGGCATCAACACCAATCCTTTGGTAGGGGAGAAAAGATTTCCAATAAGACTCCCCCTTAGTCAAAGCTCTAATCTTAGTTTTTAGAGGGAACATCTACACCAGATACCAGTATAGGATCATCCTCAATCTTTGTTACATTCTTCTTCACCCAAATCTCATTTATCTCCTTCTTGGTCTCTGCCGCATCAACCTTTTGTACTGGTTTCTACCTTTCTGCCTAAATATCCTTCAAATTCTTGCTTCTATAGAATTTTTCAATATGCCCAAGCCTATTCCAATTATAGTACACCACATTCCTTTGACTATTGTTCCTTCCATTTATTCTGGATTTGCATTGATTAGCCTTATGTCCAAATCTATTACATGTAAAGTAGTTACCATTGAAAGATTGAGCATTCCTTTCATTATTGTAGCCATTCCTTAACTAACTTATACATTCACTATCTCTATGACCAACGGTTTTGCATATAAAGCAATTACCTTTTAAAGTTTTAGCATTCCTTCCATTGTTGTAACTATTCCTTACCTAACTTATGCAATCATTAGCTTTATGACCTATTTTATTGCAAGTGAAACACTAACCAGAGAATGATGGACCATTTTGATTCACTCTGCTCCTACATTAAGTAGCCTTATGACCAAACTTATTTCATGAATTACAATAACCATTGAAAGATGGGTACCTTTGAGCATTTGGTTGCATGACTGGTGGTCTTCTAGGCCTATTTCTTTGATTCTTGATTTGCTTGCCTTTGTCCTTCTTGTTCTCAGTGTTTACTGCTTGTCTTGATTTGGAACTTTCACCTTTCTCAAATCCCAAGCCTTCTTTGTTATCATGGCTCTTCTGACAAGTAATTATCTCATTAAGCTTTACAAAACTTATCTTAAACTTTTCTTCATAGCTTTTTACTTTCTCCAAATATTACTTTAGGTTTCCAACTTCCTTTTCTAGATTAGCACATTTTTCTGATTGGCATTTCACCAATAGATTTAGCTCTTCTACTTTTTCTCTTTCTACAACTTCCACTTTCAAATCATTCAAGGTTTCATTTGCTGATATCAATTGTTCAATAAGCTCCTTATATTTTCTTTGAACTTCTTGACTTGCTCTCTTAATTTTTTGATACATTCATTTGCTTATTTGACATTCTCCTTCAGATCTCTAATTTCTTTTTCAGTTCCTTCTAGGTCTTCAAGAGCAACCTTCTTGTGTGCCATCATTGATCTATCTCAAGTTGTTAGGCTTTATTCAAAGGAACCCTCGCTCTGATACCAATTGTTGAAATGTACAAGACAACTAAGAGGGGGGTGAATCAATTGTAACCAAAAATTTAAAACCATCAACACATCAACCACTTAAACATTGATATTGTAATTTCGCCATGAAAGTATGAAATCAGAAACTTAAACACATCCACACATTCAACACATAAGATACTAGATTTTTATGTGGGAAACCCAATAAGGGAAAAACCACTGTGAGTGTTAGCTCACAATATAAATGATATATAAAAAATTACAACAAGGCTTATTACCGGAGGCTCACTACCTTAAAGGTCACTACCCAAAGTGCTCACTACCAAAAGTTGGTGAACTGAGATAGTAGCATCTACATTATGCTAAGGTTCAGTTCCATTGAAGCACAATAAATCTCTTCTGCTCTACTCTACTTTTTCACTTCGCACTTATCTTCACATCTTTGCTACATCAATAATCATTTAGAACTTCATTACATATATTTATACAATTTATCAACCTTGGAATGATCATCAAGGTCAGCATTACAATCATCAACCATTGAAACAATCTCCAAGGTCGACATACACACATACATTAGAGTAGGTCTGGACCTAAATAAATTTGTGAAGGAGAAGAATGAATGTGGACCACACCATACCTTAGCTAGGACTCAAATTTAATCTTTCATGCAACAACATGCTATCACAAACTCCAAAGCATAATCGCAAGTAGTGAAAACAGCCAAGTCAACCAAAACTGGTGTTAACACAAAGACCTTTAAGAACATGCTTCATGCATGATCTAGATTACACTTTGTAGACCAATAAAAAGGAAGGAACATGATCTAGAGACATCCACAAGCATGTTACAATCACCAATAAGAACCACACAACCTCTAAACACTTTATCCATAAGATTCTTCAAACTGAAGCAATTGAACATTACTGTCGGCCACTATGATGAAAGAAAGATTACTTGCAGAGCACCAAATCATGAACCATTTGAACTGAAGGAACATATCATCATTACAAACTTAATTCGTAAATGACAAACTGTAAGACTTAAATGTGGAGAAATGTGGAGTAGAATACATTCTCCATGTCACCACTAAATGCATAGAAAAATAGTTTTCACTCTGGTGAACAGAACTCGCTCAAATCTTCATACTAGAGACACAAACTTGAAACATAGCAAATACAAACATCCTTTAACATAAATTCTAAACCACAAACAAATATATTCAATCTACAAGATATGCAGAGAAAAACATTGCACTATTCTTCTGTAAGCCAAGATATTCTGCAACACATTGTTTCCACTAGGAGAGCAAATTTTCTCAAAAGCACTTGGAAACTCAGTATCATGAACACTTTCTCATTATCTCCAACACTTATATAATCCAATACAAAGAAATTATCTCAACACAAGAAAGCATCAAAACAAGAGCACAATTGACACCAATAACAACACAAATATGTTGACATCAATGACAACACTAATAAGCACATACTTGCAACAATCTCCCCCTTTGACATTGATGGAAACATTGATGTGAAAAACTAATAGAACCATCAAGACAAGATTCTACATTGATTACTTTCTCCACCTTTCCTTTTACACTTTTGAACTCTTTCTCCTCCTAAGTTTTTCACTTGATTTTCTCTCCCCCTTTGACATCAATGGCAAAGGACATCACTTCTTTCTCTACACATGCTTGCAAACTACTGCTCTGATCAAACTAGAATTACTCTGTTAGTAACTCTATAGTACTTAATTCTCTTTATCAAGAACTCATATCAGTAACATCTACCTACTCCCCCTATGAGGTAGCATTCAAAACATTAATCTAGATCAAAGATTAAGACTTTGGGCACCACTAGAGTGATGCACTTCCCGCTTATCTTAGTTTAGGGAAGGAGGGGTAATAACTGCTAACATTTCCCTAAGATAATCAAAAGTATCCTTAGGTAGAGGCTTTGTAAAATATCTACAATCTAATCCTATGTAGACACATATTCCATCTTTACTTCATTCTCTGTTACCTTTTCTCTCAAAAAGTGATACCTTATAGATATATCCTTTGTTCTTGAGTTCATCACTGGATTGTTTGAAATGTTTATCAAACTTGGATTGTCACAAAAGATTGAAATTAGTTCTTCATACACAACTCTTATATCCTTCAATGTTTTCTTCATCGAAAGCACTTGAGCACAACAACATGTGACAGAAATATATTTTTATTCTGTAGTATACAAAGAAATTGATTCTTGCTTCTTACTTAACCATGAAGCCAATCTATTACCCAAGTGGAAGGAACCTCCACTTGTACTCTTTCTGTCATCAATATCTCTAGCCTAATCAACATCTGTATAAGCACTATGAGTGAAATTGGTATCTTTGGGATACCACAATCCATAGTTTGAAGTGCCTTTCAAATACCTCATGATCCTCTTGACTGCCATCACATGTGACTCTTTGGGATCTTCTTGAAATCTTGCGACAAGATAGACTGAATGCATTATGTCAGGTCTTGTATGAGTTAGATAAAGCAGTTTTGCAATTATAGACTTATACTTTTTTTGATCATTCCAATGGGGCCTTTTTCATTCAAGTGTTACAAGTGGAGGAAGGTGGCAGTTCTCTTTTCTTCTTTCTCTCTTTGGGAAGGCAAAAGGTGGAAGGTCCATTCGCTGAGGCCCACTAAGTTTTCAAAAGTTTGTAAGTATTTCAGGCATCATCTACCGAAGGGTTTCACTTCCTTCTTTATTTTCAAGGATGGTATCTAGGAGGCCCAATGGCCGAAGTTCAATGGGCTCAAATTCTCCTAAGGAAAGCCCATAGTGGAAGGTGGGACTTCTCTTTTCTCCCTCTTTTCTTTAAAAAAGTGAAAGCGGGAAGGTTCAAGGCCTGACCCTTGATGACATTCATCTCTTCTAAGTATTTCAGGGTTGGTAGCCATTTTCTTCTCTTCAAAAGTGAACAATGCTTGGTGAAGGCCCAATCTCTGAAGCCTGATGATTTCTCATTGTTCTTTCTGAACTTTGGAGATTGGAGTTTCCTTCTTCACATTTCAAAGGCCCAATCAGTGGAATCTTGATCGAAGGAAGCCTGATTGACCAGGGCCCACTCTGTTTAGCCTTCCCAACTCTTTTTACTATTCCTGACATGATGGGACTATGCGATGACCCTCCTAGCTTCCTTTAATGCTTCTCTAGAGCCTGATTGCTTGTTGAGGAAGGATTTCTTACCCCTATGCCATTGTATCTTATTTGCATTGAATTTATTGTACTCAAGGCATGGGAAGACACTCTTCTTTTACACATTTCCAAGGTAGACTCATCTGGACATGTCGAAAACTCTCAAGATCACCATTAATACAAAATGGATGATAGCAAGTGATGTTTTTTTTTTTTTCGTTTGGTGGGGTTGTTGAGGGTTTTCTCACCTAGTTCACTCTTAGATCTATGTTGTGAAAGCTATAAGAGAAAGATTGAAACTGTTTCTAAGGGTTGGTCATTGAACCAATTGTCTGGTCAGGAAAGCCTAAGGGAGATTTTAGGGCACCAAGTAGAGGATAATGCCTAGGCAATGAAAGGAGGGATGCATCTGATACAATGTAGGAAAGGATTGTAACACACATCTTTATGTAGTGGTATGTCTCCATGGCTATTTGCAGTGATTTAGGGGAATGCATGGTCATAGCTTTGTATTTTTTCTTCACGGCATTTGCTGGTGTGATTGTAATAGGGATTTGATAATATATGACAACATTTAAATCAATACAAGATTTGTGTTGGGTCATTTCTTTGTTGCAAAAGGGTCATTGTAGTTTCGTTCTTGATAAATAAGTATGTCCAATGTATGAAATGTAATCTGAGAAATGTATGTGAATGCATTTTAGTTTTTTGTTGATGTTGGTTCAATCCATTTTCTTCCTCTTGATTACTTATGACTCAATTACCTGATGGAGTAGGCACTGGTCCATATTAGGGATGGATCAATCATTCAAATCAAACTCTCATCTTGTTATCTATAGGAGTAGGAGTAGATTTAGTTTAGAGTTCTACACATTGTCCATGATTCAGTATAATAACTAAGGATGAATATGAAGTAATGCAAAATTGTTTTAGTCATTGGTGAATCATGTACATGTCTGCTTGCACTATGTATCTTGTGTATGAAAAGTTAAGTGTATTCATATTAAGGAGTATAAGGAATGTGTTGTAGTTATATTTGGGTAGAAATGCAGAGTGCAGTAATCAACTCAATATAGAGGCATGTGCAGCTAGTTTGTCTTGTTCTAGTGACAACTTTGGGTGTCAAGTGTAGATTGGGTATGGTTTTGTTTGTTTTTTTGTGTTCTATTTCATGCCTCTAGGAATATCACTCCTAGGTCTAGTTGAGCCTAAAGTGTAGAGGAGTATAACCATGTGAGGCCGATTATTTTATCTCCCATATTTTGATCATTATGCTATTATGTAGATGACACTATCAGACCTTAGTGACTATGTTTCATTATGCAGACTAGATGTTTTATCTCACTGATTTGATACATGTGATTTGATTTGGTCATATTGGATGATATGTTGTGGTTCGATATATGGGATTTATATTAGATATTATTTTGTTATGAGATTCTAGTTACTCATGCGATATGAACTATTTGACATGTGATGGAAAATGTAGTTTAATTTGTAGTTATGTATTGATGTTCATTTCGATTGCATAAAGTTAATTTCAGTTGCTTCGGCTATGACTTTTCATGACAGGACTGACACTTGATCAAGATGTGCAGGTTTTACGTTCCCTAGCCACGGGAAAACGGAGGTAGGATTCACACCATGTTATTCCCTATAAAGCCGATCCATTCCCAAGAGGGGTAAGGATCACATGTTTAATTGAATGATGATTTATTATGCTTGGTTTAATTTTAATTACTTTTAAGCCTTAGTACCCCTTCTTTTTCCTTTTTTTGATTAATATTAAGTGTTGTAAAATTTTTATTTGATTTATGCCACTTGGTATTTTTATTATTTTTTTTGGGCCATTTAAATGTGGATTTTTAACCCTTTTCATGAACCCTAGGGTCCCAAAACTTACCCTAGGTGGTCAACCATGAGTCTAGGGTCAACTTGGACTACCTAACCCTAGTTTTGACTCACCTTAGGTCACCCTAAACCATGATTGAGTAAAAGTGACGAATTTGGAAAGAGGGAAGATGGGGGATGGGCCTTGCCTTGGGAAGAACCCATCTCCCATCCCTATGTTTTGGGAAGCATTCCCAAGGAAGACTAGGGAGGTCTCCAAGAGTCCTCCCAAACCCCCAAGTGAGTGGGAGCACCACTCAAGACCATTGTCTTCTTGAGGTGTGAGTGGGAATCCAACTCACCATTTGTCCCCCTCCCACTTGTGTGGAAGCACAAGTGGATGAGGTGGAGATGGAGGTGGAGTGAGAGGAGGACATTTGTCATCCTCTTACCTTCTCACTCTTACAAGTGGTGTTGGAGGAGGGAAGAGATGGTGACAAATGTCACCTTCTCATTCTCTCAAGGCCAAGTTGAAGGCCTCTATTAGCTCCTCTTGTAGAGGAGTGGGGGTTCTTCTTTTCTAGTTTTTTTTTCTTTGCAATTTGAGATTTCTTGCAAAATTATAATTTTTCCTTTCTAGTTGGGAGGAGTTAGAGGAGGTTGGGGAAATTTTGAAAGTTGGAAGGCTTGGGAAAGCTAGGAGCTCTTCACTAATTTCTACTTCCATTGTCCAGGCCTGGAAGGTAGGCCTCTTAACTTGCTTCTTGTTTTGCTTAAATGATGTTCCATGTTTGAATTTTGGTTGTAAGATTGTTGCATTGTGATGTTTTGCATTTGATGTTGGGTTGGGTGTAATGGTGAGAGCACCTCCAACAGAGGTAATGCTCAACTTGTATGGGTAGGGGAAATGAACCTCCTTGAGGTCTCTCCCACAGTTTGTGTTTATGCCTTGAAGGCTTATTATTGTTGGAGGAGGAGATATCTGAATGGCAAGAGTGCCATGTATTTTTTTGTGATTCTGGTGGTGTGTGGTGTTTTGGGGTATTTGACTTGAGGCCATTAGAAGAGTTTTGTTTTCTTACTATCATTTGGGGAGCCTTTTGAAGTTGAGGGGTCCATTCCCTACCCTCACCAAACTCATTTACATGAGTTGAGTAATGTGTTAAGCCTTTGGGTTGTTTTGAGTGGGTGTGTTTGATTTTGTTGTGGATTGATACACCGGTGTGAATCCCCACCTCCCTAGCTCGAGGGTGACCCACTTGCGGGTCTACGGTAGGGAGGAGAGCTTTTCCTTTTGAAGTGGCTGGATATGTTATCTTGATGTTGTGTTCTTTATAGGTTGTGAGAAGAGAAGTGAAGTTGTTATAGAGCCCCTTGTTGTGTGGCCTTTGTAGTATTCATGTGGCTGATTTAGCCATGGCCTTAGTGGCCTTGTTGCTTGATAAAATCTTGTAAAGGTTGCTATGATACTTGTCATGGAGTTGGCTGAGTTAAAATTTGAAATGTAAGCATTGGTTACGATATTAATGTTGAATGAGAAACATGTGTTGAATTAGTTTTGTCAATGTGGATTTTCCTCACAAAGAAAGTATGGTGTTGTGGAATGCGTGTGAATCTAAAGATAAATGTTATTCTGTCTTTGTTTCAAAAAAAAAAAAAAGATAAATACATCATTGGTAGTTTAAAAGTTATTTGCATAAGAGAAAAGAGGAAGTTAATTTAATTTGCTGTTTGAAAATGAGATTAAGATAAAGTTATTTCCAGCATTGAAATAGATAATTTGTATGTAGTCATGATTTGAAATTTGCTGTCTGAAAGTGAGACTAAAATAAAATTATTTTGAATGCTGAGATAGATAGTTTGTATACAACAATAATTTATATTTGAAATACTGTTTGGAAATGAAATTTTTCGTTATTTCTTGAGTTAATAATATGGTACCATTTTAATACGTTATTTTAATATGTTGGTTTTAGATTTTTTTAAAAATATATCCACTCAGTTCATCCTATCATTGTATTTTTCTATGTATATGTTGTGGTTGAAAGAAATACAGAAATATATTTTGATGTTTGCTTTTAACATATATATATATATATATATATATATATATATATATATATATATATATATATATATATATATATATATATATATATATATATATATATATATATATATATATATATATATATATATATATATGTATGTATATATATATATTTATAAATATATATATACATATAAAAGTGCATACAGATCTTTTATATATAATATACCAATATAGAGGATAAAATCCCACTAATTATTATGAGTAAATTGAGGTTATGAAACTGAGTTATATATATATATATAAGAAGCTATGTAAATATATGTATATATATATATATGGATATATGAATTTATATAAAAAAAATCATTTTTGACAAACTAGAATAGTGTTTAACACCAAATAGAAGCTGTGAAGAGACGGTGGAGATGAAACCCCATCGCTGTGTATAGCAGTGTATTATATTTTTAATAAGCACAAAAAGAATAATAGAGGAGACAGGGGGGACGACGGCCATCTGCCGCCCCCTGCCTCTGTGTGTCTTATGGTGTGGGGAGGGGGCTGTGCCTCCCCTCACACCAGTGGGTGTGGGGGGAGGCACAGCCCCCTCCCCACACCCCCCCTTGATACCACGCCATTGCTGCTGCGGCTCCCCAACAACCGCAGTCCCGAGTCCACAGCCTCACGCCCGCCATGACCTACTCACTACTTCCCCACCTCCTCCTCCCACTGTTACCACCACCATCCTTTGTGGCCCGTCATGTCCCTGCACCCTCCTCTCCGCTCACCCTCCACCGGATCCACACACTCCCCTCAGAGCTGACCTCCACTCTCATGGCCCCTTAGCCATCCCTGCGGCCAGGTACTCATTTCCCCACCTCTACTTAGTGTAACCTCTGGCATCTCAATGCCATTTGCATCTAAATCTGTAATATAAGGTTTACCAAATAACACCGTTAGTTTTTATACAAATAAATATAAAAAAAATATAATACTATATAAATGTAAGTATGTATTTCAACTCTCTATGCTCACCTCTGTGGGAGGTTATGGAAGAACCTTTCATGGCTTCCTCTGGCATTTTGAAACCCTGGCCTACAACAATGAAAAAAAAACAAATAAAGATTAGGGCAAAATGAGTACACAAAGAAAGAAGAGAAGACAAGGGATGAGAGAATTAGGGTTCTCTTGAGTTAACACTTTTTTTTTAAATGAGATTAGGGCATCTTGGGATATAGGAAATAATAGATTATCTTTTAGGGCTTCTCTTATTGTTTTATTTATTTATTTATTTATTTATTTTTATTTTTTTTGTTTGTGAATATTGTCATTATGAGGATTTTAGATTTAAAATTGTTTTTAACTTCCTTTCTTTTATTTATTTATTTTATTTTCTAATCTACTCATGAGGGTTTTGACTTGTTTCTAAATAAGAAATGGGATTAATTTAATTCGTGGTGGGAAGAATTCCCCTTTGTATTTTCTTCTATCGATTCAATTATTGAGTTCTTTTATCATTAATTTTTGCAATGTTATTATAAACGACTTTATCATTACAATTATTTTATGGGGAGGGTTAATTAAACCCTCCTTCCTCACCCCTTTATTTTCTCAAGAGAAATATTAAATATAATACCAAATTATATTTAATAATGAACTCATTTTCTCGATTTAATTTAATCGACGACTTGACGTTTTTCTTGATTAAATAAACTATTTTAAATTATATCCTTATTATCGCTCTAAGTTAATTTAATAATTATTTAACCGCTTTTTTTATTATATTTCCTTATGGTGATTTATTTAAATTTTTTGTTCTTAGGTTTCATTTAATTTTACTTATTAGATCTATTTTCTTGGTAGCAAATCATTTTAAATTTTTTTTTAATTTCTGCATTTTATGAAAACATGTTATGCTGCCAGAATTTCACTAGGTTTTTAGGGTTATTTTTGCATTGTGTTATTTAATTTTATTCTACCATCCCAACTTAATCACATGCCATCTTATCATCATAATTAATCATTTATCGATCTGTGACAAGCTAGGGTTGAATTTTGAAATCATTTCACCTAGGAAACTAGGGTTCAGATTTAAACGGTCTAACCCTAAGAGTGACACACTTCATGTCGCATACCCCCTAGGCAGTCTTCACAACCATGTTTACGTTGGCATGTCTATGCCTAGGTGTATTGCCACTGAGCACACAGACGTGCATGCAAGGGGGCTCTTAGGGATAGTCAGAAATTTTTTTTTATAGTTCGTGTCATGACCACATGGTAGATGTGGTCATGACATGCATGTTTGTGTGTTGTGTCCGCATGGGAGATGCAGACATGACAAACCACTCCTATAAATTGGGTAAAATCACCCTTTACCTATTCATAAACCTCTTTCAATCACCTTGATGACACCTCGAGCCTTGGTGATAGTGAAATGTTTTAGGGTTTTGGGTTACAATTATTATGGGAACCAACAGCTTACTCCAAAGCCTCTAACATCTTAAAGAAATGAGACTCATCATGACATGTTATCCCATAAAAAGAGAATGTCCTACCTTTCTTCTTTGTCTTGGAGGAAGACTCACCATATTTGGAATGATTAGGTGGAGGAGCGGGCTTCTAATCATTCTTCTTCTTTGGTTTGAAGGGAGACTCACTACCAAAAGGAGATTATGTCTTGGGTTTCTTCTTATTCTTCCCTTTGCCCTTGGAGGATGAGGCCATCAAGACTTGACTCTTAGAACTAGGAAGTACATCCATTTGAAGTAACTTGGCCTACTCCCTAGTAAGACACTCACAAAACAACTCAAACCTAGGCGTCTTAAATTCTTTCCCCATGACATCCATAATAGAATAGCAGGTAGATGAAAACACCTAAAATGGACCCTTCAAATTCAAAACAATCAAGAAGATACATTCCTTATTAGTTTTATCATGTCCACATCCTTTCAATTGTGACAAGAGAAAATTGAATTTTACCAGAAGATCCAAAATAGTAAGTGTTGGTAGATAAAAAATCAGCTCCCAAACATGCATATTTTACCCTAGAAATTCATCAAAATTATCACTTTTGCCTTTGCAATCAAAACCCCCTATTTAGATCCAATCTGAGACAGTTTGTAGGGGTTTTTCTTTCATAATTTAGAAGTATAATGTTTCCCTTGTTATTATTTTTAATTCCTTGCAAAACATTTGTTTATCTAGAAGCCTTTTGTCAGCAAGTCAACAAAATCTTGAACTACCGAACTTGTCGACTAGGTTCACAGGTTTGTGATTTTGCCAGTTTTCTGATTTACCAACAAAGAGATAGAGAAGGGAAGTTTGAAAGAAATTTTAGTGTCTTCTTTGGCAAATTTTCTAAGGAAGCCTTTATCGGTGAATTAGCAAAATCATAGACCTCCAGTTTCACTTACTAAGTACAGGCATTTCTATTTTATTCGATTCACTAATAAGGCAACAAGCAGGTGAAGGATCTTCAAAAGAAGAAAAGGCAAAGGGAGGAACAAAAGGATACAAAAAAAATTTAAGTTTGTGGCTTTTTTTAGCGAATCAGCTAGTTCGCAAACTGCCAACTTCGCTAATCAAGCTCTTGAGTTTTTGTTTTCACCGATACATTGGTAAGGTGACCAAGAGGTTAAAGACAAAGAGTTTGAAAGAAGGGAAAAGGATCACAGAAGGTAAAATTTTCTAAGGCACAAAAGAAAGAAAGAAGGTTCAAAATCTTTTATCGATGAAATTTTTAGTTCACAAACTAGAAAGTTTGCTAACTAAAGAGTTAGCCTCTATGAAGATTTGCCAATTGAAGGAAAATGAAGACAAGGCAAAGGAGATAAAGAAAAGTGTGAGTAATAGTGAAAAGTTCTTGACAAAGGCAAGGGAAATGTTTCTAAGGAAACAAAGGTAAAAAGGAAAAAAACTAAGTCTTTTGTTGGTGAATCGGCTAGTTCATGAACTGTCGATTTCACCGACAAGGTTCATTGGTTCACCTTTTCCTCAATTCGCTGATTTGAAGACAAGGTGAGAAGGATAAGAAAAAGTGTTTCTTATGAAGAGTGAAAATTAAAGAAAGATAAGTAAGTGTCTTCATCGGTAAAAGTGTTGGTTCACCGACATGGAACTTCGCCAACCATATTTTTTGACAAAGGGAGATAAAAGGCAAAAAGAAGAAACAAGAATGAAGAAGCTAAGTTGGTAGTTTGTGAACCATTTGGTTTGTCAACTGCTATGTTCACTGATGTGAGATTTTTCCAACAAAGGAAGGCAAATATGAAAAGATAAATGAGAAGCAAGCAGTAAAGAAGAAGATGAAATGGATAATTTGTGCCAAGCTGAATTCACCGATAACACGTAACATAGAGATCAGAAATCAAATGTTCAGTAAAGTATAATGATAGTACAAGTGAGTTGGTACTTTGTATTAATGTTTGGAAAGCCAAGATGAGTTGCAGGTGGGTGAAAAAGTAGAGATCTTCAATGAAAAAGGACAAGAATTAAATGTAAGGATGAAGTGTCTCAACAAGAACATCTTTTACTGATACTTTCATTCTAAAATGATGCCGGAGCATGGGTACTTGCAAGTTTTTAGGGTTGTTAGGGAATGGGCATTCCTTCCAATCTTACAAATTGTCTGACAAGGCCATGGGCTAGATTTAATGCACCATGGTTGTACTCTTTGATTAAGTGCAGTACCTAGAATGGTGCATGGAGCTGAATGGCTATATATGCATTTTTTAGAGGTGTTTGGGGTTGGTTCCTTTTTGGTGGTAGGAGCCTATGTAGGTCCAAAATGCTTCTAAGGATCGAAATTACGCCATGTCCATTTGTAGAGAAGTAGTGGGATGGTGAAACAAATGAAAGATAATCGTGCAGTAGGGATTATGTAGAGAATGTATCCATGATAGTTTGTATGTATTTAGGGTCTTCCCTCTTATCACATTTGTTGATAAGTTTGTATTGGACATTCGAAAATGTGAGCATTTTAAATATATTACAGGCCTTGTAATTATCATATTTTCCTTACATTTGAATGCATGTAGTTCTTTTCTAGATTATTAAGTATGTTTGAAGCATAAAACCTGCAATTTGATACAGCTTATGCTTAGATCAAATTTCCTTTGTTTCTTTTCCATTGTTTTCTTTTGTCACATGTGACTCTATAGCCCAATTGGATAGGCATTGATTTCAGCTCCATTAGACCAATCACACAATTTAAAACAAAGAAATATTTATAGTGGTTTAGGGGAAAAACCATCTTTCATGTGCTTGTACATTAGCACAATTTACATCAGCTATATAGGCATTTTGTGACATCCAATTATTCTTGGTTAAGTGACAGTCTTTGGGACCAAGACAATGAGTTGGGTTTGGTTTTTGATTAATTTTTAGTTGTTCATCTAGTTTGAACTCAATACCTATTAAGGTATACCCCTTGGAATATCCTTCTAAAGCCTAGCTGAGCTTAGAGTGCAGGGGATGAAACCCACTTCCGTGGAGTTGACCTTCAACCCCCCATGTTCTGTTGATGGACTGATTATGATTACATGATAAGAAACCTAGACTTGTGAGTGTGATTGATGTAGGAGTATCCCTGTTTGAAGAGTAATCTTGCATCAACCAAAAATATTTGCATTTCAGTTCTTTCATTTTCCAGTTGAATTCAGGTAATTCAGTCAGTAGTAGTTTTCAACTTGTGGTCTAGTTTTGGCAATTCACATCTTGTGGATTTGGACTTAGCATTTATATTCATTCATCTACATCATATCAAGAATTCAAAGCATTTGGGTTAGTTACCGGAATATGTTGCTATCAGAAGTTGATTATTTTCTCAGTGCAAAGTATTCTAATAGTTCCTAATAACCAACTGAAGGAGAAGGCTTGCGGATCATTCCTTGACTTGTGGATCTCAATGACACATCATTCAATGTCCTTAGGTTTATGGCTGACCTTGCCCATGGGTCTACATGTTTTTCCATTCATTTGAGTAAGTGTTATATGCATTTAGGTCCGGCCTATCTGTGAACACATTACAACTCTTCATTGGAGTTTGTGACCTTCCTTGGCTGACGCGGAGGAATCTATTTGTCCAAAGTGGATATATATTGATGTAATAGATCCTTAGGAAAGTAGTTCTCATGATTTAGAAGATAGATAGTTTAGATTTGTTTGAAGTAGCTTCAAAGCTTTATCTTGCACATGTATGTAATCAGGCCTGCGAGCCCTAAGTGTAAGCCTGCATATTGCCGACTAGTTTGTATTTGAATTATTTGAAATAATGAATGACTGAATCTGCATTTGTTCCATTTCTTTGAGTTATTTCCATTATGTTTACTCTTTCTACATGGTCTGGATAGTTCATTCTATGAACCCTCCTACCATGACTGCACAAAGTGGTATCAGAGAAAAAGTTTGAATCTTCGAGAGTGAATTGAGAGAAGTTGGTGAAGGGAATTACATAAGATCTTGTTGTGAGTAGATCACCAATCTGAGGTAGGTTACTTGTGTACAACTAATCACCGATTGAGAGGCAGTTGTTGCTTGTAGCCCGATCACTGAACTTGAGGCAGTTTGCACTTGATCCTAGGAAGATGTCGCCACAAAGAGTTCCTCCTATTGGTACAATGGTTAATAGAATGGATGAGATGATGGAATTGATGAGAACAATGCAAATTCATTTGGATGCTATTGAGGAAGATAGGCAAAGATGATTAACACTGAGACCTAATGTTGAAAGTGATGATGAAGAAGAATTTCAACTTGTTGAACATACTGGCGAAACCCTAGAAGGTGATGAAGAAGAAGAATTAGATCAGATAAAGATGTTGCGAGCTATTTTAAAGATGGGAAAGAGATCTAGAGTTGACGTGCCAAACTACACTGGCAATTTGAATCCTGAAGAATTGACTGACTGGATAAATGATATGGAAGAATACTTTGAATATGAGGAGATTGAAGATATGGAGAAGGTGAAATTTACAAAGACAAAGTTGAAAGTACATGTTGCTATATGGTGGAAAGAAGTTCAATTGGAAAGAAATAGAAGAGGGAAAGAAAAGATTACAAATTCAGACCAGATGATGACAAGGTTGAAGAATCAGTTCATACCTGCTGACTATGAGTTGGAGCTATTGAAGAGATTGCAGAACCTGAGACAAAAAGAGAAATCTATGGAGTACACTGAAGAATTTCATAAGATGATCATAAGGATAGGACATAGTGAAGCAAGTAAAGAGAAAGTGTCAAGATACATCAATGGACTGAGATTGAACATTCAAGAAGAACTGAGTTTGGTAAGGATGACATCTTTGGAAGAAGCATATCAATTTGCCTTGAAATTTGAACAGAAGCTGAATAAGAAGCATGATCAAAGACAAAGAGGTAGAGGAGGTAAATTTCAGAGAGGAAGAATGTTTTCTAGATATGATAGATCATTTGTGGAGCATAACAATTTTGACAACCCATCTAAGAAGGATGACAGAGATAACAATGCTTACCAGAGAGATGACATAAATTATTATCAGAGAGGAAACCCTAGTGCATACCGGAATGAAGGATATAGAAGAGAAGGAAGAGGATTGGATAAGAGAACATTCAAAGTTACTTATTTCAAGTGTGGAGGTGAAGGGCATAAAGCATTTGAATGTAATCAAGGTAGTACAAGTAAGAAGACATAGAGTAGTGTAAGAGCAGCCTATGTTGAGGAAGAACCTGTTGAATCACCCAGTTCTATCAGTAAACCTGAGAAAAGAGAATCATTGGTGATGTTCAAATAGAGGCAAATGAGGAACTGTCATAGAGGAAAAGTCTGTTCAGAACTAGATGCAAATTTGGAGGTAAGTGTTGTAAAGTTGTAATTGATAGTGGTAGTTCAAATAACCTAGTTTCAGAGGAGATGGTGACTAAGCTAAAGTTGGAAAGATTGAAACACCCTAAGCCCTATCAGATAGCATGGATTCAGGATGATCATAAGGTATTGGTGAGTGAACAATGTTTGGTGAAATTTCATATTTGATCTTATCATGATGAAGTCTTGTGTGATATTATGCCTATGGATGTTTGTGATATCTTGTTAGGTAGACCTTGGTAGTATGATAGAAAAGCTATACATGATAGGAGAAAGAACACATATACTATAACAATAAATGGGAAAAGAATTACTTTGATTCCTTTGGAAGATGATCCTAAAGATGTGGTATGTGGGAATGCTAGAATCTGTTTGGTAGATGGAAGGAAATTTTTGGATGGTTTGAAATGGGAAAGTATGTGTTATGCCTTGATTCCTAAGAAGCCTGAAGTGGTAAAGAAAGAAATTGAACTAGATGAGATAAGAGAGTTACTAAGAGTATGAAGCCATCATATCAGATAATGTACCTGATGGATTACCACCTATAAGGAGTATCAGTCATCACATGGATCTTATATCGGGAGCAAGTTTGCCTAACAAAGAAGCACACTAGATGACACTAGTAGAGAACGAAGAATTAAATAGATAGATACAAGAGTTGCTGAGGAAAGGTTTGATCAGAGAAAGTTTGAGTCCTTGTGTAATACCTACAGTGTTAGCGTTAGCACTAAAGAAGGATGGGGAATGGAGTATGTGTACTGATTCTAGAGCAATAAACAAGATCACAGTTAAGTATAGATTTCCTTTTCCTAGGATGGATGATATTATGGATTGTTTGAGTGGAGAAAGATATTTCACAAAGATAGATTTGAAGAGTGGATACCATCGGATCAGAATCAGAGAAGGTGATGAATGGAAGACTACTTTTAAGACAAATGAAGGATTGTATGAGTGGTTAGTGATGCCTTTTGGATTGACAAATGCACCGAGTACTTTCATGAGATTTATGAATTAAGTCTTAAAGAAATTCTTGGGTAAGTTTGTTATTGTATACTTGGATGATATTCTAATTTTTAGTAAGATAAAAGAGGAACATTTGTGGCATATTAGACAAGTTTTGTAGAGGTTGAGAGAAGAGAAATTGCTAATAAACATCAAGAAGTGTAGTTTCATGAAGGAAGAATTGGTATATTTGGGATTTGTGATTTCTGCAGAAGGATTGAAGATGGACCCTGATAAAGTGAGAGCAATTGTTAAATGGCCTACATCAGAGAGCATTGGAGAGGTTTGTAACCCTATGACAGAGACAATGAGAGGTGATAGAAAATAATTCAAGTGGACATCAAGAGTAGATAAAAGTTTTGAGTTGTTGAAGCAGAAAGTGATAGAGCAACCTATTTTGGCATTATCGGATTTCAATAAGGTATTTCAAGTTGATTGTGATGCAAGTGGAAATGCAATTGGAGCAGTGTTAAGTCAAGAAGGTAGACTAGTAGCATATTTTAGTGAGAAGTTGAATGATGCAAGGAAATGATATTTAGTTTATGATCAAGAGTTCTATGCCATAATTCAAGCCTTGAAGAAGTGGAGACATTACTTGTTGCCTAAGGAGTTTGTGTTGTATGCAGACCATCAAGCTTTGCAATATATGAATAGTCAAGGTAAGTTGAATAAGAGACATATGAGATGGGTAGAGTTCATGCAGAGTTATACTTTTGTGTTGAAGCATAGGAGTGGAAAATCAAACAAAGTTGTTGATGCCTTGAGTAGAAGAAGAAACTTGTTGACTGAGATGAGAATTGAAGTGTTGGGTTTTGATGAATTGAAGAACATGTATGAGGGAGACACTGATTTTGCAAAACCTTGGAAAGCATGTAAGGAACCTGTTGTAACAAATAGAAGTAATTAGTTGGACTATTTCATTCAAGAAGATATGTTATTCAAAGGAATTTAGTTGTGCATACCTAAAAGTTCAATGAGGGATAATTTGATCAAGGAGAAGCATAGTGGTGGATTGGCAGGAGACTTTGGCATTGATAAGATAGTGGCTTTAGTGAGTGAAAATTACTTTTGGCCTCAGATACATAAGGATGTTTAAAAATTTGTGCAGAGTTGTAGAGTTTGTCAAGCTACAAAAGGGAGTAGTCAGAACATTGGATTGTATAAACCTTTGACAGTACTAGAGAGATCATGGGAAGACATAAGCATGGATTTTGTAATGGGATTGCCTAAGACATAGAGAGGACATGATTCAATATTTGTACTGGTTGACAGATTTTCAAAGATGGTGCATTTCATACCTTGTAAGAAGACAACTGATGCAGTGCATGTAGCTGACCTATTTTTCAAAGAGATTGTGAGATTGCATGGATTACCTGAGAGTATAGTTTCAGAAAGAGACACAAAGTTTGTTGGATACTTTTGGAGGACACTTTGGAAGAAGATGAAGATAGATTTGAAGTTCAGTTCAACTTTTCATCCACAGACAGATGGATAGACAGAGTTAGTGAAGAGGAGTTTGGGAAACTTATTAAGATGTTTGGTTGGAGAGAAATCTGGAAGTTGGGATTTGATTCTTTCACTAGTAGAGTTTGCATACAATAATTTAGTAAATAGGAGTACTGGAAGAATACCTTTTGAAATTGTTACCAGAGTGAATCCTAGAGGAGTTGTAGAATTGAGAGACATTAGTACAGAGGAAAAGAGAAGTGTGGAAGCTAAAGAATTTGTAGGTCACATGAAGATAGTGCATAATCAGGTGAAGAAGCATTTGGAGGATATGACCAGTAAGTACAAAGAGAAGGTAGATGAGAAGAGAAGGCATAAGGAATTTGAAGTTGGAGATGAAGTAATGGTGTACTTGAGAAAGGAAATATTTCTAGTTGGGACTTATAACAAGTTGAAGATATAGAAGTTTGGACCTTGTAGGATACTCAAGAAATTTGATTTAGGAAATGCATATGAAGTAGAGCTACCGGAGACATTGGGTATTTCACCTATTTTCAACATTACAGATCTTTACCAGTATCATGAAACAGAGTTCAGTGACAGCATGGAAGAAGACTTGAAGAAGTAGTTACCACATAATGTACTAGAGCAGATAGAAGACATTTTGGACAACAGAGTTGGACACATCACCAGAGGAAGACAATATAAAGAATACCTTGTGAAGTGGAAAGGTAGATCGGAAGAAGATTCATCATAGATTTCTCAAGATGAGGTGGACCATCTTGGTTCTCCCCTAGCCCCGACAAAGTGAGAGACTCACTTTTTCAATAACCTTGAATTTCTAATGTAGGAACATCCTTGGTTCAAGAGTAATCTTGCATCAACCAAAAACATTTGCATTTCAGTTTGTTTGCATTTTAGTTCTTTCATTTTCCAGTTCAGTTCAGGCAATGAGTCAGTAGCAATTTTCAACTTGTGGTCGAGTTTCGTCAATGCACATCTTGCAGATCTGGACTTAGCATCTACATTCATTCATCTACATCATATCAAGAATTTAGAGCATTTTGATCAGTTACCAGAAAGATATCACTATCAAAAGTTGACTATTTTCTCAGTGTAGAGCATTCTAATAGTTCGTGATAACCCGCTGAAGGAGAAGGCTTACGGATCATTCCTTGACTTGTGGATCTCAACGACACATCATTCAACATCCTTTGGTTCATGGCTGACCTTCCCCATGGGTTTGCACATTGTTCCTTTCATTTGAGGAAGTCTTCTATGCATTTAGGTCCAACCTATCTATGAACACGTTACAACTCTTCATTGGAGTTTGTGACCTTCCTTGGGCAACGTGGAGGAATCTATTGGTCCGAAGTGGATATATATTGATGTAATAGATCCTTAGGAAAGTAGTTCTCATGATTTAGAAGATAGATAGTTTAGATTTGTACGAAGGAGCTTTAAATCTTTATCTTGCACATGTATGTAATCAGGCCTATGAGCCCTAAGTGTAAGCCCGCATGTTGCCGGTCAGTTTGTATTTGAATTCTTTCATATACTGAATGACTGAATCCTCATTTGTTCCATTTCTTTGAGTTATTTCCATTATGTTTACTCTTGCTACATAGTCTGGACAATTCATTCTGTGAACCCTCCTACCTTGACTGCACCAGTGATTCCATCCTAGCAACTGAGCTTAGAAGTTTTTGGACCCAATAGATTGGCGTCATTGGTAGGGATAACTTGAAAGGTTAAAATTTTTTGAAGACCCTAGTGCTAGTCAGTCTCCAATTTGCATTTCAGTTTATTTGGGTAAGTTTGGCATCCCATCAACTTACCCCAATAGACTGTGCCATTGCTAGGGAAAAAGTTACTTTATCCATTGCTAGGTCTAGGCAGCTAGAGACATTTTCAACACCCCTGTAATTGTGATTTGCAGTTGTGTATTTTGTTTCGGTAAGTTTGGAATCCTGCCAACTTACACCTACAAATTGGCACCATTGCTAGGGATAATTATTACTACGTTAAGAGGAATTATAAGACTCTTCTGGTTGGAGAACCCATAAATGTTTTGTGGCCATGAAGATTAGTCACGCTTCAATGGATTTCATCATTCAGTGTGGTGATGACTCTATTGTCAATAAAAACAATGTGTTGTTGTTGTGTGCATGATTCAAAGAGGCTACAGTTGGTTAAGGTACATGTTCTTTCTTCCAGCATTAAACCATGGTTTATTTCAGAATAAAGGAATGTATTATTTGCTCTCCTTTTTCCCTACACAAGTGATTTGTAATTAGCTATCGTTGAATGCAATGGACACATTTACCATAGGGAATTTTTTCAAATGTACTCTATGATGAGAGTCCTAGGTACTATGATAGAGAAAGTGTCCATGAGTATGATGAGGATGAATGTCCCTACTATTCATACAGCCCAAACCTATATGCACCCTTTCATAGTCAAAATGAATGAGCTACACTGCACTGTGAAATTGAAAAAGAAAAGAAGTTGCTAGTCTTTGTCGTAGCAAGAAAAGGAAGTAGAAAGTTGAATCATGTTGCTTTAGTCCAAGCTATAGTCTAATGCCCCTACTATTATTGTCAGTTGCTCATTTTTTTGGCCTTCTCCCATTGCTAATGAAAATACATACATACAGCTGGATCTCTCATGGGTTAATTATGAAAAGTAGTCCATGTGTAATAAAATATATTATCAGATGCCATTATTTGATGGGTGTGAAGTGTAAGATGGGAAGGTACATATTGAGCCATTTTTAGACTTGATGGATAAATTTAGATTTGAAGATGAAGATATGTGGATGAGATTTTTTTTTAGATCTCTGTGTGGAGTGGCACAAAAGTGGCTTGTTGCTTTCTTGGACCATCACTATTTAGTGGCTGCATTTGAAACGTTTTCAAGTATTTTGGACCTTGTTATTCTTATCTAAGAACTTGAAAACATCAGATGACAAGAGGGAGAGTCTAGCATGGAGCTCAACCATGGATTTGTAGTTGCCCTATCCCACATCCCTGAGGATTTTAGACCTGGTCCACCCACTTGTATTGACATGTATCTGAGAGCTTATAATGTTATCTTAAGCTTAGGTTCTATATAGGATGAGTTCAATCTCACGAGCATACAATAGGTGTACTTGTCCATGTCCTTGTGGTAGAAAACAAGGACATGGATGCTTCATATGATCTAGACACAATGTCAAGTGATGATTGCATGTGCAAGAGGGTAGAAGAAGGTGTTGGTGCAATGTATAACAATGATTCAGATGAAAATAGTAGTGATTGCACCTGAACTCAATTGGATCAGTTATCATTGGATGAGGAAGATGAGAAAATCAATGATGATTCCTAATTTAGTGAAGATAGTTATGACCCTACTACTTGTTGTGGTATTGTGGACCGCCAGGGAGGTATGTATGCAAATGAAAGATTAAATAACTTAGCTCATGTATTTGATTATATAGAGCATACATACATTAATGATATGTAAACAATGACGAAGGTATGAGCATAAGGCACAATGTCCTTTATGAAGAGCATGCAAGTCCATCGGGTAGAATAATTCATGATTAACATTAGTGCGTGGATAATCCTCTTTTTCAAATTGACTTAGATTTTAGTGAGTTTGATGAGCTGTCAACTTTGAAAATGGATAATCAAATGCCATATTACCAACATGACCTAGTTGTTTGTAGACACAAAGTGGACAAATAGGGGTATATACACAATGATGAAGAGCTCACCAAGTCAGTTCTCAAGGCTGGTTATGTCGAGTGTATGCATGTAAATGATATTGAGAGTGAACAAGAGCTTCATCTCTTGTTTGGTGTGTTGCCCTCTTTTATCCCAAATAATGACATCAAGGCCATTAACACTTGTTTTCATGAGGATTATGTAGATCTGGTTGCACTGGATAATAGAGTTGTAGAGATAAATGATGGTGTAGCTAGTGAGATTCAAACCAAAGACCTTGCCTATGTGAGTTGTGTAGATGAGGAGCATGCAAATGTATGTGGGACCCTGTCTTAACCATGCAAGAGTCACTTGCATTATCATATTGATTATGCTTCAGCTAGACTTCATGGAGGCACTACTACAATTACAAGGGATTGGGAGGTAACAATTTCCAAATATGAAGACTATGAACTATAGATGCATTTTTAGGGCTTTGTCTAGGACAACTTTATCTCTTGTTGATGTGGAGGGTGTTGAGAGCATATTTTTGAGCTCATTGGTTGGGGCTGATAACATTGAATCTCGGTATTCTTGTGTGGGTCAAGTCTTTGATCTACAAAGTGAAGAGGAGAAAATCATGAGTGATTTTCTTAGCAGCAATTTTTACACAGTAGAGTGTGTCAAGGAGTACAAAATAGAGAGGCAACTTGAAGATTGTGAGACTTCACTTAAAATGCCTCAAATTTCTAATCTATATGCTAATAATGCAAAATTAGATTTGAATCAAGTCTCTAACTCAATCATGGAGGAATGCATTAGCATTTGTAGTACAACTAGGTCACAAGAAACTAAACAGTCATATAACATGGCCTAGCTTGAGGCCACACCTAAACTGGATACATTTCAGCTTGATATTTTTCTTCATGTTGATATTTATACAGGTCTAGATATGCAACAAGCTAACAAGGATGTTGAAGGTGAGTATTGCTATGTGACTTAGCATGATGAGGAGACCTATTATCTATGGCTAGCATGTCATGGTGATAGTAATTTTATTTTCAGCATAATGATATGAATAGCTATGGTTTGCATGTGCATGCATGCAAGGTGCTTTTGTTGTTGATGTTGGGTGATCAGTGTAGTAGAGGTGTTACATCCCCAACACATGATATAGTCTAATCTAACTTTTATGTGTTAAATAGGACAATTAATCTTGGATTAATGATTTGATGTTTGTGCAAAATATTAAGTGAAATCATTGATTTCATAGATATTGATTTATGTTTATATTAAGCATGAGATTACTTATTGGTAAGATTATTTTAACATAATGATTTATGAATTAAATAATCATACATTGATCATGATTATATGGTTGTGAGTGTAACCAAGAAAATAATCTACCTTTGAGGATGGAAGGAGAGTATTACTGGAGAAGAAGGAACTAGATGTTCAAAATAGATCAAAATACCATATGAGTATCGAATTGATTATTTGTGAACCAAGTAAGTCAGGGTGAGTATAAGTTTTTTAATTCATGCAAGTTGATTTCAATTCGACTATAGTCAGTAAAGTCATATTAGGGTCTCTCGATGTTATTTAAGTCAGATCAACTAAGCAATGTTCTCATAGTCAATAGTAATCTAGTGTGATGTCAAGTTTTCCTTTGTTTACGTACCTTTCCTTTAATAAAACTTGTGTTTATCATTTAAACATCTTATCTAAGTCTAATATAGTGAATTAAGGGAGTAAGACTTGACCCCATAATCGCATGGTTATGTTACAACCTTTGCAATGATAACATAGCTAGGCAATACCCTAGATTATTTGATATTCCTTTAGTATCATTTAATTATGAATGATAGTATGTGAGACATGTCTATGTCTCTTAGTGGTTGAGTAATTGGTGATGTAAGCTTTCATATTATGTCACCAATTGTACCACTATCCATGATGAGTGGAGGGAGTGGTAACAATGGTAGAGCTACCATAAGCTCAAACAATTGTCTGGGCTTCTGAGTGGGAAGCAATTTTTGGTTATTTTTAGAGTCTTTCGCCATGGGTGGAAAGAAAACACCCAGATTAGAACCAACACCCCATGTTGAAGGTGGCGGGTATCATGGAAGGTGGTGGGTCGACATGCAAGGAAGAGCCTTTTCGAATGAGAAGCATTTTTTTGTTATTGTTATGTGATGTTTTTATTGAGTATCAGTTATCTTATCTGAGGAGAGCTAAGAAGGAAAGCTACAGAGAGAGTAGCACTTCATTGTTGGGAGCCCATGAGGAAAGGTGAGCACTGGATCCTACAGCTACTCTCAATGGGATATAATGGAAACACTACACACATTTTGAGGTAAGATTGTTATCACAATCATATTCTTTTGTAGAATGCAGTAGCATTCAAATGTTATCATAAGATAGAGTCATAGGCTGACCATGTTATCCTTTTCAAAGATTTTAATATGTGGATAACTTTGTTAAGGCCTTCATGGCCGAAGAGTGATAAAGGAATGTGTTTTAGTTTAATCAAAGAATTTTTTTCATTTGAGGCCAACAGGTTGATTGGTTTTAAACATTGCTATAGTAGTCTATAACTCTCAAAGCTGATAAGGCTAAGAGTGAGTAATAATTTGTTTTCAAGCACTATAAAATTATTGTCTTCTGAGTAGTCCGAGAACCATAACCTCAAATAATTACCCTAGACCAGGCCATGAGCCTTGTAACACATCATGAGCCTTTTATGATGGCCAATAACCAGTGCCTCGTGGAGAGGTAGCACAATCTAAAAGGTTGATGGCCATTTATATGAATAATGAGATATTCTTGATAACCTTTCCTTTGATAGTTTTTAAAATAATAAGATGGTTGAGACATTTTTAAGGAAAAAGGAACACATAGTGTTTATGAAAGTTAACCCTATTCTTTCAGGTGTAAGTTTTTTGTGTTTTAAGAGATTAACAAGTCTTCTCATGCCATGGTTTAAAACTGGTTTATTATTGTTAAACCTTACTTAAAGCTGCATTGAGTGCATGCCAATATTTGCATGTTAATGAGTAAACCCTGATTTATTATTACTATTATTTCTATGAAGGGAATAATTGAGAACGAGTGTGATAACTTTGTAGTAGAAGTATGTATAATGTATATGTCTCTTTTGA
Organism: Cunninghamia lanceolata; assembly: GCA_027924645.1. Lineage (NCBI taxonomy): Eukaryota > Viridiplantae > Streptophyta > Pinopsida > Cupressales > Cupressaceae > Cunninghamia > Cunninghamia lanceolata. The sequence continues at coordinate 6,802,061 of BSBN01001185.1, read as the reverse complement.
TGTCACAAATCTTCATGGATGAAGCTAAGGGTTTCAAGAACCTGTTTAAACTATTCGACAATGGTGTCCTAATATTGATGACTTATTATCCTATATTGCCAAGTCATATGATCAATATGAATTCGATGAAAACCTTGAACACAAGTAATCATAGGAAATATTGAACCAAGGATTATCTTTCAAGATTAGAAACTATGAACATGGAATTGAAAGTAAGGAAAAATGGTGATAGAGTGATGTGGAGTCACATATTCCCTATTTCATAGACAACAAATAATCAATAGATGTACTCCTAGGAACTAGAGTCAAAAGTCCAATAATGATGGATTGAGGGTGAAGACAAACCCAAGTTTTCTACTATGACCTAAGAGGGTCAAAATTGAAAACTGTAGGATGAGACAACTTCTAAGTCGAGTCGACGTGTGTAAACATTCAACTACATTCATTGAGAAACATCATGTATATAAATCTTTGGCCAAAGTAATGCATCCATCTCTACATGCATTAGTCGGTTCATTGTGCTCCAGATGGAACAATGCTTCCCATAGTGTCATACATAGTTAGAGTGGATCTATAGTTGTATGACCATGAAGTATTATGAAGGACACAACACAAGATACTTAGATGGTAAACCAATCAATTTCTTATATTTATTCCCTTTGTGAAGGGTAGGTCCGCTTCTAGGTAGGAAGTTGTGTGGGGGACCACCAGTCTGTGGTTGGAGGAAAAGCTCTTGGGTGATGCTCTCCTTTCCAAGAAGATGACTAGCCAAGGATTAAGAAGACAGATGTCAAAGTTCTAGATACAGTACATTATCTTATATGATGCGATAGTCATCATTATGTATAATTATCATTGATGCTATGAGAACAACATTGTAAATGTATAGTGAAAGTAAATCACTAATATGATACCTTTGGCATGTTTGTAAATTTTAGTTTTGATGGGTCTAGAAAAGATGCATATCGATTTTGAATATCATATTGGTTGTTATTTGTTTCAATTTTATTATGCTAATCATGATTCTAGACTTAATAATGATTAAGTTGGTTAATGTTGGATTAAATAGAGATGGCTTGTTACATATGGTACTAGAACTACCGAGTTTAAGAAATGGACCTACAAGATCACTACATGACATTTTTTCTCTCCAACATTAATGGTTGCTAATGTTTGGATGTTCTTATGCCAGAATGGTAAGAATAAGAATGACACCTAGAAAGAAGGTAATAGGAAATGGACATTATATTAAGGCCTTGAGGGAGTGATCCAAGAGAATGAAACACCTTGAACAAACTGGTTGCTTGGTAGGCACATGGTTGGCTGATGATGAAACCTTTATTGATGTTGTTAAATGCATCAAGTAGTAGATGAGGAAAATAATTATGATTATTGCTGCTATCTCTAAAAATGAATCAATGAAACCCTTTGCACCTAAAGAACCAATCTTGGAAAGTGATCTTAAGAATCCTAATGTTACTCAGGAGGTTATGGACAAGTACCTGTGAGTACATCCACCTCCTCAAACTGATTTGATAAATCCCAAGAATGAGAAGTGAATTTGGGTAGATATACTAATCAGATAATGACTTGCAGTAGCAAGATTTAAACAAAAAATTTGTAACTATGGATGGATTATATGTAATCCATGGAAACTATAATGCATTTTGAAATTTTGGAAAATATTTCCTTTCTTGTTAAAGATTACTTGAATGAGAATGAATTTACATTTATGAATGGATTCCATGGTGTGAAAACTAATTGAATGATCAATCTGCAAACTTCAGGAGAAGTAGATTGCAACATGGTTCAAACAAGAACAAATATGAGAGGTAGCTATGAAGAAGGAAAACCTTTAGGCCACTCTAAATCTAAACTCAACCATATCCTTTCTGTTCTCCAAGAGACAAGAGTAGGAATTGGAACTCTCGAGCAGGAGGTCAAGGGTTAGTATGGACCCAGGTGGGAAGCCTATTATGGGGGTGATGATGAGGCACATCATGAAGACACTACCCAAAGTGAACAAGGAGAGAATAAGTTTGAGCCCAGACATGAAGAGGATAGAAGAAGCCACTTGGTTTGGAATTATCCTAAGATATGAATAAATATATGCCTCCCAAGTTTGATGGGTCTATAAGAGGAGATGCTGCGAAGGCATGGCTTACAGAGATAAAAAAATACTTTGAAATAAGAAATTATACTTAAATCACCAAAGTGATATGGGGAGCATACCAATTGGTGGATGAATAAGAAAATGGAGTTAGGCTTGAGCTCTACGAGTTTAACCTGGGACAAGTTTGTGGAACTCTTTAGGCAAAGATTGTTTCCTCATCTGTATTATGACCAAAAGCTTATAGATTTTTAGAATCTGAAACATGGTGAATTAAATGTGAACGAATACTAGGAAAAGTTTACTGGCCCACTCAAGTATGTTCCACAATATCAATAGGATGTAAGGTTATGCATCCAAAATTTTATTATGGGATTGAACACCCAGATTGTAGGAGAAGCTAATGTGCATGGTCCCACCTCAATGGACCAGGTTTATGAAAAACTATTAAACAGAAACAAAAAATGAAATCTATGTATGCTTATAGGGAAATGAACCAAAAAAGATATAACTAGTCTCAAACCTCCCAACCCTCTAAGAAAAAGGGTAACAAGTAGGACTTTTCAGAGAAAAATGATAAAGGGTCCAAGAATAAGCAAAATGAATCTAGGGGGAAATGAAAGGTAATAATTACTCCAAGAAAAATGGAGATAATTTTGGGAAGCCTCATGAGAGGTGAGAACCCATGGGAGGGTGTTATACCTATGGTAGAGATCATTATGCCAACTAGTGTCCTAACAAGATGCAGGAAACATATCCATGAGGAAATCCTTTACCCTCTCAACAGGGGGCATTCCAACAATGCATACATGCAGTCCTGGATAATAGGCAAGATAAATATCAAATCACTCCCATTGAAACTATGGGTATTTTATCTAGTTTCCTAATTTTAGTTTCAATAGATACTGGTGCTACAGAATATTTTATTTCCCCAAAAGTTTAAAATAAAATTTCTAGAAACGTTGGATACATGGAAAACACTTGGTCAATTGAATATAAAAATTAGATCAAAGCTCAGGTAGAGCAATGCTTGTTTGAGGCTAAGGTTGAACTTCTAAGTTTCTCCATTGAGATGAACTTTACGTAGCCCCATTAGGCTCATATGATGTTATCCTTGGGATAAACTGGTTATGGAGCACTAGTAGGAAAATAGAAATAAATGACTAAAAAAACTACCAAAAATTGGTCATGTGATCAATAGTTTTGTCACGTGACCATTGGTAGTTTATTGCCGGTCATTTATCTCACGACCAAATTTATTGCCAAAAAAAATTTAGTCATTAATTTGGTAGTGAAATTTGGTAGTATATTTGGTAATCTGGTAGTATATTTAGTCATCAATTTGGTAGTATATTTAGTCACATGACCATTGGTAATTTATTGTCTGTCATTTATCTTGCGACCAAATTTATGACTAAACAAATTTTAGTCATTAATTTAGTCATTAATTTGGTAGTATATTTAGTCAATAATTTGGGAGTATATTTGGTAATTTGGTAGTATATTTAGTCATGAATTTGGTAGTACATATATTTAGTCATTGTAATGATTTAGTCATTGATTATTGTTAACTGGTCATTTACTTAGTCATGGTAGTCATTTTTATTTACTAGTTTCCATTAATTGGTAGTAAATTTAGTCATGATATGAATAATTTATTAAATACCATAAATTTAGTAATGCAGAAAAAATATATTATTAAATTTGAATTAAAACATAAAAGCAAATAAATTTGGAAAACTATATATTTTATGATTCTGCCAAGTAAAGATAGATAAATTTGAGCCAACACTTTCTATTTGAGAATCGACCAATAAGAAAATGAAACAAGACAAAGCAAAGTGGCAATAAATTTTTTTTGTATCGGAACAATACAAGAAAAGAATTACAAATAATAAAAAAGTAGCACAAGGCTGCCATAACTAGAAAAAACTAGTTCAACTCTGTCATGTACAGTAAACTACAAGGACTAGCTGAAGAAAAAACCAGTTCAACAGCCACATTAGATACAATAGCAAAACAATGGAAAGACAGGTTGGACTGATGAAGCCCTTCACATCTTTTGATACTTAGAAAAGTGATGTTGCCACTGAGCATTCCATGAGACATCATTTCTTTTGGCATTCTATTAACCAGTTCAGGTGCTTTGACTATAGCCTTGATGCATTCCATATTCTCCTTAACACAATCCATTGAGGTGTTAACAATCTAAACTAAAATTATGGCAACAGGAATAACTTGCCGAGGTAGTTAACAATAATAACAAGTACCAAAGTTGCAACATGTTTTTTGACAAGCAAGATTCAAAAAATATAAATAACAATATCTAAAATGAAATCATGTTAACATTTCAAATTCAAGAATTGAATTCTTAATATATTACTGAGTGTTCAAATATTTTTCACAAAACTTATGGAAAAGCCCAAATAATCTTAGATGTAATACAATTGTCTTTCGGATCACAAGTTTGTAGAAAAGAATCACTTGTCATGGAGGCAAGCAAGAATGGTGTAACCTCAAAGAGCAAAAAAAACACATATTAAATTATTAGCTAATCTCAAAATTTTAATGACATAAATTTCTTGAAGAGCATTGAAAAACTTTTAGTTGGTTTAGGTCATGCAAAAGTTGTCTATATCATAGGGTAAAGAGTATATCAAAAGATTAACTACTGTAATATATTCAAACTCTGGGCAACCTATCCAAGTGAGTAGACCCTTGGGGGCACATTGGTGGGAAATTGTAGGCAAAAAGAACACACAAATTTTGTAGAAAATTTATTTGGATAATGTTTTGTTAGTCATGCCCAATGCACTAAGAATGTTTTTAATTTGGTGATATTTTTATGTAGAATTATGTTAAAAGAAGACTAACTTATTCATGAATATATCAAAACTATCAAAACAAAGAGGAGTCAGCCTTAAATAGGCTTGGTTGATGTTACTATTTAATGGTGGTTACATTGTTATATTACATTTTTCTTTAATAGAGGACCCGTACATTATATTCGTTCCTTTGCTCAATGTTGACATCATTTGTAAGACTGTTGGGTTGTGGCCTAGTAGAAAGTTGGACTGTAGTACTTTGATGGGCTAGTTTTATTGCTTGATGGGTACACACTTTTACCCCATAATGTGTCATTTTGGGTGTTCAAATTTGAGCTCATTAGCTGTTCGTTACTATGCATCACAAAGCCATTTGTCAATAAATAAAATAATTGAAATGGTTTGCCAAGAGACTTGTAAAAATATTGTCTTTGGTTATGTGAAGCCGATACAAGAAAGGAGGTGATAACAAAATGGAAAAGTAATTATGATGATCCACAAGCACACTAAACTTAAAAGTATTTCAATGATGCTCTTTGACATGTTGTACAAACCAATTTACATTAATAGACATTTAATTCATTATCATCATTAATCACTTAATTCTATTTTAGGAGTTTTCAAAGGACAGCTTGCCATGGAATAAGTATGAAAGGTAATTTTTCTTTTAAATGGGAGTGTTTATGTACTTTCAAGCAAATGCAATTGGTAGGTGTAAAGCCAAATTCCACAACCTTTGTTAGCATCCTCCCTACCTATGCCAAAATGGGAGCTTTGGAATAGGGTATGAACATCCATCAAAGCATTAAGGATAGAGGACTTTTGTCAGATGTTGTAGTTGCAACTACCTTGGTAGACATGTATGCAAAATGAGGAAGAGTAGATAAGGCATGTGAATTGTTTGACAGAATGCCTCAAAGAAAGGTGTTCTTGTGGATAGTAATTATTGTTGGATATGCACAAAATGGATTTGTTGAAAAGGATTTAGAAACTTTCAAGAAAATGCAATTAGCAGGTGTAAAGCCAAATTCCACAACCTTTGCCAACATCCTCCCTGCCTATACAAAACTAGGAGCTTTGGAATAGGGTATGGACATCCATCAAAGCATAAAGGATAAATGAATTCTGTCAAATGTTGTAGTTGCAACCACCCTGGTAGACATGTATGCAAAATGTGGAAGCATAGACAAGGCATGTGAACTGCTTAACAAAATGCCTAAAAGAAATGTGGTCTCGTGGAATGCCATGGTTGCAGGATATGGACAAAATGTATTTTTTGAAAAGGCGTTAGAAAATTTCAAGCAAGTGGAATTGGCAGGTCTAAAGCCAAATTCCACAACGTTTGCCAGCATCCTCCCTACCTATGCTAAAATGGGAGCTTTGGAACAGAATATGGACATCCATCAAAGCATAATGGAAGGGGGATTTTTGTCAAAAATTATATTTGGAAATGCTCTGGTAGAAATGTATGCAAAATGTTGGACAGGCTTCCCGCATCACCGCGTGAGCTATCAAGAGTCAGTGCGGGAGTACACTCCCACACTGACTCTTGATAGCTCACGTGATGATGCGGGAACCCTGTCCAACTACATCCGGGGAAAGATAGAGAAATTTTGTCATTTGTTGTACTGGCAACTTCCCTGGTAGAAATGTATGCAAAATGTGGAAGCATTGACAAGGCATGTGAACTATTTGGTAGAATGCCTCAAAGAGATGTCATCTCATGGAATGCAATGATTGTGGGATATGCACAAAATGGATTTTTTGAAAAGGCTTTAGAAACTTTCAAGAAAATGCAATTGGTAGGTGTAAAGCCAAATTCCACAACCTTTGCCAGTATCCTCCCCACCTGTGCAAAAATGGGAGCTTTGGAACAGGGTATGGACATCCATCAAAGCATAATGGAAGGGGGATTTTTGTCAAAAATTATAGTTGGAAATGCTCTGGTAGACATGTATGCAATATGTGGAAGTATAGACAAGGCACATGATTTGTTTGACAAAATACCTTAAAGAAATGTGGTCTCATGGAATACCATGATTGCAGGATATGCACAAAATGGATTTTGCAAGAATGCTCTCAAAATCTTTGAATTAATGAAGCACTCTAGAGCATATCCTAACATTGTAAGCTTTGCTTGTGTTCTATGTGCATGCAGCTATTCAAGTTTAGTGGATGAGGGTTGTACATACTTCAATCACATGAGTAACCCTTATTGTATTACTCCTACAATTGATCATTATGTGTGCATGGTTGACCTTCTTGTCCGTACTGGCTATATTGAGGACAGCCTAAACTTTATCATTAAGATTCCAGTTAAACCTGTGGTGGTTGTGTGGATGTGTTTTCTTGATGATTGTAAATCACATATGAATATAGGCTTAGGAGTATTTACAGCAATGATGCTTTTGATTTGGATCCTAAAAATGCTGCGACTTATGTTCTTCTCTCAAACATATATGCAGAAGTGGGCAGCTGGGGTGAGTTTCAAATGGTAAGGAGATTGATGAAAGATAGAGGAATTAAAAAGATCCCTGGATGTAGTTGGATTGAAGGCCATAATATGGTACATGCTTTTTCTATAGGAGACAGATCACATCCATAGACACAGCATATCTATGCAAAGTTGGAGAAATTTTCTTGAGAGATGAAGGCATCAGGGTATTTTCTAGATGCAAGACATTTACTTAATGAACCTTTGTTTGAGATGCAAAACTAAAACCTCGCAACATTGATGTTTCCATCTCTCAACTTTAATTATCTGACTTTTACTAAGACATGCAAGACACTTCTAAGTAGCAATCACATAACACAGCTAGTGAGAGAGGCACTAGAGCTGCTATTGCTTGTGGTTCTAACAAACCAAATGATATTTTTAATGCTCTTGATAATTGTAGTCCATTTCATGTTATCCTATTCCAAAAACATACTATAGACCATTTAGATTTATAATTAAAAATTTCTTTTGTCTAGTCATACTGAAACCAAGGCCAAAACAACTGATACCCAAAGTCGTACCTAAACCAGAAACTTGAATAAAATATAGCTAGAGCTCAAGGGAATATTAAAGGAATATTCCTGCAAAAGGTAACCAATTACTTGACATTCATTTTACTAAAAATAACCCAATAGATAAACTAACCTGGTATATAGAGAAGGGAACTATACTTTGCAGAGGCTCTTTAAGAAAAAATTGTTAGAGAAGTGTATGAAAAACTATAAGCTTCCATTATTTCTCAAGAACAACCAAACCACTAAGCAAAAAGTGGAAGCTCATAAACTAGTGGATATCATTTTTCAGATTGACACCCAATTTAAAATTAAATTTAATCTTGAAGTTTAACATCTCCTTGCCATGGAGGTAATAGTTGTTGTCATGTACTTTCATCTGGATGACATCTATTACTCTTTCTTGTTTGTTCCCGTCTTGGGTGACCTATCAAATGTTGCAAGAGGGTACTGCTCAAAAGCATTCTCTATGGGATGGCAATGCTTGGACTTGTAACTCGGGACTTATGCACTTCACCAAGGGATCAAGGGGGTTAGGAAACCCCAACATATGGGCTCAAGATGTGTCCCTTGCTGGAAGTGGATAATAAGAAGTAGCAAAGAGGGATACATTCAATATATCCAAGTTGCTCTACATAGTCCCTTTCAAACAATGTAACATTATTCAGAGTTCAAAGGCTTTTATAGTTTCGAGTTTAACAATGCTAAAAAGGGTAGGTTTCTTGGAAAATGATTTCTATTCTAGTCCAGTGACAATTTGAGAGTTGATTAGCTGTTTAGAATGTAACAACACATCCCAATTGGACTTTGCAATTTTTAGGCAAATAGTTTGGGATGTTGTGAGGGTTTGGAGTAAAAGACCACCCAAAATAGTAATATGCCATTAAAAATATTTGAAGATCAACAATAATACAACTGGAACAGTCTAAATAGAGCTCAAAAGTTGAATTGAACAAACAAACCTTTCTATCAAGAACTTTGCATAATGATTCATAAAAGTTGTCTTTTTCAAAATGCAACAAGAAAGGGGCAGGACCTATCAGGAAGGATTGGAAACATAGAGCGTGAAAACATTCTGTGACTGTGAAAAAGGACTCACAAATTAGTTAGGCACAAGGTTTATTTTCTTCACGTGCAAGCTTTAGAAACTTTTAAGCAAATGCTCCACAACCTTTTCTAACATCCTTGCTCCCTGGGCCAATATATAGCTTTTAAACAGCATATGGACATCCATCAAATCATAATGCACAGAGGAATCTTGTTAGATGTAGTTGCAACTACACTGGTAGACATGTATACAAAATGTGGAAGCCTAGACAAGGCATATGAATTGTTTAATGCAATGATTCAAAGAGATGTCATCTCATGGAATGCGATGATTGTTGGATATGCACAAAGTGGATTTGTTGAAAAGGCTTCAGAAACTTTCAAGCAAATATACATGTAATTACGAACACTATGAAATTGAACCCAAAGAGCTAGGAACTAAGAAAAACATAGAAGAGTAAGCCATCAAATTTTTAGAAGTGGTATTTGCCCTTCTACAATGTATGAATGACATTAAAGGTTGAATGAATTTAATTGCCATTAGTAGTCAGCATGTTACCTTTATTTTGGACTGTGTGAATTGAGAAAGGCTTTAGAAACTTTCATGCAATGAAATTGGCAGGTGTAAAGGTAGATTCCACAACCTTTGCCAGCATCCTCTATGCCTGTATCAAAATGGTAAGCTTTGAAATAGGGTATGGACATCCATCAAGGCATAATAGAAGGCAGATTTTTGTCAGATATTATAGTTGGAAATGCTCTGATAGACATATATGAAAAATGTGGAAGCAGAAACAAGGCACACAAACTATTTGATAGAATACCTCAAAGAGATGTCATCTCATGGAATGTAATGATTGCAGGATTGCACAAAATGGATTTGTTGAATAGGCTTTAGAAACTTTCAAGCAAATGCAGTTGTCAGCTGTAAATCCAAATTTTGTAACCTTTGCCAGCATCCTCTCTGCCTGTGCCCAAATGGGAGCTTTGGAATAGGGTATGGACATCCTTCAAAGAATAATGGTAGGGGGATTCTTGTGAGAGATTATAGTTTGAAATGCTCTCATAGAAATGTATGCAAAATATGGAATCATAGACAAAAAAACGTGAACTATTTGACAAAATTCCTCAAAGAGATGTCATCTCATGGAATGCAATGATTGCAGGATATGCATAAAATGGATTTTGCAAGGACGCTCTCAAAATCTTTGAATTAATTAAGAAATCTAGAACATATACTAACATTGTAAGCTTTGCTTGTATTCTAGGTGCATGCAACCATGCAAGTTTAGTGGATGAGAGATGTACATACTTCATTCACATTTGTAACCCTTATTGCATCACACCTACAGTTGATCAATATGTGTGCATGGTTGACCTCTTTGCCCATGCTGGCTATCTTGAAGACACCCTAAACTTTATTATTGAGATACGTATTAAATTTGTGTTGGTTGTATGGATGTGTTTCTTGGTGCCTATAGATCACATATGAATATAGGCTTAGGAGTATTTACAGCAACGCTACTTTTTTATTTGGATCCTTAAAATTTTGCACAACTTATGTTCTCTCAAACATCTATACAAAAGTGGGCAGGTGTGGTGAGGTAAGGAGATTGATGAAAGATAGAGGAATTAAAAAAATCCCCTGATGCAGTTGGATTGAAGGGTATAAAATGGTACATGCTTTTTGTCTAGGAGACAGATCACATCCATGCTTTTTAGTTTTGCAAGGGGAAGCATACCCTTTGCCATACTGAAACAAAGAAAAAGAAAAAAACTGATAGTCTAAAAATGTGATTAAGTTTCCTAGAATGGTCAAAAAAATAAAAATGGCAAAACAATAGAGTATCGTACCTCATGCTCTCAAGAGTCATCTTCTGGAGTCCCGGATCTAAATCCTAAAATATTTCAACATATACTTCTAACTGATGTTTCAAAGTTAAATCTTCCTCCAACTATTTCCATAGAAAGAGCATAAAAGGAAAATGAATCAAAACCCTAACCCTAGCTCTGAGTAGATTAATTAGTACAAAAACTAGGCAAATAAATACTAGGTCTTCTTCCTTCTTCTCATCTTTGATTTTCTTAGTGTCCTTAGATGGAGGAAGAGATGCTTCCACGTTGCCATTGCCGGTGTGGGCTGGAGCAGGAGCCATTTTCATTAACCAAAATCAAAATCATTAAATACCCAACAAACAAAATCTAACTTTAAAGTGCCAGAGGCCATATCAAAAAGAAAATAAAAAATCATCCTATGGGATAAAAAACACATTTGAGCACAAACTGTCCAAGTGCTTAATTTAATCTTTTACAAGTTTGTTGCATAGTGCACATAAAGAAGAGAAGATGGGTACCTGTGGAAGCCTTCGAGTGTGGCCTTCTCAAAAGAAACTTCTTGAATAGGAGATGTGGACATCCAAGTCATTGCTCTATAAAATCTCACCTTGAAATTAGATTATTGATGCACAACTGCATATTGGGGTTCCTCCAATCTCAACACAGAGACATTCTTTAACACAAACCATATACCCAAACTCCATTTTATTAGTGGGAGCTTTAGTTGGGAGAAAAAGCCATTTTCACTAACCTTTACTGAGCAGAAACAACAAAGGAGACCTCTGATATTTCCTTAATGGTGCATTGATGCCAAGCATATTTTCAAAAGAAAAATCAACGATGCCATTTCAAGTTTAATCAGGGCTTAAATTACTATAAATTTTTGCACCCATATGATAGGTTAGGGTAATTAAATATATTATAATATTATATTATTATATAGTATTAAACATATTATAATATAATATAATATTATTTATTTATTAATATAATAGAGGAGTAATAGTCATTTATTTAGTCATTTCAACCCCTGACCAAATTAGTCAATTATTTAGTCATTTATAGCTATGTTGCAAAAAAATTTAGTCACGTGACTAAAAGTTTGGTCATGTGACTAAAAGTTTGGTCACATGACTAAAATTTTTAGTCACCTGGTCATTTATTAGCCATATTTCTACTAGTGGAGACACCGGGGTAAGGTGGAATGTTATGCCAAAACAATAGAATGTCTAGATGACCTAGGGAACAAAGTTTTCCTAAAAGGAAACCCTAGTGAGGTCAAACTAAGACAAATTTGTACCTTACAAATGAAAAGAGCTCAAAGAAAAGGTTGCCAATTTTTTGCTGTCAAAATGGAGAAACTAAATAGTGATGCAGGAGCATCCCTGGTTCAAGAGAAATCTTGCATCAACCAAAAACATTTGCATTTGTATTTCAGTTATTTTCCAGTATAGTTCAGGCAGTTCAGTCAGTAGCAGTTCTCAACTTGAGGTCTCGTCTTAGCATTTCACATCTTGTGGATCTAGACTTAGCATCTCCATTCATTCATCTACATCAAATTAAGAATTTAGAGCATTTAGATCAGTTACCGGAATGTTATCGCTATCAGAAGATCCTCTATTTTCTCAATATAGTGTTCTTTGATAGTCATGAGTAATCAGCTGAAGGAGAAGGATTGGGAGCATTGCCTAACTTGTGGATCCTTGTGATTCATTCTACAATGTTCCTTGGTTCGTGGCTGACCTTTCTCATAGGTCCACACTTCATTGTATCTGTTGGAGAAGGATTTTCAAGCTGATACGTCTGACCTATCCAAGAACACACGTTACACCTCTTCATTGGGATTCCAAATCTCTTGTGGCCGATGCGGAGGAACCTATTGGTCTAGAAATGATATATATTGATGTAATAGATTCTTAGGAAAGTAGTTCTAATTATTTAGAGATCGATAGTTTTGGATTTGTACAAAGGAGCTTCAAAGCTTTATCTTGCGCATGTGTGTAACACGGCCTTTGAGTCCTAGTTGTAAGCCCGCATGTTGCCAGCCAGATTGTATTTGAATTCTTTGATATAATGAATGATTGAAACTATATTTGTTCTATATTCTTATGTTGCTTTCATTGTGTTTACTCTTGCTGCATGGTTCGGATAGTTCATTTTGTGAACCCTCCTACCATGACTGCACCAAGTGGTATCAAAGCAAAAGTTTGAATCTTGGAGAGTGAAAGTTTGATTCTTTGGAGTGAATTGATGAAGGGGATTCTGTAAGATCTTGTTGTAAGAAGACCACCGATCTGAGGCAAGTTACTTGTGCACAATTGATCACCAATTGGGAGGCAGTTGTCACTTGTAGCCCAATTGCCAAACCTGGGGCAATTTGCACTTTAACCTAGGAAGATGCCGTCATGGAGAGTTCCTCTTGTTGGTACAATGGCTAATAGAATGGATGAGATGATGGAATTGATGAAAACAATGCGAATTCATTTGGATGTTGTTGAAGAAGATAGGTGAAGAGGGTTGACACCTAGACCTAATGTTGAAAGTGATGGTGAAGAAGAATTTCAATCTGCTGAACAAATTGGCAAAACCCTAGAAGGTAATGAAGAAGAAGAATTAAATCAAGTAAAGATGTTACAAGATATTTCAAAGATTGGGAAAAGACCTAGAATGGATGTGCCAAACTACACTGGTAATTTGAATCTAGAAGAGTTGACTGATTGGATAAATGATACGAAAGAATACTTTAAATATGAGGAGATTGAAGATCTGGAGAAGGCAAAATTTGCAAAGACAAAGTTGAAAGGACATGCTGCCATATGGTGGAAAGAAGTTTAGTTGAAAAGAAATAGAAGAGGAAAAGAAAAGATTACAAATTGGGACCAGATGGTGACAAAGTTGAAGAATCAGTTCATGAGTTGGAGCTATTGAAAAGATTGTAGAACCTAAGACAAAAGGAGAAATCTGTGAAAGAATACACTGAAGAATTTCATAAAATGATCATCAGAACATGACATAGTGAAACAAGCAAGAATAAAGTAGCTAGATACATCAATGGACAGAGGTTGAACATTCAGGAAGAGCTAAGCTTGGTAAGGATGACATCTTTGGAAGAAGCATACCAGTTTGCACTGAAAGTTGACAAGAAGTTGAGTAAGAGACATGATCAAAGGCAGAAAGGTAGAGGAGAAAAATTTATGACAAATAGGATATTTTCTAGAGGAGACAGATCTTATCTAGAGAAGAACAAGTTTGATAGCCCATTGAGGAAGGATGACAGAGATAATAATGCTTACCAGAGAGATGATAGAAATTGTTATCAGAGAGGAAACCCTAATGCATACTGGAATGAAAGATATAGAAGAGAAGGAAGAGGATTTGATAAGAGGACATTTAGAGGTACTTGTTTCAAGTGTGGAGGTGAAGGATATAGAGCATTTGAATGTAATCAGGGTAGTACAAGCAAGAAGACAAAGAATAGTGGAAGAGTAGCCTATGTTGAAGAAGAACCTGTTGAATCACCTTGTTTAGTTGGAAATCTAGAGAAAGGAGAATCATTGGTGATGAGGAGAGCACTATTTTAAATAGAGACAAATGAAGAACCATCACAGAGGAAAAGTCTATTCAGAACTAGATGTAAATCTAGAGGCAAGTGTTGTAAAGTTGTGATTGATAGTGGTAGTTCAGATAACCTAGTTTCAGAGGAGATGGTGACTAAGCTGAAGTTGGAAAAATTGAAACACCCTAAGCCCTATCAGATAGCATGGATTCAAGATGATCATAAGGTACTGGTGAGTGAACAATGTTTGGTGAAATTTCATATTAGATCTTATCATGATGAAGTCTTGTGTGATATTATGCCTATGGATGTTTGTCATATCTTATTGGGTAGACCTTGGCAATATGATAGAAAAGCTATACATGATGGGAGAAAGAACACATATTTATAAGAGCAAATGGGAAAAGAATTACTTTGATTCCTTTGGAAGATGATCCTAAAGGTGTGGTATGTGAAAATGCTAGAATCTGTTTGGTAGATGGAAGGAAATTTTTGGATGGTTTGAGACATGAGAACATGTGTTTTGCCTTGATTCCTAAGAAACCTGAAGCATTGAAGAAAGAGACTGAAGAAGAACAACTGGAGGAGGTAAGAGAGTTGCTAATAGAGTATGAAGACATCATATCAGATAATGTACTTGAAGGATTACCACCTATAAGAAGTATCAGGCATCACATGGATCTTATACCAGTAGCAAGTTTTCCTAACAAATCAGCACACCGGATGACACCAGTAGAGAATGAAGAATTGAATAGATAGATACATGAATTGTTGAGGAAAGGTTTAATCAAAGAAAGCTTGAGTCCTTGTGTAGTACCTGCAGTTTTGGCACAAAAGAAAGATGGAGAATGGAGAATGTGTACTGATTCCAGAGCAATAAATAATATCATAGTTAAGTATAGATTCCCTTTACCTAGGATGGATGATATTATGGATTGTTTGAGTGGAGCAAGCTATTTCACAAAGATAGACTTGAAGAGTGGATACCATCAGATTAGAATTAGAGAAGGAGATGAAGTAATGGTGTACTTGAGAAAAGAAAGATTTCCAGTTGGGACATATAACAAGTTGAGTATGAAGAAGTTTAGACCTTATAGGATACATAGGAAATTTGATTCAGGAAATGCATATGAAGTGGAATTACCAGAGACATTGGGTATTTCACCTATTTTCAACATTGTAGATCTTTATCAGTATCATGAAACAGAGTTCAGTGACAGCATAGAAGAAGAATTGAAGAAGTAGTTACCACAACAAGCACCATAACATATTGAAGGCATTTTAGACAGCAGAGTTGGATGTAACACTAGAGGAAGACAATACAGAGAATATCTTGTGAAGGGGAAAGGGAGACTGAAAGAAGATTCATCATGGATTTCTCAGGCTGAGGTGGACCATCTTGGTTCTCCCCTAGCCCCAGCAAAGTGAGGGACTCACTTTTTCAATAACCCTAGAGGTCTGATATAGGAGCATCCCTGGTTCAAGAGAAATCTTGCATCAACCAAAAACATTTGCATTTGCATTTCAATTATTTTCTAGTACAGTTCAGGTAGTTCAGTCAGTAGCAGTTCTCAACTTGTGGTTTGATTTTAGCATTTCACATCTTACGGATCTAGAAATAGCATCTACATTCATTCATCTACATCATATCAAGAATTTAGAGCATTTAGATCAGTTACAAAAAAGTTATCACTCTCAGAAGATCCTTTGTTTTCTTAGTGCAGAGTTCTTTGACAGTCATGAGTAATCAGCTGAAGGAGAAGGATTGGGAGCATTGGCTGACTTGCGGATCCTTGTGATTCATTCTACAATGTTCCTTGGTTTATGGCCGACCTTCCTCATAGGTCTGTACTTCATTGAATCCATTGGAGAAGGATTTTCAAGCTGATAGGTCTGACCTATCCAAGAACACATGTTACACCTCTTCATCAGGGTTCCAGATCTCTTGAGGCCAATGCGAAGGAACCTATTGGTCTGGAAATGATATATATTGATGTAATAGATCCTTAGGAAAGTAGTTTTGATGATTTAGAGATGGATAGTTTTGGATTTGTATGAAGGAGCTTTGAAGCTTTATCTTGCGCATGTGTGTAACCCAGCCTTTGAGCCCTAGTTGTAAGCCCGCATGTTGCTGGCCAGATTGTATTTGAATTCTTTGATATACTGAATGATTAGAACTATATTTGTTCTATATTCTTGTGTTGCTTCCATTGTGTTTACTCTTGTTGTACAGTTCAGACAGTTCATTTTGCGAACCCTCCTACCATGACTGCACCAAATAGTTTTGAGGAAACTAATTTTCAAGATGACTTAATGTTTTATGAATCTTAGAAAATCAATGGAGTTGAGAAGAGGGACTCCACAGATAAGGAGAGATCAAATATGGATAGGTACCCTTTTCTTAGATATTTTGAGGATGTATTTCCAGATGAGCTATTGGGATTACCTCCTAAAAGAGGTTTTGACTTCTCTATAGATATAATTCCAAGATCGAAACCTATATCTAAATCTCCATACAGAATGACCACAACTGAGTTAATGGAGCTAAAAGCTCAATTGTAGGAATTGTTAGATAAAAGACTGATAAGGCCCAACATGTCACCCTAGGGAACACAAGTAATATTTGTGAAAAAGAAATATGGTACATTGCAATTATGCATAGATTACCATATGTTAAACAAAGCAATAATAAAGAACAAATACCCATTGCCCCACATTGATGATCTTTTCGATCAAATGAGAGGAGAAACTCTATTTTCTAAGATTGATCTTTGATCTGGGTACCATCAATTGCGATTAAAGGATGAGAATATAAAAAAAACAACCTTTAGAACAAGGTATTGGCATTATGAGTTCACTATCCTGCCCTTTGATTAACAAACACACCTGCAGCATTCATGAACTTAATGAACAGTTTGGACAAGTTTGTCCCATAAAGTGTAACCCATTATTGTGGGATGACCATGTGTTCAGAGACTATTTGGACAAGTTTGTCCTAGTTTTTCTTGATGACATCCTAATCTACTGTAAGAGTGAGGAAGAACACCTTCAATAGCTAAGGATTGTTCTTCATAGGTTGAGAGAGCATAAACTACATGGAAAGCTTTCTAAGTGTATAATCTTTCAAAAGGAAGTGTAGTATTTGGGCCATATAATTTTGGCTAAGGGAATAGCTGTAGACCCAACCAAGATTAAAGCCATATTAAAGCCATATTGCTTATCGTATTACTTCTTTGTAGAGAAAAGGAAAAAGGTTTGAGTGGTCAGACAAATTTCAAGGGGAATTTGACCAACTAAAGGAAAGATTCACTACAACACCTATCTTGAAAGTACCTGACCTGAAAGGTCATTTTGTAGTCATTGCCGATGCTTCAGGGGAAGGCTTAGGTGGTGTACTAGTCCAGGATGGACAAGTTATTGCATATGAATCTAGGAAACTAAGAACTTATGAACAAAACTATGCCCCACACAATCTGGAATTGGCAGCAGTAATTCATGCATTGAAAAAGTGGACATTACTTGCTTGGAAAACCTTTTGAACTAAAAATAGACCACCAAGGGCTTAAATATCTATTCACTCAACCACATTTAAATGCTCGGCAATGAAGGTGGTTAGAGCTAATCTTAGATTATAATTTTTAGATTAAATATATTCAAGACAAGGAAAACTGAGTGGTAGATGCCCTAAGTAGGAGAAGACATATCTCCTCAATGATCTCCATACATTTTGATTTCAAGAATCAAGTATTAGAAAAGTCTAAAGGAGATGAGTTTTATGAGTAGGTAAAATAGGCTCTTTTGGAGAACCCCAAGAATCTGAAATATGACAGATTTTACCTTGAACTAGTTGGGTTATTGAGGTATAAAGGAAGGATGTATGTTGCAAACTCAAAGGAGTTAAGGAATATGGTGTGGAAAGAGGTTCATTCTGCATTCTATTATGGACATCTTGGAGTAACAAAGTTATTAGCTAATGTGAAACCCTTATACTTCTAGAAGGGAATGAAGAGGGATGCTAAACAATTTGTAGCTGCATGTCTAGAGTGCCAAAGGGTGAAGGCGGAACACCATCACCTGGCAGGACTATTATACCCTCGCAAAATTTTAGAATAAAAGTGGCAAATCATTAACATGGATTTTATGCAAGGACTTCCTATGTCAATGAACAAACACACTGCTATTCTAGTTGTGGTGGATAGACTCACCAAAGTGGCACATTTTATTCCTTGGAATTTAATAGATGGGCCACCTGTCATAACCCATAAATTTGTGCAAGAAATTTTTAGATTGCATGGTATCCCTTAGAAGATTATCTTAGATAGGGATACACGTATGACATCAAGGTTTTAAAAAACCTTGTTTTCCTCACTCATAATCCAATGGAATATAAGCTCTTCTTATCATCTTGAGACAGATGGCCAAACTGAAAGGGTAAACCAAGTGCTGGAAGATTTACTGAGAGTGTATTACATGGATCAACAATACAAATGGGAAGATTATCTTCCTCTGGTGGAGTTTTCCTATGATAATTCATGTCATTCTGTGATCAAGGTGGCTCCATTTGAAGCATTATATGGGATAAAGTATCAAACCCTTATAAGCTAGGATAAGCAAGAAGATAAGGTTAGCTTTGGTCCAGAATTACTGTTAGAAATGGAAGAGAAATTCCATCTAATTAAGAAAAGGCTAGCAAAAGCCAATGATAGGCAAAAAAGTTATGTGGATGCGAAACACATCACAAGGCATTTCTCAATGGGAGAAAAAATCCTTCTAAGGGTCAAACCGCAAAAGAGATCCAATAAGTTTGGAAAGAAATCCAAATTGGCTCCTAGATATGTGGGTCCTTTCAAAGTTCTCAAAGAGGTCAACCCAGTCGCATACAGGATTGTTGTGCCACCAACTCTTGCCATGATGCATAATGTTTTCTATGTTTCCTATTTGAAAAAGTTTATTTTTGAAGATAGTCATATTCTTGTTCTTGATTGGAATGCTATATAGGTGAAGGACCCAGGGGTGGTAGTGATTGATCACATCAAGGTACTTGAAATACGTAAGATATGCTTATGTAAAAAAGAGGTAACTCAATGCAAGGTCTAGTGGGACCAATATGCAGAAGAAAATGCCACCTAGAAGAACTATGAGGATATTTATGCAAGATTTCCCCATCTCTTTTAAAAAATTTGACTATGTTGAGTAAACACTTTTTCATTATGTTGGTTTGACTTTTGAAGACATTAAATCATCAAGGATGATGATTCTTATGGGGGAGATATGTTACATCCCCAATGCATGATTTAGCCTAATCTCACTTTTATGTGGTAAATAGGACAATTGATCTTAGATTAATGATTTGATGTTTGTGGAAAATATCAAGTGAAATCATTGATTTAAGTTTATTTTAAGCATGAGATTACTTATTGCTAAGATTATTTTATCATAATTGTTTATGAATTAAATGATGATACACTAATCATGATTATATGGTTGTGAGTGTAACCAGGAAAATAATCTACCTTCGAGGATGGAAGGAGACTATCACTAGGGAAGAAGGAACTAGATGTTCAAAATAGATTAGAATGTTAGCTGAGTATCGAATTGATTATTTGGAAACCAAGTAAGTCAAGGTGAGTATAAGTCTTTTTATTCTTGCAAGTCAATTTCGATTCGACTATAGTCAGTAAAGTCGTGTTAGGGTCTCTCGATGTTATTTACATTAGATCAACTAAGTGATGTTCTTAGAACATTCTTATAGTCGATAGTAAGCTTGTGTGATGTTGAGATTTCCTTTGTTTACGTAACTTTCCTTTAATAAACCCTATTTTTATCATTTAAACATCTTATCTAAGTATAATATAGTGAATTGGGGAAGTAAGACTCGACCTCATAATCGCATGGTTATGTTACCACATTTACAATGATAACATAGCTAAGCAATACCCTAGATTATTTGATATTCCTTTAGTATCATTTCATTATGAATGATAGTATGTGAGACATGTCTATGTCTCTAAGTGGTCAAGCAGTTGGTGATGTAAGCTTTCATATTATGTCACCAATTGCACCACTATCCACGATGAGTGGAGGGACTACCAACAGTGGTAGAGCTGCCATAAGCTCAAACAATTGTCTTGGCTTTCGAGTGGGAAGAAATTTTTGGTTATTTTTAGAGTCTTTGGCCACAGGAGGCAAGATGCCCACCAAATTAGAACCCACACCCCATGTTGAAGGTGGTGGTCTCGTGGAAGGTGGTGGGTTGACATGCAAGGAAGAGCCTTTTCAAACGAGAAGGGTTTTTTTGGTTATTGTTATGTGATGTTTTTGTTGAGTATCAGTTATCTTATCTAGGGAGAGCTCAGAAGGAAAGCTACAAAGAGAGTAGCACTTCATTGTTGGGAGCCTGCGAGGAGAAGTGAGAAGTGGATCCTACATCTTCTCTCAGCTGAATATAACATTAACACTATACACTTTTTGAGGTAAGATTGTTATCACAGTCATATTCTTTTGTGAAATGCAATAGCATTCAAGTGTTATCATAAGATATGGTTGTAGGCTGACCATGTTATCCTTTTTGAAGATTTTAATATGTGGATAACTTTGTTAAGGCCTTCGTAACTGAAGAGTTATAAAGGAATGCATTTTAGTTTCACCAAAGAACTGTTTTCATTTGAGGCCAAAAGGAGATGATTGGTTTTAAACATTGTTGTAGCAGTCTATAACTCTTGAAGGTGATAAGGCTAAGAGTGAATGATAAATTGTTTTCAAGCACTATAAAATGATTGTCTTCTGGGTAGGTTGAGAGCCATAACCTCAAATAATTACCCTCGACCAAGTTGTTAGCCTTGTAGCACAACATCATGAGCCTTTTATGATGGTTGATAGCTAATGCCTCATGGAGAGGTAACACAATCTAAAAGAAGGCTGATGGCCATTCATATGAATAATGTGATATTCTCAATAACCTTGCCTTTAATAGTTTTTAAACTAATAAGATGGTTGAGACATTTATAGGGAAAAAAGAACAAATAGTGTTTATGAAAATTAACCCTATTCTTTCATGTGTAAGCTTTTTGTGTTTTAAGAGAGTAACAAGACTTCTCATGCCATGGTTTAAAACTATTTTATTATTTTTAAACCTTGCTTAAGGCTACATTGAGTTCATGCCGACATTCACATGTTAATGAGTAAATCCCGATTTATTTTTACAATTATTTCCATGAAGGAAAAAATTGAGTATGAGTGTGATAATTTTGTAGTAGAAGTACGTATAATGTATATGTCTCTTTTGATATTGTAAAGCTTTGTGGATGAAGCTAAGGGTTTCAAGAACCCATTTAAACTATTTGACAATGGTGTCCTAATATTGATGACGTATTAGCCTCTCTTGGCAAGTTGTATGATCGATATGAATTCGATGAAAACCTTGAACACAAGTAACCATAGAAAAACTTAAACCAAGGATGGTCTTTCAAGTTTGGAAACTATGAACATGGAATTGAAAGTAAGGAAATGTGGGGATAGAGTGATGTGGATTCATAGATTCCCTATTTCATAGACAACAAATAATCACTAGATGTACTCCTAGGAATCGGCGTCAAAAGTCCAAGAATGATGGACTGAGGGTGAAGATAAACCCAACTTTTCTATTATGACCTAGGAGGGTCAAAACTAAAAACTATAGGTTGAGACAGCTTCTAAGTTGAGTCAAGGTGTGTAATATTTGACTATGTTCATTGTAAAATTTCATGTATATAAATCTTTGGCCAAAGTAATGCATCCATCTCTACATGCATTAGTCGGTTCACTATGCTCCAGATGGCACAATGCTTCCAGTAGTGTCATACATAGTTAGAGTGGATCTATAGTTTTATGACCATGAAGTATTGTGAAGGACACAACACCAGATGCTCAGATGGAAAACCAATCGATTCCTTATATCTATTCACTATGTGAAGGGTAGGGCCTCTTCTAGGTAGGAAGTTGTGTGGGGGATCACCATTTTGTGGTTGGGGGAAAAGCTGTCCTTTCCAAGCAAAAGGCTAGCCGAGGCTTAGGAAGATAGATTTCAAAGTTCCAAATACAATGTACATTATCTTATATGACCTGATAGTCATAATTATGTATAATTATCATTGATGCTATGAGAAAAACATTGTAAACGTATAATCAATAGTAACACTAATGACATCAACACTCAATCCTCTCTTGATTAATTTTTTATTGGGAGCATGACTGAGAAAAATTTTGCAATTAGGGCTAGGAGACCATTTCGGTCTCAAGAGAGTCTTTTTGCAGATTTTCTAGTGGGAAATGGAGGGGTTTGGGAATGTACAGTGGAGAAAGATACTTTGCCAAAGCCTCTTACGAAAGGAAGGGAAGGCTTTAACTTTTGACACAGGAGATTTGGTAAGTCACATCAGAATAGGAAGAAAGTGAAAGCTGTTAAGCAAATCTGGGTTCCAAAGGAAAAATCTCTAGGTAAGGATTTTAATGTATCTAAGGAGATTGAGATTCAGCTTCCTGAAGATCTTATTCATCCTCATGTTTTAGATCTAAGCCAACATGCGTTAATAGGTAAGATTTGGAATTTTTCTTCTGAAGTTCAAGTATTGGAATCTTGGGTAAAAGATAACTGGTGCGAAGTTACCAATTTTTGGTTATTGGACAAGGGTTTGGGGTTTTTTATAGTTATTTTTTTGAATAAGGATGCAAGAGATAATATTTTGAAAGTTAAATCATGGTTTTTCAAAGGGAAAGGAATTTATTTACAAGAATGGACTTTGAACTTCAATCCTCAAGCTAACACAAATAATTATTTTCCTTTCTGGATTAGCTTGCATAATTTGCCCTTGGAATATAGGGATTTGGGTGTTTTAAAATTTATTTCTCAGAGAGTTGGTTTTTTTGTGAATCATGATATGTTGACTTATAAAAACCCTAGTCTTCTAGTAAGAATGTGTGTGGTCATGAACACCTTTTTTCCGTTACCAAAATTGGTAATTTTGAAAATCTCTAGGAGTGTTTGGGTTCAAAACTTGGAGTTTGAAGATCCTCAAACTATTATAAATTTTGATAATTTATGTGATTCAGAGGAATGGGTGGTTTTAGAAAATATTTCTCCTGGTTCTTTACCTCATGATAAATATGCTTCTTTAGATTTAGATATTGATAAGTCGAATTGTTTGGAAGAAGATCATGTTTGAAAGATGTCAAATGAATCTGAATTGTTAGTTAACAACCAAAGTGAAAATCAAGTTGAATTTGTATCTTCTAAAGAAAATTCCTTGCTTTTAGTTGAGACTAGTTCAAAAGAGCATGATTTGGATAGAGTGGTTGTAGGAGTTTCTAGTTCAGAGTTTTCAAATGAGGCTTTGCCTTCTTTAGATGCTGGGGTCAATGGATCTAAAGACAATGAGTTATCTTTTGATTATTTGGTTAACCCTTTATTAGGGTTGGATAGTAATGAGGTTTCCTTCCCACAAGGTCAAGTTTTGGCAGAAAAGGGTGTTTTGGATTCAGATCTTGTTAATAATGTCTTCAGGGATCTACCAATTTTGTTGGATGTAGAGAATAAAGACCCTTTAGTTTCTTCTTTAGATCAGATGTCAGGGGAATTTAAGGAGTCCTTCCCATTAGAGGAGGCAGAAAAGTTCATTGATGAAGTTATTTTGAAAGTGGGGGAGGAGTTAATTTATAAGATAGCTGATGAAGTAATGGTTGAGGAAGTAGTGGAAGGGAGTTATGTTTTATCCTCAATCTCTCAAACTCCTTTAGAGGATAAAAGTAGTCTATCTCCTCCTACTAAACCTTCAAGAAGGAAACCAAAATCTAAGATTACAGAAGAAGACATTCAAGCAGGTGTTTAGACAACTTTGGAGAAAATGCTAACAAGATCAGCTGTGAGGAGAGCTTGTAGCTCTCCTCAAGATCCATGAAAATTATAACATGGAATGTTAGGGGTATTAATACCCCTAACAAAAGATGCCTGATAAAACATTAGTTGGATTTATTAGGCGTAGACTTAGTCTTTCTTCAAGAATCTAAACTTTCTGCTTCTTTAGTACACAATATTTTTAGTAAATGGAAAAAGTGGGATTTCTTTTCTGTGGCAGCCTCTGGTACTTTAGGAGGTTTGGTTTTGCTTTGGAATAAGCTTTCAGTGGATGTTCAAGTTGTTTCTTTAGCTCCAAATTATTGACTAGCAGAAATTCATATTGGATCAGAATCTTTTTGGATTATAAATGTTTATGGTCTGACTTCTACTGTAGACAAAAAAAGACTTTGGGATTTCTTGAGTTCTATTTTACAAGATCTTTAGATTGAGAAGTTAATTATTGGAGGTGATTTTAATGCAATCTTGAATTTAGATGAAAAATCAAGTGGAATAAACCCTCCCTTAAAGATTATGATAGATTTTTCAGAATTCGTTAATAATAGTGGTCTGATTGATTCTATTCCCATTAATGGGAAATTTACTTGGTCAAATAGAAGAAAGGATTTCTTGCAGATAGCAGAAAGATTGGATAGATTCCTTCTTTCTTCTTCTTGGATCTTCAAGCAGTGTTCATTTTCTTCTTCGATTCTTTCTTTTGCGGGTTCATATCACTTTCATGTTCAATTAAATTTGGAATTTGTAGAAGTTTTTCAAGGTATTAAGAAACCTTTCAAGTTGGAAGCAATGTGTTTTCATGATTCTAAATTTGTTCCATTAATTTAAACATGGTGGGAGTCTCTTCCTTATATCAAGGGATCTAGAATGTTTCAAATTTGTAGAAAGCTTCATCTTTTAAAAGAGAAAATCAGGGCTTGGAATATTTCTCATTTTAAAAATATTTTTCAAGAGGAGATTATTTCAGATAAACTTCAATTCATTAACTAGAAAATTATCAATCAAGGGATGGATAATCAGTTGTTTGAATGTCAAAAAGCATTGCAATCAGACTTGGAGGAAATTCTTGCAAGAGAGGAGATCTTTTGGAGATAAAAGTCAAGAGAAACTTGGTTGCAGGTAGGTGATATAAATACTAGATTTTTTCACACCTCAGTAAAAATGAATAGACATTTAAACAAAATTCAGCTCATTCAAAATAAAGAAGGAAATCTATTGTCTAATTATGGTGATATCCAAAAAGAGGTTGTGTCCTTCTCCTCTCTCCTTTGTAATAATAATTCTTCTTTTTTAGAAGAGTTGTGTAATTGCTTGTTGAGTAATATCCCATGTTTGGTAGAAAAAGAAGACAATCTTATGTTACTAAAATAATTTTCTCTGGAAGAAGTTAGGGGTATTGTTTTCTCAATAGATCCAGATAAAGCCCCAAGTCCGGACGGTTTCACCCCCTTGTTTTTCTAGAAATGCTGGGAAATTGTAGGGAGAGATGTTTGGCTTGCTTTGGAAGAATCAAGGAAGAACAACAATATTTTAAGAGAACTAAATGCTACTTTTATAGCCCTAATTCCAAAACTTAGTTTTCCAACCTCTTTTACCCATTTTAGACCTATTTCACTGTGTAATACTTTATATAAAATCTTCACTAAGGCTATCACAATGAGGTTGGCCTCCCTAATTCCCAAAATTATCTCTGATGAGCAAGGAGGATTTGTTCCAGGAAGGGAGACAGTGGATGAAGCATTAATTGCCCATGAAGTTCTACACTCTGTCAAGGAATTAAAATTGCCAGCTATGATTTTAAAACTAGACATGAAGAAGGCTTATGACAGAGTCTCATGGGATTTCCTGATGAAGGTTCTTGGGAAATTTGGTTTTACAAAAAAATGGTGTAAATGGATTTGGTCTTGCATTTCGAAAGTAAGGTTAGTTGTCTTGATTAATGGAAGTCCTACCGATTTCTTCCAAGTCTCTCAAGGTATTAGACAAGGGGATCCTCTATCTCCTTATCTTTTCATCTTGATGGCAGAATCTTTTAGTCGTAAAATCATTAATCAATTTCAGCTTACTAATTGGAAAGGTATTGTTATTCCTCGGGTTCCTTTTCCTATTACTCATACCCTATTTGTAGATGATACTTTATTGTTTGGTTTTCCTTCTTTAAGAGAGGCCAAATGCATTCAAAATACAGTCTTAGACTATTGTGAAGTTTCAAATCAAGAGGTAAATTTGGAGAAGTCTAAATTTGTTTTCTTCAATACCAAGGTAAATATCCAGAATAGAATTATGTCTCTTTTGAAATATAAATTAGGATCTTTACCTAGTCAGTATTTGGGTATTCCTTTGTTTTTTGGTCCTAACAGGAAGTCTTTTTGGGCAAAGATTTCTAAGTCTATTCATAATAGAATTGCCTTATGGAAGGGTAGATGGCTTACTTTGTCTGGTATAATAACTCTTCTTAAGTCAGTTTTGACTGCTCTTCCAATCTATATGCTTTCATTTTTTTAAATTCCTAAGGGAATTATAGAGGATATCTACAAATCTCTCAGGTCTTTCCTTTGGAAGGGCAGTTCAGAAATCAGTAATAAGATCCCATTGATTTCTTGGGACAAGATATGTATTCCCAAATCACTAGGGGGAGCAGGTATCCATAATTTAGAAGCCCAAAATAAGTCCTTGGGTGCTAAGCTGGCTTGGAAGCTTTTCTCCAAACCTCAATTGAAATGGTGTAAACTTATGCAACATAAATATTTGGATTCTTCTGATCCAGAAAGAATTTTCACAGTGGAGAATCCTCCTAAGGGATCTAGTATGTGGAATTTTTTAGTGGTTTGTAGGGGGGTTATTCTTCCTAGTCTTTCCTGCAAGGTTTTTAGTGGTTCTAAGGCCAACTTTTGGGAGGATTCATGGAATGATTTTCCTCCTCTTTCCCTTTGTGATGGGTTGGATCAGGCTAAAGATTTCCTTTTACTCAATTGGGGGAGTAAGGTGAGAGATTACTTCTTAGTAATCCGGGATGGTTCCTTCTCCTCAGTCGCGTGGAAAGATTTTTAGAGGTGTGATTTTCCTCAAGATTAGAAAATTTTACTTTCTATTCAGCTTCAAAAAAGGAGGATTTGTTATTCTCAAAAAGATGAATTAATGTGGACATTTTCTAATAATGGTTCTTATTCTGTTCGTGATGGATATAGATCCTTGGTCTTTAAACAGGGAAGTCAGTTTTCAGATTGGCCTTTTTTTCTTTGTTGGAATGTTGCTTGTTTTCCTAAAGCGGGTGCTTTTGCTTGGCTGGCTCTTCAGAAGAAAATTTTGACCAGTCAAAGGCTTAGTAAACTTGGTTTAGCAGAACCTTTTAAGTGTGCTCTTTATGGAAAGTGTGATGAGGATCCTAATCACCTTTTTGTGCTTTGCTCTTTTGCTTCAGCTTGTTGGTATTGGTTGTTTTCGAAGTTTAATTGGTTTGCTCCTTTACCTAAATCTATTTTGGATTTCTTTCATAGTTGGCCAATTCTTTATAAAGGTTAAACTTTCTCTTCTATTTGGATTGTCTCTCCTTCTGTTGTGATTCAGATTTTATGATTGGAAAGAAATCAGAGGATATTTAGAATTGAATTCGAAACTTGTGAAATTATTTTGTTAAAAATTGAGAAGTCTATCTCAGATGTGGTCATGAATAATTTATAGAGGAAGGGTTTTTCAAATTTAAAATTTACCTACTAGGAAGATCAGCTTTTGAAATCCTGGAAGATTTTAAAGCCTTTGCCAGACTTGGGAACTTATTCAAACTTTAAAATTGATAGAAGCACCATTAGATGGATGCTTCATGTTCAAGCTTTTTTAAATCTTAATTTTGATGGTGCTTCGCATGGTAACCCAGGCCCTACCTCAATTGGGGGAGCTTTAAGAAGCAATTCGGGAGAACTTCTAGTGGCCTTTTCTAATAAAATTCTAGAGACTACTAATAATCTAGTAGAAATTATGGCTTTGGTTGAAGGTTTAAGACTAGAAAAATAGGTGAACATTGTTAACCTTCACATAGAAGGAGCTTCTTTGGTAATTATCAATGCTCTAAAGAAAAATGTTGCTTTAAATTGGAAGATTAATTATTGTTTGCAAGAAGTGCATGATTTGTTGCAATCGTTTGATGAATATATTATCTCTCATTGCTATAGAGAAAGTAATCTTTTGGCAGATGTTGAGGAAGATTATTTGTTATTGGACAGTGGGAACATTGGAGGTTTTCCTAATATTTTAAACTTAATTGGTAAAGAATCTAGTACTTGCGTGGCTTAAATGCATTTAAATGCATGTGTAGTATGCTCTTCATAATACTTCTTGCTTATCCTTCTCAGCTGTAAAGATGTTATTTCATGAGTATTAACTATTTCGTGATGTCATTTACTTTGTGATCTCATTTCATAGTAGGGAAATCTACATTGATTCCTATTCCTTAGTACTTCATTTCAGATTTCTAGTTTTTAACATCATTTGAGAGGACTTGTAATGATGTTCTACCTTAATTATCTAATCCCCTCAGATTATTTATCCTCACTCAACATTTGGTTCATTCATTCATTGTTTCTAAGTGCAAAATGGAGATACAACTGAATCGTAGACTTCACTTCCTAGTGCAGAAATGGGAAATGACCTTTATTGGGAATGTGAATGTAGAGGGACTAGCCTCTGTGTTCGCAATTGATAATCAAGACATTGAAGAGGCAGTGCATGAGATGATAGGGAATGATTTGTTGGACTCTCGTGCATGTTCTCTCTACCCTTCTCAGATTCTGTCAATGTTTGCTTCTAATGTGATGGACATGGTCCAGGATACCTCTGTGGTAAGATAATTATTTCAAAGTTTGTTCACCATTTTCCATATTTAGAGGAGCTATTGCTTGAGGCTTTTCAAAATTATGACTTGTTTAAGTTAGGAGCTCTAATTGGTGGTTTGTTTACTAAATGTAATATTCTTCATTCTCTTGCTCATAATTGCACTTTCAATGCCTTTGGTTCGCCATCTAGCTTGAGAATGAGGATTTATTAAACATCTCTCTTCATTCTCATAGATCTGAGCTAGGTGAATCAGGTGGAAGAGAAATTTCATGCTATGCTTTTTTTGGTTCAGTTTCATCCCCAAATTTCTCTTCCTCTTGGGTCAGCAGTCGAACCAGACGCTGCCGAGGGTAATGCCATGTTGCAAGATCTTAAAGTTTTAGTTGATGGTTAAAATATTCACTTGTGTTTAGTCTCTGGTTTTGTGAATTTTGAGAAAGACTTCTCCTTCAAAGTTATGTTCAATCTTGTGGAGCCTTGTATTATAGCAATTTGCTCTTCGTCAGCTGTTGTTTTGAGGAATATTTTCAAGCTCCCTTTCCTTCTTTTGTGAGGATTTTTTGGGAGATGTTATTGTAATGACAAAGTGCAAGGATTATAATTCCTTTTTGTATTATTCTATTTCCTCCCACTCCTATTGTCGTAATTCCTATAAGGAAAATTGTAAATTTTGAGCTACAGTCGGAGGTTTTCTTATTGGTTCTTTCCTGCTGGTATGCTCTTTGAACCAATTTTTTGTAACTTTTATTTATAAATATATATAATTAGAGTGCTTCACCACTTTTGATTTTAAAAAAAATATATTGTAAATGTATAGTGAAAGTAAATCACTAATATGATACCTTTGGCATGATTGTAAATTTTAGTTTTGACGTTTCTAGAGAAGATATGCATATTGATTTTGAATATCATATTGGTTGTTATGTGTTTCACTTTCATTATGCTAATCGTGATTTTAGACTCAATAATGATTAAGCTGGTTAATTCTAGATTTACAGGAGATGGCTTTTTACAAGAGGATTGAGGGAGATCAGATCCTTAAATAGGCTTGTCTTCAACATGGGCAAGTAGCTTCACCAGTTTTTTGTAGGGTTGTCCTACAATTTTTCAAAATTTTGGATACAATCAATTTTCCCTTTTATGCCCTCATGCTTATGACTGTATGTTTTCCTATAAATACATTTTGTGTTTTTTCCCCTTGTGTTTTTTATTTTTTTGTCTGCCTAGAGATATTTTGTATTCTCATTGTGCCACGTTTGCCATACGTCTCCAACTAGAGCTACTATTGGGACCTAAAAAATTAGCTCCCAAACATGCATATTTTGCCCAAAAAAAATCATCAAAATTCCCACATTTTCCTTTGCAATCAAAACCCTATTTAGATCTGATCTGAGACAGTTTGTAGGGTTTTTTCTTTTATAATTTCTAAGTATAATGTTCCCCTTGTCACTTTTCTTCCTTCCTTGCAAAAAGTGGTTCATCTAAGCCTTTTGTCAGCAAATCAGTAAAATCTTGAACTACCGAACTTGCTGACTAGGTTCACGGGTTTGTGATTTTGCTAGTTTTTTTATTTACCAAAAAAGAGGCATAAAAGGGAAGTTTGAAAGAAATTTTAGTGTATTCTTTGGCAAAGTTTCTAAGGAAGCTTTTGAAGGCAAATCGGCAAAATCACACACTGTCGATTTCACCTACTAAGTTCGAGCGTTTGTATTTTATTTGATTTGCCAATAAGGCGACAAGGAGGTGGAGGATCTTCAATAGAAGAAAAGGAAAAGGGTGGAGAAAAAAAATAGAAAAAGACTTGAAGTTTATGGTTTTTTTTTAACGAATTGGCTAGTTCGTAAACTATCGACTTTGCCGACCAAGCTCTTGAGTTTCTATTTTCACTGATTCACCGATAAGACGACCAAGTGGTGAAAGATGTAGGGTTTGAAAGAAGGGGAAAGGGTTGTAGAAGGTAAAAGTTTCTAAGCCACAAAATAAATAAACAAGGATCAGAATCTTTTATCGGTGAATGTTTTTTTTGCAAACTTGAAAGTTCACTGACTAAAGAGTTAGCCACTGCAAAGATTCACCAACTGAAGGCAAATGAAGCCAAGACATAGGAGATAAAGAAAAGTGTGAGCTGTAGGAAAAAAATTCCTAACAAAGGAAAGGGAAATTTTTTGAAGGAAACAAAGGTAACAAAGAAAAAATTGAGTCTTTTGTTAGCGATTCAGCTAGGTCGCAAACTATCGATTTCATTGATAAGGGTTGTTTGTTCACCTTTTCCCTAATTCTCTGATTTGAAGACAATGCGGGAACAATAATAAAAAGGGTTGTCAATGAAGAGTGAAATGTAAAGAAAGATACGCAGGTGTCTTCATAGACAAAAGTGTTGGTTCATCATCATGGAACTTCACCGACTAGATTTCCTGACAAATGGAGATAAAGGCAGAAAGAAGAAACAAGAATGAAGCAACTAAGTGGGTAGTTTGCAAACCATTTGGTTTGTCGACTGCTATGTTCGCTGATGTGAGATGTTGCTGACAAAGGAAGGCAAAGACAAAAAGACAAATGAGGAGCAACAAAAGAAGAAGAAGATGAAATGGATAGTTTGTGCCAAGCCAAATTTATCAATAATAGAAAAGATAGAGATTAGAAAGAAAAATCAAAGGAAGATCAAACAATTAGTAAAGCATAATGATAGTATAGGTGAGTTGGTACTCCGCATTAATGTTTGGCAAGCCAAGGTCAATTACAAGTGGTTGAAAATGTAAAGATCCTGAATACAAAAGGACTAGAATTAAATGTAAGGATGAAGTGTCTTAGCAAGCAAATCTTTTGTTGATACTTTCATTGGGTCATCCCACAATAATGGGTTACACTTTTTGGCCAAACTTGACATTAAAATCAACATTTTGAACTAAATCTTCACTACCTAACACCTATAGCTAGTAAACCATTAGGAATTTGAAGATGATGCGAACTAGTGATTTGTGAGATTTTGTTTGTAGATTCTAAATACATATTTTAAAAAAAATTTGGAGTTAAATTGTAAAATTTTTTGCGTCTCCTTTGATAACTAGTTTTTAATAGTAAACAACATTTTCTAAAGTGATATGTATTCTATAGCACATAACTTTTTTTCTACAAAGGATAAAATTTTGATTCTTTTGAATTTAGATTGCTAACACTGATATATAGGGCATGCATTTGGTTTCATAATGTTTTGTTGATTTTTTTTAATTAAGTTTTGAAGTCAAACCAATTATAATTTAGACATAGGTGTATTTCGTAAGACATAACTTTATCTGTATGTATCGAAATTCAATTTTTTTTTTGTTGAAATAAGGACATCAATACCTAGGGCATAGATATTTTTAGAAATTTTTTTCACTAATTTACTAATTTTCCATGTGTGTAGAATAGAGAACTTGAAGTTCGGTGAAAAACCTATATTCACAAGAAATAAAAAATAAATATAATAATCAAATTTAATATATTTAAATTTATACTTTTTGGGAAGCTTATAATAAGGACTACATACTTACAAAACAAAAATTTTAAATTAATTCATTTAATCCCGCAAAAGGTAAATCAAATGTGGTTTTTTATTAGCATTTTGATAGGTGTAGAGGAGACTCCATTATAGGTATGGTTTAAAACTAGTGGGGTTCTATCCAAGGGGGTTTGAATCTAAGGGAATTTGATCAAACCTTCTTCCATTAAAATCTTTTAAATAGAACCTTTCAAGGCTTAATCAATTATATTTTCTCAAAATATGTGATTTTAGCAAAAATCAGGGTGTCCCAAAAAGTGTAACCCATTATTGTGGCAGCACCCCATTCTAAAAGGATGCCAAATCATGGGCACTTGAAGGTTTTTACAGTTGTTAGGGAATGGGTATTCCTTCCAACTTTACAGATTGTCTAACAAGGCCATGGGCCAGATTTTAATGCACCATGGTTTACCTCTTTGACTAAGTGTAGCTCTTAGAATGGCACAGGGAGTTGAATGGCTATATATGCATTTCTTTCAGAGGTGTTTGGGGTTGATTCTTTGCTGGTGGTGGGAGCCTATGTAGGTCCAGAATGCTTCTAAGGCTCCAAAAAATGCCATGTCCAATTGCAAAGAAGTAGTAGGATGGTGAAATAAATGAAAGATAATCATGTAGTAGGGATTATGCAAAGAATGTCTCCATGATAGTTTGTATGTATTTAGGCTCTTCCCTCTTATCACATTTGCTAATAAGTTTGTATAGGACATTTGAAAATGTGACAAAATTTTAAATATATTACAAGCCTTGTAATTGTCATATGTTTCTTACATTTGAATGCTTGTAATTCTTTTCTAGATTATTGAGTATGTTTGAAGCATAAAACTTGCAATCTGATACAGCTTAGGCTTAGATCAAATTTCCTTTGTTTCCTTTCCATTATTTTCTTTTATGTCACTTGCGACTCTATAGCGCAATTGGATAGGCACCAGTCTTGGCTCCATTAGACCAATCACACACTATTTTAAAAAAAATAGTTACCAGTGGTTTACAGGAAAAACCATCTTTCATGTACATGTACATTAGCACATTAGCTATATAGGGGTTTTGTGACAACCAGTTGTTCTTGGTTCAATGATAATCTTTGGGTCCAAGACAACGAGTTGGGTTTGGTTGTCCATTTGTTTTTAGTTGTTCATCTAGTTTGAACTCAATACCTGTTAAGGTATACCCTTGGAATATCTCTTCAGAGCCTAGCTGAGCTCAAAGTGCAAGGGATGAATCCCACTCCTATAGAATTGACCTTAAACCATCCATGTTCCATTGATGGACTGATTATGCTTACATGAAGGCAACCCTGGCCTTGTGAGTGTTATTCCATTCTACGAAGTGGGCGTAGTGGTTTTGGGACCCAACAATATGAAAAAGATCTAGAGAGAGTGATGTCAATTCGGCCTCTATTTGTAAGATTTAGAATTCATTGATGGTACCATACAATTCTTCAAGTTTATTCCAAACTTTCTTAGGTGTTTTACACTCCACAATGTGAAACAAGAAGTTTTCTAATACATGTAATCGTATGATTCCCATAGCTTCATCTAATTTGTTCTTATAAGAAAATATTTGAAACTCCTTAGTGAAACTGGGTGGATTATCCTCTAGCATTTGCCAAAGTCCCTTAGATTGCAGTAGTTGTTTCATTTTTAACTTTCATGTGTGATAATTATGTGGAGTGAGTGGTTCTATAGACACACTTTCCACCATGTGTAGAAGAAAAATCACTAAGAAAGAAAAGACACAAGGGCACTTAAAATTGTGCTTTTCACCCCCCAAAATGTATTAAAAATGTAATTTTAATCCCAACAAAGTACAATGAAGAAATTTTGAATTTTGTACAATCAACAAGCATAAATCAACCATTCATAACTCACGGTGATTTTTACAATTTTGAGAAAAAAATTCTTGTCAAGGGAAAAGTCAAAGTTTACTTGATTAGATTCCTTGTGATTTTTTGAGCAATTTAAAAAAAATGACTAGATTTCAACATCATATGCAAAAGTTATGCCAGTCACAAGAAAATGTGAACCACGCCTTCAAGCATAAAAAACTAGAAAAAAAATAGCAAAATCTGAAGAATCACCTGTCACCACAACGAAGCTCATGGAACCACCTTTTTGATGACTAAGAATGTGAAAATACACCTTCTCATTTGCAAGATATGGTGAACGGACAAATGTCCTACTCCTTTCTCACTTTACAAAAAATGGACTACTTGTCCTCATTTGGGTATGGTTAGTCTTGTTCCAAGACATAGAGTCTGAGTAGATAGGGAGTCCGATGGATAGGGTGTCTAGGCGGACAGGGTGTCTGGGCGGATAGGGTGTCTAAGTAGACAAAATATTTGAGAAGATAGACTGTACAAGTACATAGATTGACTAAGTAGACAGAATGTCTAAGCAAACAGACTGTCCAAGCATATAGAGAGTCTGAGTTCAAGTGATGCAAGTGGAAATTTGAACAATCTAGCTAGTAAACCTAGTCAATCTAGTTGTTGACATCCTAAACCGATCTGCAAATAAGACTGATCTAGATAGTGGATCAAATCCAAAGTAGATCTCTAAGGGCCATGTACCAAAAAGACAAGAAGCCAATCACGATGAGCATAGAATTAGGTCTGAAAAACACAATGGAGAAAAAAAAGGCCCGAACATTGTTGTAGATGGGGCCTAGAGTCAAACTTGGGTTGGTAGAGGTCACCCAATTAAAAATGAGCCAAATTTGGATGGATGCAGAGGATGCCCAATCAGGACTAGAAATTGGACAGTGAGTCCTGAAATGATATAATGTGTTTGAGCAGATAGGGAGTCAAAGCGGATAGAGATTCTGAGTGGACATGGAGTCCAAGTAGACAATGTGTCCTGAAAAGAGACAGACTGTCTCAAAAACTAGATCTGGCATGCAAACCCTATAGAGAGGAAGACAAAAAATGCAAGGGGCAGAATGGCCCTCTTCTAAAATTGGTTTTTCTTTTTGACAAAAAATTTGGCAAAAATGCAAATAAAAGCCCAAAAATCCAAAAATTACCTCTGTCCAAATTTGAGTTTTGGACAGTTAGTATTTACGAATTTGGGTTTTAGTTGACTCAATGGTGAGTACTATTGTGAGTCAGGATGGGCCAGCATAATGTTGATAGAAGTATCTCTCAAGAAAATTGAGAAGGATCATGTAGGATTAAATATCTAATATCATGTTGAAGCAATCAACCACCAGGATCAAATTAGCAAAACCAAATAACTTTCTACACAAGTGAGACAAGCAAAAAGAAATGTTATACTACCAAAATAATGATACAAGAAATACAAGATACAATAATGTATAAAATGGCCTTGGTTATAAAGACCAAGGTGAGATACAAGACAACATAGGATTAGGACAAGTGTCATAATCCTATGACCTATGACAACTAGAGGATAAGATCACATGACAACTAGAGGCATCAAGAAAACTTATCCTATGTCCCCTAAGTCAACTAAACATGTGAACATGTGTGAATAGGTTCTAACTAATAACTAGTTAGATAATGTACCATGTTCACACTATAAAGGTAAACTAGATAGGTAATACGCCTGTTCACAGCAATATGCATTAGGGTTGGTTGGGTTGAATGTATATACCTAATTAAATCTATATCCTATTAGCATTATCATGGCGTAATAGATAATTATATTATATGTTGACATTAATAAAGGTAGCATTTTGTACCTAGTGGGAAATTTGAAAAGGGGTTGTAAAGAACTAATATAAGCCGCTTATCCTAGAATATTGGTGTAAATACTTGAACTTGGGAACACTTTTTCTTTATAAGTATTGAAGATTATATGATTTAGGTCAAATGTGACTGTGCAAACAAAGATAATTATAGGTTGCCAGGTAATCAACATTGCATCTATGCTAAAAAGATGAACTTGTAAGGGTTCTACTATATTTATGTTGAATTACAATAATATTGATGAGAGGCTTAATCTTAAGATATTGGCTTCCAAGTAGCTAGAAGATCTTTAGTGTAGGATTGCTATATTGGGAGCCTAGTTGCCTTCCTTTGCCTACTAATAAGTGTTACTAATTGATGGAAATCATTAAAAGGAACCGTGTTATGCTACACAATAGTAGCCAATGAAACTCATTGAGCTATAACCATGCTTTGGAATGGGTGTTAGTAAATGGTGGTTTGTTATATTGTGGGGTTTTAATTCTTTCTCTGGTTTTCATCCTATCCTATTGTATCCAATCTATATCACTTCTAAGTGAAAATTTATTTGAGTGGTTAGAAAACCTTGGGTATAAGAACCTATGTTTATATTCCCTAAGAGACTAGGTGAGGAGAACTACATATGACTTTAATCCCATTTGGAAGAGGATATGTAGGCAATTCAAGTTCGTAGGGGATGGGTTTAGGGAATGAATCCATTGCAGCATTTCTAAACTTGATCAACCTTCCCTCTTTGGTATGTTTCAGCCTAAGGTTGAAACTACATTAGATTCAACTATGATCTCACCTTCCAATTTGTAAGTCACACAATATAGGCTTGAGCTAGTAAAAGGTGCTCTATCAACACTAAGATCATCTACTCTATGGTTGTTAGGTTACGTTCTCTAAATTTTCTACAATTTTGGATGAACTTTTAGAATTTACTTCTTCATGGTTTGTCTCTAATGTGAATGTATTAAGGGCCTTGGGACTTGTCTAGACTTAAATAATCAAAATTTCATGTGTTGAACACTTTGGGAAATTAATTGTGGGCATTAACAACTATGTATGGTGTTTTTCCTTTACACCTATTGGTGGTTAATAGTATACTAAGATTTTTGAATGGTGTTATGCATGTTGATATGCACTGGACAACTAAGAGGGGAAGTGAATCAGTTGTCACAAAAACTCAAATACTATCTGTAATTTAAACATTCATCACTTATATTATGATTTAACCATGAGTGCATGAAATTAGAAACTTAACCACAGATACAACATCAAACACAAGAGAGACTAGATTTATGTGGAAAACCCCAAGGTGGGGAAAAACCACAGAGAGGATTAACTCTCAATATATATTGCAATCTTGAAATAATGATGTTCAAGCTTGGTCACTCCATGAGCCTGAACATACCGGCTTACTGCCCTGAAGAACAACTAGGTCTAGTAGACTCACTACCTCAACCCTAAACCTAACAAGATTACAATAAGGGTTGTTAAACCCTGAGGGCTATTAAACTCTATTCACTGCCACGATCAACACCTTTCTCTATTTACAACTAAAGTATAATAATTTCCCTCCTCTGCCTTTCCTTTGCTATGCTCTTCCTCTTTTCTTCTCTTCCTCTTCTTTCCTCTACCCCTCCTCTGCTTTGCTAGATTTGGACCTTTCTTAATATATTCTCATTTTTTATCAAGGACACCTTTTCCATGATTCAACTACAACTATTTATACACTACATCAACCTTGGAATGATCATCAAGGTTGGCATCAACCATTGGAACAATCTCCAAGGTCAGTATTACAAACATTTACAAAGTAGGTCTTGACCTATTGCAACATCATGCAAAGGGAATGAAATGCATATCATGACATGCCTTAGTTTGGACTCAAACATGATCTTCCATACCACAATATGCTTCCACAATCTTCCAAAGATCTCTACAATCACTGGAATCAACTAGGTCAGCCAAGACTAGTTACATGCTACATTATATGGGAACAATCTTCACACACCATCTCAATTTATTAATGTGGGCCAAAGTCTAGATAGGAACATGATTAGGAGACATCCAGAAGCACACTATAATCATTAGGAGTAACCACACGAACCTTAACCACCTAATCCATAGGAATCTTCTCACCAAAACGCATGAACTTCTCTATCTTCAACTGTCATAAAAGAAAGATAGCTTGTGGACCATCAAACCACAAGCCATTGCAACTATAGGCACTTTTCATCATCCCAAACTTCCCTCTTGAACCACAGAGAAAAAAACTTTATTGTAGTGGAATGCAGAGTCAAATACTATCTTCCTATCTCAATTGAACTTAAAGAAAAAGTAGGTTTCACTCTGGTGAACACAACTCACTCAGTTCTTCATGCAGATGGGTCAGACCCACAATGTAGCATCCTTAGAAATACCTATAACTTTCTTCCAATCTGCAGACCACTATCTTCAAGAAGGAATAAATGCGGAGCAGTTTACCGAACTGATCTTCAACATACAACTCACTATCTGTACTACACTAATGTGTAACTCACTTGTTTCTTCTAGAGAGGCTAATTTTCTCAATATCCTCAACATACAAGTCTTCTAAACCAGTAATAGAATAAGATATAGTTGACACCAATGACAACAAGAATATGTTGACATCAATGACAACACCAATTAGACACATACTTGAAACAATCTCCCCCTTTGTCATTGATGGCAACATATGATTTAAAAAATTGTAATAGCCATCAAGACAAGATTCTTCCCCTTTCTCTTTACACACCTGCACTCTTTCTTTCTCCAAAATTCTCTCCCTTTCTATTACACATCTACACTCTTTCTCTTACACATCTGCACTCTAAGTTTTTCACATGACTTCTCTCCCCCTTTGACATCAATGGCAAAGGGCACATACTTGCACTCATCTTCTCTAATCTAATCTCTCTACTAAACTCTCTAACTACCCCCCCTGAGAAGTAGCCCTAAAAAGCATCAATATGAACCTCTAAGCACCTCTAGACTAATGCACTATTGTGCATCTTAGTTTAGAGTAGGCAGGGTGATAACCCCTAACTTTTCTTTGAGATACTCCAAAGTATCCTTACTTAGAGGCTTGGTAAAAATGTCTGCAATCTGATCCTTGGTAGAAACATACTCCAACTTTAATTCATTCTCTATCACCTTTTCTCTCAAATAATGATACCTAATGGATATCTGCTTTGTCCTTGAATGCATCACTAGATTCTTTGATAGGTTGATGGCACTTGTATTGTCACAAAAGATTGTGATTGGATCTTCATACACAACTCTAATGTCCTTCAAAGTCTACTTCATCCATAACACTTGAGTGCAATTACATGTTGTTGCAATGTATTCTACTTTTATCGTAGATAGGGATATTGAATCATGTTTCTTGCTCAACCATAATACTAATCTTTTTCCCATGAAGAATACACCTCCACTTGTACTTTTTCTATCATCCACATCTCTGGCCCAATCAGCATCAGTATATGCACTGAGAGTAAAGTCACAGTCCTTAGGGTACCACAACCCATAATCTATTGTGCCTTCTAAATATCTCAAAATTCTTTTAACTGCCATCACATGTGATTCCTTGGGTTCTGCCTGAAATCATGCCACAAGACATACTGCATGCATTATATCAGGTCTCGTTTGAGTCAGATAAAGTAATCCTCCAATCATAGATCTATACTTTTTCTAGTATGCCATGGGTGAGTTATCATTTTTGCTCAACTTACAACTAGTTATCATAGGTGTGCATACTAGTTTAGAGTCTTCCATCCCAAATTTCTTTAACAATTCTTTCACATACTTAGACTGAGAAATGAAGATACCCTTATCTGATTGACTTATTTGTAGACCTAAAAATAAGTTCATCTCTCCAAACATAGACATTTCAAATTCACTTTGCATTTCTCCAGCAAAAACTAAGCACATACCTTCATTGCCTCCAAAAATAATATCATCAACAAAACTGCAACAATTAGGGTTTATTCATCATTGATCTTGAAGTAGAGGTTACTATCTGTAGTACCTTTACTGAACCCTATCTGTATCAGGTACCTATCCAACCATGCATACGATGCCCTAGGAGATTGTTTTAATCCATACAATGCTTTCTTCAATCTGTATACCATGTCCCCTTGTTCTGATGACTGAAATCCTTCTGATTGTTCAATATAGATTTCTTCTTCCAACTCTCCATTTAGGAAGGCAGACTTTACATCCATTTGATAAACCTTGAAATCTTTGTATGTTGTAGAAGCTAGAAACATCCTTATTGCTTCAATCCTTGCTACTGGAGAAAAAGTTTCTTCAAAGTCTATTCCTTCAACTTGAGCGTATCCTTTGCATACCAACCTTGCTTTGTTTCTTACCACTTCACCATTCTCATTCATTTTGTTTTTGAAGACCCACTTTGTACCAATTACATTCTTGTCTGTTGGTCTAGGAACAAGATCCCAAGTTTGATTCTTCCCTATCTACATCAATTCTTCTTCCATAGCCTTTATCTAATTCTCATCTTTGCAAGCCTCATCAACGGTTTTAGGTTCAATCTTAGAAATCAGACAAAAATTTACTTGTTCTTCTGCAACTTTTCTTCTGGTTAAGATCCCTTTGCTCTTATCTCCTATGATTTGATTCTTAGAATGACTAATTCTTACATATCTTGGAGTTTTGATAGCA
Source organism: Cunninghamia lanceolata (assembly GCA_027924645.1). Classification (NCBI taxonomy): domain Eukaryota; kingdom Viridiplantae; phylum Streptophyta; class Pinopsida; order Cupressales; family Cupressaceae; genus Cunninghamia; species Cunninghamia lanceolata. Next base: position 6,761,026 of record BSBN01001185.1, on the reverse strand, counting down.
CTTACCGAAGCTTGTTCTTCTTCATCTGAGCTATCTTCATGCTACACCACTTCTAAAACATTTGGATCATCTAACTCATATCCACTTGATTCTAAAGACCTTTCCTTACACTCATCAACTTTAACATTTGTACTTTCAATGATCTTATTCAGCCTCTTATTATAGCACCGGCAAGCCTTACTCTTGGTGGAGTAACCAAGGAAGATTCCTTCATGACATCTAGCATCAAACTTGCCTAAATCTTCTTCTCTTTTGATGTAACATCTGCTACCAAAAACTTTGAAATATTTCACAGTAGGAACTCTACCATTCCACAATTCATAAGGAGTCTTTGAACTGCTACCTTTTACTTGAACTCTATTTAGGATATATACTGTGGTGTGAATAGTATCTCTCCAATATGCTTCTAGAAGATGGACTTCCTTCATCATGGTTCTAGTAGCTTCTTGAACTATTCTGTTTTTCCTTTCAACAACTCCATTTTGTTTTGGAGTTCTGGGCGAAGATAGCTGTCTCTTTATTCCATGTTCTTCACAAAAGAAATTGAATTTGTTTGATTTGAACTCTCCTCCTCTATTAAACCTCAAGCATTTGATCTTCAAATCCATCTCATTTTCAACCAATGCCTTAAATACCTTGAATTTATCTAGAGATTCAGCTTTCTCTTTCAAAAAGGTGATCCAAGTCATTCTAGAATAATCATCAATGAGAAGCATGAAATACCTATCTCCTTGCAAACTTCTTACTCTGGTAGGTCCACACAAATCAGTATGCACTACATCAAGTAGTCCCCCAACTTATTGGTCCTTGCTTTTGAAACTTGTTCTTGTTTGTTTCACAAATTGACACTCCTTGCAAACTAGGTTAGCAGGCTTCACAAGCTTAAGAAAATCTCTAACAATCTGTGCAGTACTTATCTTAATAATATTATCAAAATTTATTTGACACAACCTTCTATGACATAACCAACTCTCATCAATCTGAGTCAACAAACAATAGTTCTCGGTTCCTTTCAAGTGATAGATATTACCTATAATCTTCTTACCAGTTACAATGACTGTTCTGGAGCTTTCCCTAATCTTGCAACCATTGTCCTTGAATCTTAAGTCATAGCCCGTGTCATACATCTAACCCACACTTAGAAGATTGTGCTTTAATCCTTTCACATACAAAACATCTTCAGTATTATGCTTGTCATAAAAAGAAATAGATCCTTTTCAACAAATCCTACTAGTTGTATCATCTCCAAACCTAACCAGTCCACCATCATATCTTTCAAAACTTACAAACTTACTTTTTTCACCAGTCATGTGGTGAGAGAAACCACTATCAATAACCCATTCATCCTTGTCCTTAATGACCTGAGCAGCCAAAGCACTTTCCACTAGTTTTTCTTCCTTTACACAACTAGGAGAATTAGTAGACAAAAGATCTTCCTTAATAGCAATGAACAAGCATTCATTTATAGAGGAACTAGCATTATCTGGTTCACCATTATCTGATACTCCTTCATCATCATCAAAATCTTCAACATAATAACTCTTATTTTGGGTCCTAGGTCTGTTCTCATATCTTCTTCTATTTCTTTCAATTCTTTTAGGACATCTGGAGGCAAAATGACCTACTTTACCACAGGAAAAACATTTGAAAGGAAGTTTGCCTTTATACTTACCAGATCCTCTTTGTAGTCTGTCCACAAAATTTTCTTCAGCTTCATCTAACTCACCATCAAATTCTACGTTATACTTTTATGATCTGGAAGTACTTCCAAGAGTACTAGCTTTGAAGGCAGTCTCAACTTTTGGTAGAGCATCATCTAACTCCCTCATTTCAAAAGCAGTGAGCTTACCAAGCAACTAATCCCTGTTAACTGATTTTACTTGCATGAATTCTTCAATTGCGGCCACCTTGTGATAGTAGGACTTGGGCAGAGATCTGAGTATTTTCATAACAATTTCCTTTTCTTCAAGAGTTTTGCCTATGGTTTTTATCCCTGTAACAAGTTGTCATGCCCACATTTTCCATGTGGTCACAACACACAACACATGTGTCATGGCCACATCTGTCATGTGGTTATGACACGAAATATAAAAAAATTTCTCACGTTTCCCTTAGAAACCCCCTTGCATGCGTAAGCATGCTTGGTGGTGTTCGCTCAAGGCGAAAACACTACAGTCGTCGGCAGGGTACAAGTACAATTGCGTGCAACCGGACGCGAGCAGACCAACAAGGGGGTCTCTACGACGCCGTTAACTTCATTACAAGGGTTATCTTATCAAGGTTCCTAAATCTAAATCTTGGCAAATTTTGGCAGCATAACGCCTTACAGCGTAAGTGGGAATTACTCAACACTATTTTACACACGTGGTTCACTGATAGATTAAAAACTTCCCACAACGCCTTGTTCCGGCTAAACTGACTCATGATCTCCCTATTTAATCATTTTTCAACAAGGCACGGTTGTCTGTCTCCTCTCTTGTTTCCTGAAATATACTCCTCCTTCGACTTAGCATTCTCAACAAGGCGGTTTGTTTGCTCTCTCTTCCCTTTTCTCTGGGTCTTAATTTTGATTGTATTTTTAACACGCTCACCTTAACTATTTCTCTGATAATTTAGTTTATTTATATTTCGGTCTCTCTCTTTCAGATTCTATGTTTTCTTTATGTTTATCCGGACCTTTCTTCATATTTTACATCAATCAGGGTTATCACTGTATCTATTCTTGACATTAATCCTAACTCCCGAATGGTCCAGGTCATATAGACTGGTTTACTACTTCGCTGGACTCAGTCTCCTAGTCTTCTCCGATCTAGGTTTCTCCTCTTGTATGTATTAATTAAACTTGTTCCTAAGCAAATTTTGGCAAGAGGGTCCATCAACTTAGTTCTCTTATCCCATGTGGGAAATGCCGCGCATTTTCTCCTCTGTGTTTTCCAATGTTACTTTTTCTTCTTCTGACTCTCTTACAAGTTTACTTATATGGACGTTTACTACAGTTGAGATTAAAATGGCCTCACATGGAATGTCTGTGATGGCTTCTTAAGTTTATTTCCAGTGATCTTTTAAGCAAGGTGACGTGTAATTTTCCTCTTCATTTTCCCAGTTATTGAATCACGTTGATAGTTGAAGCTTCTGAGAAACTCTTTCTGAAGTATTACAGTATATTCCTTTATGCTCTCTTTAAATTATAATTTTATTTTCTCTTATTTATAATTACTGTTGTTATTATTACTAATAATTAATATTAATACTCTTATTGTAAATCATATACCATTGTTAATATATGTAGGGGGGTCTCCTCTTTATAAAACCCTTATCATGGGTATATAACAAAATTTCTATATAATTACGTTTATACTTCACTTACGACGAAAACATAATTTCCATACCTTGATATTTCATTTTTAGAATTAATTTGCAAATCTCCTTGTTATGGATTATAGAGAGGGCCTCATAAAATGGCCCATGAAACCTCTTCTATGTATATATATACCATATATATAAATATATATATATATATATATATAATATATATATAAAGAGATAGATATATAAATATATCTATATATATTTAAAATTCTCTTTCAAAACATATATATATTTAGATTTGATATATATATATATATATATATAATGCATAGAGTTATAGATATAACTCCACATGTGAAAATTATATAACAATATAAAATTCACTAACAACAACTCCCACTAATTATTTTTTTTTAATTTATTAATAACTATAACTTACAAAATTGAGGGTTATAAACCCTAAGAAATCTCTTTTTGAAAACAAGTTATATTGCAGGCATGAGCGGCGGATTGTGGGAGAGAAGAGGGCACTGTGAGGTGGCGGTTGCAGGATGGGCGGTGGTCGCAGGTGTGTTGGCCGCATGGCGAGTGGCGGACACAAAAGACGGAGCGGAGGAGGTAAGGCGGCCGTGAAGGGGAGGGGCCTGTGTAGGCCGCAGAGGAGGTATGAACAGCGGCACTGGCAGGGATGTGGCCCCGCGGGGGTCATAAGGGAAGGGGGATGTGGGCGTTGCGGCCTGCGGAAGGCCGCGAGCTCAAGAAAAGGGACTGTGGAGGGGGCGGAGCCCCACACACATCCCATGAAGTGGGGTGTGGGTGGGGCTCCGCCCCCCCACACTTCGTAACTTAAAACAATGCAGTGGGGTTTCATTCCCCACCACCCATTGTAACTCATATCTGTGTTTTGTTTTTACACAGCGAATTCAATTCGCTCCCTTTTTGTTTATTTCGACTATTATAATGTTTGCAACGCGTTTTATTAATATTTAATAATATATATATATATATATATATATATATATTATTTAGATGATACTCAATTTCTTCAATTGCAACAATAAAATTTCAGTTGCACAATTTCATTAAATAAATTAATAAATAATTAAACAATTCAAATATATATATATAGATATATTTATATATATATATATAGATATATTTATATATATATATATAGATATATTTATATATATATATATATATCATTTTCAAAATACCATTCAAATTTCTCCAATACAACAAATATTCAGTTTCTCATATTCTGTAAAAATGGTAAATAATTAACAACTATTATATATATATATATATATATATATATATATATATCTATATATATATATATATATATATATATATATATATATATATATATATATATATATATATATATATATATATATATATATATCTCATTTTCATAATACCACTTAATTTTCTCAAATTGACAAACAGAAGTAAATACATGATAGACTTTCTCTAAACTTTACAAAATAACTGAAACCATTATTTAATGAAAAAGAAACTTAATCATTTAAAACTGTCTTTTCCATGATAACAATGAACTATAAAACTGTCCTTTCAACTAGTTAAGCAATCTATTTTTATAATTACATAAACGAGTTCAGATTTGAGTGCAAGTAAGTAATGATCTCTTCCTTCCATTAACACATTTAATAATTCCAAACTTTCCATATGAAATTCAAGTAAATAATTACATCATACACAATACAGGAAGATTAACTCTTTCACTACCCTTAACAAGATGAAAGATAAGAATTTCCTTCTCCCAACCAACATACAAAAGAAGTGATGTAACAACTAAGTAACAGTCACACCTAATGATAAGATCAGGGAGGTTATTTCCTTCACTCCCAGGGTGACAATAATTTACAAAAATATCAAGAGAGGTGCTCTCTTTTACACTCTTTACAAAAGATCATGAACTAATTCTCAAGACAAAGAAGAAGAATCTGTTTCTTCATAAATATAACTTCTCCAAATCCAACCAGAAGCTCCAAGAGGAAACCTGCGTATCAAAGACAAACAAAGAAGAAAACACCACTCATCTAGCTCTCCTCCCTTCCGTAGACCCGCAAGAGGGTCACCCCCGAGCTAGGGAGACCATACTCACACCTGGGTAACTCAAATACTCCACTTCACAATAGGGACAACAACAAACCCAAAGCACACAAACACCCATGGGTAAATTACACAACACGGAAACTCAACTACAGTGAGTTTCATAAGGGGTAGGAGAGTGGACACACTCGACTCCAGAGTGTCACCCTTACAGATATTTTAACCAACACAATTTCTCTTGGCCTCAAACCAAGTTTGATCACAAATTTTTTTAAGAAATCTGTATTTGACTCTCAAGTCAAAGATACAGTCACAGATACATGCCCTCAAGGCTTTCAACATCCCAAAAGAAGGAAATAGGTATGCACCCGAGGAGGATCTCTCCTCCCCTACCCCAAACTTGATGAGCATTTCTCCCAAGTGGGAGAAGCTCTGTCAAACAACCTGACAACAAACCCCACATAAAACACATCTAAAACACAAACAAATAATCATCTTTCACACACTTTACATACACATTCAGATATACGAAAGAAAGGGAAAAATCATACCAACCTTACAAAGCCCTCCTGGAATGAAACTGTTGCAGAGCTCCACTGAGTTCTCTTCCAACCTTAGCCAACAACTCCCTCTCCCTTTCCTCACCTCCAAGCTAACTTTCCTATTTTGGGCAATAATAAAAAACTCTCCCAAAATTCAACTAACTCCCCCTCATCCCCCAAAATTGAAAACAAATAACCCAAATTCTTTTTAGTTTAGAGGAATGGGGAGGTGACACTTGTCACCTCCTCACCCTTCCCAAAACCACTATTCTGTCTTGATGGCTTATGTCACTCACCCATCCCTAGAGTACTCCTTATCCCTCTCCTCATGTCATTTCTCTTACGCATGGGAGAAATAAAAGGAGTTAAAGGAGGAAAAGACAGGTGACCCATGCCTCTTCTTCCCTCCTTCACATGGATGGCCCCACAACACATGGGGGAATCTCACTAATGGAGAAGGTGACTTCAAGTCAATCCTTCAATAATGGATGGGTTTGTAGTCATCTCTTACCTTGGGGATTGAAGAGGGATGGGTTGGGTGTTGGTACAACCCATCATGTCCCCTCCATACCTCCAATTTTCGCCACTTAACTTCAGGGGGAAGTTAAGATGACTAGATGGAGGTTACTCAAGGGTTACCCATGCCAAATGGGCCCCTGGACCCATGGGGTATAACCCAGGGTCAACTTTAACCCATTCAGGACACCCATGGTCAAGGTAAAGCACATGAAAAGGCCTCAAAGATTTAAATAAAAGTAAAGAAATTCAAATTCAAACTTTTTACAACACAAATCATAAAATATTGTTACAAGAGGGTAACCAAAATCACTTGACCATACAAAAGACCGCATTACAACATCACATCAAACACATAAAGATCTTGATTCCTCGTGGAACCAGATCAGCTTAACAGGGAATAACAATAACAAGGTGCGGAATGATCTCTGAAATCTGTGGTTCAATTAGTAAATTCTGCACACTAAATTACAAGATCAGTATCCACATATAATCATCATAGCCGAAGTAACTTAAAAACATGCATTATCATGACATAGTTCCAATTAACATAAATGAAATCATATTACAATTTTCCAACATCACCTAATTAACTTTTCTGAAATGTAAACTTATCCAAACATCACCCAATTAGTTTTTCCGAAATCATAATAAAGTTTAATATTTTGACAATTCTGGGAACTGCTATCCCACAAATATAAAAAGTAACAATAACAGTAATGTAAATAGTCATAACAATAGAAGTAAAAAGGGTGGTCCTCACATCCTCTCCCCTTAAGACTATACTTCCTCCTGGAAGTCATCAAAAAGGTGAGGATAAAGGGTCTTTAGTCTCTCTGCATCTTCCCATGTCACTGTGACTTCGTCATATAGGTCCCACTGGACTCCAACCTGGTCCAGCTCTCGACCTCGAAGGGCCAGCGTCCGACGAGCCAATATGCGAATTGGCTCCAGCGCCAGCTGTCCGTCTGCCTCTACCTGAAGAGCACTCCAATCCAACATGTGAGATAAGTCAGAAATATATTAACGTAAAACTGATACATGAAATACATCGTGGATACGTGACAGGCTAGGTGGCAAGGCTAGACGATAGGCTACTGGTCCTATCCGCTCCAAGATTTTGAAAGGTCCTACAAATCGAGGTGCAAGCTTAGAGCCCTTCCCGTAACGGATTGGACTCTTGTGCGGTCGCACTCTCAAAAATACTCTTTCCCCCACAGAGAAGCTTCGGTCTGTCCTCTTAGCATCGGCATACTTTTTCTGCTTGTCCTGTGCTTCCTAAAGTCTCTGTCTAATCTGTCTAACCTGCTGTTCCATATTCTGAACTATCTCTGGACCGATGACCATTTTGTCCTCTATCCGATCCCAACTCAAAGGTTTTCTGCATGGTCTGCCATATAAAGCCTGGAAAGGAGGCATACCCAACGAGCTGTGATGCCCATTATTGTAGGCGAACTCAACTAGATATAGGTACTCCTCCCATCTAGATTGATGGTCCATAACATACATGCAAAGCATGTCTTCTAACACCTGGTTAACTCTCTCTGTTTGTCCGTCAGTCTTCGGATGATAGGCTGAGCTGAAGTTGAGCTATATGCCCAACACCTAATGTAAGGTTCTCCAGAACGAAGACGTAAATACGGAGTCTCTGTCAGATATAATGTGGTGAGGTACCCCATGAAGTCTAACAATCTGATCCAGAAACACCTTTGCCACTAATGGTGCATTGTATGTTGTGCATATTGGTGAAAAATGCGCCACTTTGGTCAGCTTGTCAACTGTCACCATAATAGCATCATGGCGACGTGATGACATAGGTAGACCAACGATAAAATCTATAGAAATGGTGTCCCATTTCCATTCAGGTATCTCATGAGGGTACAACAGTCCCGCTGGATGCTAATGTTCGGCCTTGACCCTCTGACATTCCAGGCAACGAGCAACAAATTCGGCAATGTCACGCCTCATCCCAGCCCAATGATAAAGTTGTCGTAAGTCAGCATGCATCTTCTTCACTCCTGGGTGTGCTCCATAGGGTGCTCTATGAGCCTCTGATAGGATTAATGTACGAAGATTACCTGCATGGGGTACATAGATGCACTGCCGATGTCGAAGCATACCATCAAACTCAAGGGTATATCCTGTAAATTTGCCCTCAAGGGCCTTCTGATTTAGTAATGCCTGTTGCACTTCAAGAAACCATTCGTCCTCTGGTAGATGCTGTAAGATGCGATCTTTCAAGTCCACCCTCAAGGTCAGGGTTAGGATCTTGTGGCGCCTTCGACTCAAAGCATCAGCGACCACGTTCTCCTTCCCTTTGATGTAGTGGACATAGAAGTCATATTCGCGTAGGAATTCCATCCAACGCCATTGGCGGGCGTTCAAATTTGGCTGTGTAAAAATATACTGCAAACTATGATGATCTGAATGGAGTTCAAAGCGTCGACCTAGGAGGAAGTGTCTCCAGCGGACTAAAGCATGAACAACTGCTGCGAGCTCTAAGTCATGAGTAGGGTAGTTTAACTCATGTGTCTTTAGTTTCCATGATTCGTATGTGATCGCTCTACCACCCTGCATAAGCACGGCTCCCAAACCCTCTAATGATGCATCTGTAAATACTACAAACTCCTCTGCAGGTTCTGGAACCGCTAAAATAGGAGCACTGGTAAGACGCTCCTTGAGGACTCCAAAGGCCTTTTCACACTGCTTGGTCCAAATGAAACCCTTCCCTTTTCGTTGAAGGGAAGTAATGGGATGTGCTATCCTGGAGAAGCCCTCGACAAACCAATGATAATACCTGGCTAACGCCATAAAGCTTCTGACCTCTATCACGTTGGTGGGTGCCGGCCACTCCTGAATTGCTTTGATTTTAGATGGATCTACGGAGATGCCATCACCTGATAAAATGTGTCCCATATACTGCACCTCTGTCCTGAAGAAGGCACACTTCGCCAAGTTGCCATAAAGCTGCTGCTCTCGTAATTGCTGCAAAACTTGACGCAAGTGCTCCACATGCTCCTCCTCAGTCTGTGAATAAATCAAAATGTCATCTAGAAATATTATCACGAACTGATCTAGGTAAGTACGGAACACCCCATTCATGAGACTCATGAACACTGCAGGAGCATTCGTCAACCTGAAGGGTACCACTGTGAATTCATAATGGCCATATCTGGTTCGAGAAGTAGTTTTATGATTATCTGCCTCCGTGATGCGCAATTGGTGATACCCAGATTTTAGATCAATTTTCGAGAACACTCTGGCTCCCTGTATCTGATCAAAAAGGTCGTCAATCCTAGGCAGAGGATAACGGTTCTTCAACGTCACCTTGTTCAACTGCCTGTAGTCCATACATAAATGAAGAGACCCATCCTTCTTCTTCACGAAGATAACCGGTGCGCCCCATGGCGAAACGCTAGGTCAGATGTGCCCCTTCTCAAGTAATTCCTCTAACTGCAGTTTAAGTTCGGTGAGTTCGTGTGTAGTCATCCTATAGGGTGCATGGGATATCGGTTCTGCACCCGGCACTAAGTTGATGTGGAAGTCCACTTCTCTGCGTGGAGGCATACCTGGTAATTCTAGCAGAAATACATCGGCAAACTCTCTAAGGACAGGGTGATCATCTAAAGTAGCCTCAGGTTCATCCTTTGCTCTATCACTGACCGTGATGGCAAACAATTGACATCCCTTCCGCATACAACGCTTAAGCTGCTGAGCGGATATCATACGAACAGCTGTGGGCTTTTGAATGCCCACTATCTCAACCGATGAACCATGATCGTCTAAACAGCTAATCGTCCTCTGGCGACAATCTAGCTTGGCTCTATGTGCTGCGAGCCAATCCATGCCCAGAACTACACCGTAAGATCCTAACGGCATAATCCTAAGGTCACATGTTGTGGTGAATGATCCTAATGTGATCTCATAGTCTTTAACCAAGGTATCTACTGACATCCTAGCCCCTAAGGCCAACTCAACTTCCCACCTAATGTCTTGCCTAGAAGCCACCAGCCTGCAACGCTCCACTAACGATGTAGACAAAAAGGAGTCAGTAGCTCCTAAGTTGAAAAGGATCGAGATGGGGAAGTCTCCAATCGTACCTGCTACCTCGATGACGGAAGCCTGGAAGTCATCCTGGCGGTTATCAACCGCTGCAAACATGTGGTGGGATCTACCCATGTCACCTACAGTCTGCTCAGATCCTCCTAATCGGGGCTGTCCCCCTGCTGTAAATCCCTGCGGGCACTCTCTAGCCAGATGCCCTACCCCACCACACACATAACATGGTCCTCTAACCTGTAACTACCCTGACTGTGTTCTGCCCAATTGTTGTTGCCCAGTCCGTCCAGTGGATCCCTGTGAGCCTCTGTAAGACTGCTGGGACGTCGCGGGTCCTATCGATGAACCCTGCTGCTGCCATCCACGGTTCTGTCCTCCTTGACCCCTCTGTTGGAATTTAGATTTTTGCTGATGTTGTTGCTACTATGGAGGCCTAGGAGGTAATGAGGAAGAGTTATATCCTCCTTTATGTGTTGTGTTTTGAGGCCTTCGAAAGTTTTGCTATTGCTGGGGATTACGTTCCTGGTACTGCGGGCGTGAGTTCTGCCCTCGTCCCTGAATTTCCTCTGATATAAGGGCCTTTTCAACAGCCTCACTCATGGTCTGGGGATTTGCCATACGAATGGGTCCTGCTATCCCGTGATTCAGCCCTCTGATGAATTTGTGTATTAAGATTTTCTCGTCGTGGAGGTATTCCGCGTAACGAGAAAGCTCAATGAATCCACTCTCATACTGAGTAACAGTGAGTCCCCTCTGCTGTAAATCATGGAACTCATCGATCCTGCGCTGTCTGTAATGTTCTGACAAATATCGCGCATTAAAGCGCTCTATGAAGATGTCCCATGTGAGTGTATTCACGAAAAATCGGCGCTTGCACTCCTTTGTGCGCCACCAGGTAGCTGCTGCATCCCTAAGAAGATGGACTGCCACTCATGCTTTCGTGTTGCTTCCATATGGTTGCAATGCGAAACACCTGTCTAAGCTAATCAGCCAAGCCTCAGCCACAGCTCCCTCTGTAGCACCTGCGAAGGTGGGTGGGTTGAGCCTAAGTAGATCTCTGATGGGGTCCCCTCTGTCTCTAAGTCCCACAACTGGCCCTTCCACACCATCCTCATACAATCCATGATGTACCTGTTCTACCCTCTGGATCTCATCTCGTCTCAAAGGTCTCGGAAGACTCCTGCTCCGTGCACGGGAGGCTGACCCTACCTCCTCTACTGTTGTGTCAGGAATCTCAACGAAAGGCTCCACACGTGGCACCTCTAGTGGATCAACGCGGGGCTCCTCACGTGGCTCAATACGTGACTCGACATGTGGCTCCCTATGTGGCTCCTCTCGCGGATCAACACGACGCTCTACACGTGGCTCAGGAATCACTGGCGGTAACCTGTCTAACATAGCCTGCAGTGCCTGTAAGATCTGTGAACCTATATCCAATACTAGTGTCGCCTATGGTACTAGTGGTGCTTGTGGTTCAGGTGGTGTAGGTGGTGCTGCTGTAACTACGGGTGCTAGTCCCTCGGCTGAGGAATCAATGTGCACCTCAATAGACACTGTGTGGTGTGACCGCGCTCATCGAACACGGGGAGGCATCCTACAAAACAAGGTAGAAACTAATTAGCCAAAGTTGCGGAATAATAATGTGCCCAAATACTGTTTAAACTTGGCTCTGATACCAAATGTCATGCCCACATTTTCCATGTGGTCACAACACACAACACACGTGTCATAGCCACATCTGTCATGTGGTTATGACACGAAATATCAAAAATTTTCTCACGTTTCCCTTAGAAACCCCCTCGCATGCGTAAGCATGCTTGGTGGTGTTCGCTCAAGGCAAAAACACTATAGTCGTCGGCGGGGTACAAGTACAATTGCGTGCAACCAGACGCGAGCAGACCAACAAGGGGGTCTCTACGACATCGTTAACTTCATTACAAGGGTTATCTTATCAAGGTTCCTAAATCTAAATCTTAGCAAATTCTGGTAGCATAATGCCTTACGGCGTAAGTGGGAATTACTCAACACTATTTTACGCACGTGGTTCACTAATAGATTAACAACTTCCCACGACACCTTGTTCCGGCTAAACCGACTCGTGATCTCCCTATTTAATCATTTTTCAACAAGGCACGGTTGTCTGTCTCCTCTCTTGTTTCCTGAAATATACTCCTCCTTCGACTTAGCATTCTCAACAAGGCGGTTCGTTTGCTCTCTCTTCCCTTTTCTCTGGGTCTTAATTTTGATTGTATTTTTAATGCGCTCACCTTAACTATTTCTCTGATAATTTAGTTTATTTATATTTCGGTCTCTCTCTCTTTCAGATTCTATGTTTTCTTTATGTTTATCCGGACCTTTCTTCATATTTTACATCAATCAGGGTTATCATTGTATCTATTCTTGACATTAATCCTAACTCCCGAATGGTCCAGGTCATATAGACTGGTTTACTACTTCGCTGGACTCGGTCTCCTAGTCTTCTCTGATCTAGGTTTCTCCTCTTGTATGTATTAATTAAACTTGTTCCTAAGCAAATTTTGGCAGGAGGGTCCATCAACTTAGTTCTCTTATCCCATGTGGGAAATGCCACACATTTTCTCCTTTGTGTTTTCCAATGTTACTTTTTCTTCTTCTGACTCTCTTACAGGTTTACTTATATGGACGTTTACTACAGTTGAGATTAAAATGGCCTCACATGGAATGTCTGTGATGGCTTCTTAAGTTTATTTCCAGTGATCTTTTAAGCAAGGTGACGTGTAATTTTCCTCTTCATTTTCCCAGTTATTGAATCACGTTGATAGTTGAAACTTCTGAGAAACTCTTTCCGGAGTATTACAGTATATTCCTTTATGCTCTCTTTAAATTATAATTTTATTTTCTCTTATTTATAATTACTGTTGTTATTATTACTAATAATTAATATTAATACTCTTATTGTAAATCATATACCATTGTTAATTTATGTAGGGGGCTCTCCTCTTTATAAAACCCTTATCATGGGTATATAACAAAATTTCTATATAATTACGTTTATACTTCACTTACGACGAAAACAAAATTTCCATACCTTGATATTTCATTTTTAGAATTAATTTGCAAATCTCCTTGTTATGGATTATAGAGAGGGCCTCATAAAATGGCCCATGAAACCTCTTCTATGTATATATATACCATATATATAAATATATATATATAATATATATTTAAAGAGATAGATATATAAATATATCTATATATATTTAAAATTCTCTTTCAAAACATATATATATATATATAGATTTAGATTTGATACATATATATATATATATTATGCATAGAGTTATAGATATAACTCCACATGTGAAAATTATATAACAATATAAAATTCACTAACAACAAATCCCACTAATTATTTTTTTTTTATTTATTAATAACTATAACTTACAAAATTGAGGGTTATAAACCCTAAGAAATCTCTTTTTGAAAACAAGTTATATTGCAGCATGAGTGGCGGATTGTGGGAGAGAAGAGGGCACTATGAGATGGCGGTTGCAGGATGGGCGGTGGTCGCAGGTGTGTTGGCCGCATGGTGAGCGGCGGACACAAAAGACGGAGTGGAGGAGGTAAGGCAGCCGCGAAGGGGAGGGGCCTGTGTAGGCCGCAGAGGAGGTATGAACGGCGGCACTGGCAGGGATGTGGCCCCGCGGGGGTCATAAGGGAAGGGGAATGTGGGGGTTGCGGCCTGCGGAAGGCCGCGAGCTCAAGAAAAGGGACTGTGGGGGGGGCAGAGCCCCACCCACATCCCATGAAGTGGGGTGTGGGTGGGCCTCCACCCCCCCCACACTTCGTAACTTAAAACAATGCGGTGGGGTTTCATTCCCCACCGCCCACTGTAACTCATATCTGTGTTTTGTTTTTACACAGCGAATTCAATTCGCTCCCTTTTTGTTTATTTCGACTATTATAATGTTTGCAATGCGTTTTATTAATATTTAATAAAATATATATATATATATATATATATATATATATATTTTATTTAGATGATACTCAATTTCTTCAATTGCAACAATAAAATTTCAGTTGCACAATTTCGTTAAATAAATTAATAAATAATTAAACAATTCAAATATATATATGTATATATCATTTTCAAAATACCATTCAAATTTCTCCAATACAACAAATATTCAGTTTCTCATATTCTGTAAAAATGGTAAATAATTAACTATTATATATATATATATATATATATATGTATATATATCTCATTTTCATAATACCACTTAATTGTCTCAAATTGACAAACAGAAGTAAATACATAATAGACTTTCTCTAAACTTTACAAAATAACTGAAACCATTATTTAATGAAAAAGAAACTTAATCATTTAAAACTATCTTTTCCATGATAACAATGAACTATAAAACTGTCCTTTCAACTAGTTAAGCAATCTATTTTTATAATTACATAAACGAGTTCAGATTTGAGTGCAAGTAAGTAATGATCTCTTCCTTCCATTAACACATTTAATAATTCCAAACTTTCCATATGAAATTCAAGTAAATAATTACATCATACACAATACAAGAAGATTAACTCTTTCACTACCCTTAACAAGATGAAAGATAAGAATTTCCTTCTCCCAACCAACATACAAAAGAAGTGATGTAACAACAAAGTAACAGTCACACCTAATGACAAGATCAGGGAGGTTATTTCCTTCACTCCCATGGTGACAATAATTTACAAAAATATCAAGAGAGGTGCTCTCTTTTACACTTTTTACAAAAGATCATGAACTAATTCTCAAGACAAAGAAGAAGAATCTGTTTCTTCATAAATATAACTTCTCCAAATCCAACCAGAAGCTCCAAGAGGAAACCTGCGTATCAAAGACAAACAAAGAAGAAAACACCACTCATCTAGCTCTCCTCCCTTCCGTAGACCCGCAAGAGGGTCACCCCCGAGCTAGGGAGACCATACTCACACCTGGGTAACTCAAACACTCCACTTCACAACAAGGACAACAACAAACCCAAAGCACACAAACACCCATGGGTAAATTATACAACACGGAAACTGAACTATAGTGAGTTTCATAAGGGGCAGGAGAGTGGACACACTCGACTCTAGAGTGTCACCCTTACAGATAATTTAACCAACACAATTTCTCTTGGCCTCAAACCAAGTTTGATCACAAATTTTTTTAAGAAATCTGTATTTGACTCTCAAGTCAAAGATACAGTCACAGATACATGCCCTTAAGGCTTTCAACATCCCAAAAGAAGGAAACAGGTATGCACCCGAGGAGGATCTCTCCTCCCCTACCCCAAACTTGATGAGCATTTCTCCCAAGTGGGAGAAGCTCTGTCAAACAACCTGACAACAAACCCCATAGAAAACACATCTAAAACACAAACAAATAATCATCTTTCACACACTTTACATACACATTCAGATATACGAAAGAAAGGTAAAAATCAAACCAACCTTACAAAGCCCTCCTGGAATGAAACTGCTGCAGAGCTCCACTGAGTTCTCTTCCAACCTTAGCCAACAACTCCCTCTCCCTTTCCTCACCTCCAAGCTAACTTTCCTATTTTGGGCAATAATAAAAAACTCTCCCAAAATTCAACTAACTCCCCCTCATCCCCCAAAATTGAAAACAAATAACCCAAATTCTTTTTAGTTTAGAGGAATGGGGAGGTGACACTTGTCACCTCCTCACCCTTCCCAAAACCACTATTCTATCCTGATGGCTTATGTCACTCACCCATCCCTAGAGTACTCCTTATCCCTCTCCTCATGTCATTTCTCTTACGCATGGGAGAAATAAAAGGAGTTAAAGGAGGAAAAGACAGGTGACCCATGCCTCTTCTTCCCTCCTTCACATGGATGGCCCCACAACACATGGGGGAATCTCACTAATGGAGAAGGTGACTTCAAGTCAATCCTTCAATAATGGATGGGTTTGTAGTCATCTCTTACCTTGGGGATTGAAGAGGGATGGGTTGGGTGTTGGTACAACCCATCATGTCCCCTCCATACCTCCAATTTTCGCCACTTAACTTTAGGGGGAAGTTAAGATGACTAGATGGAGGTTACTCAAGGGTTACCCATGCCAAATGGGCCCCTGGACCCATGGGGTATAACCCAGGGTCAAC